>JALBWW010000003.1:59138352-59828352 GCA_023212625.1 Styphnolobium japonicum | reverse complement strand
TAAAGTTACAATTTTTTTTTTGTTCTATAGAGATACTATTGTACCTAAAGAGAATGAGAAATGTGGGATGTGACAAATTGAATCCCACCACATACCGCAAATCCTTGACAAAAATCAGGGGAGATGCCACTTGAGCTACGCTCCACCGATTAAAGTTACAATTTTGGGTAAATTATAGTTTAGCACATGTGGTTTAACTCAAATTTGTTTTGCCCTTATGGTTAGAGGTGTCAAAGTTAGAGGTGTCAAAATAAGGGCTGAGGGATGGGTTAAGGAAAGTTTAGCTTGAATCAATTATGAGTTGACCTAACTCAACTCGAAAAATAGGTAGGTTAGCAATGGATCGAATTGGCCCGTTGATTTGACAATGTGAATTTTTCTTATTTTATGTATTTAATTTTGTTATTATTTATTTTTGTCTTTGTTTGACTAGCTTCATTTGGATTAAAAGAACAAATTTAGTTAATACATCTCAATCTTTCTTTTTCTCAATTTGTATATGATGTTCACTTATTCTAGTTCTTTGAATTGATTAATTTATGGTTCAAGAGATACTTCATGGATATATCCTAAATCATTTATGCTAAAAATAATATAGTAAATCTTTACTGCTTAAGCTGATGACACTTAATATAATCTGTTATACTTGTATTTAATTTACATACATGATTGTTGTAAACTTGAATTGATGTTAAAATTTTATTTATCAATAATTTATTATTATAGATAAAAAAAATAAAGACAAAAAAAGTGAAAGACTTAGCCCATGAGTTGGCTCACAGCTTGCATAGGATTTCGTTGACTATTTATTAATAAGCACACGTTGTGGGCTGATTCTACTCAAAATTAGCTTGGTCAAACACGGACTGACATGAATGGATTGAGCCGCACGAATTTACACCTTTACCTATCATATGCATTTTGATACTTTACCCTCATGTAGTTTTCTTTGTTAACAAATAAGCATCTTGTGGTATTTTTCATTCGTTTTTTAATAGGAGATACATATTGTAAACTTCCTCTCTTTCTCTTTCTCTTTCACTCTCTCAAGCCAGTAGTGATTACCATTGGAAATGTCATGTTAAGAGCTTCTCAGTACGTATAGTGGGCAACCTAGAGACATGAATTGGTGGATTGTAATAAAAAATATATATACTGCAAAAAGATGTAACATTAATTGAAACCCATTCATTTATAAAATAGATTATAACAAATTTAACTTCTCTGTACGTAGCAAGATGGTTTCTCACTTTGTTGGGCTGAGAGTGAGAGAGAAAGGGACGACCACGTAAATTAAGAAAGTGACTTGGTGAGGGAAAAAATAAGAATCTGAGAGTGTTTTTTTTTTTTTTAAAAAAAGTTCTAATGTGCATTTTTTTTGTTAAAAATTAGATGGAAAATATCACAAAACAATTATGTTTATATCTCAGCTAGAAAAGTATTTTTGAGTTGAAGCACAGTGGATAAACTGTAATATAGGGTTTTCGAGCTGAAACTGTAATCTACCCTAGGGGATCGGGGTGAATAAAATAGGGTCCCGAAAAAGATTAATGGATACAGCACATATACATATTACATAGAGAGATAGAGCAACGTAGAAGTCGCTTTCAGATTACATTGCATATCACTATCTGTATTTTCTTATCATCTTCTCTCTTTCTCTTCTCTTCTCTTCTCTTCTCTTGGCTTTCCACACACAACACAATCCAAAATGGCCGGTGCCACCATCACAGGTGTAGGCCTTACCTTAGGGCTTTCGAGCTCAACCATGTCCATGCGTTCTCCAACTCGTTCTTCTTCTTCTTCTTCTTCTTCTCCTTCCTTCACAATGACGGTATCCATAGACCAGAACACCAAGAAGAATCTCACTCTTCGCAAGTCCGAAGAAGCTTTCACTGCCGCCAAGGTACACTTCCCCAATTCCCATTTTCCAATTCTTTTTCTGATTCCCAACTTGCTTTTATCTTTGCAATTATGCAAAATTTGGGATTTTGGTGATAAATTTCAGTTCCCCCATTCAGCTATTGTAGAGATTTAGTGCTAGCTGTGTACAAAATTAAACTCGGTTTTCCATTTCAACTTGGCAAATTACAATTGATCATCTATGAATTTTGCAACTTTTTCCTAGAGTTAGAATCTTGGAGTTCTGGGTCCTTGTTGTGTAGTCGTTTTCTTGAGCTGTCTCTTAAATTTGCTTAAAACTCTAATAAGGGATTCTTCATAGTGCTCTTCACTCTTCAGTGAGTTCAGTTTGCTCTGATTAGTTTTATTTGCATTGTTTGGAATGTAAACAAATGGGATGATTATGGCAAAATAACATTGAATCTCATATCTTCACTTCAAAAATGTTATATTATAATTTCAATGTTTACTTTCTTTTTCCTAATGGCTTGGGGTTGACCCGTGGTGACTGACTCATGAAATGATTCATGTTTTTTCTTTTCAGGAATTGATGCCTGGAGGTGTCAATTCTCCTGTTCGTGCCTTTAAATCTGTTGGTGGACAACCAATTGTGATTGATTCAGTCAAGGGATCTCGTATGTGGGACATAGATGGCAATGAGTATATTGACTACGTTGGTTCTTGGGGGCCTGCAATAATTGGTCATGCAGATGATGAGGTTCGATTTTTCTAGTTGTATAATGATCTGTGATTTCTTTTTGGTTTACATGCTATCTTTGGTTGTTCTAAAATCGTATATGTTGCCCTTGTGTTGGCTACGAAGCCCTGTCACAAGACATGACATAAATATGGATACTATGACATAGCAAAATTTTAAGTGTCCCTTTAGGATTTGGAGTATCTCGTCATGTATAACTTGGATGCCACTTCTGTTTTGAAGTGTCTGTGCTTCATAGGTGCTTGGTCATTGGTGTCTAGCTCCGTGTGATATTTTTAGAATGTTTTAGCAACCTAGATATGGCTTTGTGTTTTGCCAGCTTTGATGCTAGCTTTAGTTTATCCTTTCAACCTTTTTTTTTTGCTGAATGTTTATCCTTTCAACTTTACTTTGTAGCAAAAGGTTATTTTTTATATACATACATTACAGGTGCTTGCAGCTCTAGCTGAAACAATGAAAAAAGGAACCAGCTTTGGTGCACCTTGTCTGCTGGAAAACATTTTAGCAGAGATGGTTATCTCTGCAGTTCCAAGCATTGAAATGGTTCGATTTGTTAATTCAGGCACAGAAGCATGCATGGCTGTGCTCCGCCTGGCTCGTGCTTTTACTGGAAATGAAAAGATCATCAAGTTTGAGGGCTGTTACCATGGCCATGCTGATCCTTTTCTTGTTAAGGCAGGTAGTGGTGTTGCCACCTTAGGACTTCCTGACTCCCCTGGTGTTCCTAAAGCAGCCACTTTTGAAACCCTTACAGCCCCCTTCAATGACTTCTCAGCTGTTGAGAGGCTCTTTGAGGCTAACAAAGGAGAGATAGCAGCAGTTATCCTTGAACCTGTTGTTGGAAACTCCGGTTTCATTGTTCCTGAAGCTGATTTTCTGAGTTTCTTACGCAAAATAACCAAGGAGAACAACACCCTTCTCATCTTTGATGAAGTAATGACTGGATTTCGTTTGTCATATGGTGGTGCTCAAGAATATTTTGGCATAACTCCTGATTTAACAACTCTAGGAAAAATCATTGGTGGGGGTCTGCCAGTAGGCGCTTATGGAGGGAGGAGGGATATTATGGAGATGGTGGCACCAGCTGGGCCTATGTACCAGGCTGGGACCTTGAGTGGAAACCCTTTGGCCATGACTGCAGGCATACAGACTCTAAAGCGAATTAAGGAGCCAGGAACTTACGAATACTTGGACAAAATTACAGCTGAGCTTGTTCAAGGGATCATTGATACTGGGAAGAGGGCAGGTCATGCAATATGTGGTGGGCATGTAAGTGGGATGTTTGGGTTTTTCTTCACAGATGGACCTGTCTACAATTTTTCAGATGCCAAAAAAAGTGATACAGCCAAGTTTGCTAGGTTCTACTGGGGAATGTTAGCAGAAGGTGTCTATTTGGCACCTTCACAGTTTGAGGCTGGGTTCACCAGCTTGGCACATACTTCTGATGACATAAAAAAGACGATAGCTGCTGCTGAGAGGGTTTTCAGGGAGATCTGAATGTTAAATTTTGTATCATTGCTAATAGAGTTTTTGAAAGGTGTTTTTTTATCTTGCCTGAAGACTAGTTTTGTAGGTCAATTTAGACTATATTATTATGGCAGTTGCTTTGATTAACCTGTATCATTTTGCATCCTGTAACTACTCGGTGTATTATTTAAAGCTGTAAGCCACTTGAATTTGAAACTTGTCACGATTTGAATTCATTTTGACTCATAAATCTTGTACCTTCCTCTACTCTTCCTAATACCGCCAACCATTTGCTTCTAAGCACATTTCATTAGTTTATGCCAATAAGTGATTGTTATTACATGTTTTTAGTTTTTTCGAAGGGGGCTTTTAACCCAAATCCTCTGAATTCTTTGAAATCTTCAATTTAATCGCAGTTTGAGGTAATTCATACAAATACAGACAAAGGCGTGTATTAGTTTTTTTCTCTTCAAGCATTTGAGATTCTATACATCTTTGTGGGAGTACACATATGTGGGGGGAAAAAATAGATAAAGAGAATAATATATAGTGCAAGACATATTAAAGCCTGATTTCATGAATTGAACTCAGGTTTGAGTTCTTTGGGATTCAATACTGACATTACTTAGGAAACTTGGTGAATATAATGTATCTATAATGAAAGCAAACAGAGATGATGCAACCTTTTTATGATGTTTTAAAAGGATGGACTGATTATGGATTTCTTGCATGTTAATGTTGTCAATATGCTAAAGTTCTGGATTGAATTGGACATATGAACAGTTGACATCCTCCACAAGAAATAGACTTGACACCCAACTATCTCCTGAAATTACAAGAAGGCGAATATAGCATCTAAGAGCGAAGTTGATCTGGATATGTTGTTGTATTTTGATGCTACATCGTTGACTAAATACTTTTATACGATACAGGAGTATTATTCCTAGGAGTAGTAACTCGTATGTACTCGCAGACCAAACCGATTTTATGAAAGTGTAGCATTTTAGAAGTGACCTAATGGCAAAAACAAAAATGTTTTAGGACCAAAATGAAGTAATTGGTTTGAGCTACTGAGTTTTTCAAATCAGTGTAAAAGAACCAATGTAGGTGCTCAAACCGGAACTCAACCCCACCCAAAAAAAAAAGCTCTTAAAATAATAATAATAATAATTATAATAATTATTATTAAGTTTGTGATTTGTTTCTTTTACAAAGAACCCCTCTTGAAAATTCAAATTGCCGACCTAGACCTATCTATCGAGTCTCGACGAAAACTAGCAAGTTGGTTCAGCAAGGTATTGGTATTTGGCGGTGGTTCAGCAGTGCAGAGATTCTGACTCTGAGGAGCAGTTGGCGCGTCCTTCCTGTGAAAGGCATTTATTGATTGGGAGGAATTTACTTGGCACTGACTCTGAGACAAGTACTACCAGAATTTCAGAAAAAAAAAAAAAAGGATACTAATCTCTTATATCTAGTTTAATAGGCTTTACAGTTTTGGCTGTATTCTGTCTTCTCTGTATATTGAATTAAGGAGTAGTTCTATTATGAGAAATTCCAATATATATATATATATATTCAATGACAAATCGGATATGAAAATCATCTTATACAAATCAAATGAGTCTAATTTTAACTTATTTAGAGGGATAAACCAGTGTCTTGAAATTAGGCATTTGACAAGTAGCAGGCCTTGTCGCCGCTGTCTGCAATATATTTGAGAAATACATCTGTATCCTATTGGTTTGCCAATGCAATAAATTCAAATATGGGCATTTTTTTTTTACCTTCTTTTCCTTCTAGTAATTGACATAAATCAATTAGCTAGTTGAGAAACAAAGTTTTGTTTACTTAAAATATAATATTTTAAGTAAGGGCGGGTTTGGCGGGTTGGACACACTTATTAAGCTAAATGTGATGCTGAGCACCGGGGGCCTTTTTGCGATAGAAAAATTATGAGAATGCTGTGATGCATGATTTTTTTAACGTAGATGATATGGGCTATTCTTGAATATAATAGACTAACATAATGTTAGATGCCAACAATTTCAAGCTTTTGGTTCAAGTCAATGTATAAAAGGGTTGTGTTTGTCATACAAAAATTTAGAATGCGGGAGATGTGTATAATTTAATTTGCTCGAGCCTCAAGGTTATCAATTTACTTTGTTTCTTGTTTTAATTATAGGTCATCTACCCTAAAGCATGGGCGGGTACCAAGAGATGGAGAGCTTTGGAATGGAGAATGATTTTGAAGATGGCCAATGGATTGGTGGCGAGTTCTACTATCGAAAGAGCAAAGAAAAACGTACTCAAAGTCAAACTAGAGATGTTCTTTATGGAGTTTTTGCAGATTCTGATGACAATGATAATTATTCTAGCAGAAAACGCAGAAAAGATCGTGACTTTGACCTCACCAAGCCTGTGAAGTTTGTCTCTATTGGCACTTTTAAGCCTAATCAAGATATTGATAACAATTTTAAAGAACAGGATGAAAAGGACAAGTATGCTAATGAGGATAGGCCAGGTATAGGTCTTGGTATGGGGGCTGCTAGCAATTCTGGCTCTGGTTTAGGTTTTAATTCTGGTTATCATGAGAATGACGATGATAACTTTCTGCCTACAGCATTTGGGAAGAAGATTATGGAGGGAGCAAAGAGAAGGGAGAGGGAGAGGGAGAGGGAGAGAAATTGGAGAAGAGAGGTCAAGGTCAAGATGGATTTGTTGATGTTGGGAAATTTGAGAAGCATACTAAAGCAATGGGAATGAAGCTGTTGGAGAAGATGGGTTATAAAGGAGGTGGTCTTGGGAAGAATGAGCAAGGTATTGTGTCTCCTGCTGAGGCCTAAAAGAAGGCTAAGAATACTGGTATTAGATTTAATGACTCTAAGGAGACTACTTTGCCTGATTTGCAGCTTGAGAAGAAGATTTTGCCAGGTGTCACTCAACCTACTACAGTTGGCAGAGCAAAAGAAAAGTTATGGTCAAAGCAATCAAGATTGAAGAAGAAGAAAGAGGAGGAAGAGTATATTACTGCTGAGAAGTTGTTGTCAAGCAAGCAAGAACAGGGTTTGGAGGTTGTTCAGAAGGTTTATGATATGAGGGGGCCACAGGTTCGCGTATATACAAATTTGTATGATTTGAATGCTGAGGAGAAAGCAAAGGAAAATGATGTCCCAATGCCAGAGCTTCAGCGTAATGTGGGGTTAATAGTCAGGTTTTCTGAGGCTGACATCCAAGAGATTGATAGAGATTTGAGGAGAGAGAGGGAGGCGGCACTTAGCTTGAAAAATGAGAAGGAGGAGTTAGAAACCGAAGCAGCACTTCAAAAGAAGCAGCTGGATAATTTGGAGGAAATGATGACTGTCTTGGACCGAGTGGGAGAAGAGAGCACTTTGGGAACATTAATATTGGATTCCCTTGTTCAATGCTTTAGTGACTTGCAGAAAATATATGCTGACAACAAGAAGTTGTGTCAGTTGTCATGCATTGTTTGCTCATACGCTCAGCCTTTGTTTATCAGAGTATTCCAAGGGTGGGATGCTCTTCGAAATCCATCTCATGGGCTGGAGTTGGTATCACTGTGGAAGACATTGCTTCAAGGAGAAGATTGCCTCGATATCTGGGATGTATCATCACCTTATACTCAATTGGTTTCTGAGGTTGTATTACCAGCTGTCAGAATTTCTGGTATGAATACTTGGCAGGCACGGGATCCTGAGCTGATGTTACGATTTCTGGAGTCATGAGAAAGGTTGCTTCCTCCGTCAGTCCTCACTACTATATGGGACAATATAATCAACGGTGGACCTTTGAAGGGACTGCGGCCCTCCCAAAAAATTTTGCAAAATTTTATTTATATACATATATCTAATGAGTCATCAAGTTTTGACCACTAACTTATAAAATAATGTTTAAAACAAATGTTGAAGTCTGATCCATACCATACTTGTTTTTAAATTTAATAATTTTATTCTCTTAATTTTTACATTCAACTTTTTTTTGATCAGATTTTTACATTCAACTTTTATTGAGAGAGAAAAGATTTTTAAATTTAACAATTTTATTCTCTTAATTTTTACATTCAACTTTTTTTTATCAGATTTTTACATTCAACTTTTATCGAGAGAGAAAGGGAGACGTAAACGGCACACAGAGAAAGTTAGAGGTGAAAGAAAAACATAGAAGGTCCCACAGTGGCACTCAATAATTGAAGAGAAAAAAGATGATAACTCAATTTTGTTGCTTGTGAAAATGTAAATATTTTTGTCTTTCTATACTTAATATATTTAATTTTTTATTCTCTTTTTCTTTTTATTTGCCTATTTGGTATAAAAAAAATTTATGTCTCATTTTACATTTTCTCTCTAAGGTTTTATTAAAATATGTACTTGTTTAGGGATTTATATTTTTTGTGAGGTAATTTTTTTACTCTATTCGTGGCTTGTTGGATATATATATATATAGTGATTGATTATATGTCATATAAATATATTTCAAGTTATTGGAAGTTGTCTTGTTTATTTTAAAAATATAACAATGAAGTTCAAACATAAAACAATTGATGCATTTTTTAAGAAGGAAGCTAGTGATAAGGAGAAAAATGATATAACTTCAATTTGAAACAGGCAAATGAGCAAATCAAATTGGCACTTTGAAATAAGTTGGGGATACACGTTGGGGCTCACTTTCATTCTATTTGTAACTTGGTAAAACTTCTATGATGCAACTTGTTCTGTACTTCAAAATATTATTCTTGATGGATCAGCTTACTCTCAACTTGTCATGCATTGCCTGTTTCAAAATAAAGCTATATAATTTTTCTCCTTATCATTAGCTTCCTTCTTAAAAAACACATCAATTGTTTTATGCTTGAACATCACCATTATATTTTTAAAATAAACAAGACAACTTCCAATAACCTGAAATATATTTATATGACATATAATATATATATATATATCCAACAAGCCACATCAATAGAGTAAAAAAATTACCTAAAGAAAAATATAAATCCCTAAACAAGTATATATTTTAATAAAACCTTATAGAGAAAATGCAAAATGAGACACATAAATTTTTTATACCAAATAGGAAAATAAAAAGAAAAAGAGAATACAAAATTAAATATATTAAGTATAAAAAGACAAAAAAATATTTACCTTTTCACAAGCAATAAAATTGAGTTATCATCTTCTTTCTTTTCAATTATTAAATGCCACCGTAGGGCCTCCTATTTTCTTTCTTTCACCTCTGACTTTCTCCGTGTGCTGACTGCATCTCCCTTTCTCTCTCGGTAAAAGTTAAATGTAAAAGTTGAGAGAATATAATTGTTAAATTTAAAAACAAGTGTAGTATGGGCCAAACTTAAACATTTGTTTTAAATATTATTTTATAAGTTAGTGGGCCAAAACTTAATGACCCATTAGATATATGTATATAAATAAAATTTTGTAAGACTTCAAAGGTCCGCCGTTGTCATTAGTTGTGCTCAGATCCTAACTTTGAGGAAGTTACAAAATGGTGTTTGGGCTGGAAAGAACTTATTCCAAAAGAACTTTTGGCAAATGAAAGTATCCCATATCAGCTAAGTCGTGGTCTCGATATGATGAACCAGCCTATTGAAGGTATGGAGGTGGTCCAACCTGGTTTGAAATGGAATATCAGCTATCTTAGGGCACTTGAGCAAAGGCAATTTGAGGCTCAGCAGTGATAAGAATCATGGTTCAGAGGAAAAAAAAGAACAAATCGAGAGAAAATTAAATATTGATATTGATTAAAATGAGTGAAGTGAGTACAAAGTGATTACATCAAGCCTTTATATAGGCAAACTAACTAACTACTAATATCTAACTGATTATATTTCTAATAGCCCCCGCAAGCTGGAAGGTGTTCACAACCCTTTCAGCTTGGGATGAATACAACTGAATATCAAATCAAAAGAAAATACAATGAGAAATGCGAGAAATATATCGACTAAAAAAAAAACATACGAACAATGACATGAACAAAGCTTAACCATTAAGCAGAAGCTACAACTCAAGGCTTAACCACTTAACAGAAGCAAACATGCTTAACCACTTAACAGAAGCAAACATGCTTAACCACCTAACAAAGGCAGAAGCTGAAATCATCAAAGTCATAAGGCCTGCTTAACCACCATAAGGCAGAAGCGATCAAAGCTTAACCATCAAAAGCAGAAGGTAAAAGATGAGCATTAACCACTCAAGACAGAAGCTAAAATTAAAAACAAAGCTTAAAAAAAATGAACAACAAAAAGTGTTGGAAAATTCAAGAAATGATGATATCAGCCACCAACATAGCATTACGTAGACCTATCCAACTCATAGGCACCAAAAGGTCCAAACACAATTATTGGAACTAGTTCCTGTTTTGTTTTGTCAGTGATCTTTTTGGACGGTATTATATGAATGGAAGCAAAGATACCGAAGAAGAGTCTTCCAACAATGATGTTGTAACATCTTCGTTGCGGTTAGCATTTGAGATCTCAGAGATCGGAGAGAAATCCACGGAATCGTAAAAAACAAGTGTGAATGCTGAATTGAAGAGCGTCTTTGTGATCTTATTAAACTTTGGAAAGTCCTTCAACCTATGATTGCTTTACTCTGCGGAACGAACAGAGACCTTCTGTTGAAGAGTTGCAGAACACGATAGAGGAAATTGCATAGATTGAATTTTCCTGAACTATTTTGATCTCTAAGCCAAGATCTCAAAATCCAGAAACTTTGAAAGCTCCAAAATCTGAGAATTTGGAGAAAGTAACGAGAAAGTTAACAGGCTAGGAGAGAGAAAAGTTTGATAGACAATATTCAGGTGGTGTATTGCCGAGAAACTAGATCTGAGAATGAAACAACAAGAAGAAACAAAGATGCGAAGAGATGTTGAGAAAAAGAAATGCTAGAATTTGTGATTTTCTCGAGAAATTGAAAAGGAAAGAAAATAAAGTAAGAAAACAAAAGAGAATGTAGCGAAAAATTCATGGTGGGTGGTATGGCTCTGATACCATGTTAAGAATCATGGTTCAGAGGAAAAGAAAGAACAAATTGAGAGAAAATTGAAAATTGATATTGATTAAAATGAGTGAAGTGAGTACAAAGTGATTACATCAAGCCTTTATATAGGCAAACTAACTAACTACTAATATCTAACTGATTATATTTCTAATAAGCAGAAAGCAGCAGCCTATGCTCAACAGGAAGCTGCTGAAAGCTTGGGTGGTGCTGTCCGCACTGATGGTGTGGCTGGTGTTCATGAGATGAGCTTGAAAGAAGTCATTGAGGCCCATGCTCAACAACATGGTTTGCTATTCAAGCTTAAACCTGGTAGAATGCACAATGGTCATCAAATATACGGATTTGGTAATGTCAGCATAATAATAGACTCTCTAAGTCAAAAGTATATGCCCAAAGTGAGGAAACATGGACTTTGGAATCTCTTCAAGGCTTGCTAGATTTGCACAATAAATCAACGAGTAAGAGATGCTAAATTCTTTGGGGGCTCCCCGAGAGTTGCTTAATGTGAAGTAACATCTCACTTCTCAGGTACTCTGTTTCTCTAGGTTTCTGATATGGGTTGGTTTCACTGGACCAATAGTGTTGACTTGAAATGTTGTGGTTTCCTTATGTTGTGTTTGTGCAACTTTATGTTTTGATGATACGCAGAAAATAGCTAGATATTGAGTGATAGATTAAAAAGGAGAGGTTGGGCTGAATTACATGGACAATCTTGCTTTTTACTGGGTCACTCAGGTGATGATTTCTACAACTCATTATCTTTTCTCCTTTTAAGATATTAAATCATTCATGAACCTTACTTAATAATTTAGGCTTTTAAGAAAATTAATTCTTAACATAGTATCAAATTCTCTATGCTAAATAGTCAAGAATTTAATTATTGCTGTCTTACTCTTTGTAATTAAATTAAATTTCTTCACGAGATAAAGTAGATCTTTACAATATCTATACTTTATGCTCAAAGAACTCATGTAAGGCAACGTGTTACAAATACTAAACTCTATTTATGTACTTTCACTTAATAACTTAAGCTTTTAATATTTCCTCTTCTTACTTTCAAATAATTAATCTCATGCGTATATAATTATTTAATGTTTCAGAAGGGTGCGTGGGGCATACAGCCCAGTTAGCTAAAATTTTTGTGTGAACAGTACAACCTTGGGTTTGTGCCCAGCCTGCGGCAGTCAAGGGAGAATTGGAGACCGTCCTGACCCAGCTGGCTAAAGGCAACTCGAGTTAAAATTGCTTTACTAGGGTTTTAAATCACACAGAGCGAGTTGAAAGGGCTCGCAATCACCAGGGTTTTAATGCCACAAACAATTCTGTAGAATATAATGTACAATTCTTCTGGGTACAGAGCTTTGGTCAAATTCTGCTGGAAAGGCAGTTATCTGAGTGGCTCTGGAAACCAGTTCTAGCTATTTTAACTTGTAACCCTGCTCGATTTAAAAGGCGAAAGAACTGATATAACTCCATACCCTCAGGTATGTCAATGACTTTTATTTGTCCTTTGACGGCAATGTATCACACTTCAAGGCGTGAGAGCCTTCACGTGATGGGTCCGAACCCTGAGTATGTCCTACACTCCATTTGATGTGCCCCCCAAAAAATATGTCAATGTATCACACAATAAATGTTAATGGATGCTATATTTTGAGGAAAAGTATTTTTATTAAACAATCACAGTAAGTATAACTGAACTTGATTAGCATCGATAATAATAATATCTATTTTTTTAAGAAAAAAAAAGAATGATGATCCTGGCAATAAAATTATATCAGGGTGTAAAATAGATTATAAGTAAATTGGATAAGCAAATGTTGGTTTTCAATATGATAAATATATCACGTATAATTATAAAACCTCAAATTTCAAATGTTTGAAATAGAATAAATATGTCAATGTTAGGTTTACAGCACTATTTTAATGCAGTTAGTGTCTACGTCGTAAGTTTTTGTTTTCTTTAGTCACTAGTCAGGATCTACTATGAGACCGGAGGAAACAGGATTCTTTTACTACAGTTATATCGCTTGCTTATAGTTGAACGCACCCTGATACAATAAGGTCAACAAAATAGAAGTTATTGCCATCCATTTTTACTTCGTTCTGAAGAAATAAAAATAATGTGGCTTGCGCCTATATGTGAATGTGTGCATATCAAGAAGTTCCATGCCCTAATCACAACCATGACAGCCATGACTATTCGCCATCTAATTAAATCAACCGCCCCCCACTTAATAAATCTTTTATCTTCACCAATACATTGTATTTCAGTTATTATTATTATTATAATACAAAGCTTTAAGCAGTTTGTCAGAGCTAGGAAGATGCGATTTGAAAACATCAAATTCAAGCCTTCAAATAATTACTCTTTTGTTTAAGTGACTTTAGATTATTTTTGTCAATGCTCAAAAACTAATTAATAATTTTTAACTTTAAAAACTGCAAAAAAATAAAAAAGGCTCATAAAAAATCTATACAACTTAACATGCCTATGTATAGAGCTAAGGTCTTAAGAAAGCATAGCATGCTGAGCAGCAAAATAAGGCTTATCAACTTATGCACTACTAAAAATTTAAAACTGACATACAGGATAATTATGTATTTTGAAACCATATACATCAGGAAATTATGTAGCTGAGGAATATGTATTGACAAAGCCCTTAAGATTCATTTCTTCAATTTCAACTACATTAGAAATAATAAAGTATATGTAAAAAATAACATGGAAAAAAATGTATTTTTTTAATAAATAACAGGTCAATTGGAGAATACCTACCCTATTTGCCCAAGCAAGCCCACACGCGTTGCAAAGTGATCCTGGACCAGATGGCCCTCGCCGCATCATTGGGGTGGATTTTGAACTAATGCCACAATGCGTGCATCTATACAAACGAGCAATAAGTACAAAAGGCAAAACTGTAGATGAAGAGGAAACTTTTGAGGATATCTTTTCTATTTACTTTCACCGCCGACTAAAATACATGTACATCCTATATAGAGCTTTTAAAAAAACTTTAAAATCATAACTTACATGAACTAGAAAGCCATAAGTCCAATTAAAACATTGCCTTATTTTAGGAAAATAATGACTAATTGATGTAGTGCCTTATTTCATGCATGTAGTTCTATGGAGGTAGTGTCTTATTTAATGAAAGATAATTCATGCATAAGTCTAGAAGTTTCACTTTGTTATTTTCAACAAAAATATCCAATAACAGACCTCCCAATCAGGCTAATACTTTTATGTATGGAACTTCTGAGTATTAGTCCCAAAATAAATGTTATATAAAAGCTATTTTATAAGCCTCAGGAAAGTATTCATGAGAATTTGAATGAAAAGCCACCAGAAATCCATAACCAAAGTGAGCAAGTGTCAAGGAAGAAATATTAGTTTCTGGTTACAAGATTTTCAGGGTGACAAGAAACTCACAAGATTTCTGATTGACTGTCATCTTGCCCTGACTTCTGGATTGCCCCCAAACTATTAGCTCCATCTTGACTTTTGGACAACGTAAATTGAGCCTTACTACGGTGAGTCCTACATTTAAATATAAAATAGTAAAAACCAGAAAAGGTGTATATGAAGTCCAGCAGCTACAATGATAACCAACAAGAAAAAATGTAGAATATAGATTAAATGCAGGTAGTCCCTGAGAGGACGAAAGCTTCGTTGATTGGTGATGGCAGGTAACCATAGCATCAAACACAGAATATCAAGTCCAAGAAAAGTTCATGCTATGAAAGACAACATATTGTCTGGAGACTTTGAGCAATCATTAGTTCATGCATAAATGCATACAAGTACGTACATACATATGTTCAGAGCTACATCACCAAATTTCAAGGTACTGTATTCAGCCTCTTTCTGTTTTCTCTCTAGTTATGGAAAAAAGTACTACATTACATTGTTTACCATCATAATTCACACCATGACAAAAAGATTGCATGAACACTGTTCAAGTATGTGTTATATACAAAATTATGAATACTTAGAAACCCCCTGGGGTTCTAGTTTATTATATTATAGTCAGATTTGCTTCACAACAGCAGAAACATATAAAAGAACAAAATCCTTTACATCATCAGATTTTCAAATCTCTTCATGCCAACCAATCATGAAAAAGGAGTACAGACATATGATGGAGCTGCTTTTGTATTGCTGAAATGAGAGAATTGCAACCTTCAGAAAGGTGCTTAAAGTAATTTTCAAACTTAAGAAATGATAACAACAATTGCACAAATTAATTTTTGTCATTGCATCTATCTTTTCATTAAGTTCAGGTTCAGTCTTTCCACAATTCAAAACGGCAGGATTTTCCATAGTGAACGTTCACAGATTGCTCCACATCAACGAAGTAAAAAGTTGTTATGTTGATGCAGAGTTCTCTCATTTGTTCATAAAGTAAAAAGATATATCCTTTAATTTGGCAACAATAAAGAAGCTAAACTTTCCAACTACAATACAAAATCTACATCCTATGCGTCTTCAAAATAAAAGGAAGCTTTTAAAATACACATGTATGATGTATCATACTGCTCAATAGCTATTGGTACATAAATTGATTTAACAAACAAAGAAACAAATCCATTCCCCATCTTCATTTGCACGGTGGATCTTTCAAACCAGCAACATGAAGTTCTATGCTCAGACTGTAAATAACTATTTAATTCAAGATTGCAATCTAAATATATCAGAAGCAAAGATACCAACTCTTCTATTAGAGGCAAACTTTTTTTTTTAACTCAACTCCTGAAGATTAGATAATTAAGTTAGTTGGAAAACAAGATTCCAAGAGGATTTCGAGAGCATGTTATTAATCAGACGATTCAGACCTGAGCGCAGCTTCTTGACGTACGCTATATCTAACTTTGTTACCAAAGTATCGCTTTTTCCTCTTTTGTTGGAACCTATTTAATGAGGCTGCTCGCTGTGGTTGACTACATCTTCCAGGATATTCCATTGCATCCTACAACAAAGGGTGCAAATAATTATATATATTACCAAAGAAAGTGACCCATGACATTGCGTTGGAGCATGAATGCCCTGAGATTTTGAGGGGCTGACTCCACACATTGCTATCCTCGCAATAGTTCACATCCTCTCAAAGGCAAAAATAGCTTGAACCTGTTATGGGAAACCAAATGCATAATTTTGTTGACGTACATTATCACTACATCCAACTTTGCTATCAAAGCATCGTTCTTTCCTCTTTTGCCGGAACCTACTTATTGAGGCTGCTCGTTGTGATTGACTATACCTTCCAGGATATTCCATAGCACCCTACAAAGCAGCAAAGGATGCAAATAACTAAAGAAACATGCAATTAACATTGAAAATGACACTGGTTTTGATCATGAATGAAGTTATATTATCAAGGAAATAAATACCCTCTCGTTTGGAGGCGCTGTCTTCACACATTGCGAACCTGACGATAGCTCAGATCCCTCCAACAGTACCTGTTATGTGAAACTCAAATGGAGAATTTTAATGTCAACAAAAATTCACACTCATGAATCACGCTGGAATGAAGGCAAAAAAGACAAAAATTTAATCTAATTTCTCCACCGCTTAGAAAGTGCAGAGAGGAGAAAGAAAGAAAAAGCGTACGATATCACGAGGATCAGGAGTAACAGAATCGAAAGCATAGACTTGGCCATCGTCAAACGAAAGCGTAATCTGGCCAGAATGGTCGCAGTGTTGGATAAACATTTCGGGACCTTCATTACCAGGAAAGCAAACAGTATCGGCATTGACACCGAAACTAGCATCTTCCACGGCATGCGTTTCGTAATGGAACAAGTAATTCTCAAAGGACTCATCGCCACCACCGGTGCCGTCGAACCAGACACCGTCGTCTTGGCCGTAGATGGATATAGAACCACCAGGAACATAGGCAGTATCGACGGGGAGGCCACCAACTCCACCACTACCATCTTCGAGACTAAGCGTTTCGTAAAGTATGTGATGCTCGCCAACGGAGGCCCCTGCACCTGGGCTGTCGCCGATGTCCATGGGCTAGGCGTGTTCGAGAAATTGCTTTGAGACTCAGATTTCTAGTATGAGCGTGAATCTCGTGTGTGCCGCTGTACTACTGTGGTACCTCGCTCGATTGGTACCGGGAATGTGTTCTTTTGGATAAATATGCCCTTTCCTTTATATGTTTCATTTATTTAATAATAAATACTTTTTTTTTAATCTTTTACACTAAATTAATGTTGCCTTAGATTTATGCGGTAATAATACCTAGGCCCTTTCTTCCATTCCTGTATCACTAAAGGTGTACTTTTTTCTTCAGTATGATATTAACTTTAGTTTTTTTATCTCTTTTCTTTTTTCAAGATATTTCTCAATAAGAGATAATCTAAAATAGTTATAAAAGCATAAACATGCAAGGATTAAAAATTAAAGTTTTCACTCAAATGACCTGCCTATACTTTTTTTTTTTTTTTAGGATTTTTTCTGTGTACGATTGTAGAAAGTAATCCCTTAAGTACTAAAATTTATTTAAAGAGTTGACCTCTCTTAATATTATACATGAGTCAAAAATTAAATTCCTAACCACATACTTAAGAAACTTAGTCCCACATGTGTCACACCATGTTAGTTCCTGACCATAAATGAATAATAAGCTATATGAAAATTTTAGCTTTAATATATGCTAAGAGCATTATAAAAGACTAAATTCCGCAACCAAAAATAAGGCGGTTACGCATAAACTTGTATTTGTTAACAGAATTTCTGCCAGAAGTTGGAGCCTATATATTTCTTCAAACACAACGTTTTTTTTATTTTTAACACAACTCCCTAATATTAGATGATTAAGTTAGTTGCAAAACAAGATTCCAAGAAGATTTCAAGATTAAGAGAGCAAAACGATAGATTGCAGTATGGATGTTTCTCTTCTATGATTCTATTATCATTTAACCACAATTTCTTTTCCGTCCTCGTTTTTTTTTTAAATGGGTTTGACTTGGGGTACAAAGAAATCAATTATACAAAATATAAACTGCTAACTAGCATGTTTCTAAAACGAATATCACGGATAACAATATACATGAGTCTAAAAAGAATATATCTTATCCAATCGCTCTACATTTCAGGTGGTTCTCGTCTCATCCCTCCCCTTTTTTTCTCATCTATTTCCCTTCGTCCTGACCACTTCCTTAAATCTGCAAAATCTTCTGTACCATCTGTGAACTTTGAATCACCCAAATCTGGGTACAAAGAGAATTATACTGTACCGCCACAAAGTATACACCTTATCTTCCAAACTCCATGAACTGTAATTACAAAGAATACATTTCTTCCATATAGACCAAAACGAAGAAACCGCATAAAGTGGCTGCTTCCATGATAGGATTCCAAGATGCCACCGAAACAGAGAGCAGCAGATTCTCCAAACAGACTATATACAAACACCATTCAGTCTCATATTTTCCTCCTTCATATAGATTTGAATTATTTGGCACGGAATTCATGCCGAAATATGGTCAGGTTTTGAGTAAACTTATCCCTGTTTTTTGAATCTAAGCTTCGGGTAACATCTGCCATAAGTTTATCAAAACATAGTGAGAGCCGCTGATGATGATCCATTGGCTGCAAAAAAATAACCAACTGGAGTTACACAACATGAACATGGGAAAACCCAACCCATGGTTCAAACCACCTGAATACACACATTAAAAGAATTGTGGCAATAATAATACATGTAAGATATTAAACCAAAAGTTCTATAGGATTCTATTGGCAAGTTATTGCTACCAATTTGATATATTGTCAAATAAGGAATTTGTTGTATTGTCGTCACATAAAAACTCACAGCCATACATTCTCAATATTTTTTATTATAACTGATCTGTAATCCTGATCAAAAACCATAAGTAATAAAAAAAATCTATAATCCAACGTTGTAGTTAGGGCCTAGGGGAGAAGGAAAATACCTGAGACGACAAGATTTGAACTTTTAAATCTGAGAATATCTGCAAGTAAATGGCAACTCTCAGTTTGACGTGTTAACTAAGAAAGAAAATAGAGAGGGTATGGCTGGAATTGTGTGATTAATCAGTCTACAAATGCATATATACTATGTACAGGACCAATTACAGGAAGAATCAACTCCTAAATTAGAGCACTAATTAGTTGGACAGTAAATACATATGAATAAACATGCAATGCTGCTTGCAGTAAATTTAATGAAAATAGAATTCAGATTTAGAAGGCCCATTACCTGCTCACTAATAAGTATCAAGCTCAACATTGGCCTACTCAGACTCCACTGATTGCCAGAGTCTTCAAACAATATGATCTCAAACAGGGTCTTCAAAATCTTAGTATGCAAAAGAGAGACACCCAAGTCAAATAACCCTCAGAAAAATGTTCCCCCCCTCCCAAGTTTCACAGGAGGAAAAAAGAATAAGATGAGCATGATTCATAAACTAGAATGGAAGTTCGCTTTCTGGAGCCAGGAGGTATTTTAGAATAAGTTCTGCACACTCAATTTCAAATCAGTCATATAACTTCTATTCTATGATTTGAAGGTTTGCATTGAATTAATATGTGAAAATTGAAGTCATGAAGATATATTAGTATTAACTACAGCAGAACTGGTCCAGATTCCAGAAAAATATTTTTATAAGACTTTTTAGAGCAAAATTTGTGTTCTTTTAACTGAAATTAAAATAAAGTATCTTACTTCTGGAAACAGGTTGGGGCACTCTGAAATATGACGAGCAAGATTGACGGATGCAGGTAAATTTGGAGCCTCTCCCATAGTGATGTTGTTAAAATAGAAAGCAGCCAAATTATCAACAGCAGATGCACACTGTAATCAGAAATTAAAAGAGTTGGACAGGCAAAATCACGAGAAAATAAATACTCAATACTTACAGCAACAAAATCCCCTGAAAAAAATTCCTACAAAGAAATGTGATTTACTCTGAAGACAGGAAGATGCAAATGAGTAATGTCGTTGCCATAACCTGTGATGAGATACTAGTATCCAAGCCTTTAAGCCCAGATTCAAGGGATCCAACTATATGCATAAAGGTGTTTGTGTCCAAGTTCAATATGAAAGTGATGTGGCTGTTGAACAAAACCTCCAAGAACGCAAAATAAGCCCTTGTTAGCTGCATAAAAGCAAAAGCCAAGTGAGTTTCACCTTAACAATGCAAGAAAACTAGTCTGCCACATAATTCAGGACCTAGATAGAGTGAACCAAGCTTTTTTTTTAATTAATTAAATGGAGTAGACCAAGATATACATAACAATATTTGGCAAGAAAATAGTTTGCATACCTTTCGATAAGCCAATATATCAGACAAAGGAATTGACAGTGTCATCTTTAGAGCAGCATCGAGTGCGTCGGATAGAGCTCTATCACCATATAGTTCAAACACACCAAAGTTGACATAGTTTCCAGCAAGGGCTGTCATTTGGTGCAAGATATTAAATTTAGCCCACCCAAATACAATTTTGCTTGCATATCAGTTCATGAATATGAATCAACATGGTCATGAAAATTACTCCTCATCATAATGCCACAGTACCATAAAGGATTTAGAATGGCAGTACAGTATGAAACCAAAACAACCCAAAGCCCTCAATAGCAGTGATCGTAAGAATCTAATGTACTTTTAAGCTTAGACATCTATTTCCAGGTATAAATTACAGAGTATGCTCAAACTGACACCACAGAAATGTTAATACAGCCTTCTAAGTTATACCTTTTTCCAGCAATGGAATTTTATGCCTTTATGTTTATATACAAACTTAGAGAAGTTTCAACTAACCCATATTTTTCTCCGACCAAGAAAATATCTACAAATATCTTGGTCAGACTCGGAAAATTCTTCATGCAGGACACACTAGCATCAATAAAGCATAAGATTAAAGATAAAATAATCCAGAATCTTGGTTTATGGGGCTACTGTATTATTTCATAACCTTACTAGATCATTATTATTTAGGGTTCACTTCACTTAATTTTAAACTTACAGTCCTATAGGTAAATTAGCAATTTTTTTATTTCCAGGCCTTAGGTTGATTTGGGCTACGGCTTAAGCTATTTAGGTGATTATTGGGTTTCATTTAATGTCCAAGTTTCCCTTATTGGTTTAGTAGTAGTAGAGTCTTAATCCTTCTAGAATTAGGAGGTCAATTTAGTGCTCATTTGGGTTTGATCATAAAAGAATTGATTTTAAAATTGAGTGGTTTGGGCATTGTAAAGTAGAAATAGTTTTGAAATGTAATTATAGGAACATTTTTGGAAATTATTGGGTCCCACTTGTTAAAATTGATTTTGTAGCGTTGATTGTAGAGGTTTTTTTGGCAAACCGCTTAGCCCCATACCTATAATCAATTCCATTCACCAGAGAAACAAGAAAATCTTGGTTCTCCTAGAATCAATTCTACAGCCTAGAAATTTGCAATAATTGATTTTGAAAGACTACCCAAACATATTGAGTTACTGTTAGAACCAATTTTGGAGGCCCAAATGTGATTCTGGCCCTCCAGAATCTAAAACAAACAGGCTCCTAAACAGTTGTAATGCTATCTTCTGGGGGGATGAACAGACTTAGTTTTGGCAGCATGTTACTCTCTTCTTGATTATGATGCAATCAAACCCTAGGTGTGATGATGCCTAGGTTTCTTTTCTTCTTCTACCCTATTTTTTAAATTTTATCAACTTCCCAGATCTAATTTTTTTTGGCAGACATCATTAATAATTCACCCCATAAAAAATGCCCTAGTTGATTCTGTCTTCAACTTGCCTTGAAAACCATCATATCAAAAACCCTATTCTCACAGGTATTGTTCACAGCACCCAAACAGCCACCAATTGATCCTTTAAACCTCATCCTAACACTTGCAAATCACCCATACCCTCACGGCCTCACCTATTCCCAATGAACTATCAATCTACCTATTATCTACCATTGATTCACCCAAGAAAACCCTAATTCTGATATGTTAAATTCTGAGTCTTCCTCTGTCATATAGATCAATTCTATTGCATTGCAAATAGATTTCACCCATTCTAAATTTTTATTCTATTCAGGATCCTAATTTTACTTGGGATGTTCACTTTTGCAGAGACTAACTTGACTGACAGACAAGTTAGTGAAATACAGTCCCTTTTCCTTTTACTTGAATCTATTTCACTTCTCTGTGAATTTAGATAGGGACCTTGGACTCTTCAGGTGTGTTTTCTCATGAATCATTCTTTCAGTCTCTAACTCACTCTCTTAACCACCAAAGATTCCATGTTGACAAACCTATGTGGAAGTTGAAAGCTCCCTCTAAGGTCAAGTTTTTCCCTTGGACAATGGTACTTGAGAAGATTAATATAAATGACTTGTTGCAGATTATTAGGTATCATATTGCTTTTTCTGAATATGCGTTATTTGCAGATCAGGTTGAGAAACAGTGGCCACTTATGTTTGCATTTATAAGGCGGCTACTTTTCTTAGTAACAATCTTGTTGTGGTTCTCTGCGAGCAACTTTGGAACAATTTTTGTTTGCTAGTTATAAACAAGGAGCCTAAAATTTTATGGCAGTGTATAGTACATGCAACCGTTTGGTCACCTGGTTGGAGCAGAATGCCAGCATCTTTAAGGATGTCTCTGTGCCCCTAAATTTGTTTAAGGATAGGATGTTTTTGGCTTCTCTTTGGTGTTCTGCTCATGGATGATTTAAGGGAGTTGCTATTTCGGATATAAAAAGAGACTGGGCAGCCTAGTTGCATTCTTGAGTTTTTTACGTTCCTTGTTTTATATAGTTTCTATGTTTTAGAGGATATGTCATCCTCCCCTAGTAGTACTTTCCTCTTCTCTCACCAATAAAATTTCTTTTCTAACAAAATTATATTGCATCGCAAAAATTATAATAAAATTTTGACTAACTAGAGTAGGATGATAGAAGGGTTGGATGTTGTAAGTTATTCACATAGTCCTTCAAACCTTTGAAATACAACGCAGAGAAACCAACAAAACATGAAAAGACAGACAACTCAAACATAAGTTCACAAAAGCAAAACCGCTGATAGAAAAGTCAGCCCAAAATTTTTCTTCAGGGTGACTAAACCTTCATATAACTAACTTTTCTAAGTAGAAAAATTTGCAAGACTCTTATACAATTAAGTGTCTACCTGAACTTAAAATCTGCAGCCTTCAAAATCTTGACTTTTTATCATATTCATCATTATCATCATCATTATAATTATTATTATTATCAAACAAAGAATTCATGAAAAGAAAAGGAGACAACAGAAGTGAAGGATAAGTGAAACCCCTAACACAGTTAAGTAACATATAACTATTAAGAAAATCACAAAAACAACTTACTTGCTGCTGCAACCTACAAGCACAGCTACCAAAGTTCAGGTAGAACACTAAGGACCCGTTTGGATAGGCTTATGTGCAGCTTATTTGAACTTATCTACTACAATAAGCACTTATGAAGTTGTTTTATTTTATTTGGATTTGCTTATTAAAACAGCTTATGAAACCCTAATAAGTTGTTTTGGGCTTATTTTCATAAGCCAAAAATTCAAGCTTATGAAAGTAAGCCTTTGCGAAAGCTAAAAATAGCTTAGATGCTAGTTGTTTTTATAATAATTTTTTACAAAAATTAACATTAAGGAATTGACACAATTCATAGCATATGAAAAGCGCTTCTCGAAATATTTATCCAAACGCTTAACGCTATTTAGCTTATTTTAGACCGTGCTTCAATAGAGTTTATTAAATAAGCTCTACTCAAATAAGTATTTATATAAGTTATTTATCCAAACGAGACCTAAACCATGCTACAGGAATAGCGGGAACCAAACAGGGCTAGGATTTCACCTCTTGACAGAATTGTCAAACATATCCATATTCCTTTGTACTTGTATGCATATATATCAGCAGCATTTGGAAGAGATAAAACTCTTGATCCATAAGCAACAATCAGTTTACTGACTTCCCGGAAGAGAAGTATGCCATTTGGAGAAGAAGAGTCAAATGTCAAACGTTGAGCTTTATTTAGCACAAACTCAGCCATGAACTTCAACAACGGGGTGGTAACCTGCAGAATCAAGCCAAAAAAAGAAAAAGTAGAGAAACGAACTTATCAGAATATGCATCAGATACATGTTATTTTGTCATTTTCTTTATAGAACATATGATAGCAATTTTTCCACGTGTAAATGGTGAAGTGTAGTAGAAGGCAAATTAGTATCCAATATAGTTATTATTGATGCACATTTCTATCACTGTCATCATCAGAACTCAAAAAAGCAAGAGAAAGAAGAAGAAAACACAATAAGAAAAGAAGAAAGCTGCAGCAAGAGGGTGCACAAAG
This sequence comes from Styphnolobium japonicum, assembly GCA_023212625.1. Taxonomy (NCBI): domain Eukaryota; kingdom Viridiplantae; phylum Streptophyta; class Magnoliopsida; order Fabales; family Fabaceae; genus Styphnolobium; species Styphnolobium japonicum. The sequence goes on along the minus strand of JALBWW010000003.1, from coordinate 59,803,891 downwards.
TGACCCTCAATTTTATGTCAAGAACCAACTCTCCCAATAGCTTAAACTGTTAGGTGAAGGCCCAAGATTGGTTTTACATCTCTAACATGCCCTTTCATGTAAGAACCCTTTGAGCTTGAAGCATGGACAATGTACAGGTCCACTCTACCTTGTGCTGAATTCAACTTCAATTAGAAGAATGGGGGCGGCAAGGATTGAACTCCTGACTACTTAGTCATAAAGGCTCTGATACTATGTCAAGAACCAACTCTCCTAATAGCAGAAGCTATTAGGTGAAGGGCCAAGATTGGTTTTATATCTCTAACATATATATCCCAAATAAGAAATATATCTACAACTAATAAAGAGAACTCCCTGACAGTTTTCTATCTCCAGTTTTTATCCTAAAAATTCCAAAAAGACCCTTACCTATTTGAATGTTCACTAATTAAAATTAATAAACATAATGAACAAATAAATTATTTTTAAATTCTGTCCAGTTTCCTCTTTTTCCTCACACTTAACAGTTAACTCCATTTCTCATTTAACAAGTTATTGTCGCTTATCAAAAACAAAAAGAAAAAACCAGCCCATACCGTATCTTCTATTTTTATTTATTTTTCTTGAATCACACATTTAGTGAGTGCCACAATTCTAGAGTTCTAGAATATTAAAAAAAGGAAAAGAAAGCTATTTGACAATACAAATGTTGAAATGAAATCTTATCCCAGGAATTTTAGACCACTGATCTCTTCCAGTATACATGATCATGCTCGTATCAAGTTTGGGGAGGATGTTTGGGTGGAGAATGTTCCTTTCGTACAGGTTTTTCCTCAACTCTACAAACTCTCTACTTTGCATATTTTGCCCATCAAAAATTTATTTTCAATATGATCATTGTTTAACTTGGGACTTTTACTTTCATAGAAGCTTGAGTGATATAAACTAGCAAAATAACAGACCCCTTCACCTCTGTTTGATTACACTACTTTCTCCACCAATCCTAGAAGAATTTGGACTTTAGATTACTCAGGTGAGTTTTCTTGTAAATTGTTCTTCCAGTTCCTTACTCTCCTAATCATCATCAAAGGTTATTTCTTGACAAACACATTTGGAAATCCAAAGCTCCATTTTTTGCATTGTACAGCGATTATTTTCCTTTGGAACAATCCTTTTGGGGTCCTTGGTGAGCACTGGGTGTGTCCTACATTCATTATAAAGGTTGTGGTACAAATAAGGAAGCCAAATATCTGTGGCAGTCAGCAGTCTTTTCAATCCTATGCTGTATTTGATGGGAGCACAATGCTTACATCTTTAAGGTTGCTTCTTTGCCCCTAAACCTGTTATGGGATGGGGTTGTGTTTAGGACTTCTCTGCTCAAGGCTGTCACAAGACAAAAGGAGGGTTGAGGCAGAAACCCCAAAAGCAAGATTTGCCTGAAGCGACCACATCATGCAACCAGCCTCCCACCAGGAAAAGCGGTGCCTCATGGCTGCCTCTTCCATATTGAGGTGAGATCTGAGGGGCCAACTTTGATAACACTATAGATATTGATTAAATGATTTGCATTAATAATGTTAAAACTCCTTACCATAACAAAAGTCATGACAGAAAACTTGATGCCTCAGGGTGTGTTAAAAATTACTAATAAATACATAGCTGAGAGAATGCAGGAAAAGTTACAATACCCAGTTCCTGTCAACTTGACTGCAAACAGTAAATTATTCCATGTGATGATTACAGAGTAAATTAGTAATTCATTTATAGTGCTAGCATATGCAGAATGAGTTTTTGAAATAATAGACCTTCAGTTTTACAAATTCTAAGTGATGAATGGTTGGCTGAAATTAGCCATTTGAATGTATATGTAGGTATCAAAAATCATCCACAAGGTCTACCTCTGGGGTGTCTGTCCAATGCGAGATGCCTTTTAAGAGTAGTGGCATGTGTGCAGGATACAACCAATCAAATAGAAGGCCATAAGTTCGGCGGCTAACAAATACAAATATGAAAAACAGGGAGGTTAGTTTAATTGCTTTCCACAGCTTGAATGACAGAAACATCACAAGTACCAACCTATTTGTGGCCATTGCAATTCCTCTAAGGTCCCTCATCAAACCAACTAGTGCATACTTTACAGCATCAGTTCGAAACACTGAATCAGGAGTTGATTCCAAACTGAGAAAAGCCTGAAACACAAAAAAATGTTACAAGCTGACTTCATCCAAAACCAAACTGGTAAACCAATTAATCATAAGAAAAATCAATCTAGATGCCATAATTAATTCAATAATATAAACAAAAAATTACTATTCATTATCTTTCACTCACCAATAGCATAGAGGATAGTAGAAATGCTAATGCATAAGCATAATTATGTCAAAGTAAAAATTTACTTTTCTTGAAAACATTGAAAGAAAGAATTAAGAAAGAAATGAGTTACAAGAAATAGTCCTCCTGAACAGAACAGCTAAAGAACAAAAAACCAAAAGGAATACAATAGAAACCCCAATCAAAATAACAGCACCCTCCAATCTTACTGAAAATCCACAATAGGAATATCTGTAAACAAACCATGATCTGAACACTAAAGAAAAGGGAGATGAATAATTAGATTGCATATTTTATTTTGATGAAAGAAGTATTTTTATTTTTACTACTGATAGAGTAAAAAGTGTGCATTCAAGGGTTGATTTGGTTGAAGGAGCATGAAGAGAAGACTCTCTACGCCACAGGGGATAAGACATCAACAAATAACTGCAAACGCACATATGCCCATAAAATCCTGCTTTCGTACTTTTTCCAAAAACCAATCCAAGCAATCATGAAGAAATCTCACGAACATGATATGCATAGCCAAGCTTCTACCCAATGCCAAACAACCTACAACACAAGTTCCAAGCCACAAGGACCTTCCAATAGAGCATAAAGCTAATAAGTACCATAATATTTTTTTTCTTTTGGTCTGTTAAGACAATACTTTGGCTCTCACCTAACTTCTTGTACTTTTAGCTATAAGAGCCAGCAAACCAGTTCCTCAATTGGATGTTACACCCAAAAACCTTTCAAGACTTGATGAAAGAAAACGCATGGGTTAAACTATCTCACCATCAGACAAGAAGAGAATATTGTCATCTGCAAACTGCAAATATGGAAACACTGGTTTTACCAGAGCCCACATTCACTCCTTGAATCAGACCCTTCAGTCCCCAATCTTCCCACTCAAATTCAATCTACAAGGATAAACAAAGAATCTCCTTAGTGCACTCCCCGATAACTCCTCAAACAAGTCCTAGGCTCCTGACTAGACAACAATATAGAAGTAACTCCTAGACCAATTTGTCTGTTGAGGAATTAGGAAAGTACTTGTAGAGCATTCGAATGTAAGAGTCCATCAATCTATGTATGCACACAGTAATAATATAAATACACAGTGAGGCAATGTCATTCATATACCTCTATGTCATTCCAAGGCAAAAGTGCAAACTAATCCCTTTGTAAAACTGATAGAGGAAAACCCCAAACAAGTCCATGAGCTTTAATCCATAGCGGTGCCAAAAACACCAGCCTATCCTACAGAGAATGTAAAGTTTCCTATTTCTTTTCCCCCTATCCTTATTTTTACTTTATCTGAAATCAATAAAAAGATACACCGAGACTTAACAAACTTTATTTGATATTAAACTAGTTCAAAACCAAGCTTTAGACAAACTATATATATTTTGAATCTTGTTCAAATTTATATAACTAGTTTTAATTTGAACAGTTCTAAACTAGTTTTCTACTTTGCCAAACACCCCCTTAGTCTATCAAATAAAGGAGTAGTTGGAATGGGGAATTGGGGATAGTAGATTCTTTCATCTTCGTCTTCTAGTTTGTTCCTCCCCTCACTCATTTAGGCAACATCTTCTATTTTATATGATACACATCTGGAGAAGACAAGGGAAAATCACCAACTAGAGTATAGATCCCTCTTACTGTTGTCTAAAGATTCTTTCTCCTAATATCAATTGTATTTTACATATTGTTTGTCAATTCATCATTATGTTTTATATTTAGATTTAGTGTGTCCATATTTTGAGTATTTGAACCTTTAATCGGTGAATAAATAATAGACTGCAACAAGATTATCTGCCCCTAACATGCAGAACAGAAAATCCAGTCTTATTTATGAAACTAGTAATTTCAAATTATTTTAGTTATTGCACAATTTAATCTGCATTAATTAGCACATACATGAGATGAAAAAAGACCATGCATGCATATTAATGAGATGAGTGATAGAGTACCTGCTGGAGTGGATCCATTGAAGATTTAAACTTCACGGGGCTATCCTCCATGAATATCAACCAGCCAATAGTGTAATAGAAAGTCGTTCTGCTGCGGGAGCATCTCTTTGCTTCCAAAAATGGAAAGTGATCCCTCTGAGATTCATTTTAGGGAAACAAGAATTAGAACAAAGATGCAGAGCAATATTTTTCTATAAAAATAGTGGAAAAATACAACAAGGGGGAAGAAGGTACCCCTCTTAAACAGAGAAAGCAAATAAAAACTTGAGCCTAAGATCCTCTCAATGAAATTCTTTTTTTATGCTCTAAAATGAAGCATTGCTGTCCATTCTCTCAAATATGCAAAGCAATTTATATCATTTTTTTTATAGAAAGAGAACTTCATTAGAAAGAAAAGAGGGAAAGTACAGCTAAAAGGGGTATAAGAAATTCTCCAAAGCAGAGAGAACAAATTACATCAGCAAAAAAAAAGAAAAAAAGAAAGTAAAAATTGCAGCAAGGCTGCCCAATCTCTATACATATCTGAAATGGCAACTCCCTAGAAACAAACATTTACAGAACTCCACAAAGAGGCCAAAGTAAGTTGACAGGTAGAGAGCTGCCCCTAAAGTCGCAAACATTCCATTCTAATGAAATGCACCAGAGGACAGCATAAACTGCACATTGCCACAAAGTTTTTGCCTCCTTTTTGCCAAAGCCCTTGAATCTAACCAGAAGAAACTGTTTCAAAGTAGGATACACCCAAGATTCACCAAGGACCCAAACAAATTGTTTCATAATCATAAGAAAGGCAATCTGAGGCCTAGAAACTTGCAACAAATCATCAGTATTAATCCTATTGAGTACCGCTTTTGAGATGAAAGACTTGACTTTAGAGGGGGCTTTGGACTTCCAAATCGGTCTATCAAGAAGAAATCTCTGATGATTAGGAGAATAAGAAAATGGGAGAAGGATTTACAAGAAAACACGCTAGAAGAATCCAAGGTCCACATTCTCACGTCTGGATTGGCTGAAAGCATACAAGAATCAATTAGAACCAAAAGGGATTCTAGCTTGCTAGCTTCCCTGTCATTTAGGTCTCTCTGAAAGTGAAAAGCCCAAGACAATGGAGACTCTTTCATTCCTACGCATCCAATAGATCTCCCAGCTAACAAGATGATCTCTTCCCTGGTCACTCACACCCTGTAGCCCCAAGGTTGAATTGAAGTTATTTTTTAATTGATTTTGATCACAACAAACCTTTTGAATAATGGTTTAAGGATTTAAGGTCCTAAGCTTAAGTTTTCATTTTACAAGTGCCTTAAATATGCTTACTGTTAGAATCTAATCTTTATGATACTTAATGTGTGCAAAAAGTTACTTGAAATATTTTTAGGTATCAATGTGCCAATTTCCAAAGGATGATATTTTGAGGATCTAGACTGATAAAGCTCTAAGCTAACTCATTTTGGAGAAACAATCCATCTTCCTATCTGCCCATCACAAAACACTAACCAAAGAGCAAAGACCGTCACCCAAAGTAACCGTTGGCAAGAACAGAAAACAAACCAAACAGAGGAGCCTTCCCTGAGAAAAGTTCAGCAATAAAGACGAAAAAGAGCTTAAGATGGTAGCCAGAAGCAATCTCACGCAAAGAGGAGATAAAGAGCAAGGAATGAAGCTTAGTCATCCTTTCTCTCTATAACGAATCCATTATTTTTTGAGAAATTTATATCATATTGGAACAAGAATACTAAATCATAGACAACTCATCTCAATAGTTGGACCAGTTTCCTATAGGTTAGCTTCTGGAACACTTAACAACCAATGTTGTATGTTTTAAAACATAAATGAGAGCAAGTCTCGATATTCCCCATGCAGATAAAAAATTTACAGATAAAATAATTATATTATGAACTGCTGAGAAGGCAAAATGGCCAACCCTGATCAACAATTATACAAGAAAGAGCAACAGCCCACTATATACAAGATAACTCCCTTCCAATTAAAATCTTAGCAGTATGTACTTGTGATGGATTTTGCTGTGTAAAGCTTAATTTCTGTCAACAGTTTATATGCCTAGTATCAGCTGCCTGTCAGCTATAGCTTTTGAGCAGCAATTCATAATTGATAATCCAATAGAAAATTATGAGCAATTGACAAAAGATACTACCGTATGATTGGCAACAATAAATTTAACTGTGTCCAGTTTCAGAAGTAGCTTTCCAGTCATGTAGCTGTCAATGGAGAGTGCACGATAAGTCAGCAAATTTGGGAGGATTATCTTAACTACTAAAACAAAAGGTAGATAATACTCTTCAATCCAACAGAAACTAACCCTGATGCAAGCTCCAAGAACAAACTCAAGGTGTGATCAATGACCTCTTCACTCTGAAATTAGCACAAACAACAACTAGCGTGTTAAACCAGGAACGAATTTGAAAAAGAGAAAACAAAAAGAACAAGCTATAAACTCACCTCTGTGTAGCACTTGAGGTTAGTCGCAATCTTGCCAATAATCACATTCAATAGTAATAGATGATCATGCAGGCCAAGAAGCTCAGACAACCGGGCATATAACTGCTGCAACACAAATATATATATCAAAAGATGCATAGAGAGCTAAATTTAGGTTTCCTATTGGGTCTTATTATCGATAATTGAAATATTATACCTTAGAAGAATGCATGGCCTGATCTCCTACATAAGACTTTCGGAAATGCTGAAAGAAACTAAGAATTGCCCTATCAAGTCTTTGTTTGCTTATTTCACCATATCTCTGTCAAATGCCAACAATATGAGCAAATAAGCAATATATTCTAAACCAGATCGTTAATGTGAATTCATCATTAAGAAAAACAAAAGCAAAAAATAACTATAATAAGAATACCAAAAAAAGATATTTCTATTCATTTATTATATTTAGAGAAAATCTTAGGTCAGCATTGAGTTACAGAGGAGATGCGCATACATGAAAATGAAAAGAAAAAAATAAGGGGCATCCACCTAAGACCAGTAACAAAAACTTGTATAGTACTTTCACGAAAGACAAAGAAATTTCCAACAATTGCATGTAGACTATCAGTTAGAATGAAAAGGACTAGAGACATTAAAAAAGAGTGCATTTCATTTGTCACTTCATCATCTTATTTTATAGAAAAAAGAAATATCATTTATTATTAGAGAGAAAAGAGGATAAGTAGAACTAGGAGAGGATAAGATATCCTCCAAAGCAGAAAAAGTAGAAAACAAGGAAATAGAAAGAATCAAGAACGCAGCAAGGCTTTGGTAGAAAGAAAGAGGCAAAATGGGTGTGTCCTTCAAAGCAATTCCATTTGTTTCACTTCAAAGGTTTTGGTCGAAAGAAAGAGGCCTGTTGAAATTATAGGGTTTAGGTAGGGAATGAGTAAAAGATAGAAGAAATACTAATGAATAATAATATGAGATTTGATTGATTTGATGTATTGTAAAATACAAAGCACAAACCCCTATTTATACTAATAATTAGGTCAAGTACTAGACTACTAGTGTAGTACTATTAGTACAAACCCAAGTCCACTAAGACAATAAGATTCCTAACCCTAACTAAATAAGGAAACAAATCAGTAAACATAATGAAATTAGGAAACAACTCCTAAGATTGCTTCCTCAATTAGAGGACTAATTGATTCCACAATATATAATAAAGATATGCTAAAATACTTTGAAGATATTTTGAGATATTCTAACAAGGCCAAAATTCTGTGGCAGTGTACAGTTTATGCAATTCTTTGGTGCACTTGGTTGGAGCAGAACACACATATCTTTAAGGGTGTTTCCTTGCCATTAAATCTGCTGTGGGTCTTGGATAAGATCAAGCTTTAAGCCTCTCTTTGGTGTTACACCCTTGGATTTTAGAAGCAGAGAGATTAGGCAGCACTATTGCATTCTTAGTTTTTCTCTTGTTCTTCTGTCCCCCTCCCTTTTTGTTTTCTCTTGTGGCAGATGATGCCTTATCCTCACCCACTTTGTACTTGTACTCTCCTTCTCGTCTTTAATTAAATTATTTTTCTATAAAAAAAAACTATACTCAAGAAAGTAATAGATTACCCCTCAGTCAATCAACATAAATACAAGTTACTCAACATGAATGTCCTAACAAACAACCAAAGACACACATTCTTCAATCAAAGTCTCTTTGTTGATTCAAAGTTATAGCTTTACGGTTAAACTGTCAAAAAAAGAAAAAGGATAATGCATGTCAAGCCATGCAAAAACTAATGTTTCTGCTGGTATACCTGACTGTGTATTCCACTGTCAGTTACATTTATCAACTGTAAAACTCGAGCTGAAATTTCGGCATCAAGAACTTCTTGGGACTCCACACTACATATAGAAATATTACAAGAAAATAAAGATCACAAACAAGTTGACATTCATATGAACCCTGCTCAGAACTTCTTTGAAAATCCAAGACATTCCAACAGATTCAAAGGTAAGAGCCAAAAGATTTTTACCTACAACCCGTACATTGTTTTATCTTAAGAATTGCAGCAATGATATGAACAATCCAAGCAAGTTTGTCTTCAATCACAGTGAGGTCGCTGTTATCACTAACCTGTACTCTTGCTCTTTCCTATTCCAGTCATTGAAAACGGCCAAACACCAATCACTAACTCATTTCTCCCAACAAGAAGGATGAAAAAGATAAAAATGGCAGCATTCAGTGAAAGTTATAACCACACCGTGTATATTTGCAGGACCGGCTCCATTATGTTTATTATAAATAAACTACTGCTTTCATACTGCACAATGAATACAAAGGAGTCAAATAACCAACATAGAATGATTTTGAAGGGGATATTGTTTTTGGATAAAAATAAATTTTATTAGAGACAAAAGAAGTACATACACAGAAGAGAATAAGATATCCTCCTTAAACAAGGTAGCACAATAAAACAGAGAAAAAACTAACAGGCTTATCAAAGAAGTAAAACTCTCCAATTTCTCTGCATATTTATTAGGGGGATTCCCTTAAAGAAACCACTGCATATCTGATTCCTAGAGGCACTGAAAATTTTGTGGTTTCTCACTTGTAGTTTGCTGATGACACTTTTTTTACTTTTTGAGGGAGATCAGGATAATTTAATGAATGCTCATTCTCGTCATCAGATTTTTGAAGTCGTGTCTAGCTTGAAACACAATTTGGAAAAAGTGTGGATTAGCAGGTATGAGAGTCAGGTTCTTAATTCTTGCAACTATAGCTGTGTGACAGGTTGGGAGATGATTGAGAGGAAATTCTCAGCCTTTTTATTTTTGGGACCCTATGATTCAGAATATTTCTAAATGTTTGGATAATTGGAAGGGTGCCTTGTTTATTCATTGGGAGGTCAAGTTACTCTCATTAATGCTTATTTGTCCAGCATCCATGTTATTACTTATCTTTATTTCAGATTCCAATTGGGTTTCTCAGTAGATTGGAAAGAAAAATGAGAGATTTTCTTTGGTCAGGGCTGGAAAAGCATAGGAGAGATCATTTGGTTAGTTTGTTGTGTGCGCAAAAAAGGGGGGAGATTTTGGATCTTGGCAATTTGGTCCCCAAAAACATTGCTTCAATTGGTAATTGGTAAATAGCTATGAAGTTTCCCTCTAGAGACTTCTTCCTTATGGCACCAGGCTATGAATAGTATGTATAGTTTAAACCATAATGGGTGAGATGCAAACCTAGCAATCATAGCATCTAACTCCAATCCTAGGAAAACTTCATTTCTCACGAACATGTCTCTTTTAGACCACTGGTTCTTTTTAAAGGTGGTTAATGGCTATCATGTTAGATTCTGGAAGGATCTTTGAGAGGAAGATGTTCACTTTACAGAGGCTTTTCCTTTATTGTCTTTCTTCTCTATACATCATTCCCCATTCTAAGCTTCTTTTCTTGGAACTTCCATTTTCTCTCAGGAACTTGAACGACACGGGCTTTTGAACTGGAATCACTTTATCTTGTGCTTGATGATGTTCAATGTCATCTAATCAGGATTGGAGGATTTGGATACTTGATTCTTCTGGTTTATTTTTCTAAAGTCCTTCCACTTTCTCTCCAGTTCTTTGAATAGAGAGAAATTTCTTCTTGAAAAGCCCATCTGGAATTCCACAGTTCCCATCAAGATCAAATCTTTTATTTAGGCAGAGAGGCACTCAATCAATAAGATTATATCAATGATTTATTGCACTTTCACAGACCTAACAAAGCTTTGTCTCCTGATATGTGTGTAATGCGTTGATCCAATTGGGAAACAATTACAGAGTTATTTTTGCATTTTCCAGCAGCCAGTTAAACTTGGAGTAGGCTTTTCTCTGTCTTTGGTGAGTCTCGGGTGTGCCATCAAAGCTTGGAGCAATTTCTTTTCATTAGCTTTAGAGGTTTTAGTAGGAGTAAGGAGTGTAAGGTTTTATGACAGTGTGCAACGTGTATTGTCCTTTGGTGTATTTGGTTGGAATGGAATGAATGCTCAGACTTTTAAGGGATGATCTTTGTCCTAGGACTTGCAATGTGATAGGATTGTTTTTATGGCCTCTCTTTGGTGTTCTTCAGCACATATCTCGTGGACAAACAAGCATAAGGGCTGGAAAGCAGTTTTGAATTAATATTTCTGTTTGTTTTAGCTTTGTCTTCTTTGCTGCTTTGCTTATATCCTCCTTTGGAATCCTTCTTTCCTAATTAAATTTCTTCTTTCATAAACAAGAGAAGAATGATAATCTATATGATACCTGAAATCTGCATAGGTACGGAAAGCAGTCTAATTGATCCTGAAGAAGTTCAGCATTGTCTAAGGGATTCTCGGAAAGATCATCAGGTAATCCAGCCTGTAAAAAACAGACAGGAAATTAAATTTCTGACGCAGTTATCTCATCGACAGATGTGTTAAATTTAATACATAGAGCCTGGAAGTATGCAGCAGACAATAAGTAAAGCATGCATGGAAAATTGGAAATACCTGCACAGAGTTAAATCTTGATGTGATGAAACTTTCAGTGATCTTAGGAACAAATTCATCCAGCAAGCTTGGTGCATCACCTTTCAAATATGGAACAGAAGACACCAATCTGGACCACAGCCCTAACAGGTAGTACACACTATTGCTGGCCCACTGACAAGAAGTTATCAACTTAATCAATATTTCACATCATAATTGCAAATAGCCTAAGTTGACATTTTGATAACTCATGAAATATATCTTTTTATTGGTAATTCTCACATGATGCCATCCCGAATTTTGTTTCAAAGGGGAAGGTGCCATTATGCCAAAGATAAATGGCTTACAAAGACATAAGGTATGTTATTTTCAAGCCACAATACATCACGTATTCTCTTGAAAATTCTAAAAAGTGATAAAATAATTAACCTGCCATGATTGCAAAGATTTGAGAGTGAACTCTGCAACCAAACGTATCCAATCGCTATAGCCTTCCACATTAACAAGCTCTGACAACTGCAGCATGTATACAAATTTAGCTAAAGAAAGAGTTCAAGCTTATTGGTGAAAAGAGGTAAACTACAGAGCATAAAGTTCAGATGGAATAAATTATAGAATACAAAAAATTCTCTATTCCTCCAAATTTGATCAACACAACTGTCAATGTATAACAAGTGAAAGGAAACTAACAAATCAGAAAAACAAACAAAATCTAATTTGTAATTGGCCAGAAATTTGACAGAGATCTCTAGCAGTCCTTTTACATTTGAGATTGGTTTTCAGGTGCATTAATGCCAATCAGATTTAGATACTAACTAAGTCTTGCAACAGTGGAAGAAACATAAAGTTGGCTTATGAAATTTGTTTTCACATAGAGAAGTTTTTGACACTGTGGCAAAGTAATTATAGAAAGCAATAATAAGTAAATTATATCATAAGAAAATTAATCCATTAGGTTAAAATGTAATCCAATTATTTATTATTCCTTACCATTTATGTTTCTCTTTGATATACTAGTTATATTAAATTTAAATGAATATTTGGTCATTACAGAAATTATTGTCAATCTGTGACTTCACTTTCTTAGTGTGTGTATTAAAACCCCACAAGTATCTTAAGTGCCAATTTGAGTGATGCACAGTATAGTGCCCTTCTAAGCCGAAGTATATACCTAGCCTCCACTACATGAACGCCATGTCCCTGCTAATGCACATTGCATCACCTACCTATTAGAAACAAAACCAGTAGATAGGCCAAAAGGAGAAAACTACACAAAAATCTACCTGATAATTCACCCTGAACCGACCAAGAAGACGACAAAACTCATGGTAATTATCATGATCTGCAAGACCTGCTTCCCAACACGAAATCGAAATTATAAATGCATCGCCAAGAAACAATGAAATGAAAATAAAGAATTAAAATATTGCTTGAAAACATATGTGCAGGACTGGCCCAAGAAGTCATAGCATTTTCAGCTGAAAAAATTGCTAATATTTGTTATGTGTAACTTCTTTCTTCATAACATATTTTTCTTTGCTGAACCAAGAGGGTTCCATTATATATACTCAGGATTTACTTGGGCTTGCCCCTTTCATTGCTACTTTAAAATAGAGTATGATTTGATCTTAAATTCAACTAATATATTTCCTGACTAGTGGTTGACAAGAGACAACCATAACCTAAGACCAAATCCCTATATATATATATATATATATATATATATATATATATAATTAAGGCCAATCTATTGCTACAAGAACTAGGTTGAATAAGAGCTTTTAAAAGTTACCATACAACCTGTTGATGCAAAGTTTTCCCAAATCTGATATAATCACAATGGTGCCTCCATTATTAACTCTTTACATTTTCTGATTTATTAACTATTAATTTTCTTTAAAAAAATATTTAAGCAATCTCTTATGGTAGGAAGTTACACGTGTGCAACCCATATGTTAAAACCTGCTGCCTTGTAATTCGCCCTAGTAGTTTATAAGGGGTAGGACAAAGAAGATTAGATTGGAACTCTCATTTACTACACTGGCTGGGAATAACTGAATGATTGGTTGAAGAGGCAGAAAGATTGAACAACCCAAGGCAGAAATAAATTGCAATGACAATAAATGCATGCATGAAAAGCAAGTGAATAAGTTTATTTCCTTCTTCTCTGTGTAGGACGAAGAGAGATATGCTCTTTTTTTTAATGATGGATTTGGATCCTCTAAAGTGAGAGGTGCACTTTAGAGAGCAAACTACAAAACTGATAATCGTTGATGGAAAAAACAACGATATAGAATTTTATAAAATACAAACACCTGGATAACAGATCATGGATATGCAAGAATCCACTCCCTTGATTTCCTTGTTAGAGATATAAAATCATTCATGTTCCTTCATCTAACAACTTAAGCTATTGAGATAGTTGATTCTTGATATGGTATCAGAGCTTCCATGACTAAGTGGCCAGGAGTTCGATCATCGCCGACCTCATTCTTCTAAAATAAAAGTTGAATTTCAGCACATGGTAGAGTGGACTAGTGCATTGTCCACGCTTCAAGCTCAAAGGACTCTTGTGTAAGGGGCCGTGTTAGAGATATAAAATCATTTATATTCTTTCACCTAACAGCTTAAGCTATTGGGATAGCTGGCTCTTGACATTCCTCATCAACAATTACCAATTGTACTTTATCCTCTAAAGTACACCTCTCACTTTAGAGGATTAAAATCCTTTAATGATACTCATCATAAACATTATGGAACAAGAGATATTCTTTTTTCTTACAAGTACAATAGTGAAAGATAATATTTCCAGTTAGTCATTACAATACAAAACAAGCAAAGAAGTAACAAGCCAACAACACCTTGCCCTGTTTGCAGAATTACTTTGGTTCCTGTCATTAAATGGGCCAAAAACTTAGAACGAGCAGCATCATTTGTAAACAAAGAACGTCTTACAGAAGCTAGTCGCACCAAGCACTCCAGTGCCTGGAAAGAAAAATAATTAACACCTAAGAGAGAAGGTTCCAAAGAAGCAAACTGATGAACCATCAATAAGAACATTTCACAATTCAAAATAAACACTAACGAATCATGAGTCAATAAACACTTATTTTTTCAAATTTCTAAAATGACCAACATAATCCAATAATAAAAGAAATTGTCACCTAACAGAAGTGATAATATCAAATGGGAATAATCAAGAAAACACACCTTCCAGAAGCTATTTAATTCCTCGTTAGTATTTTATTTTGGTACTCAATTTCATGCAGTATTCAATATAAGGAAAGAAAGAGGTAATGTTGGATAATTACGGTTCTCCGCTTGATGCGTTACTCTAATTCGGAAACAGCTGCACAATTAATTTTGCATTGCCCAGCAGCCATGACCATATTTTTGTATGTTTGGTGAATCTTGGGTGTTTCCTTTTAATTTAGAGCAGTTCCTTTTGATATAGTTAAAAGGTTTTGGCAGAGCACATCCTTTTGGTTAGACTTCTGTCCTTAGACAGGCTTTAGGACAGGACTACTTTATGGCATCCCTCTTAAGCTCATGGTTTCTTTCAGGGAGTCTCCTTGTCACACATGCCAAGGGATTGGAGAGCTCATCTGTATTAATGAGTTTGCCTGTTTCCATTTTCCTTTCCGTTATATATATATATTTTTTTTTTGGGTTACAAAGGTCCTAAGACATGATGAAGGCATGGGGAATAAGTGTGAGTACTGAGACTCATTGGAGAGTGAACCCGGCATCAGGTGCTTCCTATGGAAGCTGGGTGCCGCTAGGCTACAAGGCCATTTGCAGTTTTTCCTTTATATCTTTTACCTTATGACTAAGGAGGATATCTTATCCTCCTCTTTCTTTCCATTCATTTTTTCTCTCTTCTAATAAAATTCTTCTTTTATCCCACAAAAAGAAAGAAAAAATACTGTTCATCGAGCAAAAGATATGGGAACAAGTAGATCATCTTCTTCACTATTTTGTTGTTTAAGAACTGGGCAATCAGTTGTTATTCTCTCTCTAATAATACTTATATTATCTCACTGTTCTTTTGTATCTCAAGGATGCTAGGCACAGGAATTTGAGAGGATTTAGGCCTCGTTTGGATAAATAGCTTATATAAGTACTTATTAGAGTAGAGCTTATCTAATAAGCTCTACTGTCATAAACGCTATCTAAAATAAATTAAATAGCGTTTGGATAAACACTTTGAGAAGCGTTTTTCATAAACCCTTTAAAACAAATATCGAACATTTGAGAGATATGTTATGAATTGTGTCAATCTCTTAAGGTTAATTTTGTCAAAAATTATTAAAAAACAATTAGTACCTAAGGTATTTTTAGCTTTCATAAAAGCTTATTTTCATAAGCTTAAATTTTTAGCTTATGAAAATAAGCCCAAAATAGCTTATAGGAGTTTAATAAGCTGTTTTAATAAGCACATTCAAACAAAATAAAAATACTTCATAAGCACTTATTGTAGTAGTTAAGCTCAACTAAGCTACATATAAGCCTATCCAAAGGGGGCTTTATAGCAAGATAACATGGGAATGAACTATTTGACTCCAAAAACTAATTATATTACTATTTTGATATGAAGCAATTTCTGCAACAACTGAAGAGAAGCTTCTCCAGAATTTCTCCGACCAGATGTCCAATCATCCTCTTTTTTTTATAGAAAAATAAATTTTTGTAACAACTGAAGAGGAGCTTCTCCAAAATTTATCCTACCAGATGTCCAATCATCCCCTTTCGCAAGGGCATATTTTTGTTTCAAATTTAGAGGTTAATAATAATGTCCTTCGCAGAGTTTAAACGGCGTGTAGTTTCTGCAGTTACTATTATAAACATCAATTATGCCCCTTTTTGCTTCATTATAACATTGTTATCACTTATCCGAACATTTAAATAGCACAGCCACAGTACTTTGGCCAACACTTCTCCATTCTAAGGCTTTATCACCTGTGCCGATCTCAGATAGCCTAAATGTGGAAGGACAGAGTCTTCCCTGTGGCAGGAATCTTTGATGCTTCTCTTTATCATGAGGGATGAACATTCACAGTTTGACCAAAATTCTTCATACGAGTAGAAGATTACATAAACCAAAAAGAAAAAAGAAAGGAAGTAAAGAAAAGAATTACCAATCACACTAAAGCATGTAAAACTAATGAAAATGAAAAAGGGTGCTCATTTCTTCGTAACAGATGATACAATAAAACTAGAAGCACACCGACAGCCACAGGGCCTCCATCATTTATGACCCCTGACATACTTTAACTAAACTTTGACATTATATATATGCACACACTCAAACAAATATATATGCCCAAATTTAATTCTTTCATATTAAGGGGGACAATAAACCAGTTCTAAAATAAATGGCTAGGTAAGATATAAGTAGTAAGAATTTCCCAAGAACCAAAATTATTCTATTTCTAGTGGTCAATTAGTGAACTTCCAGGACTGAATGTTAAATCCAAAACCATAAAAGCAAATACATGTACAGACCTCCTTTGAAAGAGGGGCCTTTGTAATGGCATAGTAATCAAAAAATATTTGTAGCGTTGAAGAATCCTCCAAAACTGGCTTCCAAGGAGATGGAATCTGTAGACCACCATATTATAAGATAATAGATGAACTAACATAAAAGGAATTCATGTAGGACCTCCAAAAATCTAAAATTTAAAGTATAATTAAAACAAGCATATACCTGAACTGTGCCAAACTCATCTGAACTTTCGTCAACAGACGTCCCCACAAAATCAAAGGATAAACATTTCAAAGAAAGAGAAAGCGCCAACTCTTGCAATTGATTGATGACTGCAAATTATATAATCTCAACTCTCAAACTAATGATCACCAATACGTAATAAACACAATACTAAAGTGAGGGACAAAAAATTAAGCATGAGTATAGCCATTTTACCATCACTCTTGAGTTGATGCAATGATGTTAAAGATATCTGAAATATTTGAAAAAGCGATTGGTCCCTAAAGGAGCAAGCTACCCTTCGATGGTTTGTTGCAGGCAAACCGGCATTAGCCTGAGGCAGGATTCCAGAAATAAAAAAAGACTTGAGCACAATAACAAAATTAGACAAGTAATTTTGAAACAGTTTTGAAGCCAAATTAGTAATTAAAAAAAGCTCACACTAAAAGAAAGCATCAGTGACCAACAAAATTATTTAAATTGCATAGACCTTGGGGTGAGGGGGTTACCACAACTATCAACAATGACCTCATGATGCATATGTTGGCCCATGACCAATGCTTTAAACTCATTCAGGAATTTATGAGCATGAAAACTCATTAAGGAATTTATGAGTATGAAAACTCATTAAGGAAGAAAAGTACAATGGAAACAAAAAGTATTAGCTAAAAAACATGTGCCAGTCCCTCAGCTCTATCCAATAAACCTTCAAACAGACACCATTATTTGAACACCACTAGGAAGGAAAAATAAAAATCTTAAAAATTTCCTATCCCCCAGAAGTTCAAAGGGTACAAAAACTCTTGGTTACAAAATCTGAAGAATTTCCCCCCAACCAAAGACACAAAAGTCTAGCAGACAGAGCACAGTTCCAAACTTCAATCTAAGAAAATAATATCAGTGAGAAATTAGTTGTTTTTCATAAAAAGAAGCACAAGAAGACTACAAAATCAGTGGATAAGATATCCTCCTAGAGACTCACAAAGAAGGGGGGGAACTGTAAAATCACAATATTAAGACAGCTTCCTCATCTGATTACCTAAACTCTCTTAAGTTCTATATCAAGGAATCCTGGATCTACTTCATTGATGCAACTTTCAATAGAAACTTGAAAAGTAAGCCTCCTGTTATCATTCAATGCCCCCCTGTGGAAGCATCAAGCCAACAACCCTCCTTTTTTTACCTTACTCAAAGGATTCAACTAATTCAACCTCCATTTGCAGGAGAGAAAAAAAAGAATTCAACCTCCAGATCATTTGATGGCCTCCATGACATAGGTGTTATGATGTAATTTTACAACAGACCAGACAGTACAATACACATATTCCACAACCACAGAAAGCATCTGGTTTCGTATAAGTTTTCTTACTTTTAGAATCAGGGATTTTTTTTACTCAATTCAGATGCTAGACATGGGTTGCAGTTGGCTTCCGAGTCCTATTAGGATCTCAAGATGCTATTTGGATTTAAAGATTTAAAATATATATATATACACACACACACTGAATCTTAAGATTATAATCAGATAACACTCTGTAAACATTTTATGAGCATATATGTATATTGGCACAAACACAGACAAGCACACAAAGCACAGACCTACTCAAAATGATAAATCTTCCAACAGTAATATGGTAATTTTCACTCCAGCATCAAACATATTCAAGCAGCACAAGTTAAAATTTAACCTGATTCATCTCAGAGATAAGCTGATTTAATATCTTCAAACCAATGGCATAATGACCTGGCGTTGCCTGGATAAAAAATATATATATATGAGCAAAATGTCCCAGAAACTTAAATCTATCAATTGGGATGATAGGCAACGCAACAATTTCTTATTGTAAATTGATCTCCAGCTAACCTAATAGGATAAAAAAAATGCAGAAACCAAAGTAACAACAAAATGTGATAAAATGAATAGATGGCAACATAAGGAATAACAGCTTACACAATCAATATATATCAGAGAAGGCGAAGAAATCAGAAGAAGGATACAGGATAACTACTTATGAGTCACCTGAGACAAACCTTTTTAGCTCACAAGATATAGGCCTACAGTTGACTGCTGGGTGCAAAAGAGAATAAACTATATCACCAAAAAATAAAAGAATGCTATAATTTTTTAGAAAGACTCGTCAAAAATCCTAAATGGCAAAAATTAGCCGGACGCAGGAGCTTAACTGATTAGGACTATACAGTATACACTCTTCAATTGTGTTTAAAATGGTAGCAACCTACAGATTACAAAATGCAAAAAGAAACACACACACATAACACAATACAGATTGAGCAAATTATGCTAGTAAAATAATGTGTTAAAAGTTAAATTTACGAATATTAATGTTTATGGTCAGTTCTCCAAGTCAGAGCAACTAGTGTAAAGTAACTTCATGCAGAAGAACTTGAAAGACAACTATAGAGTTTAGAGAGAAAACGATCAACGAATCTCAGAAAATTATTATTCAATCACTAATTCCAAGTCCAAGAAATCAACTTAAAATAGGTGCTCCATATAGAAACCTCCAAGAAAATCCCCAAGTTATCCTAAATCCTTCAAGAACTGGGAAACTCTAACTATCTTATTGAAACCCAGGATAAAATACACAAAAACAAACCATAATCTAAACAAGAATCCCTAATACCCATATATTAAAAGAATCCAATACATTAAAAAGAATGCAATGCAGCACATTGAAACATCAAATTGTGATGCAGTGACAAAAGACCTAGGGACAAAAAACCTGGAGGTATAAGTTTTTACTCCGTTCTACCAACCAATAAGTAAGAAGTTTCTACATCACCTGACTCAAGAAGTGCATTGATTCTTTGACCAGGTCCCGGAATCGGTCATCATCAAACCACCCAAATTTCGTAACTCGACACAGAAGTTGGATCAAAGAAGCAGTCACAAAAGGCTGTAACTCGGGTCCTCTGGTCGCTAGATAGTTGATAAGGTAGCTCCCTAATTATGCATTAAAGAAAGAAAAAGAAAATCAATCCAGAGTCCAAAGAAAAGTTAATTCCATCATTTTGAGTCACTGAAGATGAAAAGAAAATTGAAAAATTACATATATCAAGCCGAAGCTTCAAAGCAAGGCTATGTTCAGTGACTTGCTTTAACAAACTGGAACTAGCTAGCATCAATGCATAGGGGGTCAAAGCATGATCAAGAATGTATTGGCATTGGGAAATATAATCAGTGTTCATGGAGAAGCATTTCAGTGTGTTCTCCGCATGAGCCCGTTCCACCGAGTCCTGTGAATTGTACAGCCTCTCACACAATGCTTCTAGTTGTGCCAACTCCATCGCTGGGCAAGATTTTATCTGCCAACTAAAACACCACACACACTGTTCAATGATTCGGCACACACACAGGCCACCAATCTCAAAATCGCAATCTACTACTCAATTTTTTTACGGAAATCGAGAGCTGACGATGATTAGGGTTGCGATGAAATATTTCTCAGACGGCAAGAACTACACGGCGGCGATAACGACGGAGAAGCCTCCGGCAACCGCGATACGACGGAGAAGGTGAAGAGAGGAGATTACCGAAATCAGAGGTCTGAGAAGGGAGAGGTTAGCTTGTGTCGTACCATACCTTCACATCACATTGGCAACATAGACACAAATTCGAGTTCTCTTTTGCAAATTTCGTTCCTTTCGACGCGATCTATCTAGGTTTTCTCAATCGCTTTCTTGATTTATTTATTTTTTTTGTTTAAAGGTTTTTTTTTCTCCGTGCAGGGATCAGTGCCTCGTTCAATAAGTTATTACATATTAGTTTAGAGCGTCAATTTTTTATTTAAAATTTAAAAACAATCTAAATAATTACAAAAATTACTCGCCGACTAAAGGGTAGAAGGAATTAAGAATAAATAAATACTTGTTGTGAGTTAAATTTTATTATAAGTTTTATTTTTGTGTCATAATTATATTTTATTTAATTATTATATAATTATGTAATGAAAATAAAATTAAAAGTCAAAAAATGAAAATATTTAATAATAAAATTTATGTTTCTTAACTTTAAAAAATATATAAATTGATTATTATAAAACACATTAAATTTACTTGTCTCCTACTAATAATATTGAACTAATTTATCTTTAATACTATTAATATTTTCTTACAAAGAAAATTTTATTGAATTACGAAAGTTTTTTACAAAAGCTTAACTAAGACATCATCAAAACTATTTTTTAACACGTTAGAAATATTAATATAAAAATTATTTTTTTCAACCCTTAAATTATGGGATGAAAACCTTGCTTTATTTCCAAGCATCTTCAAATATCAGTAAATCATTTTAATGCAGAAATATAAAAAGTTTAGAAATTAAAGAAATTAAAATATAAAATTTATTAGGAAAAAATTTACATTTCATTTCTTAACTTTATTTTAAGTTTTATTTTTCTTGTACAATTATATTATTTTATTTTTATTTTAAATATTTTTAAAACTCATTAAATTCATCATAATTATTAACTAAAAATAAATGACTCATAGTTAGAAGCGTCAATTATGTAGTGCAAGAATTTAAATTTTATTAGAAGTACTTTGTAATTAGGACAAAGTCGATACTCAAGCAAATATTAGTCACACACATCAAAATAATGTAAAAACAACTTGTAACTTTTAAAAAGAAAAAAAAAGATGTCATATCAAGAATTCCTATTAAGATTTTTAATAATGTTACTAGTTGAGATAAATTTAGCGGGTTTTGACAAAAATAATATTTAAAATAAAGCTAAGAGACAAAAAATATATTTTTTACCTTAAAAATAATTAAAGACAAAAATTTTATTTTTAACTTTTTAAGATGACAATGCTCTATCTTTTTTTATTTTAAATTAGAAAATGAAAGAGTTTTATACAAACTTCCCAATAAATATATATTTTTAGCTTTTTTAAATAATAAAATTCTTAATTTTTAGATAAAATAATTTGTGCCTTGGAATTTAAAAAAAAAATTGATTTATCACATTCATATAAGTTAACTTGTTTTTTTTTACAAATAAATAAATAAAAACATTTTTTCTCTTTCGGTCATTAATCATAATTTCTTTCATTTTTTCACTTGTCCAAGAAAAATTATGATTTAACATTTTTTTTTCATCTCTTAATTTGACTATTTCTAAAATTTGATTAAAAAAATGATACTATTACTATTTTATACCATCAAAATGATTTTTTTTAATCATAAAATAGGTTCTAAAAATTTATTTTGAGATTAAGTAATTTCTTAAAGGGATTTGATATCATTTGAGTTCCGGTTCTTAGGTATTAATAAAATGGTTTTAAAATGTAAACACATTAATCTAAAACCAATCAAATTTTTTCGTTAACAATAATTATCTTATTTCTCTTTGATATTAAGTAAAGAAATTCAACCGAAAAAACAAAGAAGCATGTATAACAAGATTTACGCAGGTCTTTTAGTTTGGTTAATGGATTATTTTATTTTCAAATGAAGCTCTAGTTATTCACAAATCACACAAAAAGAATAGTTTAAAAGTATTTTTATTTAAATAAATTTCTATTAAATGATGATCATCATAGTTTTTTAATTACAGGTACAAGTATTTGGGAGACAGAGAAAGAATAAGTGACTTAGTATAAAATCAAATTTATGATGTCACCATCGCACTCAAATCTTAAAGATAAGAGTTCGTGTCAATTAAAATGTATGTAAGAAGGTCAAAATTACTTTTGTCCTCCAAACATGTCTATAACATAGTGTAACACCCTTACTAATGAAATGAAACTCATTTATATGTGTATTGACAAAAATATTTTTTTTAATTTGATATTATGTTAATATTTTAAAAATGTTTAAATAAATAAAATCTAATACATTTTTAAAACATTATTATAATTTTATTTTACAAACAAATTTAAATTTTAAAGAAATTCTGTTATCATTTGTTTTAAAAATTAAGTTATTAACAATTTTTGTGTTAATTACACATCTAAAAAAATTTATTTGTTATTATTTTAATAAAAATTATTTTTAGATAAAAAATTTTAAAATAAAAAACCAGTTTATTCAAACTGAATTCTACTCAAAATAATTTTTTAAAAATAAATTTATCCAAAATTAAGTTTGTAAAAAGTGATCCAAATACACACTTAAGCTACAAACTCAATGAGGATGGTCATCATAATTTTAGTATATTATTGCATAATTAAAAAGGTTTGGTGTAAAAAAAAGTATTTATTTTTTATCAATCACCCTAATTAGCTTTTTGAGCCAAGTGGTGTTCCACAATATCCTTACGGGTTAGGCCCTTTGGGCCCTTATGGGATTAATCTATTATTGACAACTTAGAACACAAGGATTTTTGCTGTCTCTCAACTAGAGTAACTTTCACTAAAATTCGAACTTGTGTCCTTTTTCGTGGGGGCGAGCCTGCTTAATAGCTCAACCAATTTTTAGGTGATGAAAAATGTTTATTTAACTATAATAAATTAATAACAACTACACGATATTAAATTCTTTTAATAATGTTGATAATATGATAAAAAGAATGATAGCAAGAGAGTCAATTAAAATTGAACTCTATATAATCTCACGAATACAAAATTCACATAGTTAAAACCATAAAACTCTCATATCTTTTGTTAGGATTCAGAGTTTGGACTCAGGACTTTGGAGAAAGGAAGATAAGAGGAATGAAAGGAGTGGAATATATGGACCTCCTTTAATCTTGTAATTTCTTCGTCTCAAAGTCTAAACCCTACGCTTGCTTCTGCTCCTGCTCTTCTTCCACTACATTTTTTCAACACCAATTCAAAGTTTTTTTTTCTCACAAATTGCTGCACATCGGGGAATGGACGAGGATGGCAATTGTTGATCATCATCTCATCATCACATACAATGATGTCACAAGCTGACGTCTCTTACTGGTGATTCTCGCTTTTTATTTATCTCTTTGTTCAATATTAATATCTACAAATTTGGAGTGCTTCTTTCATTTGAATTCAGCACCATAGTTTATTGGTTATGGTTGTGCTACACCTTCTTGCTATGTGATTATCCTCATACAGTTTAAAGAATTTTTTAAGGTTTTTTATTCAAGACGTGGCTATTTTGTACTTCATTATTGCTAGATTTTGTAAAGCAAATAATTTTGTATGCTTTCACGGATATGAATTTGTATATATATATATATATATATATATATATAGATATATATATATGTATATGCTCCAAAGGTAATTAATTTCTATTGCTTAAATGTTGTAATTTAGTTTTTCCCAAAACTTTGTGGTCATTTTTTTGGTTCTCATATTAAGTTACTGATAAAAATTAGAGCTAGTAGACTTAGCTTTGGGGTTCTAATTCTCAGGTGTGTTTATTAAATTTCAATCATTAAGACATTGCTATTGTTTTGTTATGTAGATTGTCTAAATATTCTTTTAACATTAATAAAGGAGTTGATATTTTGGAAAAAATGTGAAATGCATGATATCCCAGCCATAAATGGGTTTTCTCAAAGTACATTGCTAGTTATATATGCATACATATTACATATGGTCTGCTCATTTTAATAAGAGGTAATTTCCAAGATTTTACGTATGCAGTTTTGCAGCAAATCAACATGTCATGTCATGGCTAAGGAGAGTCTCTTACTCTGGGCATAAGTGGAGGATGGTCTTTATTTTATGTGATATCCCAAATTAGTCTAACCCCAAAGTTATAGATGTTGAGGATTGAGACGCAAGGGTGTTATTAGAATTAGCAATTAATTAAATTAGTACTTAAGGCTATGGAATTCACTATGGAGTCCAATGCATGGTGCTTGACCAAGCTGATGGACACTGGCTTAGTGTTTAGGATGCCATGAACAGTAGATTTGTTTTCTAGCATATTTGTGAGGAAAGCTACCAAGAACAGTAAGGTAAGTCGAAAACATGGGCTTTGTTTCAACCTAGGAGGGGACGGGTGTTTGAGAATTTGTCAAATTTAGTTAGCTTATTTCTTGATTTTTTACTCTAGTTTCCAGAAGTGCTATAGAAGTAAATTATGTTTGGAATTATGTGGAATGCTGAGTAGAGCTAGCATAAGGGGAAATGAAGTTGGATTTACTTTAGCTCAAGGAATTTCTCTTCTTTTTTCCCTTTTAGTTTTTCTTTTTTTTCTCTTTGGGTTTCTCTTTATGAACTAGCATGTATTAGTCTTCCCTTACAAATAAAAGATGCAAATAGTGAGGGTATTATGCACAAACAGGATTCTAACTAAATATTATATGAACTGGGTGGCTCATTTTACATTATAACATTATTGATTTTGGTAGCAAAGAAAATCATATTATTTATAGTAAAAAAAGACAACCAAATTATAATTAGATGCATCTCAACTATAAATTAAAGGTTACTAATCTCTTTTCCAAAGTACCTGATTGCATATGTTGTTGTTGGTCCTGCTAGAACTTGCAAACCTTTGTTATATTTTGACTCAATATTCATTTTCTTGTCTCACGTTTTACGTTATTGAAATAATTTAAATTCTAAATTTGGTTATGCAAATTTAGAACTATTATAGAATGTAATGAAAGAAAACTCTATTGACAATTTATAGTGCAGAGGAGGTACAACATTCTTATCATTGATGATTATTTTTGTAAAATGCAGTATTTTTATTATATGCTTTGTATTATAAGTGTTTTCAAATTTTGGTGTCCACTTTGCAGTTGTGGCTCTTGTGGTTACCCTTTGAATTTGATATCCTCAAATCAAATTACATATAACATTGGATCTGAATATCAAAAGTATGTTAAGGAAGGATCAATCTCATTTGCTTTAGTTGATCTCAGCCGATTTACGCAGGTTGATGAAATAAATTGTTTTCCTATTTCATGGCGTAAAGATTAAACTGCTTTGCCATACATGTGAGGTTCTTATTGGATATGGTTATGGTGGAGAATCACCTACACTTTGTGGATTTGAGTTTCCCAGTCCATCTAGTTCTTAAAGAAAATTCACCATAAAGATTTGATCATTACAACTTTTATTAGAAGAGTCTTGAAAAGGTTGACTTGACATAGAAAATTGTAAGACCAACTACGTCATCCACCATGCATGACCACATGCATGTAGCCATTCCTCATTTGTAGGCGTTAGTTACGTAACTTACATTATTCTTTTAAAATTTAAATTTTGTATTTCAAATATTTTTTTGTATTCCAATGTTGAACCATTCATATATATATATATATATTTAGCACTTTACTCGTGAATACTTAAGGTCACATAGCTAAATATTGCCCTCAGCTTATTTTGCCTCGTCTACAACACCCACTCCAAACATTTGGGTGCTTAAGACCAATGTCAGTCACCATGTGACAACCAATCTCAACAATCTTAGCTTGCATTCTCAGTATAAAAGCCTTGATGAAGTCACTATTGGAGATAGATCAGGTTTGACTATCACTCATGTTGATTCAACCATACTTCCCACCCCTCCCCCTACTTTTTCCCTTAAAGATGTTCTCTGTGTTCCTAAAGCAAGTCCAAATCTTATATCTGTTTCTAAATTTTGTCATGCCAATAATGTCTTTATTGAATTTCAACCTTTTTCCTTTCTATGTGAAGGATCATACAATGGGGTGATCTTGATGCGCGGTCCAAGTATTGGTTCTCTCTACTCTATCCGGCCTTAATTATGTCATCCTCCTATTCCTCAACTGCAGGCTTTCACCTCCACCTGCACTTCCCCTCACCAATGGCATGCACATCTCGGTCATCCATCACCACAAACTCTCCAGTAAGTCCTCAAGCGTAACGCCTCCACTAGCATGAGCAAGACCCTTTTTCATCGTTCCTCATGTCATCTTAATAAAAGTCACAAATTACCAGTTCATGATTATAGTGTTTTCACAAGTTCTCTTTTAGAATTTTTTGATTCTGATGTATGGGGACCTTCTCCAGTTGTTTTAATAAATAGTTTTTGTTATTACAGTTTTTGACTATCACTTTACTCGTTATTCATGGATTTATCCTTTAAAACTCAAAAGTGATGCTTCTATTGTCTTTCTAAAATTTCAAGCTCAAGTTGAAAAATTATTTAATCACAAAATAAGATCTGTTTACACTGATGGTGGAACTGAATTCCTCAAACTAAAATCATATTTTGAAACTCACGGCATTTCCCACTTCATTTCACCTCCTGAACACTCCTGAACATGTGGGTCTAGTAGAATGCAAACACTATCACATCGTTGAAACTGTCCTTGCCCTTCTTCACCATGCCTCCATGCCCCTCAAATAATGGCGTTATGCCTTTCAAACTGCGGTTTATCTCATCAACTGTATGCCCACCCCTGTCCTAAACAACCTCACTCCATTCCATCGCTTATTCAATAAATCTCCATCCAAATTTAAAAAAAAAATTGGTTGCTTGTGCTATCCATGGTTAAGACCCTATGTCTCTCATAAACTAGATAATTGTAGCACCCCCTGCATTTTTTTAGGATATTCTAATCAGCACCATGCTTATCAATGTCTTGACCCAGTCAAAAATAAATTTTATCTCACCAGACATGTCATCTTCATTGAATCTGAATTCCTCCTCTCGAAAAATTTCAAATCCTTATCATTACCTTCTCAATGGTTTTTCAAAAGTCATGGTCTCTCTCTCTCTCAACCTCATCCAGCACCACCTATATCTCCTCCCCTTTTATCTCCTCATTATCTCATTCAATCTCACTTTAAACCCACTACCCCACGTCTTTATCTCGTGCTCTCTCCACTTATTCAAAATACATCATCTAATACCCCTTATCTCTCCATAATACCCGCACATTATCATTGCCACTTGGACTGTGCACCAACGTCTTCCACCAACTCTACGCCTGCACAACCAAATCAAGACCAAGTCAATTCTAACCCTCATTGTATACCTACTCCACCAAACCATGACCACGTTAACTTCACCCCTACACTTACGTTAAGCCCATCATCACATGCCCAGGTACTTTGGCCTCACCAAAGTGCAACGTCAAGTCCATCAAATTGTAACATTGTCCCCCTTCACCTAGTCTAGTCTACAGCAATAAAATGTACCAATGTGAACCCTTTTCCACAGAGACCCATCACTAGATCCATGCATCATATCTACAAACCCAATAAAAAAAATTCTCCTCACCACCAAACACCTTTTACCCTCCTCACTTGAACCCACATGTGTGACTCAAGCCATGAAATCTCCACAGTGGCGAGAGGCTATAAGTGCTGAGTTTAATGCTCTTATTCAACAAGGTATTGACAAGAGGTTGTCGAGACCCGTCAAATAATAAAAATTATTGGTTCATAAACTAATTTGTAGTATGGAGCATGAACCGAATCGTCTCTTAATGATCCAAAAAATAAAGATTTAATCATATCAAAATAAATAAAAATAGGGTTTTTGATGATTTGTAAAGTAAATGCACTGGTTGAATTTAAAGAAAATCAAATAACAAATTAACCAATCCAAGGAAATTTACCGATCTTGAGTTTAATCCATCATTGATCACAAGGAATTCACTTAATTGCTAACCATGTTCTTGGCCTTAGATCACATCAAGACGCCTCAACATGATCCAAGAATCCTCTACTAGATAAGCATTTAGGATTTAATTAACCAAGGTTAGATAAAGTAAGCACCATCTAAACATAGATTAACTTAAGATCCAGAATTTAACCAAGCTAAACAATCCATAAAAAAACTTTAATAAATTGTTTATTCTTTATGATCTTCTTTGAATACATGATAATAAAGCTATTATTATATAAACATCTAAATTAAATTAAGCAATTAAATCTAAATAAAAATCAAAGGAGGAAGAAGAGAAACTGAAATAACAATTAAGCAATATGAACAAGCGAAACAAGATCTCCAAATTAAACATCAGATAGCTAATCCCTTGGATTGATTATAAGAGCCTAGTCTTCCATGGATGAGAAGGAAGAACTCATAAAATAAAGAACAAAAACGAAATTCTAAAGAGAATGGAGAAGAAGAGAAAGAAAACTCTCACAAATACTCAAACTTAATTCAAACTTACTTCAAATTGAATGATTTTTAATACAAAGAGATTGACTCTATTTATATTAATCATAGGAACCAATTTGTAATAGAAAATAATCTGAATGCAAGTTGTAAAAACATGAAAATTGTCAAATATGTAAGTTGTTTTTCATGCCCTAAACGATGTATTTTGTCTTAGAGGTCTTCATGAAAGTTGTAAACAGTTGTCTCCTTAAACTTTTGGCCTTAGTTTCATGCCATTTGGACTTTTACAACTCCATATATGCCAAAAACACTGTACCTACCTCAAGTTAAGTTGACAGAACGTGTTTCCAAATTCAAACCAACGTGTAGCTTCATAATCATGCCTAAAACGACATCTATTGACTAAATAGTTTTCAGTGAAGTTGGAGATATGGGTCTTATCTTTCCATTGGTCGAGTTTCAGCTCAAAAGGAGGCTTATAGCCCACAATATGGTCCAATATATGTACACTAGTCAGATTCCAGTAATAGCAGACTCACTTTGAATTACATGACTATTTTGGACCCTTAGGCTATGTTTGGATTGGTGGTAAAGGATGAAATGGAATAGAATGGTAAGAGATACCATTGTTTGGATGTTTTAAAAGAGGATGGAAAGGAATGACATGAGGGAGTTTCCATTCCATTCCATACCACCATATTCTCTTATTTTTCTTCCCTCCCAAATTGGGGGGAATGAGATGGAATCAATTATAAATTACAAATTTATCCTAACTTAAAATAAATTTAAAAAACTCTTTCACATTTCTCATGTCACATTTTTATAAGAACTTATGGAAATGTACATGAAAATAAAATGTTATTAAAAAAATTAAATTTTATAAAATAAATAATTAAGATTAATATGTATGAAGTAAGGGTAATATGGTAACTACAAATTTATAATTCTTACCATTTCATCCTATTCTATCACTAAACATCCAAACAATGGTATGGAAACTTTATTCCACTCCATCTCATTCCATTACATTCCATCCATCATAAAACTTCCAAACATAGCCTTAGAAGTCCGATCCAGCTCTTGAGTTCTTCATGAAAGTTGTAGAGCCTTGTCCTAGCTTTCCAAAGTCACCAAGATAATCTCAAATGGATTACCAAGTCCCAAGTTATGGTCTAACCAAGGAGGAAATGTCAAAATGTATCAAAATCTAAGAATTATTCACAATTTGCATTAAAGCCCAATGAGGCACAACAACATTAAACTCATATAAAATACTAATATTGGGCAAAATAAACATCTTATAAAGCCTAGTACAAAGCTAACATAAGTGTCTCAAATTAATTGATCAGGTACTTGGGATTTGGTTCCTAATGATGGCTCACAAAATATTGTTGGTTGTAAATGGGTTTACAGGATCAAGAGAAACTTAGATGGCTCAATTGCTCGATACAAAGCAAGGCTTGTGGCAAAATGTTTTCATCAAAGGCCTGGCCTTGAATACTCTCAAACCTTTAGTCCAATAATCAAACCCACCACTGTTCGCTTGGTTCTCTCAATTGCACTCTAACATCACTGGCCTATCCGTCAATTAGATGTTAATAATGCTTTCTTGCATGGCCTTTTAACTGAGCAGGTATTCATCGCTCAACCTCATGGTTTCATAAACTCTAAGCATCCTGACTACATTTGTCATCTCAGGAAATCTATTTATGGTCTCAAGCAAGCACCAAGGGCATGGTTTGAAACCTTATGCTCATTCATGTGCTCTTATAGATTCCTTAGCTCCAAATCTAACTTCTCACTATTCAAACTTTAGCAAGGTGATATCACACTTTTGCTCTTGTGTATTTTGATGATATTCTTATTACAGGGAATTCTACCACCACCATAAACCATTGTATTTCCACCTTGGCAGAAAAAATCTCTATCAAGGATCTCGATGATCTACACTACTTTCTTGGCATAGAGGTGATTCCATCCAAAAATGGCCTCTTTCTCAACCAACATAAATATATTCGAGATCTTCTTGAACGTACCTGTTGAAACCAAATTTTTTATAAAAAGGTTTAAGTACTAAAATCTTAAAAGCTGTAACTTTCCCTGGTTAAGTTTTGAGGATAACAAAAATATTTATTTAGTTTGAACAAGTAAGTGTTTCGACAATAGTATTAACAAATCGCTACTTGTATGTGCGTCCATTCTGCTCTATGCTTAAAGATAACTCTTCGTGCGTCCAATATGCTATAACTCTTCGTGGGTCCAATAAATGTATTATATACTTTTACTATTGGTGCGTCCAATACTTGTATGCATATCGTTACTTTTTATTAGTTCGTCTAATACGATCTGCCAAAGCTCGGACTCAACTCACTCTTTCAAAGTTCAAGCTCAAGCTCGTCCAAGTGAAATTTCAAAAATGAAGAACTGTTCCTCATTAAATGCTAGAAAAGAACTACGTGACTCACGGCGACGGAAGAAGTCAACTAAGCCACTTTTTTGACATTGTCTAACAACTACAAAGATCTGCAAATAAGAAACCGTCTGCAATCTTAGACAAATCGGGATTTTGTTTTCATTGATTGGAAATCTCGAGAGAATAAAAGTCACCGTCGAGAAGAAGTTCAAGACTTTTCCGGTAGATGTATTTAATGCTACTCGGAATGGTAATAAATGTTTAGTTGGACGATCTAGCACATGAAGTCCGCTCAATTTGTTCTTACTTATAAAGAGAAGAAGCGACACTTGAAGATCGGGAGAGATCTTCGAAGCATCCTACAAAGTCTAAAAAGCTTTATTTCTTCTTGGATTTTCCATATACGTGTAAAAGAAAAAAAAGCCTTGAGATCTCGATTGTCTATTCTCATTTGTCGGTGAGTTTTTAAACTCAAGCTTTCATCTGCTTTCAATTATTCATCTTAAGCCTTGTAAGCTTTGAAGAAATTTGTGTGTAAAAGAATACTTGTGAGATAGAACTGAAGAGGTTGAAAATACTTGTTACACGAAGAGGTGCATAATACTTATAATCGTGAAAAAGATTAGTTGGAAAATCATACGGTTGAAGGGACTGGACGTAGCTCTTGGTTGATAAGAGTGAACCAGGATAAATCTCGTGTGTAAGCTTCTCTTCTCTTCTAGTGTGCTTTATTATATTCACTAACTTCTGGGGTTTACCATTGTGTTTATTAACAAAGATCTTTTTATTTGGTTTTAGAACGTGTTAACCATTTTATTAAAAGTCTTTTCAAAATCCTTAGAGTCCAATAGGACTAAGTGGTGTTGGTCATAAGCTCTTTGCTTGTTAAACTTTATCCTTCGCTGTGTTCTATTTTCTATTGAAAAGGAAAATCTTTTATTAATTAAAAAAAGGGTTAAGAAACACAATTCAACCTCCCTTCTTGTGTTTCACTTGGTTATTTCAGTACCCACATGGCCGATGCAAAGGAAATTCAGACACCTATGTCAACGATCACATCTCTCCAACTCCATGATGTCACTGCTATCGTAGATTCCACCATCTACTGTAGTATTATTGGTGGTTTGCAATATCTCTTAATGACGAGACCCGACATTGCTTTCTCAGTTAATAAACTAGCACAATTCATGCACAAGCCCACGACCTGCCACATGACTGCCCTAAAGCGTCTTCTGCGTTATCTCAAGGCCACCATCTTTCATGGTCTTCACCTACAACTGCCAAGTTCATCGTCCTTTTGTGCATTTAGTGAAGCTAACTGGATAGGCAACAAAGATGACTACACCTCCACTTCTGCGCATCTGGTATTCTTTGGGTGCAACCTTATCTCCTGGAAGTCGTCCAAACAAAAGGTCGTGGCTTGTTCCTCCACTGAAGCTGAATACATGTCTTTAGCCACAATCGCAGTTGAACTTACTTGGGTCCAGTCTCTTCTACTTGAACTTCATGTTCCGGTGTCACAAGTTCCTATTATTTACTGTGACAACCTCAGTGCCACATATCTTTCTCTCAACCATGTTCTTCATAGTCGAATGAAGCACATTGCTCTTGATGTTCACTTTATTTGTGACCTTGTTCAATAAAGCGAGCTTCGGGTGCAACATGTTTCCAACCAAGACCAACTTGCAGATTCTTTAACCAAGCCCTTATCTCGTCAACGGCACATTCTTCTTCATTCCAAGATCGGTGTTGCAGATGGTACCCTTCTCTTGCGGGGGCGTGTAAGACCAATTACGCCATCCACCATGTATGACCACATGCACTAGTCATTCCTCATTTGTAAGTGTTAGTTATGTAATTTGCGTTATTCTTTTGAAATTTAAATATTGTATTTCAAATACTTTTTTGTATTCCAGTGTTGAACCTATATATATATATATTCTTGTAACACTTTACTCTTGAATAATAAGAAACCTTTAGAGTCCTTCTGCACCTTTCTATAAAAATCTTTCTAAAAATGATATGACTTCCATCATGCACCTCCCAGATGATTGCCTTTCTTTTATTTTCCACCATTTAGATAACCGCTTTGGTTGTGAATCATTTGACTTGACTTGCCGTGGGTGGCTCCATATTCAAAATACCAATCGTCGGATACTTTTATTTTAGTGTTCATTCACTATATTTATACTTATATTTCAATGTTCATTCATTATATTAAATCCTTTCTCTTTATCTACAAGGCTTTTGACGTTCACACATTCCATCTCAATAGGTTGCTGAGCTACTTTCAACATATAGAATCTTTATCCTTGTCTAGTTGCATAGAGCTAACTGATTCAGGATTGACCCGTTTACAATGCTATGGTTCAAATTTACAAAATCGTCATCGAGATTGTTGTTTGAATGTCATTGACTATAGACTATCCCTAGTTGCTTTTGGTTGTCCCTCATTGATGGCAATTAGTCTCTATAGGTGCTAAATAGTACTGATATTGGATTAGAGACTTTGGCCAATGCTTGCTTATCTTTGAAACATTTGAACTTCTCCTACCGCTCCCAAATACCTGACAAATGGCTAAATTCTCTTACACAGTGATGTCGTCAGCTTTTGACTTGTTAACATATCACATTGTGGGGGTATAACTAGTGTTGGCTTTAGAGGGTGTTCAAAACTCTAGCATATGTAGAGGGTGAATCTTGTCAGCTTGAGCCAGAAGGGGTGATGGGAATTATTAGTGGTGGAGGAATAGAGTATGTGAACGTTTTTTGTTTGAGTTTGTCTTCTTTTGAATATTCCTTGGCAGGAATAGGATTTTCCTCAAGCCTCAAAGTACTAAACTTTCGGATATGCAAAATTGTTTCCTACAACTTTTATTGCAATGGGTTGTCTTTTGTATTCTCTAGCAATTTCTTGCGCCACACTCTAAAGATCAAGAGGATTCATCAACTATGGGTGTGTAAATGTGGAACAAAGTTCAAGATTCATATTCAAATAAGAGATTTAATAAATCAATCCTTTGATAGTACGTAACTATCTACCACGTGTGGTTAGAATGACTGTGCCCCATACATCATCCAAAGTCATAAGAATTTGCTCCCCACTTTGTAATCTCAATGATGTCTGACTTGCTCTTCTAATATATTTGGAATCACAATTGATAATTGATTTGATTTATATATATATATATATATATATATATAATTTCATTTTAAAATGAAGCTTTTTATTTAGAAAGTTATAAAATGAGTTAATTTTGAAATCCTTTTAAATATAATTATGTATATGTAAAAATGAACTCAAATCTAATTGAATTAAGGTGGATTTATTTTTAAATAAAATGAGATCAATTATATTTTTTAAACGGTTTCAAACACAATCTTATAGCTTTAAGTTTATTTAGCCAATTTCAAACCCAATAAGCTACGTATTTTTCCTTGAATTTTCCCCACATTTGGAGCTTAGGACACGGCAGTAAATCCAACTTGATCAAATATTTTCTACTCCTTAACTCTTTTACCCACCTCTTTGACAAGTGTTGTTTTTCTTATTCTACAAGCTTATCATATAGGTTATGTCATCTAATATTACCTGTTACACAACTCACAAGTAGAATTTGTAGATTCGAAATACATAAAATATATAGAAGAGTTATTCACTGCTTGAAAGCTTAGTTGGGGCATTTATACATTAAATGGGATGATTGCTTTAATAAAGGGAAAATGACCTAAAAGGTTATATTGAGAAAAAGTATTTTTATTTGGTTTGTTTTTATAATTAATCAAATATTTAATTAATTTAATCAATAAATTACATACAATTAATTACGTATTAAATATTAAAATAAAAATAAATTATTAGTTAATTATATGTAAATTATTAATTAAATTAATTAAATATTTAATTAATTTTAAAAATAAATCAAATGAAAATATTTTTCTTTAAACCAACCTTTTAGATATTTTTCCTTTAATCAATGGTGAAGCCAAAGGGGCTTGCGGGTTTAGAACCCAAGGTTCAAAATACTTCTTTAACATTCTTAAAAGAAATTTTAAAAAATCTTATATAATTTGATTTTTGACCTCCTTTAAATAATAAAATTAGTATTTGGCCTCCCCAACATAAAATTTGTAACTTCCGCCTACTTGAATTATAAAAACTATAGAGTAAATTACATGTAACTTAAAATTAAAGAAGACATTATGTAATCATATACAATAATAATTTTATCCTCATTTTTATATTGCTTTTGGCGGGATCATTTTTCGTTCCTTAGATCTAATTTGTTGAGATGATCATGACCTTTCATTTAATAGCATGATTGGCACCCAAAATGAAATCACGTGACTGTGTCATATCAGATCATATTAACATCTAATAAAATTGTGAAATTTGATTGTACCAAAAAAAAAAGTGAAAATGATGCACGGGTTAACTTAAGAAAGGTATTTTTTATTTGATTTGTTTTAAAAATTAATTAAGTATTTAATTAATTTAATTAATAATTTATATATGATTAATTAATAATTTATATATGATTAATTAATAATTTATTTTTATTTTAATACTTGATATACATTGATAAAAATTAAAATAATAAATTTGAAGTCAAATTTATTTATTTAGATATATAAAATTTTAAAATTAGTCATTTTTAATAATCAAAACAGTTTCATGAATTAAATATATTAGGAAAGCATCCAATTTTGTAAATAACGAATTCTTTGTGTAACCTAAATCATTACAAAAACAAATAAAACATTTAAAATTTAAAAGTTATGAACAAATAAGACCTAAGAAAAAGAGTCGCTCATATAAAAAGAAGAGCAAAGTATAAACACATAATGAGTAAAAGGCAATTAACTAGTTTATTCTAAATTTTAATGGTGTAAAAGTTTTTTTTTTTTTGGGCTTGATAGGAAGCGTTAAAATACGGGTCAAGAAGGCTGTAGACCCAGCCCAAAGCAAACCCTAAAAAAACCCTCCTTCAAGTATCAAGCTTTCGAAAAGCCTCAGCCGCTGCCCTGTGTTCTCACTCATTTTTCTCTCTCTCGGCGAAGATATCGTGCTTCAGCAATGGTGCGTATATCTCTTTCTTTTAGTTTCATTTCTGCCCAAACTTCAATTTCTATGCAAATGCGGTTTTCTTTTAGAGAATTCTGCACTCTTTTCTGTCAGCGATTTATGATCTGTGTTACATGAGAAAATCGGAATATTTGGGATTAAAATATGGCCAAAAGGTATTAGGGTTTATATTGTGGATTCTTTCTATGTATACTTTTTTTTTTGTATCATGCTTTTGGGTAATTCTGGGTTCCTTCAATAATTTTTGGGTAGGGAGGAAATTGGAAATTTGGTTGGCTCTTACTTTATTATTATTGTAATTGAAATTTAACTGAGTAAATTCAGTTTTATGTTCTGATTCATCATTACGGAATCATTTATTGATCCCTATAGCCTTCACTTCTATCTCTATCGTGTTCCGAATTTTTTTGTTTTGGGCCTTTTGGTAAGCTTGTAGTGAGAGTTTTAAACTGTTATCTATCTTGTAGTGGATGAATTTTATAGTTTTATGGGGGTTTCAATAGGAAACATATGTGGTTATTCATATACTTTTAAGACGAGCTCTAACAGCATTTTTTTCATGGTAAAGGTGTATGTTAAGGCTATACTGTGTTTATTAGGGTCTATACTGTGAATGCTGCTTTCTATGTATTGTTATTTGGTATCTTGTAATGGATGAGTTTTAAACTGTTCTCTATTATGTGGCTGGCTATTCAATTTCATTATACTTTTAAGACAAGAGTTCTAACAACATTTTTTCCATGGTAAAGGTGTATGTTAAGTCTCAGAAATCAAGGGCCTACTCCAAGAGATATCAAGTGAAGTTTAAGAGAAGAAGAGGTTTTATAGTTGCTTTACTCTTTTCTCTTTGTGTTTCTCTATAATGCCCACATTGTTTCTCTTGGTGACTTTATTTACTGAAAAATCTGCAGAGGGAAAGACGGATTATCGAGCTAGGATTCGGTTGATTAATCAGGACAAGAACAAGTATAACACTCCCAAATACCGCTTTGTGGTTCGATTTGTATCCTATTGTTAGTTTATAGCTTAATGTTCGATGAATACATGGTTTTATATGCTTAAAATGTATTTATGATTTTTAGTTATTCATTGTCATGCTACTTAGTACTTACACAGTATTTGAATAGTATCATTTAATAATTTAAAGCCAATTTCTCTGTAAATATTTCTCCCTTTTGAGTATAAACTTTAACCACATTATTAGACCAACAAGGATATCATCGCCCAAATAATATCTGCTAGCATTGCTGGTGATATTGTTCTTGCTGCAGCATATGCACATGAACTGCCACACTATGGTCTTGAAGTAGGCCTTACAAACTATGCTGCAGGTACTTCGTTTATGAAATTCCTGTCTCTGCCCTTCCCACTCTCTCTCTCTCTATCCCTCCATGTGTGTTTGTTTGTGTCTGTTTTTCTCTATTCTCTATACCAACAGTGTTTTATCCTTGTGTTTGAAAATTTCAAAATGTGACCAGCATATTGCACTGGACTCCTCTTGGCTCGTCGAGTCCTTAAAAAGCTTGAAATGGATGAGGAGTATGAGGGGAATGTAGAGGTATCTGTGGATATGCTACACTCTCTCACTATCTGTCTATCCATCTCATTTGTTGTATATTGTTAACCGGTGATATTGTTATTATCAGGCTACTGGAGAGGATTTTTCAGTTGAACCTGCTGAGACCAGGAGGCCATTCCGCGCTCTCCTTGATGTTGGTCTTATTAGGACTACAACTGGCAATCGTGTCTTTGGTGCCCTCAAGGTACTCAATGTTATGTATAATGATGATTCTTTTCATTTATTGTTTTCAAGCTGGTGGAACTGAATAATTGTGATGGATTACAGGGAGCTTTGGACGGGGGTCTGGATATTCCTCACAGTGACAAAAGGTTTGCTGGTTTTGACAAGGAGAAGAAAGATCTTGATGCTGAGGTTCACCGCAAATATATCTTTGGTGGACATGTTGCTACCTACATGAAGGCATGGGCAAATATCTTTTTTGGTGCCTTTCAATGGGAATTTTTTATTGCATTTATTGTAAGGAGTTTTCAATCATCTGTGTGACTACCTTTTTAATATTATATGTAGACTTTGATGGAAGACGAACCAGAGAAATTCCAGTTACACTTTAGTGAATATATCAAACGAGGATTAGAGGCTGATGGACTTGAGGAGCTGTACAAAAAGGTTCATGCTGCCATCCGTGCGGATCCCACATTGAAGAAGCCTGAGAAGCAGCCGCCAAAGGAACACAAGAGGTAAATCATTTTGATGTTTTGTGAATCCTTCTTGACTCTAGAAAAATTGTGTGTGCATGTATGTTTATGTGCTTACTCATCTGATGTTTAGCATATTGACTGACCTGTTACTAGATTAGGAGTACTTTAGCTATCCATTTATGTTTATCTGAGAAATTTGTTTTGATATAATTTCTCTTGACATGGAAACATTTGGTTTGTTAATTCCTGCTTATTCCCTCCTGAGTGGAGCTAGTTTGTAAGAGTATCTTTTTTTGTCTTTTGAGCAGGTACAACCTGAAGAAACTCACATATGAGGAGAGGAAGGCAAAGTTGATTTCACGCTTGCAGGCTCTTAACTCTGCTGCTGAAGCTCCTGAAGATGACGACGAGGATGATGATGAGTGAAAATGCATTGTGGATGCTGCCTTTATGCTGCATATCTAAAACTTCTTGCAACTTGATTTTTCATACTCATTTTCCTGAAAGTTTTGTTGCTTGTACTGTTTATTATCTAGGTTACAAATTTTGTATACTTTTGACTTAGTCTGGATTGATGTGTTTCAATTTAGTTTTTTGGTTCACTGACAAGATAAGTTTTCCCTTGCCATAAAAATCAGCCTACATAAGAGTTTTCCCTTACCATAAAATTATTCTACACAATTTAAGTTTTTCTTAACAAGTCAGCATCTGTTATCCTTTTCAGTTTGTGATTTTGTTTGGTAACATCATTTTATGCTCTTGATGCGGGGTTGGAAATGGTTTAAAATTCTTGTATTTATAGACCAATGTGAGCTTTATCATGCACCAATGGAGAGTGGTTGTTTTGTTTGGATTAAATCCTGCTTTGGGTGATTGTCACTAGTTAACAGATTCTATGCCTTACTGTATATGAATTTTGTAGTTAACGGATTCAAGTGGCATTGAGGCTTGACTTGTCTCTTCACGGTCTTCCAAGTTTTTCTGAATACTGTCTTCAAATGTGAATGGCCTGTTGCAATAATCTTTCAAGAATTAACCAATGTGACTGACCTGATGTGATAATCTCTGATGGCTTGTCCAAAGGTGTGTTTTATTGCACACGGGGCGATTATGAGTTTCTATCTAGAATGCAACGGCGAGGATTGTCCCCTAATTCTAATTTGAATAAAGTTAATATAATCTTCTGTTCTCTTTAAATCTTTAGCAATGCTACATATTGTATGTTAATTTTGATCTATACATTACCCATGGTATGTAATTAGGTAAACTCTTGTTTTTGAATACTACACGTGGATTTTGTCAGTGAGGAATGATTGATTGATAGAATCATAATAAGAAAATACCAAATCAGAAGATTGATATTTTTTCTTTCGTTTTTTAAGAACGGGATATTGTTGGCGTTTTTTTTTTATATATAGTTAATCATACTTGTTGGTGGCATTTTTTGTAACCTAGTGGATCTTTGATTTTACATTTTTGTAAAGGGCAAGCTTTCAATATATATATATATATATATTAAAATTACTAATTATCGAATGTAATATTGCTGAAGTAATTAATTATATTAACTATCAATTTTATTGATAATAACATTTTTGTTAACAATAATCTAAAATAATCTAAATTTATTATTAATAAAATTATAAAATAAAAAAGAAAGGGAATAGATTATATAAATTGTGTCATTAAAAGAGTTACTTAACTTGTTAATATAAATTAAAATTACTTTTTTTTAATTTTATTTACACAATTTAAATGTAAGTATTAAATTATGTTTATCAACCTAAATTTAAAGTGCACCCAAAATATTGTCATAAACAAAATAAAATAAAATTGAGTTGTATAATTAATAAATTTTGAATATAAATATCTCTATTACAGTTTATAAGAAATATGCTTATATTAAGACACAGGTAAGATAATTAGTTAAAAGTAAATTTTGCTGCAAATAAAATTTTTTGTAGGATGAGTTTGACAATTAATTCAATGTAAAAGAAATATAGAAAATTAAAAGAGGTGGTGTGATTATGACGTAATAAAAGTAATGTGCAAATAAGTTTTAATCAATTGTTAATACTTATAAGTAGGGTTGTAATTGACAGAGTTGTTATGGATTGTTTGGTTTGGACACAAATAAAAGCTCCATTCACTTAGTGTGTGTTTGGGAAAGATAAATTTTCTATCATTCAATTTTTGTTTCCTAAAAAGTTATTTTGTAAATAATTTAGAGTGTTTGGGAAATAACTTAAATTTTTAAAAAAGTTATTATTTTTTAAAAACGCTGTTTTCCTATCATCTCCAACATACAACTGTTATATTATTTTTAAGGAAAGATGTTTTTCTTCCTCGTATCCTAACGCCTCCTTCAATTCATTATTTTCCACCAAACATTGTTACTAGCCAATTATCTAATGACACATCGTATGCACAGAAAGGGAGAGAGAGATATTGAGGGAGAAAGAGACATTTTTTCTTTTGGGTGATTGGTGGGGAAAAAAGGTACGTGGCTTACATCTAAAGATTCAATAGTTGTGATGTTAAGGATGTAAAAAATGGAAAGAAAGATAACAAATAGATGAATATGGAATTTGGTATTTATGATGTCTATCTCAATCTCATTTATTATTAAAATTTATGTTGTCTATCACTATCATTTTTTTTTTGTTTAGAATTTACCACTCAAATTTTTTAAGAATTAATGCATGTTGTGATATTGTTCTGAAAAATATATACTTTTATCTTAAA
Organism: Styphnolobium japonicum; assembly: GCA_023212625.1. Taxonomy (NCBI): domain Eukaryota; kingdom Viridiplantae; phylum Streptophyta; class Magnoliopsida; order Fabales; family Fabaceae; genus Styphnolobium; species Styphnolobium japonicum. Next base: position 59,762,519 of record JALBWW010000003.1, on the reverse strand, counting down.
ATTATCTATATTATTCAAATAAAATATATATTGTTTTTATTTAACTATTCTGAAAAATAATATATTTTCACATATTTTCCACAGCCATTAAAAATGTTACAAATTTTGTTCAATTTCTTATAATATAATTTTTTTTATGATAACACAACAAAAAATAAACAAGTTCTAATGTTAAAAAAAATCAAATATTATTAATATAAACAAATCACTTCATACCCTTTTTCGTAATTTACTATGAAAAAGTGATTAAGTTTTACACTATCCAAACAAAATAAATTATCCTAAAATTACTTTTCAGCAAACATATCCAAACAAAAACAGATTCTAATTATAATCGATTATCAGCATAATCTATTTTTTCCAGCTTTCCCAAACACACTTATTAAATGAACGAATTTGAACATGGTATTATGCTCGTTTACTTATACGAACCAAGTTTGATAATTTAAAACACCAATCAATTTAGTTCAAGAACATTTCATTTAAGAATACAATTATAGTATTTATTATATATTTCTTCTTTTTTGGGTGAAAATATATTTCTTTATTTATGTATAATTTTATCTAAATTATGATGATTACAATAGTCTTTTAACTATGTAGATGATAGTATATAATTCTTTTTATTTTCTATATGTATTTTCATACATAGTAAAAAAATTAACGTTTCTTTTAATTTAATTTATATATAATGTACAAGTATATCATATAAATAATTTTGTTTGTGAATAATTAAATATGTTAATATTTTGTTTAAAAAATTAATAAAAATTGTGTATGTGATATACGCACAATGTTTAAGGTAGACATAAAATTAAGAAACAAAAAATAAAAAACGGATATCAAAAGTGTGTGTGAGTTAGCTTATTTTACTTAATTTTATTAAATATCATTTAGACATCACAAACAAAATCCAGTTAACTTTTTAAGTAAAATAATAATATTAGATGTAACTTACACAATTTTATATGTTTACGGCGATTGTTGCTCTAATTATTAGAAGTATCAAGTATAAGAGAGTAAATGACACATAACTGAAAGTTTAAAAATACCTTGTGTAATTTAGTCTAAATTTTCTGACTTAAAAAATATTAATAATAATAGCTTGTATAGCATTTACCAAAAAAAAAAAAAAAAAACTTATAACTATTGCACATAACTTGCAATATTACCCAGCCCAATATAGCCCAAACCGAAAACCCATCAAAAGTGTGAGCCTCCCTCCTTATAAGCAGGCATTGAGCTTTCCCTAGGTCTCTCTCAGCCGCTGTCGATCGAGCCTCACTGCTGCAGCAATGGTGTGTTTCGCTGTAACATGCATGTTCTTCTTTTCTGCTTTGTTCTTGAAGTTGTGTTTCTTTTCTGCCGAAACTTGAATGTTTATCATGCATATGCCGTTTTGTTTAGGGGAAATTTGCTGTCTCTGTTCTTTCAGAATGTGGGCTGTTGTTGTGTGTTTATTAGGGTCTATACTGTGAATGCTGCTTTTCTATGTATTGTTATTTGCTATTTTTTAATGGATGAGTGAGTTTTAAACTGTTCTTTATTTTGTGGCTGGCTATTCAATTTCAATATACTTTTAAGACGAGTTCTAACAACATTTTTCATCGTAAAGGTGTATGTTAAGGCTCAGAAATCAAGGGCCTATTCCAAGAGATATCAAGTGAAGTTTAAGAGAAGAAGAGGTATTATATTTGCTTTACTCTTTTCTCTTTGTGTTTCTCTATAATGCCCACATTGTTTCTATTGGTGACTTTATTTACTGAAAAATGTGCAGAGGGAAAGACAGATTATCGAGCTAGGATTCGGTTGATTAATCAGGACAAGAATAAGTATAACACTCCCAAATACCGCTTTGTGGTTCGATTTGTATCCTATTGATAGTTTATTATAGGTTAATGTTCGATGAATACATTGTTTTATATGCTTAAAGTGTATTTATCATTTTTAGTTATTAATACTTACACATAGTATTTGAATAGTATCATTTAATAATTTAAAGTCAATTTCTCTGTAAATATTTCTCCCTTTTGGAGTATAAACTTTAACCACATTATTAGACCAACAAGGATATCATCGCGCAAATAACATCTGCTAGCATTGCTGGTGATATTGTTCTTGCTGCAGCATATGCACATGAACTGCCACACTATGGTCTTGAAGTAGGCCTTACAAACTATGCTGCAGGTACTTCGTTTATGAAATTCCTTTCTCTGCCCTTCTCTCTCTCTCTCTCTCTCTCTCTCTCCATATTTGTGTGTGTATGTGCCTGTTTTTCTATATTTCTCTATACCAACAGTGTTTTACCCGTGTGTTTGAAAATTTCAAAATGTGACCAGCATATTGCACTGGACTCCTCTTGGCTCGTCGTGTCCTTAAAAAGCTTGAAATGGATGAGGAGTATGAAGGGAATGTAGAGGTATCATTGGATATGCTATAGTATCTTTCTATCCATCTCATTCGTTGTATGTTGTTAACCGGTGGTATTGATATTATCAGGCTACTGGAGAGGATTTTTCAGTTGAACCTGCTGAGACCCGGAGGCCATTCCGCGCTCTCCTTGATGTTGGTCTGATTAGGACTACAACTGGCAATCGTGTCTTTGGTGCCCTTAAGGTACTCAATGTTATGAATAATGATTATTCTTTTCATTTATTGTTTTCAAGCTGGTGGAACTGAATAATTGTGATGGATTACAGGGAGCTTTGGACGGGGGTCTAGATATTCCTCACAGTGACAAAAGGTTTGCTGGTTTTGACAAGGAAAAGAAAGACCTTGATGCTGAGGTTCACCGCAAATATCTCTTTGGTGGACATGTTGCTGCCTACATGAAGGCATGGGCAAAAATTTTTTTGGTGCCTTTCAATGAGAATTTTTTATTGCATTTATTATAAGGAGTTTTCAAACATTTGTGTGACTACCTTTTTAATATTATATGTAGACTTTGATGGAAGACGAACCAGAGAAATACCAGTTACACTTTAGTGAATATATCAAACGAGGATTAGAGGCTGATGGGCTTGAGGAGCTGTACAAAAAGGTTCATGCTGCCATCCGTGCGGATCCCACATTGAAGAAGTCTGAGAAGCAGCCACCAAAGGAACACAAGAGGTAAATCATTATGATGTTTGTGAATCCTTCTTGACGCTAGTAAAATAGTAGTGCATGTATCTATATGACTCATCTGATTCTGATGTTTAGCAAATGGATTGACCTGTTTGCCAGAAGAGCAGTATTTTTGCTATATTTATATGATTATTTAAGAAATTTGTTTTGATTTGGCTTGACAATGAGTGGAACTAGTTCTTAAGATGTATGTTTTTGTCTTTTGAGCAGGTACAACCTGAAGAAGCTCACGTATGAGGAGAGGAAGGCAAAATTGATTGGACGTTTGCAGGCTCTCAACTCTGCAGCTGGAGATCCTGATGATGAGGACGAGGATGATGAGTGAAAGTGCATTGAGGATGCAACCTAAGTCCTGCATATCTGGATCTTATAATTTGAATTTTCAGATTCATTTTCCTGAAAATTTTGTTGCTTGTTCGGTTTATTTTCTAGGTTTCAAATTTTGGATACTTTTGAATTTGTCGGGATTGATGTATTTCAATTTGGTTTACACAAGATAATTTCTTTACTATAAATTTAGCCCATGTCATGCCTTTTTTTTGTGTGGGTTTAGAAATTATTTAAAATTCGTCCATTACCATAGATGAATATGGAATCTTTTATCATTCATCAGATATGGTGTGTCAAGTTAACCACGGCAACCGGCAAATTCAGCCCACAACCCTAGGCGAAGCGAGTTTGGAGTATTACTTATCTATCGAACTCTTTTATCCATCAATCTCTATATCTGTCCCTCTTACTGTGTACGTTTCAAAGATTGTCATTCTATTTTTCACAGATTACGCTTTATATCTTGAGCAAGGTTTTGAATCTGATACGTGATATATATATATATATATATATATATATATATATATATATTCAAACCGAAAGAATTAAACCATAGGATAGTTTCTAACTAGATTTGATCAAAAGCTTCCATAGAAATTACACCACTTAAGCTCTGATGCATGAGTCAATATATATATGATTCGGCAGCTAATTGATAGATGAGTCAACCGCTTTGTTGAGGAGCTTTGAAGAACATCATGTAAATTATTGTTCAAAGCAAGGAAAAATTGATTATTTTCACAAAGCATATGAGAGAACAGCTTAAAAGGTTAACTATGAAATTGGTGGAGGTGATAGGCACCCATCTGGTGGTTGTGGAGGTGATGTTGATCCCTGCTCGGGCCATTTTCGGGTGTTGCTGTCATCTCATGAGTCCACCCTCTAGATGGGTTCCGCATGAGCTCTAGTAGGGAGTCTCTTACATCTTCCGCCTCAACCATTTCGCTGTCCTTTTTCTGGCAAAAACCCCGTAAAAGCGAAAAAATAATTATTGAGAGAATTTTATTTTACCTTTTAATGTATGGTGCTTTTCTCTATTGCTGTCTAATTATTGTTACACAATCTCAATAAAAATCTAATGGTTGAAAATGCAAGAATATCATACATGGGGTACCATAGAAACCTCCTAATCATTGTCATGGTCTAGAGCATAACCAATTCATTGTCTATAAATGTAGCTCTATATTTATAAACTTGAAGTGTTAGCAGCAACCATACCTCCACTTTGAAAACATTAGACACGAGGCCTTTGTGGCTAGTTACAGTAGCATGTACTACATCCATGCCCAGAGTGTTCAACGCCTCCATCAATTTCATAAAACCACCAGGCCTGTGCTCGCAGAACACCTTCACGAAGTACTCGTTCCCATCTATGAGAGCCACTTCCACTTGCGGCTGCAATATGCAATTGTTGCACTTAAGTCATGAAATGAAAGCATAGACAAGACAACTATTCAAATCTAAACTAAAACAAAAGGAGACTAGTTATAGTCTAGGTACCTCCATCTGTTGTGTCTGCTTGTCAATGGTAGTAGCATCTGATTCCTGCTTTTGCTTCGACCTATAACCATTCCCTGATGTCTCTACATGAAACCCATTTTGGGTCTCACCGTGTTCAGGTTTTGGCCCAGGTTCACCTCCATTTTGTCTAACGATATCTGGTTGGACACCAACATGATTATAGCCATTGATGCAGTTGCTTTCCGCTCCGGTGTCTGAATGTTCCTCAAGCTCATCTTGGAGCTCTTTCACTTGCTTCTGCAAATCCTTCACATACTCAATAGCATCCCCAAGAATGGATGCCCTATCTAGCTTAGAAATTCTGGGAACCAAAGACCGAAGGCTATATAGCCTGTCATTTAGTTTCTTCCTTCTCTTCCTCTCTGCCACAAGGTTTTTCGACTGGTTCCCTTTCCCATTCCTCCGCCTATACTTTCCATCATCCTCTTCTTCATTCTGATCACTACAATCCGACATTGATTCTGATCGACCCACAACGTGTTTAATTAAATCTTTCTCGTCCTCATGCTGCTCCTTCTTGTCCAAAGGCTCCACCACAAATTGCATATGCATGTCATTGGTATCTGTCATCATGCATTTCTGATACGCATCCATCCGTTGATGCTCATGCTCCTCTTCTGCCGTGGATTTAAGTGGGTTGGTTTGCTTGTCCAAAAGGAAGGAACCTTGGAATTGGTGCATGAAGTTCAGTGGAGAACTGCATAGATGGATGCGGTCCAGTGAGACGTCATTTGGGAGACTTGAAGTCTCTGATGCCGTTGTGGGGGAAATGGGTGGTTGGAAATGATTGTTTTTGTTGTTCCCATCATTTTCATTGCCCAGAAGTGGATTTGATTGTATATGGCTTATTGAATTTACGTCAACATTGAAGCTGATTGAGTGGTTCACTGCCTCCTGCTCCACTAAGGCAATGCACTGGGCCGTGATAAAATCGATTACCTGATGATCTTCAGGCACCTGTTACAAAAATATATCTGTACAGTTTAATATATAGATGCTACCGCTACGTACTCCAAAAAATCTATCGAGGACTGGTGAACAATAGATATAGATATATACTAGTGAAACAATACGACAGTACTTTTTTCATTACAAACAGCTCAACTAGTCCACCTGGCACCGGAATCAAAACCTGGGTCCCAATTGTTTCCTGCAAAATTAGTACCTAACTAGTCATATATAGGCAGTAGATGAGAAAAGTGAAAGCCACTTTGCGTCCCAAAGATGGTATAAAAAAGGGATTTAATGTGAAGAAATTAACTTACTTCCGAAATATTTGAATCCAAGCTATTGGAATAGTTCAACCAATTGGGTTGATTTGTTAATAGGGTCTGCGCATGAATCCTGTTTATGGGCTCGCTTGGTGAGAGTACAGAACAGCTACTCTAAAAATTACGATTGCAGATTACAGGGAAGAAAACTTATGTAGGTAAGGAACAAATGAATGAATATATACCCAGAATCTAAGGGCATGGAAGAGGGAAGTTGGGAAAGAAGACTGCAGGGCTTTGTTCTGGGGTGTAGAAACATGGTATCCCTGCATGAAGCTACTGAAGATACCGGGAAAAGATGTTCTTCCCCAGCTTTCTGACTGTTCTCAGTGCCGGCACAACAGCATCCCATCCACTCAAGAAACCTATAGTAGACATCACAATTGGACAAGAAGAGATAGAGAAAAAGAGTGAGAAGAAATGTGGAATGATTAGTTATGCATAACCTCTGGTCTTCACTCAATTTCCAGTAAACACAGTAGTCCCAGCCGTTCAATCCCACAAGGGGTCTTAGTATCAATGGTAGGTTTTGCATGATGATGTTCATGTCACCTGCAATAATTAATAAAATGCCAACGGATGCTGAGGCCCTCTAGCTAGCCGACAGGAACCTGGTACCAATCAAGAGTTTGTCAGGTCAGGTATGAAAATGATAAACCAAGTTTATTATAAATCTTATAAGTTTTTTAGAGAAGAAAAAAATCAAAGATACTATCGGATCATGTACTACTCCCTGTACTTATGAAACACCCACATGCATCCACACAAATTGTCCAAAGACAGATGACTGAAAGACCTGGCAGATAATAGTAGAACTTCCTCTTGGAACTCCCAAAATGGCTATGGCTACTTCCTTTGACTAAACGAAGCAGCAAAAGCAGAATGGAAGAACAAATAGAACCGAAGCAGAAGAAACAAAAACTGATACAAACAAACTTAGTTGATAGCAGTAGTTAACGGCAGCCTCATATCCCAAACTTCGAAACATATCCACCTTATGCCGAAAGTCCCATCTCAGCAAACAGCAGAAAGCGAAGTTCCTTATATTAATTTCTTGAATGAAAGAAGATACAAACAATCGAAACACACCCTGTTCCTTCTTTATTTCACAAGAATTTCCCTTTATGTATATTGGAGCGTGGCTGTTATATTCTGGTAGGTGAACTGCAGAGGTTGTATGAGAGAGAGATTTTTGCTATGAAATAATTAATTCTTAGAAAATGATCCTTGCACACTTTTTTTTACACTATTTTTTTATTTTTGGTTATTAATGAGTAAATTTTTTATATTATTTAGTTAATGAGTTTTGGTAATCGATTACTTACAGACTTTATTAACAATGAACAAATTTGATTAATTTAGTATATTGTTTGGTTAATAAATTATCAATTTATAAGTAATTGGTTACCAAAACTCATTAACTAAATCATGTACTATATTAACTAAAAATTTATATATCGTTAACCAAATATAAAGATAGTGTAAAATTTTGGTGTGCAAATATCATTGATGTTAATTCTTTTGTTTAGGAAGAGAAACTAGAAATCAGGAAAGAAAGGAGCATTTGAGAGATGAAGATGAGTTGGTAATGATGGCAGGAGCATTTTGCATGATCCAAGATGGCGTACAAAACCTTAACTACCTTACTAAAGTTTTTCATTCGCTTGGGATAGTATATTCTCTCAAACTTACAACTACTCCACTACTCTTACCAGAAACGGACACTGCACATTGCAGGTAATATGCACAAGGGCCAACGCTAGAAGGAATGTGTGCACTTGATAGTGAATGATGTAAATTTAACTAGGACGTTTTCCCTTCTTTTAACGGAGAATCAAGTTGACGTACATATCAATTTGCGCTTTTTTTTTGCGCTTTATTTAATTTGATGCAAAAGGGTGATTGTACTACACTTTTGGGGAAAAAATAAAATAAAAGAGGAAATTTTATATACATTTTCATTGCTGAATTGGAGTTGGACCTGCTATTTGTCAAATAAGACTAATTGATGTGCTGTGTGCATCTTTATTTTCTTTCATTGCATACCAACAAAGGGGGAAAGTTGTCCCTTGCTTAACTTATAACGTCTTCCATATTATATTTATTTTAGATTTAGTTATCTTTGCTTTTTTGGGTGGGCCGGGGTATAGATTTAACTTTCTATCACCTTGTAGCCCACCACAAATTAAGAGTTTCAAGGAGCTCTAAAAGCGTGGAGTTTTTGTGATACTCGTCAATATCATTGGATTTGATTAAAATGAAAAAAATTCAAGCCTCTTTTATTTGTAGAGAAAGAATATAGTTATGGTTTTTTTTACAACTATTTTATTTATTTTTCAAAAATAAAATAGTTTTAATTTTAATTTTCCTTATTTATTAATTCTATGATTGAAGAAGACATAATCATAAAATTAGACACTAAAGAATGAGATGAATATTTTTAAATCCCCAAAACGAAAACAAAATTACAGTAACAAATCTTATGAAGGAGACTCCTATCAAATCGTCTTGCAAAGCTCTTACTATTCTTATGGTCTGTTTGGTTCAAAGGAGGGGAGGAGTTTTAATAGAGGGGAAGGGAGGAGAAGAGAGGAAAGAGAGTTTAATTTTATGTATGTTTGGTTAGAGGAAGGGAGAGGAAGAATTTTAAAGGAGGAAAAGTATAAATTTACTTTTTTACACAATTATAATATTTAATGTAACATTTAATTTAAAGATATTTTAGTCCATTTTTTAACATATATTCTCTCCCCTTCAAATCCCTTACTTTTGGAGCAGAGCTAAAATTGGCTTAGAAAGTATTTTACTTTCCTTCCTCCCTTACACTCTCTTTTAAAAAATTGAACTGAACACAAAAAATTTAAAATAATTGTTCCTTTCTCCTTTCCTCTATTTCCCTTCAACCAAACACTATGTTACATATGGTGCACAACAAAATTCTCTTTACGAGAAAGGTTGGCCATGACATCGATCAGCTGTCAATTTCTTTCCCTGAAGTTATGCAACAGTCTAACCTCCCAAGAGCGCCTCAGCAAATCTCCATTAGAGCTTATAATACCGATAGCTAGATGTCCCTTCTCCCAACAATTATTAATCAGCCTTGAAGCACACTGATAATCCAACTAACTTCTCTCCATTTTAATGTGCTCACTGCTTCATGTCATAAGTAGATCGAATTGATTGTTCTCTTTGAACATATTTACGGCCACATAAAGACGCTGGCTGGACTTTCATCGTTTCATGATTGATGCATGCGACGTCAATGGGATGGTGAGACAGGACAATGACATCCATTTATGTTTTGACAATGAACTTTGCTTAATGATTCCTCATACCGTTGTAACAATATTACTGTGGTTATATGACGGTCCTTGACAAATACCAAAAGCAGATAACAGTTTTTTTTAGTACTACAGATAACACAATTTTATTTACTTCTTTAAGGTGACAAAATATTCCAATCCCATTTTTCATCACCCGACCCCCTCATGTGCCACGCAACCGGGTTTCTAATTTTCCTTCCCTGCAAAGCAGACTGACTTGTCTCAATTTCTATTATATTTTTTTGTTTTCCCTGTCTAAGATAGAATCACTATAAATAATAGATATATTATAAAAGATATAGTTGATTCTAGAAGTTAGAAGATTGTAGTTTTATTAGTTTGCTTAATGATAAAGAATAGAATAATTTTTCTAATTAAAGATATATAATTAAGGGAGAATCCCGATCTCATATTTGACAATTCTAGCAAAGAAAAAATAATACAAGACTTTAAAAATAGAGATAAAACATTAAAAAATAACAATCTTATATACAATATCTAAATCAAATTAGACATACTTTAAATTCTGCTTTTGACGGTGAAAGTCAGTTTTTAGCAAAAAGATTTGAGTTTTACTTATTTATTACTTCAATTTGTCTTAAATTATGATTTTGACAAGACTTGAAGTTTGATACAGCCGTTCGGAGCACAATAAATATGATAGAGAAGAAACCAAATTTATCATAGAAATGAAGGGGAAAAAACACAATCAAAATCATCATATCTAAATTAATGAGATTAGATTTGACGATCAAATAGGAACTAATAAAAATAAAACACAACAGAATTAGTAAGTGGGGTTATCTCAAATAGGACACTGGCAGCCCTAGTGACCCCCCCCCCCCCAACAAAAAAAATTACCAGAAGAAAAGAAAAGTGGCACAAAATAACCAATATTATTAAAATCGAATTAGATAATAAATCGAAAAAGTTTTATGTTCAGGTTCAACTGATTTAACTATCTGATCGAATCGGATGATGTTATAATTATGTATTAAATAAATAAGTAAATAAAATACATATGACTCATAACATGCATTGTCAATAATAAAATACATAATAAGATTTTTGAGATCTCAATTCTCAATTTTTATATCTCTCAGTTAATTAGTTAAGTGGTTAAAAAATTAAAAATAAATAAATAAAATGACCAGTTTACTGATTTTTCTTGGTTTTGATCGGCTCAACTCGATCTAACCATGAATCTGATGCTGACATTGAATCATAACTGAATGGGGGACCAGTTCATAGTCCGACTGGCTGATCCGAACAACATTGAAAATAACAGTAATATTTTTAGCACTTAAAAAAAAATCAACAAGGATAAATGGAGTACCCCCTAAAACATACTTTTGAAATTATGTTGGTTTGATTGATTTAGTAAAATTAATAAATGGAAATAATTTCTCTAAAAAAAATGGAAAGAATATTTTTAAAATTTAAGGATATTCTAACTTATATTTTTAGGAATTTGGATTCTCTCATCCAATAGCATCATCCTCGGGAGAAAGATAGAAACATATTTTAATAATTAAAATGTAAATTATTATTCTCTTTGTAGGATGGTCTTGTTACAGAAAATGATTCAAATCTTAATTTTATGGGGTTAAATATCTTGTCTTTATACGTTTTTAACTAAACTAGGAAGGAGTTGTACGATCAATATAGTCTAATAATATAATTATGGAGGTTTTTTTATTTTATAATTAATTATTAATATTTAGTCACATATTTTATTTAATTATAATATAATTATTTTATTTATATTTATATTTATATATTTTAATAAATAAAATATATAAATAAATATTAAATATTATTTATTAAAAATAATAGTACCTTATAAAAATAAAAGATATCAAAAGAATTTCTTATAATTATATATAAAAAAATTAATTAAGAAAAGGGTTGGCCAAATTTGACATTTTTGCAGTCTGTCCTCATAAAAAATGCGGTCCAGTATAATGTTTTAAAAAAGTGGAAGAAGAAATGTGATGCGGTAATTATGCATGCATAGCATATGGCAGCCTTTTGCCGCGCGTGAGTCTCTAGAAGACTAAGACTAGAACTTTGACAATTTTTTTTATTGAAAAAATTCAGATGGTTCACATTTGGAATTCCATTGGTCAAAGCAAGGAGTCTCCAAACGTTCCGCCACCCACCCACATCTCAATAAAAGAACGCTTCCTTCTTCTCATTCCTCATTTCTCATTGATTGCTGCTGCTGAAATCAAAAGCACTTTTTCATTTCCATTTTGGATTCCAGTCCAGGTACTTCCCCTTCTCCTTCTTCTTCTACATGTTGATTCTTATCGGTGTTGGTTTTATTTGATTACTGTGCTTGTTTTGCGCTTTTCGGATTTTTACACGTTCATAATCGTTTGTGTTTTCGATTTCTGAGGCATTTTTCGATAAAACATAGGCATAAACAAAACTCTGAAACATGTTTTATTTTATTTTTTTTTTAATAATAATACTCTTATGAATTTCCAATCGTACCAAGATTTGTGGTAGGTGGAGTCAAACAGTGCGATGATTCAGTTCAGGTGGTTGAGTTCTGCTTATTGCTTGTCTATTCCTTATACGCAAAACAGTAACTAAATTCTTGTTTTGTTGGCGCGTCCGGTTTATGCAGTCATGAATTTGTTTAGAATCTTAGTTTTTTCGTTTTATTCTGTGCTGTGTATATGTATAAATTAATCATATAGCTTTTTTTTTTTTCTGTTTTTTAGTGTCTTGATGATACTTGCATAGAAATTTAAAATAATATTTGAAATCATTAAAAATTAATTTTTATGTATAGAATTTATTATAAAAATGATTTGAAATTAATTTTCATATTAAAAACACATTAAAGATAAATTGAATTTATTTTATTTTAATAATCTTATTTTATTATCCATATTTAGAATAGGTAAAATAATTAAGCAAATAACAATAAAATTGTTAATTCAACTAATTAAAAATCTAATCAAATTCAATTAAATTTAAATAAAATTTTACATGTCCACAATTAAAATATTTTTTTCAAAATTAGATTAGTTTCTATTTTATAACTTTTTAAACAACAGATTTTATTTATAAATTAAATTAATTTCCAAATTTTATAATTGCAAACATATTGTAACTGTTATTTTTTCTTTTTCTAAGAATTATCATATCATATGTTTTTGTTGCGCAATCTGAGTACTTTGGGTCTTATTAGTTGAGTATGTGCAAAATGGGAGGTAAGAAAGTAGAAAATAGACGGAGTTAAAATTATTTCATCTAAAATTATGTCACAGTGAAAATGAGTTTCATTGTATTTTCCACATTCTCTTATTTTGTATATCAATTGATTATAAATTGACTTTCATTCTAAATTTTTCATCTTTTGACTTTCCACCTACTCTCAACTCGTATCCTGCACTTAAACTTTGGTTGGTACCACAGGTGAGGTGACTCTTAGAAAGAGATGGCTCCGAACGGAAGAGTTAACCCGAATTGTGTAAATGTTTCTAATCCCTACCATGAATGCACGGAAGCTTGCTCGCATAAGACCAAGCAAACCAAGCCACAGCGAAATAAAAAGAGTTCAGGTTGTTTGTACTTCCTCTTTGCCCTGCTTTATATATGTATATAATTTTGTTACGTGAAATATAGTGTATAACCCCTCTTCTGCATTGTAGACACTTGGCAGCCTATCCTAAAGCCTCCTTTTTTTTTTTTACTTTATTTACAAATGAGTATTAATTAGATATGAATTCAACAAGATTTTGCTTATGTCATTCGTTTTTCATATCTTTTAAAAAACACTGATATTATGCTATCAAGTGTAACTGCTATATGTTGCTATCCTTTTTGTTTCTGTTTTTCCTTTCGATCCTCTCACTGACTCACACTTTGTTGATATTTGTGATGTTTTCGTTAGTATAAGTAATTTTGGCATGCTCAGACTGTTCTGAATTTGTTAAATACTTAGAGCTCTACTTGAAATTGTGGATGATTTATGAATATTTCATTACTTAACCCAATGTATTTGGAGTGCCTATGTAAAATCTTCTTTTTTTTCGAAGGTTATGGCAGAAGTGTAACAGATGGTGAGCTCGGCAAAAAGATGAACGAAGAAAAGCGAACGTACTCAGGTTGCCCTAAAGCATCTAATCCTTACCATGAGTGTGATGATAATTGTCACCAAAGATTATCGGAATCAGGTTCCCCCTTTCTTCTATTTAATGATATCAGTGATCTACGATTCTATAATCATTTTCTTGTTTGTATCTAAATAACATTTAACCGGTTATACAGTCTTCTTGTAGTGAATTTCACCCCAGTAAGAATTTTATTAAATCAAGATTTCTCTTAATTTATATTATCCAATCTATTTATAAACAAAAAAACACAATCACCTCATAAAGAAACTAGTGGGTTTGAAGAATGAGTCACATCTCAAGAAGTATTTCTAATTCCATTACAGTACTGAATCTCAAGTGCTGCTTCAGTGCTTCCATTTAAATGTCATGTAAACCAACCTCTTTGATTTAAATGAAAGTAGTATGGGATGTATCTAGAATTTTTAGAAATACTGGTTTAGAAAATGAAAATAAAGCATGGTATCATTCGATATAATTCAACAGTCTGTGTTCAAATGATAATAACTTCATTGACATTGTTATTTTATTTGACCATTTCATGATAATGGATAGGTTTCTTTGAACATTTTACTGTCTTGTCTGTCCATCTATACATTATACTATCTGTTAGACAAATTGTAATTGGTTTGCTAAGTTCACAAATACAATGTCACTGTCCATGTGTATATAAATAATGGTGCCCTAAAGCATAAACTTCAAATGGTTAATAAAAGTACTAGCAAGGCTTTTCTGTTAATTTGTTTGACTAGTATAAAAATGTTACTTTGAGTTGATAAACAGATCATGGATCATATACGAAGAGAACTTTCACTTACAGTGAATAAAATATGTTTCTGACTCCAATCCATTCTAATTGCAGGCATCATTCCGTCAAAGCTTGCAAGGAAAAAGAAGTTAGGTTCTAAGCCAGAACCCCCTGTTCTTGATAGTGTTCCGGCCTCAAAGATTGGGGCTATTTATCTCTCTGCTGCTTCATCACCAATATCACATTATTCTGAGAAGAAAAAGGTAGAGCCAAAGAGCGATGAACACATTCCCTCGGAGCCAAAATCTGGAGAAATACATATCCCAGATGTCATGGTAGTGGCCTCTCTTTTCTCTCATGCTCTTTAGGCAACCCTTTAAATTTTTGGGCTAATACAAACAAACCCATGTTAAGCATATATTTAACTTGTGTCTTGCACTTGTGTTTCTTTGACAGCCTGTCTATCACAAAGACCAACTAAAGGATGGTACTGAGCACCATGCCCACCCGATACAAACAAATCAAGAGGAAAAAATTGCTTCACATAAAGTTGTTCCAATCACCTATATTGATGACACTGGAGAAGGTCTTGCTACTTCAGCTGGTGAATCCATAGATTTTAGTTTCTCTGGTATTCCCCACGGCAATGAAGATGGAGATGATGGAGAGACCGAGTCTGTGGTTTCTGAATCCCGCGTCCCAGTTGGAAGATATCATGTGAAAGAAAGCTTTGCTCCCATCCTGCGATCTATCCTTGACAAGTATGGGGATATAGGAGCAAGCTGTCATTTGGAATCAGTTGTCATGCGCTCATATTACATTGAGAGTGTATGCTTTGTGGTCCAAGAGTTACAATCCGCCTCAATAATGCAGTTAAGTAAGTCGAAAGTCAAAGAATTGTTGGCTATTCTTAAGGATGTAGAATCTGCTCAACTCCGTGTAGCCTGGTTGCGTATCATACTCGATGAAATTGTTGAAAATATTGAACTCATCAATCAGCACCGGGAAGTGGAGGTGGCAAAGGCTAACTCAGATCGTGAATTGGAATCATTGAGGAAAGAGCTCGAATCAGAACTGGCAACTTTGGTTCAGAAAGAACAAGAGTTTGCTGATATTAAAACACGAATTCCTGAGATAAGAGATCGTTTGAGCGAGCTTGAGCTCAAGTCTTCTGAACTGGACAACAGCATGCTATCAACCAAGTCCAAGGTTGATAATTTGCAAAGCAGATCCTTGATAGATGAACTGTTGTAATATAATTGCTTCGCAAATTCGTCTTTGAAGTGCACCCATAGCATTGTCATAATGTTTAACAAGTAGAAGAATAGTATAATGAATAAATGCATGCGAGCAATATTTTCCAGTTGAGTAATGGTATTAACACGTAGTATACAAATGCACGAGGCCATTGGACTTCAATTATTTGTATGTAATTATCCCAACATTATATTTATTGGGTTGCTGGCATTGCGGTCATCACTGAGAATTTTGTATCTCTTTATACACATTGTATGATCGTCCAGGAATTCTATTGGTCTGTAAATTTTATACTTTTTTTTTGCTTTATTTTGAATGCAAAACTTATTTGCAAGCAGGGCAGCACCCGATTAAATTACAAAATCAGGAATATGATAGTCTATATTCTTACCTGATAAAATTACTTAATCTAGATGTTAGTCTCTTCTAATAAAATGCAGTTAATTAGTTAGTTTGTTAGGTTCCTCCCTTTTATATAAGAGAGTTCCTTTCCTCCTTTGTTGTACTCTCTTCTTTCATTCTAATAATACGTTCTACACTATTAAGAAATCTCTTGTATGTTGTTTCATTGTCTATTCCAGAGTTAATATGGTATCAGTAGGTCTTCAATAGTGCTCTGGATTTTTCTTTTCTCTCTCTTCTTCCATGGCAAACATTGATTACTCTGATTTTGCTACCAATCTATTGAATCCTTATTACTTGCATCCCAATGAAAACCCAGCTTTAATTCTCGTTACTCCCTTGCTTGATAGCAAAAACTATCATAC
The DNA here is from genome assembly GCA_023212625.1 of Styphnolobium japonicum. Lineage (NCBI taxonomy): Eukaryota > Viridiplantae > Streptophyta > Magnoliopsida > Fabales > Fabaceae > Styphnolobium > Styphnolobium japonicum. The sequence goes on along the minus strand of JALBWW010000003.1, from coordinate 59,746,046 downwards.
CTGGGCCAGATTAATGAAGGTTGCATTAATCTCCAAGAACTAACCTATATTTATTTCTCTTCCTAATGGTACTCAAACTTCTGCTACAATTGCAGGAACTGTTAAGATTTCTCAATATATTAATTTTTATAATGTTCTTCTTGTCCCTAATTTTGCCTTTAATCTAATATCTGCTCATCAACTATTACTCAATCTTGATTGTCATATTCTGCTTCAGACTAATTCTCTTCACATTTTGCAGAATTCAAACAAGAAGATGATTGGTATAGCTAAAAATCAAGGGGGCCTGTATGTGCTAGAGGCTTCCAACATGGTTCCTTTAACATCTACTAGTTCTACATGTAATTCAATTACTCAAAATAACGATTTTGTTTTTCTATGGCACACTAGACTAGGACACATTTCTGACGCCATTCACAAATGTATCTCTTTACAATTTCCCTTTATTCCATATAAAAATAACCCTCTTCCTTGTGAAATCTGTCATTTTGCTAAACAAAGGAAACTTTCCTTTCCTAACAGTCTTACTACTTCTTCACAAATCTTTGAATTATTGCATGCTGATATTTGGGGACCATATGACACTCCTTTTATTTCTGGCCATCATTATTTCTTAACTTTAGTTGATGATTTTAGTAGGTTTACTTGGATTATTCTTATGCAACACAAAAGTCAAACTAGAAGACACATAGTGAATTTCACTTCTTTTATAGAAACTCAATTCAACATGAAATTGAAAACTTTAAGAAGTGATAATGGCATTGAATTTTTAATGCATGATTTCTACCTGTCGAGATTCATTATATGCACTGAGTGCTTCGTTTCACATAGCTTGTATATTCTCAATATTAGTTTACTTTAGAAGCCCACTGACTAAAGTAGTGTATAGTATACATTATCCTTATTGTATATGTTATCTTAGGAATGATGATGTTTGTAATCTAGGTTATAAATTCAGTGTCTGAGAAGTCATTTGTATCAATTCAATAAATAAAATTCTATTTCGTTCTCTGTTCTATTCTTCAACTCTACCTTTCTAAGGGAATCACCCATAGAAAATCTTGTGTTGAAACCCCTTAATAAAATGGCATTGTTGAGAGGAAACATCAAACATTCTCAATGTGGCTAGAGCTTTATCTTTTCAAGCACATTTACCATCAAATTTTTGGCACTTTTCTGTTCAGCATGTTGTTCACCTCATTAATAGAACCCCTACACCTCTTTTAACCAATAAGACACCTTATGAACTTCTTTATAAAAGACCTCCTACTTTCCTTCATCTTAAATCTTTTGGATGTCTTGCCTTTGCCACTACTCTTCAAAATCACAGAACTAAATTCCAACCTTGGGCTAGAAAGGCTGTTTTTCTTGGTTATAAAGATGGTACAAAAAGATACCTTTTATATGACCTTTCCAATCATGCATTATTTCTTTTTAGACATGTTATTTTTTATGAAACTGTATTTCCTTTTCATACTAACCCTGCAGCAATCCCTCCTACACCTGCTACTATTCAACCTCAAGAACTGCCTCATGATCCTGATCCTATCATGCCTGCTCCTCCTCTTGTTCCTGTTCACCAGTCCCTTGCACCTGATTTGATCAATCATCCTTCAGTTGCTCCTTCTCCTGCTGCCCCTGCTTCTATTCGACAATCCACCATAATCAAGTCCAAGCCAAGCTATCTTCCTGATTACCACTATAATCTTGCTGCTTTTACTATAACTACCTCATCTTCCAACAATCCTACTTATTCCATTTCCTCAGTATTGACATATCAACAGTGTAATTCTGCCTACAAAAACTTATGTCTTGCTGTCACTTCCACAATTGAGCCTAAAACCTACAAACAAGCATCCCAATTTGATTGCTGGTGACAGCTGAACTGGATGCTCTTGCAATAAACAAAACTTGGACCATTGTTGATCTTCCACCAGGCAAAAATCCAATTAGTTGTAAATGGGTTTATAAGGTGAAATATCATGCAGACGGCTTAATAGAAAGACATAAAGCTCGTCTAGTAGCATGTGGTTATACTCAAATAGAGGGTATATACTACTTTGATACCTTTTCTCCGGTAGCAAAGTTGACTACTGTAAGAACCCTTCTTGCTTTAGCTTCTGTTAAATGTTGGTTTCTTGAACAACTTGATGTCAACAACGCATTCTTACATGGTGATCTTAATGAAGAAATTTATATGTCATTGCCTCCTGGTGTTACTCTCCCTTCTTCACCAAATGGTTCTTCCAAAGTTTGCAAACTCCATAAGTCTCTTTATGGACTTAAATAAGCAAATAGGCAATGGTACTCCAAATTATCTTCAGCCTTATCTATTTTGGGATATAAACAATCCACTGCCGATCATTCATTATTCACCAAAGTTTCCGGTTCCCAATTTACTGCCATTTTGGTTTATGTGGATGATTTAGTTCTAGCTGGAAATGATGCTGCTGAATTACATTTAGTTAAAGGTTATTTGCATTAACATTTCAAAATAAAGGACTTAGGCTCTCTCAGGTTCTTCTTAGGTCTTGAAATTGCCCATTCTAAACAAGGAATTTTGGTTAATCAAAGGAAGTACACTCTTGAATTGCTTGAAGATAGTGGTCACCTTGCAGTCTAGCCATCATCTTCTCCTTATGATCCTTCTTTGAAACTACATCAACCAGATTCTGCTCCTTATTCTGATGAATCTGCTTATAGAAGGTGGATAGGAAGACTTTTGTATTTAACAACAAGGCCTGACACAGCCTTTGTTGTCCAGCAATTAAGCCAGTTTGTCTCCTCTACCAAAGAAGTTCATTATCACGCAGCAACTAAAGTACTATAATATCTCAAAGCATCTCCAGCAAAGGGCCTATTCTATTCCTCTTCATCTCCTATTGCCTTCTCAGGTTTTTCCGATTCAGATTGGGCTAGCTGGATTACAACTAGGAGATCTGCAACAGGTTATTGTGTTTTCCTTGGTTCTTCCTTAATCTCTTGGAAGTCCAAGAAACAATCAACAGTTTCAAGATCTAGTTCTGACGCTGAATACAGGGCATTGGCTAGTCTCTCTTGTGAACTTCAATGGTTAAGTTTTCTGTCCCAAGATCTTCAGATCAAATTTGCCAAACCAGCTGCTGTCTTCTGTGACAACAAATCAGCTATTTACCTGGCTCACAATCCAACTTTTCATGAGAGAACAAAACATGTGGAAATTGATTGTCATGTTATAAGATAAAGGATTCAAAGTGGACTGCTTCATTATACTTCCAATTCCTTCTTCTGCTCAATTAGCCGATTTATTGACAAAACCCTTATCTTCTACTACTTTCAACACTCTTGTATCCAAGCTTGGCCTATATGATCTACATAGTCCAACTTGCGGGGGGTATTACCTGATAAAACTAATATGTTAGCTGGAATTACTTAATCTAGCTATTAGTCTGTTCTAATAAAATGCAGTTAATTAGTTATTGTTGTTAGTTAGTTAGTTAGTTAGGTTCCTCTCTTTTATATAAGAGAGTTCCTTTCCTCCTTTGTTGTACTCTCTCTCTTCTTTCATTCTAATAATACATTCTGCACTATTCAAAAATCTCTTGTATGTTGTTTCATTGTCTATTCCAGAGTTAATATATATAGTATATACTCGGTTTAAAGAGGTGTATGTATTTTTTTTTTCTTTTTCTTTTTCTTTCTACATGAAAACACTGTTGAGAAGTTTTAGTTCACCTCTCATGGTCCTATCCTAATTTATACCATCCAATAATTAGGTGACTTTCTATGTCCTACGGTAAGTTAATACAAAGGAGAATTTCTGACTAGGTAATTTTATGGATAGTTGGAACTCTTTAAAGAGATTGAGCTTTTTCCTCACATGATACATAATTTGAATTAGTGAAAAATAAATCAATTTAAACATTTGTATTGTAATATTAAAAATTAAATGGCTAATCGAAACTCAATCTCTTAAATATTTCTACCTCTATTAAATTATCTTTTCAGATAATAAGATTTATAATAATGTTCAAATATATTGCATGGAAAAAAAGAGTTACGAAGTTCTTATTCTAATTTTTGAAAGTTATTAGTCAATTATAAAATATAACTTTGGTGTAAATTTTTTTGATATCTTTTTGTAAATTCTCTATTAATGCAGAGTTTATTTTTTAAAATATAGGTAGTATTTATATTGCATTAATTACACCAAACATATTTAGGATATCTACCAGGTTTTGAACCGTACGTCCTTGTATACCTTCTCGAGCATGAAGATTTGGATGTGTTTCTAAAAAATTATTATATATATATATATATTAATAGCGCTTTTAAAAAAATTATTTTACATTGGATAAGAGATACTTTTAAATAATAGAATAACTTTTCAGGTTATTTGAATAAAAAATACTTTTTAATAACAAATTATTAAAAAGGACATTGATTGATTTCCAATGAAGGACAACTTTGGATTTTTAAGAAAAAAATTATAATAAAGAAATTTAATAACAAACCCGCCCATAAGTTACCATTGTGGAAAATTGATAAAAAAAGAAAGTTAAATTAGATATACAATACTACAAAGGGATGAAGAAAATGCTCTGTAGACTGATAAATGGATACACAAATAGAGTCTCTCATATTTAGTCATACTTTTAAGTTTTAACCATAATAGCAAAATGGGTTCAACGTCTTTTCTATTAAAAAAATTAAAATTTTCATTTTATATTATAAAATCATAAAATTATAGTCAAAAGAACATAGCCTCGGAGGGATGCGTTCGCAAATAGAGTTTGCAAGAAAAAAAATAAATGGCACCAGACGTAATTTTCAATAAAAATAAATAATATTTTTATCAAAAAATTATACTAAAAATAATTTCTTCTTCTCATTTTTTTAGAAGTTGTGCTTCATTAGTTTTTTAAAAAAGTAATAACTTGACTTTTTTTTAATTTTTATCTTTTTAAAATTAAATCCAAACACAATTACAAACTTAAAAAAGTATTTTTTTTAAATAAAAAAATGCTTTCTCATAAGGGAAAAAAAAGATCAATACAATCTCACTCATGTGACAAACCAAAATAACAACTAGATAATAACTTACTAGGTACATCAAATCAATTTTCACCGAATAGGAAAGAAATGAAATATGGATCCCCATTCCATTATTTAGTTGAGTTTATAATAAAATGATAATTATTTCTATTCTTATACTTGATATATGAAATTACTAAAGAATAGAATTAGAAGTGTAATTAGTGTATGTTTGGATTGAAGTTTGAAAGTTCAAAATCATAATTTGAACAAAAGCAACAAGAAATAAGCTTTTGCTCGAATCATGAGATTTCAAACTCTAATCTAAACATGTTACATCAAATCAATTGGGTAAGACAAAAAAATCAAACACTTACATGTTATTGATAGTTTGTCAAAATCAACTATGGCTATCCAAAGGATCCACTTAATTATTGTTGAGCCAAATTTCTGTGAATAACATCACACCTATACGATCACTTGTAGGATATTGTGAAATTTCGTTAGAAAAAAATAGGGACTCATATTCAGAGAAAGTATACCAATAAAAATGCTTTGATAGGTGGGTAGTATGTAGTAGAAATATAAGATTTTTTTAATGAAAAATCAGTAGCATTTTTAACCTGCTAAACACCATTTTTAACATGGAATGCAAATAGAGTATTTTTTTTTAGTTTAATTTTGATTTATTGTCAATGTAAAAAAAAATTATACTGTGATTTAATAATGTGTTAACATATTATTAAAAGAGTAAAAAAAATTTAAGTAGTTATTATAATAATCAAACTCATTTAATAATTTATAAACACATAATTAAATGAAAATATAAAAAAAATTTATATTAATTATGGATTAAAATTAACTTTTTTTTTTTCAAATTCATTAAATATTGCTTAATGATATTGGCCAAATCAATGCAATTAACCCTTGTTGGATCATAATAGTTTAAAGAAATTTAAACCTCAAGGATTTTTCATTTTCCATTTCCCCTGCAGGTTGGTTGGAAAGGCAAAAGGGGGATGAATTTAAAATTGTAACATGTTTATAATTCAGGCACCCAGCGCTGTAAAGTGTAAACCGTAAACTGTAAAGTGTGGATGAAAAAGCGCGGGACCACTGTCAGGCCTGGTTTGACCGTTTGGAGGACTCCTTCTTTCTCCCTCTCCTGCATTCATTAATTGGTCCCACTCTCACCAGATGAACCTTCCTCAAAAGACGAGACCTTGATCCCCTTTCTATGCCAATAATTTTCATGAAAGTGTGCCCCTTGGCCCTTGGCCTTGGATCACATTTTAGGAGTAGAAAAATCGTTTTTTTTTTAATGAAAGAAAAACTTGAATAGCGGGTCAAATATTTGTGAGGTCCTTAAAATTTTCATTTGCACCGAGTACATTTACAACAATTTTGCCAATCAACTAATATTTATACTCATTATAGTTTCAGTTAATGGAGGTCATGTATTTTTCTTGTAGCCCTTCTTCGGTTCCCTCTCTCTAATCAAACTAATATTTAGACGTAGCATATGAAAACTCCATTGTCATGTATGTGACTGCTTAAATCATGTTTGTGTCTTCAAATAATAATAATAATAATATTAAACAACTATAATGTAAATAATGTATGAGCAGAAAAATACGAAACTCCTAGGTACAAATACAAAAGAATGAAGACCTTCTTTATGTTTAGCCCAGATCAAGGAACTTCTTATAGCAGTTGCTTCTGCTTGTTTGGCTGATAAAGCTTTGAAACTTAAGCTCCCCATATTGGACAGATTAAGTGGCACAAGAGGATCAAAAGAATGCACCCTGCAACAGCTTGACTAGTATCTTCCAAGAAAGCAGCATCCACCTGAATAATAGAAGCGTCAGTAAGAAAATGAAACATGCTTTCTTTTTCAACAATTTATGTAACACATTATTACAAGATTGAGAGTAGATTTTTATCAATCTAGAATTGATTCTTGAAAACTAGTCCCAGAAAGAGTGCAAAATTCTATGCTGTTACAAGAGTTTTCCTGGCGAAATCATTGTGCCAGGCCACATGGATTCCTGACCTAACAGAATTGTCTCCACTTTTCGTGAAATGCCATAGTCTCCACTCTATTCAATCTTAAGGGCTATCAAATACTTATTTTCCTTTCTACCAAAAAAAAATACTTATTTTCCTTCTTCCTATTTTTAATATAACGGAGGAGTTGATGGGGTATACAAATATTTTCTTGGATAAATCTGGCCGTGCAGAAGGCTTCTTGGAAAGGAGAGATGAGATCACCCCACAACTTTTCTTTAGTCTATTGCTTCAGAGCTGGCACTGTATATTATAATTTAGTTTAATTACATGTTTCGATTAACTTATTTTATTCTTTGAATAGTTTGTAATCAAAATGCTGAAGATTTTTTTTTAAAAAAAAAAATAAGTTAATCTAAACATTTTTAAAAGTATTCTATTTTGATTTTAAAAGGTACCTTAGCAATATATAAATTCTAAGTATAAATTGTAATTTACACTTTTTAATTTTGAGTCTTGTGCGAATTAAATTTTAGGGTTTAAAAAAATATAAATAATTTCTTAAACTTTATATTTTATGTACAAAACTTCATTCCATCAAGTAAATTGTTAATAGGTTACTAAAAATGTCATATAACTGGCAAGTGATGACATTAAAACTTATTAAGTTCAAATAATATTATAATTAAATAAAAAATTAATATAATTAAGAAAAAAATTGATTAATTTTTTACTTAATATGATTTTTCACTTAATTATTATATTATTGAATGTTAAAAGTTAAAACATATTTTAATAGTATTATGTATAAATCATATGATATTTTTGTTAATTTTTTTAATGATTTACATGATAAAAGCAGTTTTAAACACAAAATATAACGTTTGAGGGTTGTTTACACTTTTTAAATTATTATTATGATATTTAAATTCTTTTAATAATATAATAATATATAATTACTGACTTAAAATTAAACTCATTTTACATTCAGGCTGCACATGTTGATTACTTGGGTAGGAGGACGCTTTTGTGATACCCCTGTAATGTCTGCCACGTGTGCTAATAGTTAAAGTGCAAAGGCACGAAGGTCTGGGGCAGAGGGGCCATTTCGGGGTTAGCCTCTTTATGATTACTTTGGAAATGGAAAGGTATGCCAGAAATTGCTACACAGAGCAACGGGTTCACCGCTTTTCAAAGTATGGAACTGATCCTCCTCAGTCCTGACTCCTGACTCCAACTCCAACTCCAATCAATGCAATGCAAATGGGCTAAGAAAATAAACCCGAACAAAAAGTAGAAAAAAAGGAAAAGCTGAAGCTTGAAGGTATGGGTTCGAGGAAATGCCAACTATGAGTGGCTGGCTGGCCACGTGTAATCTGATGTTAAGTTTATATCAGAGTATCACGTGCTAAGCCATGTTACATTGGTAACTCGCGGTAAGGAAGTGAATCTGATTTCACCGCAGCAAAGAATTAAAGAATAAACTATTAATTTGATTCTTAAAAATAATTTGTACTTATAATTTAATTTTTAAATTTATTTTTATATATAAATTAGTTATTAAAATTTTAAAATAAATAATAATTTAATCTTTCTGTTATTTTTCTTTTAAAATTAAATGATAACGTATGATGTGACGTATAAAATATTTATATATACCGTTAAATGTCATATGACAAATTACTCTACATGCCTAACCCTTCCAACGATATTGTTTAGGTGAGAAATATAAAACCTGATTCCTTTAACATATCACTCAGATCTCATAACCAATCGAGTAGACCTTGGCCTTAACCTGTTGCCACTTAACTCATCAACTGACTGATCCCCTTAAATGTTTCCCCATCAACTCAACTGATCGAGTTTATCCTTAACCCATTGGTTATTATCGATCACCACGTTTTTTCATCATCACTAACTAAACCGATCGGTTCTTACCGATTATACCATTGTCACATATAGAACAACAACTCTGATCGATCCGACCACCATTTCCTTTAATTTTGATAATTACCAATTAGATATGATCGATTAGACTATCCATTTTCCCTTGATCAACCTGCACAACCGATCTTACCACTTGTCAACCACTACCTACCTAATATGTGACATTTAATAGTACATATAAGTACTTAACATGTCATATCACATATTACCATTTAATTTGAGAAGAAAAAATAACACAAGGACTAACTTAATATGTATTTTAAAATTTTAAAAACTAATTTATATGTAAAAATAAATTCATAGATTAAATTGCAAGTGTAATCTATTTTCAAGAACCAAATTACTAATTTACTCAGAATTAAAGTGTAGTAATAGTTGAAAATAAAAGCTAGATTATTAGAAAATGTTAATTATTCAATTTATTGCGTAATAAAAAGTGCGTGGGAGGAGAAAAAACTGTTGCTTGCTCCCTCCCAAGTCCCTAGAAGTTTTTATCTTTTTTTCGTTTTCTTAAAAAGGATTGTTATTGTTTGATTATTAATAGAAAGGAAATGCTTAATGATACGAAAGTTTTTTCATGAAAGCATTTATGAATCAATATTAACCGTTGATCATTGCAAAACCCAGTTAGTGTAATGTTGAGGAGTGAATTTCAGAAAATTAAAAGCTGTGTTAACATTGACACGTAATTCGTAAACTTTCATAAAATACTATTTCATACTAAATAGTAGTTCTTTTAATAGAATTTACAGAAACTCGAACTTAATAAAAATTTAATGGTAATGATTTAAATGCAACAAAAAAAAGGTACCCCCTTATCGGCAAGAATTTCACGCGAGTGTAAAAAAGTGTCATAGAAAGAAGGGCCTCCTTTATGGCTTTTCAGGAGTTTGTGTTAGATTTTGAGCTGAGTGATTAAGTTTGGGCTTTTAACTCCCTTTTAAAGATACTTGCTAAGTCAAGGTTTTTTTTGATAGATACTTGCTAAGTCAAGGTTTTTTTTTATACAGATACTCTTATGAAAAACATATATTGATCGTAGCATGTACTCAAAACAAAAGGTTGGCGTGATTCTCATTTTCGATCAAGCCATATTAATAATAATAACAATAATTCATCGCTCTGTTGAATGCCAAAATAGAAAGAAAATTTCCGTTTAGTTTAGTACTACACTCCATAAACGTGACAGCAAACAAATTCAAGTGAAATTCACTGTTTAACCTTACACCCTTAACATAACGTCTCATTTGAAAGTTGAAAGCCCTGCGCTTCTATGAGCTTTCTTTCTTTTTCATAACGTTACCCACGCAACAACACACACACAGTGAGTCACGTTATTGTTGTTCTAAAGTAAGAGCATTTGTTTTCTTTATATATTTTTTGGGATTTTTGCATTGAACAGACAATGGAGAAGAAAACAAAGAGTTGTGAAACAAAAAAAGCTGCACTACTCATGAACAATGATCCAGAGCCGATGCTAGCAACATCAAAATAGATTGTAAAATTTTTAGAAAAAGAAGAAGAAACTAAGTGTCGTCAACATCGGCATCATCTCATACACACAAACCAAACGAATAAATAGTAAATTACAAAAGAAATTAAGGGTCATCAGCATCTGCATCTTCTCTCATACACACAAACCAAACGAATAAATGATTCATGCAAACATAAAGTTATCTTCTATCTTTCTTCTTGTTTGTCTCATTAGTTGGTGGGGTTGCTGCGGAACGATCCCAACGCCTTGATAGCTGCTGCTCTCAGTATGTACTGGTGGTATGCAGCTGCTGCCAACGCTCCCACAAATGGGCCAACCCAGAAGATCCACTGCACAGCCACACACATATATATAGTTAGTTAAATAATGACATGCATGTTAATTTCATTTATAATCTAGTTCCACGTTTAAAAGAAAGAAAGAAAAACCATACATGGTCGTCCCAAACTTTATCGTTGTTGAAAATAACAGCAGCACCGAAGCTCCTAGCGGGGTTTATACCAGTACCAGTGATGGGTATGGTAGCCAAGTGAACCATGAAAACAGCAAACCCAATTGGCAACGGAGCCAAAACCTGCAGAACCCATTATCAGAACTTAACCAGAGCAACAAAAATAAATGAAAAAGATAAGTACTTCAATAATTAATGCTGCAAAGCGAAGGGCTTGTCTTGTGTAGCAAACAAACATACAGGGACATGGGAGTCACGGGCGCTTCTCTTGGGGTCAGTGGCAGAGAACACAGTGTAGACAAGCACAAAGGTGCCAATAATCTCAGCACCCAGAGCAGTGCCTTTGTTGTAGCCATGAGACACAGAGTTAGCACCACCACCAAGGGAGTTGTAAGGGTGCTTCATGAAAGCCTTCACCAACCCAACGCCACAAATAGCACCCAAGCACTGCGCTACCATGTAAGAAACAGCGCGAATGAGAGACACCTTTCGAGCCAAGAACAAGCCAAAAGTGACGGCAGGGTTAATGTGGCCACCTGTTGAGTCATGTCACAAAACAAAACCCGGAAGGAATGGAGAAAGGTTAGCGAATGTTAAGGATGAAGTTATAAATAAATAATAAATAATAATAATAATATATATAAAAAAAAAGCATGTTTCTTTACCAGAGATACCGGCGGTGCAGTAGACAAGAACAAAGATCATGCCACCGAAGGCCCAAGCGATGCCGAGAAGGCCAACGCCATCGCATGGTCCGGATTGCTTCTTGTGACCGATGACGGTAGCGACGGTGATGTAGAGGAAGAGGAGGGTGGCGATGAACTCGGCGATGAGGGCTCTGTAGAAGGACCAGAGCTTGATCTCAGCCAAGTCGATGAGAGGTGCTGGTGGTGGGTCTACGTAGTCTTTGCCATGATGAGTTTGGTGCCCTTCTTCGCTCACTTCTTTCGACATTTCTATTTCTTTCTGTTTCTCTTTCTGTGTGTGTTATGTGTAACTCTACAGTATGTGGAGGTGGCTGGCTGAGGCAACCGGTGAGCTTTTGTTTTGTTTGAGAGTGATAAGGAGGGGAGAGAGGGGTTGGTCTTTTTAAGGAACAGAACAGAAAGAATAGGGAGAAAGTGCAGAGGAATAGTGCGGTTGAGTGCGGATAAGATAAGGGCAACTTTGGAATGAAAGACATTGGTATTGGTGTTATAAATAATAAATAATAGCAAAACAGTTGGAAATAGCCAACGAGAATGAGAGAGAAAGTGGGACAGGGATGAACAGCGTGACCATGTGAGAATGGGTAGCCACCACAGAGGTAGGGCTCAACTTTGTCAGCTAGTCTGGCAACCTAATCAAACCACGCTTACAACAAGATACAACAACGGTCATTTCTTTTTCTTTTTCTTTTTTTTGGATTTTAAAGTATTCCTACATGATATTAGCAATTAGGCCAATAACACTCTATTCTTCTTCAAACATAAATAATAGCGGGTAAGAGTCCTCTCAATAATTATTTTATCTATTGATCGAATTTGCAAAACGGTCATTTCTAGTTCATAATCTCTCTCTCTGAAATTAAGAAGCATAATCTAGGGTCTTCTACATTGTACCTGAATTTGCATGTTTGGATTAATTTTTAAAGAATTTTAAATCATAATTTAAATAAAAATATAAAAAAAAAAAATTTTTACTGAAATTATAATTTAAAACTTTCTAAAAATTAATCGCAATCACTCGGTTATCCTGACAATCTTTTTGTTTGGAAGTTACCCCGATCATCTATCTATCTGTCAAACACAAACGAAACGCCCTTTTCAAACTATCCGTTGGGTAAAAGGATGGTCAGTGCCCTCTCACCTCAACCAAAGTGGTCTGCTCTGCTCTGCCCTGGTTTCTTTTTCTTTTTGGTGAATAGCTCTCCCCTCGTGTCACTCGGTACAACAACCGTTTGAAAGTAGCAATAATATGCACTTAATTATTGAGGATTAAAATAATAACTTTCTTTCAAACTTTATATAATTTGGATTTTGAATGAGCATTGCAACTAATGGCCAAAAAAAAAAAGCATTGCAACAAGACCAACATCGCCGAGAGCACTCTCTCAAAATTATTTTAGGTAAATATATATATATTTGAATATAATAATCAACTTACTTATTTAAACAATCAAGTTCTACTTAATAATAAATTTAATTTTTAAGGTATTCAATTTTTAAAAAAAAAATTAAGATATTTTATTGACCAAAAAATAAAAAATTAAACTTACAAAATACAATCAAATGTATAAAATAAAGACTTTTTTTAACTACCTTTTTTCTCATCACACCGTTTTAAAAATTAAATTTAAAATAAAATACTTAATGTGAATAAATCTCTTCCAGTGAGATCGACGCAATACCGTAAGGTATTCAAATTTAATTCTCTCAATTTTTTATGAATGGGTTTGGGGGACGGAACCCTATTTTTCCGCTTTCGGTCTTATGAACTCTGTTGTAAATGTGTAGATGACAACTATTCTGTAAAATAAAGTAGAAGAAAAAATAAAGATATGAGATGTATGGGTACACATTATTTTTAAGAATTTATTCGGCTGATGTGAAAATTTTTCAAAATATAACAGGCTCTTCTCGATCGGATGTGACTGAGGTATCAGATCAGCAGAAAAAATATTTTTAATCAGTTAACCCAAACGCAAGAAAATAGCAAGAAGAAGAAGAAGAAATGCAAATGAACAAGAAGTAAGAAAATATTGAAAACTGATCAAGTATTTAAATTTTAAAATTGAGACTAAGTCAAAAACTGTTTGAGAGAAATTTGAGAAACAAGAAATCTGGTCGGTTGAGGGAAAACGTGAGTCAATTTTTAAAGTTAGACCAAGTTAAATAATACTGTTAAAATAGAGCTGTTTTTGGATAGGGCTATTTAAAAAGAGCAAAAATCATGAGGCCGGCAAATCGGATGATTTGTACTACTTAGGCTCAAATTTGAACGTACGAACCCATTCATCTCACTAATTCATTTTACAAATTCATATTACAAATTACTTTATAAATCCTTTAAAAATTTAAAGACTAAAGAATATAAAACTTTGAAGTTTTAAATATTACAACACTCTCTAAAATGAATTCTTATCTAATAGAATCATCGTCAAACATGTCCTGGGCTTCCATTGAATGCCTTGTTCTTATCCACCAACAGCATCATTTTTTAAAGCACAAAGATTCAGTGTGGATGCTAAGCATTGAGAACGATGTTTTTTCGCTCCTCCATTTGTCATTTAAGTAATGCTCAGATATCTTTATTGCTAAAAGAAATCAATTCCAATCTGTTTTTTTGAAAAAATGACTTATAAGTTTAGATTTTTTTCTTATTTGATTAATTTTGAAAATTATTTAAGTATTTAATTATATTAATTAATAATTTAAATATAATTAATTAATAATTTATCTTCATTTTAATATTTCATTCGTAATTAATTATATGTAAATTATTAATTAATATAATTAAATATTTAATTAATTTTTAAAATAAACTAAATTAAAAGAAAAACTTATAAGCTAACCTTATGGTCATTTTTCTTTTCCTTTTTTTTTATAAATTCTTTCAGGTCATGTAGAGACTCTACTGTTATGCTAACTGAGAAGGTAAGACTCTAAAAGAAGGTTTTATTATCTTTTGAAGAGAGTTACCAGGTAATCAGTTTTGTTTCTCGTATATTGACATTTTTATTAATTACTAATTTTTATTATAAATATTTAGAATCCACCTGATATAAACAAAGTAAGATAAGTACAACTAATATGTATTTGTATTTGATTTCAATTGAATTAATTTAATTTAAAAATTAAATTTTATGTTTGGAATTTTTTATAAAAATTTATATTTGAATTAATTTAGAAATCAATTCTTATTTTTAGAAGTTATTAAAAAAAGAATTGATTTAATTTTATTTATTTTTCTTAACCTTATATTATTGTGAATGATATTGTTAAGATAGTAAAGTCAAATCAAAAAATTAATAAAGATAAAATAATTAAATTAAATAATTAAATTAAATAATTAAATTTAAAATCAAAACAAATATACTTAAATCTAACTAAATTTGATTGAATTTCTAAGTATACCTAACTTAAATTAAAATGATTTCAAAATTAACTCAATTTTTATTTTTTAACATTTTAAACACAAAATTTAATTTGTAAATCAAATCAAAATCTATTTATTAACATTCAAAACACACTCATTATATAAGTAGGGCGGTTAAACAGTTGGGTTAAAAATAAAGAAATTAAAACAAGCTAACATTTTTGTTACTTAACGACTGTAACCAGCCACTTAAGTAAAGTAAAAATATTAATTTAAAACATAAATATAATGCAAAATTAAAGCTAATGATTTTTTTTTTGCGATACACACACATATATACGGGTTAACAATTTAGCTCGTCAATAAATGAATTTAACTTATTTAATGTGTTGAATAAATGAGCTGAATTAAAAATAAAAAAATTTAAGTAAGTCAATAAAAATCAAGTCCAATTTGCATAATTTTTTATAGATAAATAAATTAACTAGACGTGTTTGACTTATTTTAAAAGTTTTATAAATAAGAAAGATTTCTATCGAGTTTTTATTTCTTTTTAAGTTAAAAAAAGTACACCAATAATTCATGGAGAATGATATTGACATCTCTTTGATATTATATTTAAAATTTAGGGATTAGATAGAAAATTATATATATATATATATATATATTTCACCAATGAGACTTATATGTAAAACATTGGTTTTTATACTTTTTAAAATTAATAACTTAGGTCAAATATAATTATAATATAATTTTTTTTTGTCTTTGTTTGACTATCTCCACATGTTTTAAATGTCAGACTAATTTTATTGAGAATACTAAAGTTATTCCTTTCTATAAATATTTTTTTACATGCTTAAATCATTAATATTGCAAAGGCTCCTTAAAAGGTCAAGTTTACTTACTATTATCTCTTATAAATGTTGGTTGATTTCTTTAACGCTAAGCTATATGTAACGTTTTTTTTAATACTTTCTTATTTGAGTACTTTATTTATTTCTTTATTTTCATCGAATTTTAATAATTTCATGTTAAGTTTAGATGATAGTTGTATAATCTGAATTAGTGATTGATCGTGTCAGAAAATTGAATCACCAAATCAACAGTTTGACAGGGAGTCTAACATTCGAATTAGAAAATCCAAACAAAGAAAATAAAAACATGCTATATAAAAAGTATTTCATATTTTTAATAAAATACAACTTAGATTCAATATTTAAATAATACATAATTTAATATTACAATGTAATACAACATAATATTTTTTTAAACCAATTAATAATACAAACTTATTTTTAACCAATCAATAGCACACATAAAATAATTTTTTATATATTTTTAAACAAATAATAATATAAATCTAATAAAATATATTAAACTATAAATTTCTTATCAAATAATTTTTTTAAAAATAAAAACTGAATTAAGAGAATCAAGTGAGGTCAGAATTAATAAAAAAAAAATGATCCTAAACTATTATCAGACTAATCAAGAGGCCAATTCACAGATTTTTCAATCAAATCGGCCAATCCGATCCATTCAGTTATGATTTAGACTGTAGAGCCATTTCATTGCTTTTGAAAAAGATACACTATTAAAGTGGGATAAAGTAACATATTCCACCAACTCAACAAAGTGTTGAAGATAATAAGAATTGTTATGAGAAACCAAACATGATATCCAGTTAAACCCCCCAGGACAAAAGAAAGATAGGGGAAAAGTGGGAAAGGAAAAAAAAAAGTGATAAATAAGTGAAAATTGTTATAATATTTAAATAAATTTAGTATTTAAGGTAAATTATTAATTATTTATTTCATAATAAATATTTAACAGTTTATTAAATATAAAAAATAATTAATAAATATTAAATAATTTATCATAAACATTGATACTTTAAAAAAAATATCAGAATAATCCCTTAAATAAGAGAACGAGTAGGGATGGTAATTTTTCCTATCCCCCATAGGTACTTATAGGTAATACTCGTTGAGGGACGGGAGTTTAACACTCGTTTATTAAACGAAACGGGGGAGGGAGTTGTTTCCCCCATACCCATGACTCTGTAAGTATCCGATATATAATTTTAAATATTTAAAATTATATTATTATATATATATATATATGTTTCTCAAGAAAATTATATTGTTATTTTGATTTTAAGTATTTAAAGTTGTTGAATTAAATTAGTATATAGTGAATAAATTATAAAAATTTATGATATTAAAATTTATTTATTTTATTTATTTTATTTTTTTATTTTTTCATTCTTTTTTTAATTTTAATAATTTTATGAATATTTACAAATATATATAAGTACCCATTTATCTGTAAAAGAATCAAAAATAAATACCAACATAAATACAAAACAAGAAATAAGAGGTTACAACTCAACCCCACCCCTACCCCGCCCCCATTACCATCTATAAGAACGAGGGTAGATGATGCCCCGGCAGGTTTAAACATTCTCTGAGAATGGAAAAGTGTACAGTGCGAGAGGATGTAGGAGTCTAGGGGCAGGACCTCTGATGAGTAAGAGTAGGACATGTTGTAATGTAATGGACTATTCAAGATGGATCAGTCACGTGGCATTAGCTGCCACAGTATCCACCTTTGATGACTCTCCATATGCCATGGGTCCCACTTCCAGTTGTCCTCGGCTTAATCAAAAGATAATGGCATAACGCTATATTCTTATTAACCCTTCTATGCTACATTTTATTATACGTATTGCTTTACTTTTAACAATAAATATTTTTTTTTAGACCCTCAGAATGTACTGTATGGTACCGTGAGCTATTAAAAAAAGAAGGTTTATAGTAAGGAAAGTCCAACGAAGTTGTACCGTGAAACGCCATCCGAATCCACCTGGAAATTGACAGTTAGTTTAAATGAATCTTGTTAAAATTGGATTCGAGAATCAACCAGTGAAATTTTTGTCTAATTATTTAAATTATTTTACTAAATTAAATTATATTATAAAAATAATTAATATATAATAATAAAATATGAAATATATTAAAATTTTTAAAATAATAATTAATAAATTTAATTAAATAAATCAGATATTTTAATTAAATTTTAATTAATTTTAACTAATCTAAAATAATTTAAGTGTAAATTTAATTATAAAATTAAATCATAACTATTTAAATATTCAATTTTTGATCAAACTAATTAAACCAGACGTGAACAATATTTAGTTTAAAAACACTAATTTAAATACAGTATGCTGAAACCTAGCATTATTTTTTCATCTATATAATTAATATAATATACGTCAATGAAAAAGACAAAAAGGAACTGAGAATTTTTTTTACGTCAATCGAAAAGACAAAGCATGTACCAAAAGAAAAACGGGAAGACAAGACAACTGAGATTATTTTTGTAAAATTTAAAATTTAAATGTTGAAAAGGTTGGGGGGTAGAAAGTGGAAACTGTAAATTCCGTTGCATTGCGGCCATACCGTTTGCTGAAATGGCTGCATAGATCTTTCCAAATCATCTTTTATGATTTTTTCTTAAATATTCTGAGAATATTATTTTATTTTATTAAAAATATAATACGTACACGTATAATTATATATGTTGATAAATTAAATTTAACAATTTAAAATTTATTGAGAATAATATTCTCGTAATATATTAGAATTTTTCCTCGTCTGCAGAACCGCCAAAAGAAAGAGAAAGAGAAGGAATTGTTCCCGTATTTTCATTCCACACCAATTCATTTTTAAAATATTTTTTACAGTTTAATCTCTTATTTTTCCTTAATTTAATTTTTTATGATTAAAATTATTTTAAATTATCAATAATATTTTAGTAATCTATCATTATTATAATATATTTATTTACCAAAAAAAACTTATTTAAAATTAATCTCATAATGTAATTTTTAATTGATTAAATTATAAAAATTAGTGAGAATTAAAATAAAAAAAATTGATTATTTTGGCGAGTGAGTGTTTTCCCCAACTGCACGTTAGCTACTGGCCCCGTGGGGGGGTGACAACACAAAAAGCACGCCTCGTAATTAAGCAACTCAGCAAGCGAAGCCATGTCCAAAGAGATTTTATCTTTCTAAATTCATATCACTTTTATAGTAGAGATAGGTTGTTAATTATTTATTATTTATTAAATTTTAATAAAAATTTAAAAATTTATTAAATATAAATAATAATTAATAAATATTTAACAATTTATTTTAAATATTAGTATCTTAAACAAAAAATAAGTATCGAAATAATACCTGCTTTTTAATTATGATGCTTTTATGACAATTTTTTAATAAAATGGGTCAAAACACTTGGTGAGAATTTTTTTTAAAAATGCATACAAAGGTTAAGAAATTTTTTTTTTATACTATAAGATTGAATTTATATAAAGATATTCAATCCTTTTACATACAAATTTAAAATAAAATAAAATCCATAAATTTAATTATTTATGTTTATCTAAGATCCTCTATAATTGCCAAAATTGCATTTGTACTCTTTTCTTTAATTCTTGAGAAAATTGAGATAGAGTATCTTTGTTTGGATTCAATCTAATGAAAATGTTACTCTTCTTTCATAGTTATAGCACTGAATTGAAAGCTAAATTTTGGGTTTAAAGGCGATTTTTAAAATCATAAATTACAACGAAACACCATTGGGTCTATTTGTTTTAACTTTTACTCAATGTAAATTTGACATAACATTACGTTGAAAACTATCTTTATATGAAGCATATTATTTTTCCTGCTCACAAATGCCCGTTAATGTTGGATAACAGTTTAAACAAGCGGGCCAAGTGTTGTTTTAGCAAACAAAACAATTATCTGTAAACTTTTGTCAACCGAATAGCAAAAACAATTATTTTTTTCTGGTACCAAAACCAATAATAATAATTTTTTTTCTATTTGGTACAATTATTTGAATCTTCATTTCTAATTTTCCCGTTATAGTTGTTATTAGGGTGTCATATAATCATGCAACATCATTGTACTATAGAATGATCATCTATAATTACCAGAGGAAGTACAACGGTTTTTTTAGGTAAGCATAGTACCAATCTCCTTTGTTGGTTCAGAAAAGTTACAAGGAAACTTTATTATGAGAATTTGGGCAATTTGGCCACAGTAATTTGGCCACAGTACAGTAGATTAGGAGACAAATTACCGAAATGCCACTCATTTGAAACATATTACCAGCGTACTGTCATTTTTGCCACGTGTATCACGTCAACACGGGTGGCGTGATACACGTGTATCACGCCACCGGTGTTGACGTGATGACGTGTATCACGCCAACACGGGTGGCGTGATATACACAAAATCGAAAAAAAAAATAATAGATTAATACAACAAAACTTATATAACCAAAGTGAAAACTTTGAAAAGCCATAACTTTTGACTCGTTTGTCCGATTTAGACGCATTTTATATTGATTCCATATAACTTTCGAGTAGCCGAGTGCGCAACGGCCAGCGGGGTCCATGAATTCCAAAAACCCTTTATTTTGTAAGTTATCAAGCTTTTTATGAAAATTATATGGGTATTTCATCAAATCAAGGTTAAACTCATTTTTTTTCCTTTTCATTTTTATGAACCTTTCCTTCCTTTTTAACCTTGAGTTCATAAAAATGAAAAGGAAAAAAAATGAGTTTAACCTTGATTTGATGAAATACCCATATAATTTTCATAAAAAGCTTGATAACTTACAAAATAAAGGGTTTTTTGGAATTCCGGTGACTAACCGCCGTTTGCGTTGCACTCGGCCTCAAAAAAGTTATATGGAATCGATATAAAATGCGTCTAAATCGGACAAACGAGTCAAAAGTTACGCTTTCAAAGTTTTCACTTTGGTTATATAAGTTTTGTATTAATCTATTATTTTTTTTTCGATTTTGTGTATATCACGCCACCCGTGTTGGCGTGATACACGTCATCACGTCAACACGGGTGGCGTGATACACGTCATCACGTCAACCGTGTTGACGTGATGACGTGTATCACGCCACCCGTGTTGACGTGATACACGTGGCAAAAATGACAGTACGCTGGTAATATGTTTCAAATGAGTGGCATTTCGGTAATTTGTCTCCTAATCTACTGTACTGTGGCCAAATTGCCGAGAATTTGTTGCGTAGGCAATTTCAGACACTTTATTATTACCGTACATTATTGAAAAAATAACATATTAATAAGTCATTTAAGAAAAGTTATTGTAATTTTGATCGCAGTTCAACTCATGGAGTGCTCTTTAATAATTTCAAACCATCAAATTACACCATACATCAGAGACTTTGTTTTGTCAGTGTATCGATGTCTCCATTTGTAACCTAAGTGTGTTTGTTTTGAATTTCGGTGAACGCAAACAGGAAAGTTACGCTTCCCGACGCACTTTTTGGGAAAGACGTTTTTCTCACTTCCACAAAACGCCCGTTCTGAAGCGCTTCAAGAAATAAATCTGAAGAAGCACTTAGTTTTGAATTGAAAGAGTGGAATAAAGTAGCTGGTTTTGAAGTCGTTCATGCCTTGATGGCCTTTTTGATCATTTATGTACACTTAACATGAGGTAGTCGCTTGCAATTTCTTCCACGATGATTAATCACTGTGTTGGTTGTTAATTGAATTCTAAGTTAACTTAATTCTAAGGAGAAGGCAGCCTCGATGTGGACCAACCCAGCCATCTCTTCCTTTTCCAATTGATGTTAGGTTTGAAAATAGAAACCATGATGGATTAACTTTAAGTAACATTATGATTCTAACTGAAACGAAGGAAATGCTATAATGGCTTTGCCCAAAAAGTCCTTGCAACAAGGCTGGGTGGGAAATAGTTGTCTCTGGCTGTGGTCCCGAAAACTAGTTCCACTTTAACAAAAGTAACAATTAATCTATTAAACATGGAGATTAGGTATAAGTATACAGCATAGCATGATTGGACCATTAGCCGTTGTGGAAGATTCACCAACCGCAAATCCAACTCAATTTTTTATTTATCAAGTAGTGGAAAAAAAAAGGGGAAATTATAATTAAAAATACAATCTTTGCCTGATTTTTACAAAAATACTTGTGATTAATTTATTTTTTATTAAAGATTTGAGTAAATGCTTCATTTGTTTTTTAAATATACACATGACATTAAGTTGGTCATCAATCTTTAATAATGACATTAATCCGGTCCAACTATGACGATCGGTTAAAGATCTGTTACACTTTGTCCTACGTGTTATATTATCATCCTAAGTGAATTATTTTCTTCACACTTGGCTATCCTATGTGGTTATTTGTGCTGAGCTGGCTGCCATGTAAGTGTTGAAATGTATACAAAAAATCCCTAAATTCATAAACCCTTATGAATCCTAAAACCCTAAAATTCCACTTAGGATTTAGGGATTTCAAATGTTGGCATATACTTCAACACCTACATGTAATCACTTAAACACCAATAACTACGTAGGACAACCAAGTGCAAAGAAAAAATGCATCAAAGATGATAACGTGACAAGTAAAGCAGAATGAAACAGATCCTAGAGGGACTATCACAGTTGGGCCACATTGATGTCATTATTAAAGATTGCGAGACCAAATTAATGTTTAAAAAAAATAAAAAATTAACTTGATGTCACTTGTATATTTAAAAGACCAAATTTAACATTTACTCTAAATACTTTTACAGATTGATTGCTAACTCTAATTCTCATCCATCTTTCCTCATCCATCTTAATGTTAAAGCTTTCATGTTTTGGTCATCGGCATTCAAACCAAATAACAAAACAAAGAAGATTTTGGTCTATGGGCAAAGATTGACAGAGGCAGTGCGGGGAAATTGGCCCTCTCCCAAGTTTTAAACTTGTATGGGTTGGGAATCACAGACATCCTTTTACGAAAGGACTATTACCCATGTGGCAGTATTCTTCTATAATTCTATTCTATATATATGTCCGTTTCTTTGTCATTTGAATTTTCAAACCATCAATGTCAAGAACAACTGTAATGTGTTAACCTCGAAAAATGATATTAAAAGTCCTTGTGGTCTTCACTTCAATCCTTTCTATCTTTCCTACAAAATATGGAGGAACCTCGAAAACAGATAAGAAAAACCAGCCGAGCACCTAAAATACAATGATTATTTCAGTATCTATCTTTTTTTTCTTGAGTATAAGTTCTCAATATGAATTGTCATGCATTCAATATTTATTGTTTATATTTAATAGACTTTTAAATATTTATTGTGAAATAAATAATTAATAAATAATTGATAACCCACCCTAAATAGCAATCAGGGTACCATAACAACTATCTCTAAAATATTAAACATTTATAGCTATCACAGTACCATAGCAACTCCCACTAAAATACACAACACTTTTTTGTAACTTACTGTACCAAAACTGTACGACACCTATCTATGAAAAATAGTCATATATTATATTTTAGAATAATTTTATATGCTCCTAATGGATTGGCTTAATAATTCTCTTAATTATGTTTAAAAAAATATTAAATGCATATTCTTTTTCTTTTAATGCTTTCTGTTTTAAATAATTAAGAAAAATATTAAGAATATTTGTTATAAGTAATATAACATTATTCTTATTTTCATTAATAAAAAAAAAATTGTTAGATAGCCATAACTTTTTTACTATAATTTTTGGACAAAATGAGTTGGGGATTAGTGATTCTTAACACATTTTTTTTTCCAACAATCAACCTTGAATCTAGCTAAATTCTGCCAAAATTATGACTAATTTTTTCTAGTTGTGTAACAATACTCTTAATAACATTGTACCACCATATATAATGAGTATATTGTGTGATTTTAAATATATGAAATTCTTAGATGTTTGGATATTAGGCTTGATCATATTTTATCAATAACCATTTATCCTTACTAATTTTACTCTTATTAATTTATCAATTACTAAAAATAATTTATGTATAACATCAACAAAAAAATTAACATTTTTTATTTATTAAAATGTTTTATTGTTATTAAAAATTCATAAATTTTATAGTACAATAAATTGATATAAATGTTCTTTTTTACTATTTATACATACAAAATTAGGAAAGGGTATTTTTAAAAATTTACATTACATATGGAAGATTGCTAAGTAAAATAAAATAAGAACATTTTATATATAGTTAAAGGAAAATACTAGACAGTCAGAATTTTTTTGTCATAATTCTTGTCAAAATAAGTTAACATTGTTATTAACTCTTTAATGGATGAGTGATCCCCACCATTTTAACTTATTTAATAATTACCATTAAATCTCAACAAATTTTAACTGAATTCTGTCAGAGTTCTCACTGTGTACTCATACCTAAAACCCTGCATGTTGCCGGAAGGAATGTCTGAAATTCTTTACCCCACAATTTAGGCAAGATTTTTTTTAAAATTTTTTGCCAGAGGCAAGAATCTGTTTTGGGGTCACAAGGAATGAGAGGTTTTAGGATGATGCTTAATACTGTAACCTGGGCCAGTCCAACTGAAGAGAGAGAGAATGCTACCAATATCCAATACCATTGCCAAAAAAAGCTCATTAATAATTTGTAATGAAAAGATATTGTTGAAGTCGTGATATTCGAAAGTACCTATACAATTGAATAACCAATTACGGCTCGATCAGGAAAGCCTGCAATGATTTTGCTTGCTTGTTCCCTCTTATAGTCCCTTTGCTTGAAGATATACGTTATGAAAGAGAGAAAGACAAGACGTGTAAAGCTAAGTTGCAATTAAATAGGGTGTGAGGACGTTATGTGTGATCAAAACGTGTCACAATCCAGTGTATCTGCAAGAAAGAAAAGTACAGCCAAACAATATAGCTAATTGTTAGTTGGGGGTACCGTGTGAACTTCGCATTATAAAGCAGAATGCAACAGTATCTGTATATCTTACAATGTTGTTTTCGGGTGTAGACCAATAAAATCCTTGAACAGCAATAACAGCCAAGTTTGAAGATACAATGACAAATATACTCAAGGAGTGATTTCCCATCCACTCCAACACAGTTGTCAAACGCCTGTGACCATAAACATCTACCTGCAGTGGGGGAAGCGCATACAATTTGGTCAAATTTAATTATCATCACTACAAAGAATGGCAACGACAAACCTATGGCATCAGAAAATGGAGACTGTCGCAAAAATAAATGTTGCAAAACACAATGCATACGGAAGGAATAATGTTATATGTAATGTAAGATAATGGCCAAAAAAGAACGAAGAGGATAAAATTAATGAGTGAAAGGCGTTCGTTTGAAAAGGTTGTGAACAAACATCAAAATAATCTATATTCCAACAAAAGAAAGGTGTAAATGACCAGTCTCTAATCTCTTTGCCTTAGTTCTTAAGAATCCGAGAGTCTAGATTTGAACTGAAAGTCAAAGTTTCAAGCCTAGATCTTCAGGCACATTCTGTAGAAATGTGGTTCATAAACATCTGATGTACGCTCACAGAAAGAAGAAACGCATGAAATCTAGAACAAAATGCATCACCAATAAACAGTTAGAGGAACTGAACAACAATGGCTACTGATAAAAGAGAGGTCAACTTCCAAAACATATGTTCCTTAGAGAAAACTTTCTTCCTAAGAAAATTACGGGCTGCAATTACTTATGAGCCCTGTTCTGTTAGCTTTTCCTCCATCTTCCTAATTAATTACGGGCTTTTTCAGAAATAATACTCATTCATTAACATGTGATAGGGAATGGAAAAGGCCTTTTTCTTTTTGGTTCACTATGAAAAACTATTCGACTCACTTCTTCACTTGGATTTAATTACCAAAACTAAACTCCGATCAATGGCACAGTACTCTACTTGATTACAGCATGAATTATATATAATCTCTCTGTCTAGATAGTTTTCGAGTCACGACACTTAGAACTCACCAGAACATATAAAGCAATGAATGTGAGACCAGAAGCCGCAGAAGTTAGTAGCATATAACTGATTGTGTACAGAGATTTATTTAGAGGAATGCCTGAAAAAGAAAACCAAAAAGGAAAAAATCAATATAACTTTTTCTATGACATCATTGAACATAGAAATGAGTTTATTTGCTAAAAACCAAACAATCATGACTACGAAGAGAGAATGCTTGAATTATTATCAGTTTGTAACGTCTTGTAGCTACTCCACAATCCACAGACTGAAATACCCACAGAATGGTTACAGCACACACCTATTAATGCCAGGAACAATCCAAGGGCCAAAAAAGAAACTGAAAAACACAGCCAGTTG
This sequence comes from Styphnolobium japonicum, assembly GCA_023212625.1. NCBI lineage: Eukaryota > Viridiplantae > Streptophyta > Magnoliopsida > Fabales > Fabaceae > Styphnolobium > Styphnolobium japonicum. The sequence goes on along the minus strand of JALBWW010000003.1, from coordinate 59,719,829 downwards.
TCTAGGCGCCCTTTGTGTTCCTACAGTACAAGTATACAGAAAAGTAGAAGGTCAGATTTACCAAAACAATCAAGAAGAATATTTCAGGCCACAATTTACAATAAACATGGCAGATGATTCAGTGTCAAAACAAGCTACAAATATACTCTAAGGCCACACAGTCTTAAATAAGTTTTTAAAGGATGATCATTGAAAATGCTAAAATTTTACAGGTCACTGAGGTTCAGTAAATTTTATACATCCCACCTGTAGATGGGCAAGAACGTGTCCATATTGAAGTCCAATTATGCACGAAACTGCAGCTGTTATGGAGCTGTGAACAAGTGAAAAGAATTATAAACGTTTTCTATCAGTACCGACTGACATAATTTGAATACTAAGTATAAAGCATACAACCAACATCTAATTACTGCTAAAATAAAGAAAAAGGGCAGCCTGGTGCTATAAAAGTTCCCGCTATGCGCAGGTCCCAGGAAGGGCCGGACCCACTATGTGGGGTCTAAAGTAGGCAGCCTTAACTTGCATTTGCAAGAGGCTGATTCCACGGCTGGAACCCGTGACCTCCAGGTCACATGGCAACAACTCCAACCGTTGCGCCAAGGCTCCCCTTCATATAATTACTGCTAAATAAATCAACTATATTGCCAAACTAATCAGAAAGGAGAGCATGATAATTTGCAAAAGAAGCTTCAAATTGGACCCAGCATATCTCTCAGAACTTAATATGACAGAAGGGAAACTTTGCATGAAGAAAGTTAACTAATGGAATCCTAGGGAAATATCAAAAGGTTAGACTGGCCACCTTAAAATGCCTTCAGGATCAAAAGGAGCATGACACCATGAAGGTGAACTATCTGAAACTTGGCCCTTAGCAGAAATATTGCAATCCTGGAAGTTAGATAATCAATAAGGCATTAATGTGTCACATTATGCTGTAAAGCCCCGGGCAAAGAAATGGGATCAACTACAAGATACCTTAAGATTTCTGTAAACAGGTTTTCTGTACAAATGGTCAAGACCAAGGATATAGCGGTCAATCATTCCAGCAGAATTGCAGGCAGGTCCAAGATCGCCTCTCACGGAACAATTCACCTGATACTAAGTTGAGAACATTGCAAGCATTATGACTTAGATATTTTGAATCCCACCAGCAGCATATTTTCAAACAAATGAATTTTAAACATGAATGAATAGGTAAACTTTTTGACAATTCATAAGCATTAGACAACTATCTACAGAGTCAGATTTGACAAGAATTCAAATTTGGAAGGCAACAGTAGGAACGTGTGTATATTACTTTTAGAAACACTGGATCATCCATCAGCTGTAGCATGAACAAAACAGCATTGCATTTCCTACCTAACCTTAAACAGGTGCCTAGGAATCGGTTTTAGTAACAATGTGCTTTCACCAGAACTTTTTCAATAGTTTAAAAGCATGCAGATCAAATCCAAGAGAAAAATTAAAGCACAGAGAAGACAGCAAAGTAAGAGTGAGGTGACGAAGAGGGGAGAGAGTTTGGCACTGAGCCTGCTCTCACCGTGTAAATATAGCCACCACCAATTGGAGGCAAAGAAGAGGTTGAGGCTGATACATCAAACTTCCAATCTGGTACATATAGACCATACAGTAATCCTGAGTAAAGTGTCAACAGTATTACCGCAATAAACCTGCATAGAAGAAATGCTAAGGAAAAACTATTTGTAAAATTAAGAGGAAAGGAAAACTACATAAAAGAAATATGAATATAGTTTATTGATTACAATAATTGATGAATATTAATATATTTGACTAATTTCAGTCAATATTTAAAATGAAACACTCCTGTTATAATGTAGTTAATTTTTGTATTAACATCTTTGGGTTGGGACTTGGGAGAGTGCCAATCTAAATGTTTTACTTTTAAACATCCTTTGGCTGCAAATAGTTGTCTGAATGATCACACTGATTATACTGATCAAGGATGACAATCTTAATTGCTAATGGCAGAGAAGCATATATAGACACATGGGGCCCTCAAACTTAATAGAATGGAAAACAAAAATAACATGAAAAGTGAAACCTTACCAATGCCAGTAATAACTTTTGAAGAAGCCTAATTCTTTCCATCGCCGAGCTGGAAGCCAGATCTCACATAAAGCTGCAACAATGTATCCAATAGATATCCTCTGGATTCATAGATGATATCAAATTCGTTAGCCTACTGCAACTAATATAGATAAATGAAATATAGATATATTATTAGTTACCATTACCAACCCTTAGTGATAAGGTCCAGTCAATTATCCTAATTATACTAGTTGCATTTCTTTGTACAGTCAATTTAGCATGAAAAGTAGTCAAAACTCAAAAGATTCTCAAAGAGATTAAGTCAAGAACTGACTGACCTGTAAAATGCCTAGCCACCGTATTCTTTCAATGTCAACACCAAAAGTCAAGGAAGTTATTCCATGAAAATAACCACCTGAATTGAATACATTATGTTTATTTAACAGATGAAAGTGGAAGGAAATAAATGGAAGAGGCACCTAAATGGAAGATATCCAAACGTAACATAACAAATGCTTTATTAAACGGCCAGATTTGTTGAAGTCACATTCTATATAAGTTACTTACTCGGGTAAGACTTTCATTTTTTTATTCCCATGTCAATTTATCCTAATAACCACATATAGTTATACACTAATACAACACACTTCAGTTCAGCTTATTACTGCATATCAGTGGCAGAGCAGATCCAAATTAATTAAAGAACACATTTTCATCATACTATGGATATAGAAGGCTACGAAGATATTACCTTGAAGAAGGATGCCAAGAATAAAGAGTTTAACTGCTCTAACTACGGCTTTCCATGAAGCTTCTCCTCTCTTTGGTCTTCTCTGACGTTATAAGGGAAAGAAAAAAAAAATCTTTAATGCTATTTGCTAATGTCCAATCAAAAAAGTATCTTGAAATAAGCAGATATATTGCGACCCACTTCCATACTGCTTCTAAATGCTATATTGAATGGCAAGTTAAACAGCAACAAGTGCAGAATACAGAATTTTAAAGACTGATATTAACAATAATAGGTACCTTATAAACAAGTGCAAGAGATATTCCAGCAACAAAGAGAAAAAATGGCATCACAAAATCAGCCAAGCGAATACCATTCCATGGGGCATGAGCAATGATGGGGAAGATCGAGCCACCATAATCAACCAATATCATCAACTGAAAACATAGGGAAAGTAAATACCTTTATGTATAAGCAAACTAAAAGAAAGTGATAATTTTGTTAGCCAGTTATTTATTTTTAACGAATTTTAAAAAAAATGAACGATTTCATATTTTCGTAGAAGTAGAAGTTCATTTTTTTTTATTTTTTTTTCAATTTTCGTTTTTGTCCTCCTTTGTGAGCAACGAAAGAGAGGCGTTGACCACAACAACATCATCCAGAGAGAGAGAAAGCAAGAAAAAACGACTTACAAAAACAGAGAGGCCGCGGAAGACATCAACGGAAGCGACTCGGGTGGCTCTGCCGCTTTGAAACTGAGTTGGCTCGGAATCGTTGAGCAGGAGCGGTTGTGGATCGGCCATTCTTGGCCGAGTTAGAGAAATATTCAAGCTCCGACGAAATGTCCTCTGCAAAAGTACGGATAGTGTTTCATCTAAGTCTGAGCTGGATTGGAACAAAACAAAAGGTACCAAAATTCGAAGACGCTCTTTTTCTTCTTTTTTTTCTTGTTTGGTGTTTTTGGTGTTGCTGGTGCGTAACAGTGTAAGAAAAAACTAAGAAGCAACGAAGTAAGAGCTGAGTGACAAGAGAAGACGGCGTAAGAACTAAAATAAGTAAGGATTAAGGAATATGCTGTTGTTTCAGACAGCATGGCGCGAGCTGATTGGATCCCTCGGGATTGATTATTAACACCGAACACACCAATTAGGTTTCACACACGTTGGCCGAAAAATAAGGAAGTATTTTTAATTTAATTTTATATTTTCCTTCGAAGTTGGGAGATTGAAATTGGATTAGTGTGGTGAGTTCCAAACATGGCTGTCACAGCCATTGGGAGATTGACATTGGAAGATATATATAACCTACTACATGAAGTTCAAGTATTGTTTTTATGATTATCTGCTTTCGAGGAGGAATAAGTAGTAGTGTATTACAATGGAATATTTGTACCTTAATGTTTTTGATAAATTTAATGTCTTTACCTAGCTACAGGGGTCGGAAGCAGAAGTTGGAGGGCAAAATTAAGCAATGGAAGCACTTAAGTTTCAATCAATGGCATCAATCACCACACATAATTAACATTAGCACATCATGAGCTGTGGGGTAGGGGGCGATGGCATAAAGTGGGTCCGCCCCTGCCCACCTAGTTTGATAATTGCAAATGATGTATAATTAAATTTGTCTGGAGACTAGTGAGTTTCACAAAGATTTTTTTTTAATTTTTTATTACATCAATTATGTAAAAATTATTATTATCTTTAAGCTTAAAGGTTAATTTTAATTTATTATTAGTGTAAAAAAATTTTATATTGTGACCTAATTATGTATTGTCAACTCATTAAAAGAGTTTAACTATTATAACAATTACCTCAAAAGTCTAACACTTTTAATGATATCTTAGTATATAATTAGATGACAATGTAAAATTTTTTTACATTGACAGTAGATTAAAATTAAATCCTTAATTATAATCACTATATTTAAATTTTAGTACTAATAATTATTTGTGTATAATTAATGTATGTACGTCTTGCAAATTTCAAAAAATAAATACATTGATTAAAGTGCAAGACAATATATGATTTGAGGAGGGAAAATGTTTCTCACATGTCATTTTTTTTATATCATTTTTATATTTTATTAACAATAAATAAATTATTAGTTAATAAAATATATTATTTGGTTAATAAGTTTGGTAACTAAACAGTTACAAGCTGGTAATCTATTAACCAAACAATATATTTCATTAATCAAGTCGGTGAGTAATCAATTACCAAAATTCATTAACCAAATGATATATTATATTAATTAAAAATTTATTCATTATTAACTAAGTGTAAATGATATACTATATTAAATAAATACATTGATTAAAGTGTAAGACAATATATGATTTGAGGAGGAAAAATGTTTCTCACACGTCATTTTTTTTTATACCATTTTTATATTTTATTAACAATAAATAAATTATTAGTTAATGAAATATATTATTTGGTTAATAAATTTGGTAACCAAACACTTACAAGCTGGTAATCTATTAACCAAACGATATATTTCATTAATCAAGTCGGTGAGTAATCAATTACCAAAATTTATTAACCAAATAATATATTATATTAATTAAAAATTTATTCATTATTAACTAAGTGTAAAAATAATATAAAAAAATAATGTACACATATCATTACTCTTTGAATAGCATGGTATAAGATATTTAAGAATTTTTTGCTAAAGCTAAGATTTTATTAAGAGGAATGAACAACTAAATTGGTATCATGATGAACTCTGATGTTGACACATAACACATACCAGTTTGAGCAAGCAGAGTGAGAGCCTTGGATTAGTACTCAATGAATTAATTTCCCAAGGGCTTGATAATCCCTTGAGCTTAGGTGCTGTAAAAATTGATTCATACAGTTTCTCTATAAATGTGTTGCTCAAGAGGTGGTCATTAGTTATTACTACGACCATTTGGAAAGACAACATTTTGGTAAGGGTATGACTCCGACCCCCAAGGTCCACATTTATTACTACCTGACACCATCTCCATGACAAATTACAACATGGTCCTACCCGGAACTCCCTACGCGAGTCAACGAAGAATATCCGTTATAGTCTCGGCACCAATAACTAAGGTTTTGAATGACGTCAATTTGAAAGGCGGAACCGTGTAAGATTGAAAACAAAACCAGATCAAATAAATTAAAGCAAATGCTAAGCCACCATATATGATAATACTGAAAAGGTTCACAAAAACATGTCTCAAAAAGTAATCGACCACAAAATGATCACGGGTAACAGATTGAAATCTGCAAGAACTACTGTCTCATAACTATTGGAAACAAAACATAAAGCCTATCATGATTATTCACATTGTTGTTGCTATCATATGGGAAGCCAACCGGCATCTCACTCAAAAGCCCATTGGTTCTCTCTCCGAACCTCCTCCTCTTCTTCAACAGTGAAATCATTCTTAATATTGAAAATTCTGCGTATGTCGTCTGGGCTCCTCCCGTTGATCATATCTGCCACAGTCTGGCATGTCAGATCCAAGAGGCTCTGAATGTTCAGGTAGTTTGCCGCCTGAAAAGAAAAGGAAAAAAAAAAACACCACAAATTAAAAATAATTTAAGGTGAGAAATTTTGATTTGCTAGGTAAAACAGGCGAGCAGATGATCATACTAAAAATCAGAAGTAAAAAAGGCCCGAGTTTTGATTACCATAACAAGAGCACATTGACGCGTTATCATGTGTTAACTAGCAGTAGCAGCAATAGCATGAATGAAGCTTACTACTACGTACTCCCCTCATCCATCAAGAGGAGAGGACAAATGAAGTCTTTACTTGGGGGTTAAGGCATAAGATTAGCAATGGACACCATCATGAAGGTAAAAAAAATCTAATGATTAACTATCCCATTCTCAACAAGATTTTTGGGTTATTTGATTTCTCACGTGTAGTGTGACCATAAGGATATTAATTAGTGTTGAGATATCAGTCAGTATCACCATGGTTAAACTCTAAATACTTAGACTAGCAATGAACACCATCAGGGTCAAACACTATTGATTAACTATCCCATTCTCGACAAGATTTTTGGGTTATGTCTCACTCTCACGTGTGATCGTGACTATTAGGATATTCGTATTGAAATATCAAAATATACAGAGAACCCCAAATCAAACAAAAATTAGGCATGAAACAAAAAGTACGTAATCACTTCCCAGTACCCGTACAATCCATATATCATCATAATAATTGTAAACATCAAATTATAATACTCGTTCAAAAAACCCAAAATCAATCATAAACGACTAAATAAAATTCAAGATTTCGCATCTTGAATCCCGGCACAAGATTGGTGTAATTAAGTGTAACACAAAGTGGGCAAAGAATTCCACAAGAAACCACAAAAAAAGAAAAAGGTGAAGATTAGAGAGTGGTAGAGCGAGGAAGTGAAGTGACTAACCATCATCAAATCGAAGAGCACAGCCTGATCGACCTTGACGAATTCAGCGTCCCAGGACTTGAGAGAATGGTCGATGTTGTCGGTGGAGGCAGCGGCATCGACGTGCTTCTTGCAGTACTCGATGACCTTGGAAAGTATGTTGCTCTTGACGTTGGGCACAGGAATCACATCCTCTGCGCATTGGTCCTCGATCAAGTGCTCGATGGTCTTCGATTCGAGCGCCACCGCCTCCTCCACCTCGAAGGTCTCCTTGTCGGAACTGCAAAGGGTCACCATCTTCTTCGTCGACGACACGGCCATTGCTGTGAACGAAAGAGACGCAGAGAAAGAGATTGAGATTGAATTGAAAACCCTACAAATCTAAATTTAACGCCTCAAAGTTGAAACTGAAACTGAAAGGAAACCGCTGGGGACCGCCACGGCGTTTCAGTTTTATTGAAAGCTTCTGAAACCTGTTGCAGCAGTTTTCAACTTTTCCACATCAACTTTGACGCTTTTTTGGCCCTAGCAACAGGAATTTTTTTATCAACATGCTATTTCACGTGAAAATTGTTTTTATGAAAGATTATAAATAATGGGAGATTTTTTAGTATTCTTTATTTTTATAAATATATTAATATTTTTAATAATTAATAACTTTTATCTATTTACGTATTTTATTTTATTAAAATATAAATATTAATATAAATAAAATAATTATATTTTAATTAAGTAAAATATATAACTAAATATTAATCATTATTTATAAAAGAATACTGATATTTTTACCAAAGAAAAATAAGAATATGGGAGAAACTTCCTAAATAATATGTTATTATTTTTTTGGCCGTAATATTTTTTATTGGACCCATCGTAATCTACTCCAAGTATTTTTGTGAATCCACAACAATCAATTTTTATATAGTACTATAAATAATTTTTTAATTTTCATATTTAATTTAAATTACTATATAATGTTTTAAACTTAATCTAATAACATGTATAATTATATAGTATCATGTATTATATTTTTAGTAGAGTGATGTATTACTCTCAAAAGATATAAATTTTTACCAATAATATATCATACTTCACACACAAAAAGTGACTCAAGTGATGAGAAACTTAAATTCAATCGTTGACAGGTCTTTATAAAGTTTAAATACTTAAGTAAAATAGTATTTTCTTCTTTAAAATTTTATCTCACTTGTAATTTAGTCATTGATTTAAATTATTTGTATCATTCAATCTTTAAATTAATCAAAGTGATTTTATGTTAATCTTTACCAATAATAACAAAATGAATAATATAAAATGGATTTTAATAATTTAATATATTGTCAATGTAAAAAAAATATTATTATTCAATTATATATTATTATATTATAGAAAGAGTTAAATCTGATAACAATTAGTTAAAAAAAATTTAAAAATTATTAATAAATAATTAAATAATAATATAAAATCTTTACATAGATGATAAATTAAAATTAAAATTTTAATTTAATTAAAACTAAGGAGTAAATTGCGAATGATAACGTTTTGTACCTTGATGATATGAAAACGTCTTTTTTCAAAGTGCTTGTTTGACTTTGAATGACTTGATTATTGCATGGTTATATTGGCAGCATGGCCCTATTATCTTCCCATTTAGATTGCAAAATAAAAATGTAAGCAAAAAAATAAACATACTTCGTATAAAATTTACTATATAAAGTTTGTGTATATTATGAAAAAAATATAGTGTGCATTTTTTACACTTCCTAATCATCTACAATCATGTCCTTTAAACTTTCAAGATCTTTTAATGTTTATTATTAGAATTTAATTTTAATTCACTGTCAATGTAAAGTTTTTTTATATTGTCATCCAATTATGTATTGATATATTATTAAAAGTGTTAGACTTTTGAAGTAGTTGTTATAATAGTCAAACTCTTTTAATGAGTTGGCAATACATAATTAGGTAACAGTATAAAGAAATTTTATACTAACAGTAAAATTTGGATAGAAGTTCAAGAAATGAATTTAATTTTGATTAATTTTCAACGTAAAATTTTTATAGGCTTTAATATAATTATGTATTATTAAGTAAGTTTAATTATCATAATAATTATTTAAAAAATATAATTATTTTAATAATATACTAACACATTATTAGATGATAGTATAAAAAAATTTATATTGATAATAGATTAAATTTAAATTCTAAAAAAAAATATTTTATACTTTTCCAACCTCTTGCTTACATTTTAAAATGTGTTTAATTTTGATTCATTATGAGTATAAAAAACTTTACACTATCATTTAATAATGTGTTGATACACTATTAAAAAAGTAAGAATCATTACATAGTTGTTGTAATAGTTAAATTATTTTAATAATTTATCAACATATAATTAAATGAGAGTGTAAAATTTCTTTATATTGACAATAAATTAAAATTAAATTCTTTTAAAATTCGCCTCTACATTTATACAAAATCATATCAATACTTTCTTCTTTCTCAAATAATAAATAGAATCTTGCTAACAAGTGTCATAAAAATACTATTTAAAAATCATTTAATATTTATCAAAAAATGTTTTTAATTATTAAATAAAAAATATTAAATATCTTTTAATTTTTAAAATATTAAATATTTTACTTTTACATTTAATATTTATTATTTTTAATTCCTTAACCAATATCATCAATATCCTAACTAGGCTCCTTAACAAATACCTAATAAATATCCTAATAAATATACATACAATCCGGCGACTGGGCACATTGATTGTATTTTGTTTCTTAAAAATAGCATACAGACATTATGCTCACAATTATTGTTTCACATGTGAAAGTACATCACAACATTAATTATTCCTTCAATTATTATGAAAGAGACTTTTCTATAAAAGAATTAGGATTTAATTTTTATCCATTATCAGTGTAAAGTTTTTTTACACTTTCATCTAATCATGTGTTGTCAAATTATTAAAATAGTTAGACTTTCTGGGTAGTTGTTGTGATAATCAACTTTTTTACTAATTTGGCAACACATGATTGGATGACAGTGTAAAAAAACTTTACACTGACAATTGATAAAAATTAAACTCAAAGAATTATTATTAAGAATGTTACATCAACAATAACAAATTTTATAGTGACTCAATTATTTATTTTAGAAATTATATGGGCGTGTGTGTATATATATATATATATATATACGAAACATATCTTATGAGAGTATTATTTTATTATAAGAGATGAGAGGAGTAAATTTTGACCATTAAATTATCCATGTATGGTCAATATTAAATGTTACTTAAAGATCACATGACCACTTAAAAAAGTCACATGACTTTATATTTTAATCTTGACCATACACAAAAAAATTTAGCGTGCAAATATTATTGTTAGAAAAAAAAGAGGAAAGAGATTAAGAATGAGAAAAAAGAGGAGAATAATTAACGACTTTAATTTTTTTAAAAAATTATCATAAATATCCTTAATTATTTTTTTAAATATAAATAATAAATAATAAATATTAAATAACTTATTCATTAATACCATAAAAAAATATGAATACTGAAATAATCTCAAAATTAAATGTTGTGCAGTGTGTTGGTCGAGGGTGAGAACATGTCAAGTTGACCACAGTGTGTTGTTTCACTTCATTCGTAAATTCGTAGAAAATATTTTCGTATGATAAAACAGTACTGTATTTCAAATACATAACAAGCACACGATGTTAATATTATATGACGCTAGTTATACGCACGCACATTGTCATGAGCACTCGACATATATAACAGTACAGATAACAGTACAGACTAGCCAGCGGCCCAGAGCATCCTGGGTATTCCAATTTCCATGCCAACAGAGCCCAAATCAACACACAAAAATCGATCATTTTTGCACTTGAAGGCGCGGTATGGTTATAGCTTTGAAACTGGCAAACCTGCAATCAGAAGAAAATACATGTCCATTGGTTAAGAGAGTTTCCAACAATATTTGGCCCAAGTGTACAAGATGTAACATATTACCTATGGCTTTTGCATTAACAATGCTTGGACATGCAGCCGGAGGTGGAGCATTCTCATTGAGGAATGGTTCCACCCTATTGGGATCAAACCAAATTGGATAGCCTTTAATCTTCCCCTGTATTTTTTAAGGAGTATAAGCAGTTTTACAAGTCGAGAATTACAGCGATCATATAAATAAATCCAAGATGGAGAAGCATATATACCAGCACATTTAGAGCGGCTAGTGTAGCCATTCCTTCACGGGTCCACTGCAAACACAGATGAAATAATTGATTGCTTTTACAAGTGAGTCAACCATAAAAAGAATGAAAATGCTGTTAGCGGGTTAGAATTACCTTGGAAGCAGATGCAATGTGAGGTACCACAATAGCATTCTTCATCTCTGCAAGCCCAGGTTTCATGTAGGGCTCGTCCTAATATAGATTAAATCACATATCGACTCAGAGGGTGGTTTAGCAGATTCGATTATTAAAAGACACAGAATGCTCAATTACCTCAAACACATCAAGGCCTACTCGAAACATTGGGTTCTGTCTTAAATGCTCCACAAGAGCGACTTCATCAACAACAGGCCCTCTACTGCAGTTTACAAGAATTGCTTCCTGCAATAGGAATATCATCATTAACAATTAGGAATTTGCATATCTTAATGCCATAAATTATTGAGAGTGAAACTCAGTTCCTTCAACTTTTACCTTCTTCATCTTCGCAAGTCTTTCCTTGTTGACCAGATGATAAGTGGTTTTATCCAAGATAGGATGAAGACTAATCTACAAAAAGCACCCATGATAAACCATATTATTTGGAATAATCAAACGTTGTATGTTCTAGCTAGTACATCAAATTTCCAGCAGTAAGTTCTTACCATATCTGCCTCCTGGAGGACCTCATCCATGGTTGCTGCCCTTTTCCAAGTCACCGGATCTTCACCATTTGCTTTCAAGAATTCTCCATAAGCTGCAATAGGGGAAAAACAGAACCATCAGTTCACAGAATTTGCACTACAACAAATAGGCCTGGTTAGAAACATGCCTGTGACGAACTTTTCTAAGCGTGTGGCCTGGTACAGATCGAAGTAAATTACGTTCATCTTGAACCCTTCAACCTGATACAGTGGAACATAAGTTTTTCTGACGCCAGAAGATAAAAAATATAATATGGACTATTATTATAGAGTATCATATCTAACCTGAAGTCTTTAAAATTAAGAAGGGGAAAAATAAAATATGAAAATGGAATAGCCTCAGAATGATAACTAAACAATGTATTTGAAAGGTTCCAAGTTACAGTTTTTGCAATGCAAGCCCAGTCCCTTGACAAGAATATGCTGATCATATAAATAATCAAATATCATAAATTATCTCCAGCTTAAAATTTTCAAGTAACTGGTTTTCTGGTAATATATTACAGCAGAAGGACTAAAGTTTAAGATCAGTAAACCGGTAATTTTTATGAGCGACAAGTAAAGCAAACAACAAATGCAACTCAATCAAGTGAACCTGGAGTGGGACATAAAGACATTCAATGGGAGATATATTGAAATGTTACCATCATTCTTGCATAAGCTGATCCAATACGGCCGGCTCCAATAACGCCAACAGTCTGTCCTTTGAGCAAGTTTCCAACAAATCTGTCAGACAAACAAAACTAAAGCAGTTATTCCAGTCATCCAAAGAGTACGTCACTTATAATTCAGTGTATGAAGATTAGCAAAGAAGCAAAATTTGCAGTATTTTTTTTTTGTTGGGTGACTAAAATTGGCAGTATTTAATTAACATTACTCTTTACATAAATTATTATAATAAAAAAAGGATAAATTTTATAGTTTTCATACAGATGAGGTAGCCATCCATCATATAATCCTGCCCTCATGAACTCATCTGCTTCTACTATCCTTCTAGCAGCTGCTAAAGACAGTGAAGCTGCCAGCTCTGCTGTTGTCTCTGTGAGCACTCCCTACCAAATAAGCAATGAAACTAATGTTAGAAATTTAGAATCAATATCCCCCCCTCAAGGCTGCAACTTTTTCGCACGAAACATACACAACATAATCAAAACCATGTCAGCAGGCACAACAAAAACTCATGTACTAGCAGTCTATATGGAAAACAAATACCATTTATGTGCTATTCAAAACCCTTTTTCATGAACCAAAAAAAAAAAACAAACAAACCCTTTTTTAATTTGCAATAAGACAAATCACATGCATTTAAGATGAAATATCAAACAGAAAGGAAAGAGATGGCTTACAGGAGTATTTCCAACAGCAACACCGTACTTGTTTGCAGCTTTGACATCCACATTATTATAACCAACCGCCATATTACTGAAAGCTTTGCCTCCCGCTCTGCTCAAGGCAGAGAACAACACTTCTCCCCAGTCTTCTGTCAGCTGTAATATGAACTCAATCACATACACAGCAACCCCAAAAACAGGAAAAATCCACACTAGGAAACAAGAAAAGATTAAACAAAAAAATAAAGCTTGACTTTTGATCAGTTTGTAATATGATGCTCTAATCAATCTCATAAATTGATCAACATATTGTTATTATTACCTGCCCAATAACTCCATCGCACTTATCACCAATTAAAGCAATAATGTCTTCAACTGACAGAATTGTTTTCTTCTCAGTACATATCTGAGTACGTATCAAAGAAAATAAATAAATAAAATTCTCATCATTTACTACAAAAACATATTCTTAGAAACAATGTCAAGAAAGAGAGGGAAGTTGATTACTTCAAGGCGACAATCTTGCTGGATTAAGAGATTGATCCAACGAGTTCCGGGCATGGGTTTTGTGCTAACAACTCTGTATTTCCCATTTGGGTTCCATACCTCGATGGACACTGGCTTGGCCATGAAGGCAGCAAAAGTGTGAGCTGTGTGGATAGTTTGAACTTGAAAGCTGAAACATGAAATTTTCAGTTCTCTTTTTGCTATAAAATCTTGATGATCTGATGTGAAACGCTATAGCATAGCAGTTTACATTTTACCAATAAGATCGGTCCGTTGGAAAGACTTTGAGTTGTGGTTCCCTTGACCTGAGAAACTTGATGACTGGGTCACTGGTGTAGTAGTTAGTGTTGCCTATAGGATTTGGCCCCCTTTCAGATAAAGTGAGCTCACGAGGGGCAGAGATGCATCGAAGCTATGGAGGGTCTATTTGGGCCTCTCGTTGGGCACAAAGAATGGATAACGTGTGGCCGCATGACGCAAAATAGCCCCTAAACTTGAGGCTAATAGTGAATTGTTACTTTCTCACCATTTTAGCCCCGAAAATCCTAAAGCTATGATTGTCGTTAATGATGGAATTAAATAGAATGGTGACAGATATGGTTGTTAAAATAAATAATTAAGATTAATATGTATGAAATAAGGATAAGATGATAATTATAAATTTATAATTATTATCATTATAATATATTCCATTAAAACTTTCAAATAATGTAATGAAAGATTTCTTTTATTTTATCACTAAACATCTAAAAAAAAGTATTGAAATTTTATTTTATTCCATTCAATTTCATTTATCACAAAACTTCTAAACATAACCTAAAGGATGCGTAAGATGATATTATTGGCATACTTAAAAGTTGTGAATATATTTCTTTATCTTACTTTTTAAAAAAATGGACAAGATTTTCTCTTCATAGAATTATTAGGTTATGAAAGAGTGCTGATAAAGACAAAAAGACACACCTACTCACATTCTCTGTAAATTTATAATTTTATTGTTTTTTTTTTTTTTACATAAACTCAATAATAAATCTAATTATGTGAAAAAATGTGAATGTTTATCTTTTTAGCTTTCTTTTTTATAATGACGGCATTAAAGTTTGAACTTATAATATCATAACTCACACTACTAGTCCAATTGTAATGGCATATTTATCTTTAATTTTTGTATGTATAGATAATGGCATGATATATTGTTGGAAAAATATGGAACTTGAGTATTAGTCCAACTAACTATATATTTAACTTACTTTTTTATTTTTCTTAAGATATTTTCATAAACTATTAGTACTGTGAGACTAATCTTCATTGGGTATGGTAAGAGTTCCTCCATAGAATTATCTATTCCAATGATAGAACTTGTATCTTTTCTTTGAAAATGTAACTCAGTTACTATTATACTTAACGCTTGTTGGTATATGTTTAACTGACCTAACCTTAAAACATTTGTCCTTTTTTTTATATTTATTTTTTGGCTTGAAGTTAATGCATTTCCTTGGCGTTAAAAAAAATTAAAGTACAATTGGTATAGTATTTTATAGCGAGCACAAAAATTTAAGATTAAATTATGTCATCAGCAAAGGGAAGGTTTGAAGGAAGGAAAAGAATAAAATTCTCATTGCACAACACACACTATTAGACAAAAATAAATCATACATAATGGTTGCAAACAAGAAATCATAGACACTATTTTGACGGATCTCTTCTTTTTGGGGGGCCTTAGATCCCTCTTTTTTTATCACTGCTATGAAGCATTGTCAAAAACTGCCCTCCCCCTATTTCTTATCATTTTTGGGCCTTCTATTCAACAGGATTGACACGGTATTCTTGGGCCTAAATCCTCAGCAAAATCGGAATTATACTAAAGTCCAAGCCTATTAACCTTGCAACATCATCTATTTTAAGAAAAGGCAGCTGAGTGGGCCAGGAAGAGGATGGTCTGTGCTGAGTGGCTGTGCCGTGTGTGAATCACACACGCAAGCGCAAGTGGGGAGCACGTTGGGAAGTGGGCAATCGTGTGGGAGGGTACTTGTTTCGTGTTCATTTGTTGAATGTGGACTTTATGTCACCAAATCACTAAAGTCCGACAAACCAAAGTGGCCCAATAACGACACGACTCTACCTCTCCAAATCAAGAAGCACCACGTCTTACAATAATCATCATATTCTCCCCCAAAATAAATCCATTCCTATTTCTTTAGAGATGAATTAATCAGTTAATCATTTGACCAAAATAAGTAAAAAATGAGAAGACTAGATAATAAAAAATATAATAAATATTTATTTTAACCTTTTAAAGATATAAATAACATTAATTTAGTTCTCTAATAATTAATGATATTAAATTAGTTATTCATGTTAATTTTTTATATTAAATTAGTCATTTAATATATTTTTTGACATTAAATTAGTTATTTATTAACATAAAATAGTCTTTTAAAATAACTAATTGATTTAATTTTTATCAATCTAATCATGTGTTACCAAATTATTAAAATAGTTAGACTTTCTAGATAGTTATTGTGATAATAAACTTTTTTACTGATTTGGCAACATATGATTGAATGACAGTATAAAGAAACTTTACACTGATAATAGATAGAAATTAAACTCATAATTAATTTGATGTCACACAATTATTAAAAGACTAAACTAATGTCACAAGTATTTTTTAAAAACTAAAATAAATATTTACTGTAGAAAGTATCACATATTAATAAACAATTAACATCTTCTCTGTTTCCTTCTTACCAATACTCTACATTCCATGTCCCTCCCAATAAAATAACTCATGCTAACAAGATCACTCTCAATAAATAATAATAATAATAATAATAATAACTTTTTAAGCTTTTGCAATAAAATGTGGTATGGATTAACTCCGTCAACTCATTTATATATATATACTTAAAAATCACATTATTATTATTATTATAATGGTTAATTTTGTTTAAGATTAACCCAGTGCTAAGTGTAAATATTTTTTGTATTAAGATGATTGCCTTGTAAATAAGCATTACTGTTCATTCGCTCTGATGATATGTGGTTACAAAACAAGGGTAGGAAGAATGTATGAATCGCTATTGCTGGAGGCTTACGACTTTGGTTCGCGTGGGGTTGTCGTGGCCACAGCGAAGCCAAAAGTTTTAACGTTAGACCAGTCAAAAATGAGAACGGCCAAATGCTATTAGTCGTACTCAACTACTCATTAAATTGTGTATGACTATCATATACCAGCTGACATTTTAGAAACGTTATTCGACTTTTTTATAGAGAAGAGGGATAATATAAAGGGGCAAGCATTAACTTGTACAGCCAAATGATTGTAACACGAGAATAATATAGTTACACGTTAGCATCATATATACTACACACTACAAATCAAAATAAATTCGAAACTGTCAATATAAGATTTGTTTAACTGGTGTAAATACTCAAATTTAAGTATTTGTGTTTAAATGTCAGTCAGGATTGAACTGTATGGACGCTCGATTCTTGTTGATGATCTCTCACACATTTGTTAGTAGTTTAAATGGATAATTATCTTTCTGCGAGGTAATTGGATTTATATGCTAAAGTATTAGATATATTACGTGCTATGGAATAAAAGTGAAAGACTCTTTAGAAAGATATGGGAGAATAATTGAAGTGATGATTAAAAATCTGAAACTAATGATTATGCTAATTTGAATAAATTTCTAAACCTTAAAACCGTAGTCTATTTACTCAAATTTTTATCAACGGCACTTAAGAACAATACCAACAAAAAGGAACTCATTTTTAATTGACCAAAATGTGTTTTTGCATGGATACAAGTTTTTGTCCATTCAAACTTTTCTTGGATGGCAAAATGAAGGTTTCAATTTTAATTTTAAATGAAGAGTAAAGAAAGAGAAGGTAGGGCTACAGGGTTAGGTAATAGGTGGTGTTAAACTTCGGTTTATCCAAGACCGGGAAGGAAGGAATCTGTATTCTCCGCTTCATTTCTACTATTATTATTTTTTGCAGATAGAAGAAGCCTATAGCCATGGATAGGCTTCTATCATCGTCTTCACCCCCTTCTCTCAAACCTTCTTCTGCATTTCTCACTGGAACCACTAGATTTGGCTCCGCAAGATTCAATTTTTCTCCATCAACGCCTTCCCACTTGAGGCGGGTTAGCTCAATTTCTTGCAAGCATGAAAACCCATCTCCATTATCGTCTTCTACTCCTTTTTCCGCTTCATCGATGCGGCCCAATAATTTATCATCTCTTTCGTCTTCTCCAGATAGGTCCATACCCGAATCCCATTTTCTCTTTCAGATCGCATGTGGGGCTTTAAAAAAACCAAAGGTATGGTTGTAGTTTGAGTTACACTCTCATCAAAGTCCAATTTTTCATTGGGTGTTTACTGTCTATGTTATGATTGCTGAGATCTTGTCTGCATTTGATGCTAGTCGTAATCTGCTTCAGTTCCGTGTGCATTTCATATATATTTTTATTGACGTGGAGTATCTTGGTCATTTTGAAGTTGATGTTTCATTAGGGAAATCCGCGTGGTTATTTGAATTAGAGTACCTCCTGTTGTCATTAATTACTAGCTTTATGCTGGTTAAGAAATTCTATGAACATGGAATTTGTATAATTGTTAGCAAAATAGAAGCTACTCTTTTGATTTTTAAAATGCTTTGGAACCTTACCAAAGAATTTGGATTTGATATGTGTGCACAAATCTATTTTAATCTGACAGTCTTCTTTTGAAACTTATCAAGTTTCTTATGAATTGTATATAGCAGTTCTGTTGCTGTTTAAATATCTACAACCCTGTTTTGGGACTAGGGCATGTTGTTGGCTTCTTGCTGGTCTTATACCTTAACCAAACTTGGCTCTTTATTTACATATTTTTGCCAATAAATCATGATCATCAACATACATGTTGACTACTTGAGGTATGTGTAACTGAATAGAGACTTAGATATATGGAAAGTATCACTGGAAGATTACTCCTGTTGAAGTAGGTGGCTTTGACATTGTGGTTTATCTTTTTCTTTTGGGTGATATTCAATTATTCACGATAATTTTTGTCACAGGAGTCTATATAGATTCAATGTACACAGTACTTTTGTGTTTGATGTTTAAAAATTCCAGTGTTTAAATAGATCTTAAGAAAAATCATCCGTTATACTTTTTTTGTCTCAGGCAATAACAGCTCGGACACTAGTAATACTCTCTGCTCTTGTTATGATCTTAATTCAACCAGCTTTTGCACCAGCAGCATTTGCAACCTTTCAAACTGCTGCCAAGACCGGCGGTCCTGCTGCTGCTGCAATTGGTGGAAAACTAATCCGCACTGAGCTCTTAAGTAGTGCTTGGACTGGTTTCTTTGCTGGCTGCTTGCACACATTATCAGGGCCTGACCACCTTGCAGCTTTGGCTCCATTGTCAATTGGTCGTACCCGAATGGAGAGTGCTGCTGTTGGAGCCCTTTGGGGTTGTGGCCATGATGCTGGTCAGCTTATCTTTGGCTTAATATTTTTACTTCTGAAGGATCGACTTCACATTGAAATTATCCGAACTTGGGGCACCAGAGTGGTGGGACTTACCCTGCTAGTAATTGGTGCTATGGGAATTAGAGAAGCTTCAGAAGTGCCGGCCCCATGTGTTGCCTTAGAAAATGGTGAATGTGATGTCAGCGTCTATGAATCACTTGATAATCCAACAGTAGGAAAGAAGAAGATTGGTTTTGCTACTTTTGCCACAGGGATAGTTCATGGACTGCAACCAGACGCATTAATGATGGTGTTGCCTGCCCTTGCTTTGCCTTCTCGTTTGGCTGGTGCTGCATTTCTCGTCATGTTCTTACTTGGAACTGTATTTGCAATGGGGAGCTATACCGTATTTATAGGTTCATGTAGCCAGGCACTAAAGGATAGAATACCTAGAATAACTGAGAAACTCACATGGGCTTCTTCCCTTGTTGCAATAGCCCTCGGATTTGCCATCATCATTAGCCAGTTTTTTGGGTTTAGCCTGTATTAATACATCTCTAATCAGCAAGGAACCTTTTTGACGAACATCGTTTTGGTGTCAAAAAAAAAATAGGGACGTTAGAGAGAAATTTGATTTAGAGCAAGTTCATCATCCAAGCAACATGTGAAATTGACTGTTGTTAATTATTTGACTTCGCTTTTGAATGTGTACAACTCTATGTAGGTTCAATGATTCTGCAGCTGAGAACTACGTAGCTCTTTTGTTTATATTTCGAATTGATTTTGCCAATATTCTGTTGATTCATATGTATCATGCCTTGGAATTCACATACAGTAGCATGCTATTTCTTTCGTATGTGGGAGCGTTACATGAAAGTTAATTTTTGCATCATCTCACACATTCTCGTGGTTTCTTCTAAAGCTCAATTCTGTGCTGATCAAAGGCTCCATAGGTATGATGTTAGTAGCTCCTATACTTCCCGGTGTGGTTTTCTATTTTCATGATTTGCCTACAGCTTCAATTGAAATCAAATTGACCTCGTGTATCTAAGATCGTTGTAGAAGACTTGGCCTGCAGCATTAAAACCATATACCTCCTGCTCGCTCAGCATATGCCAGTAACAAGCAAAATGCTGTTCGCGAAGATGAATTTGCAACTATAAATTCATAACGCCCCCATAAAAATTGTCCTATCAAGTATATAGTTAGCCCTTTTACGTTGCCCTATATCGAATCTGTGAGCCCCATGCCCATGAACGGGAATGACGCATTTCACGCTGGAATAGGAAATTGTTAGAACATTCAAGAAGTGCGTGGAAATATAGGCCTTTATTCAATGTATCCATAAAATCATGATTACAAGTTCGTAACTGAACCGGTGTAGCCCTATTCCTCGAGCAGATAATATAGACTTCAATGGGATTCGAAATTCAGAAATGAATGTCTTTTGTAGCGTGATTAATAGTGCGTAACCAAAAAGCCATGAATGATCCGAGAATTTGTATACAACATG
The DNA here is from genome assembly GCA_023212625.1 of Styphnolobium japonicum. Taxonomy (NCBI): domain Eukaryota; kingdom Viridiplantae; phylum Streptophyta; class Magnoliopsida; order Fabales; family Fabaceae; genus Styphnolobium; species Styphnolobium japonicum. The sequence continues at coordinate 59,698,909 of JALBWW010000003.1, read as the reverse complement.
GAAAGCTAGGTTCTTTAATTCAACATTATTCTATTTCTTTCATTACAAATGATAGAAAACTGAAAATTTAAGCTTGATTGCCCTCTAGAATACTGATTTGTATTGGTATTAACCTTTGAGCTCAACTTGGTACTAAAAGGCATAGGAAAGGGATTCATGGTCATGGAAGAAACATCAATGCTTCTGTTTTTTGTCGATGTCATAAAGCACACACACATCTGCTGCTGTCTTCATCTGAAACCACAAAGGTCTTAGGGCAGATTAAAATGCAGGGCTTAAATAAGGAACAATTAAATAATAAGTCAAAAGCATCAAATGAACACATAACATGATATTAAATTACTGAGTCGTGCCAAAGAGTTGATAAATCCAAACTCAAGCTAGATTGCACCGAGGCACAACATAACATGCTAGTTACTAAGCATTGTTTTCAGAACAAGGTAACTGCACGTGCTGGATCTAAATCAGCAAAAAAAAAATTGGATAACCATCAATCCTAGACAAGATTTAGACTTTTAAAGCTTCTTTATATATTTAGAAATTAGAATACAGTTCATAAAGCTCTGTGCTGCCTTACAAATAAAAATTTGTGTATGTATTAGTTAAACCAGAAAGAAAATTTGAATATGCACAGAATTTTGAATATACAAGTCTCTAAATCTTTTGTTACTTGATAATTGTGGGATGAATATTCCAAATTATTGTCCGTAATTAATTCAAATGGTGAAAAGTTCTCTCCGAGGGGTCAAAAGCTAATTGGATACAGCACCTCGTAATATATCTATCATGTACGAACCTGAATAATATTAATAACTTGCTTGATTGCCCATCCAAATAAACTTGTAGCAATTAGGAAAGAAAGTATCGATATCCTTTGCAAATTAATTGCCAAAACCTGAAAATAGATACAACTGAGAAAACAAGATGATCTTGGGAAACCTTCTAGACATCTTCGATAATGTAACAACAGTTGAAACACATACAAAGAGCACTTACATCCATCAATTTCTCCGTTTGATTCACCGAAATATAAAACAGGATTAAGTAAAGAACCTGTATAGGATAAGACCAAAAAAAGCAAAATGTTTATACAAAGGTTTTTGCACGAAAGATCAAGAAGACAGTGTTACAATTACCTCACACGAGACACAACAGTAAGCCATAAACATCCTATTCCCATAATATGCCTTGAAAAGCCAGTTGGTGCTGTCTTTTACATCTTTATGACTAGCCTTGCCCAGCAAGAAAGTGCTGCAAAACAAGCACAAAATCCAGCAAAAGAACTTCATCAAGACCAAATAGTTAGGGGAGAAAAAAATACAAAAAATGACATATATTACCTGTACATTTGCAGCCAGTGGCTTGCAATATCTAAGGCAAGCAATGACAAGAAGATCAGGCCAGGCCTTTAAACAAATTCGACCCAATAGTCAGATGTACATGCTTAAAATTCTAGCTAGTGATGAACAGGTTGAAAGGAGAAAAATCTTACTTGTACACTTGGGAAAGAACTACAAGTAGACAAACAGTGCTAATTCTGGTATTAAGGAAGTCATATTAATTCAAAGCACTCAGGAACAGAACAATAAAAAGAAATTATAACAGCAACAGTCAACACGATTCTTTGTCTTGCAAGTACAGAGAGATAGCAGAGAATGACCTGTCTGTTACCATGTCCAGAACAGCTCCAAAAGTTGATACTGAAACAAAAAAAGTAACAATACTAAACATAAAAGCTAGACTAATATATTTGTTTATTATATGGGATAATATTTCATTGACCAACTTCTGCCAAAGAAGCCAAGAATTCTGAAAAGGAATACATAATAATGCTCATACATGTAAAAGGAATGTAACGAATTTCGATCTTCAATTATAAGGCCAGCAATCTATAAATCATAATGCAGATAAATAAAAAATCATATCAATTTACTTCAATTTGAGAGTCTGAGCCATCTAGCTCAAATTAATTATGTAGCATGATGCATGAACATGAGATCATGTTAGCAGCAACGTGTATATATATATGGGTGGGGATCTACTTCGGGAGTAAGTCTTTACACACTTACATCATTCAATAACTTTTTGTAAACATTGAATTTCATCAATCCAACCGTTGAATTGAAAGTTCTCGTAAGATAGATCAAACCCATAAAATTTCTTACAATTTTAAAAAATATTTGATACTTCATCGCACTACTTTATTTTAACGTATAATATAGTTTTAAAATATAAGTAAAATATCCACTATTAGATTAGATACTTATGAATGTCCGATTTATCTAAAATGTCCACTACTTATGAATGTCCACTATTAAATTAAGATAATATCACACGATTCAATGGCTGGACTGGTTAAATTCACATTTTACAAAAAGTTATTTAGCGGTGCAAGTGTACAATACTTACTCCTAGAGTAAGTGAATCCTCACCCTATATATATGCATGTAAGTTAGTGTCTACAGACAAAGAACATACAAGATTTAAACATAACCAGTTGGCATAAAAAAGATCATGTACATATACTACACTGCATTTAGACGTAAAGAAAAGAATGCGATGTATGGCATAAAAAACTTGTGTGTAATGATTTTCTTAGTGGAGTACTGATAGATAAACTGATAGTGGTGGTATGACAATTACAACAAAGTTTATACCTTGATTAAATTTGCGAGCACACCAGCCATCCACAGCATCACATACAAAGCTGACAACACAAATTTAGCCAAATTATGCCCCCATCCCATAAACATTAAAATGGAGAACATGAAAGCTCAATTCTACCAAAAAAAAAAAAGCTCATAAAATTGTTTCCCACCTGAAAAAGTAGAGAATTGAGAAAAGCAGCTTGTTTGTAAAGCATAGGTAGAAGGCAATACAGTTTAAAAGAACCCGCATGTATCCTGCATCACCTTGAACTCGGTCAATACAGTGAACTCATGGGGAATTACAAAAGAGAGAATTAATTTACACTTGAGTAAAATCTCTTGAACAATCCAAGAAACAGTCCCAAGGGGGTAACTGGGTTCTAGCTATTTTAAAAAACATATAGCAGAGTAGGAAGTTTCCATCTAAAAATCCATGTACAACTAATTACATTTCACTGTTCCACTGTCAAGGACTCAAGTTTAACAAAAACCAAATGTGGCAATAAGAAAGATGGCCTGGATAAATCTGCTGTATCACATAATTCTTATCAACGCAATAGGTGTTCGAACTGCATATTTTTATAATATGTAAGCAAACATCGGAGAATAAAACAAAATATCCACCAGTAAAATTGAATACCCACCAATGATATTAGGAATGTAAAGATATACGGATAATTTACTGGGTCTTGGTCCCGGTTTCTTGGCCATTGAAGCTTCTTTATATGCTAAAACTTGACCAATGCTTATAGGATTACCAATCAAATTTTCACCTGCATACATATGTTTCAATTCCAGTAAGAAATCCAAAACTAAGACACATTTTCATGTAGGTACTCCATTCTCATGCACGCACATATACCAGTAACCGAAAATGCATTAAGTTGACAATATATATAAAAAGGAACCCTAATAATCTGATAGCACCCCACCACATGTCAACATCTGATAATGACCTTTCTTAGTTTATTTATCTCCTTTAAAAACAAACAGAAACGAATCGCGCCATAAATTTTTAAATTCTATCATCAATTCATTGTTCTCCACAATGAATTAATATTTCAAATCACTGTGATAACTATTATAGCTTGCTTATTTCGAAATGGTCTGAGAAGACATATCTAAATTCACTTTTGACCAAATCATTATTATCTCGAATTTATGAATGATCGGGAATTATATTCTTACTTGTTAGCTATTATAACTCTTCATTCAAGTTGCAAAGTGCAAAGTGCAAAGCACCCCTTTCATCCCTTCTACCCATTTCCCCTTGACTTGAGTCAATCAAATAATACAAATAAAATGTTTTGCAAAACTCAAATCAGAAATGTGGCCCCACCCCCAATCCCTTATCCAGGAAGTCACGAAATTGAAAATTGATTGCACATTCCTAAGATGATATAAATTCTGTTGAAGAGAAGAGAAGAGAAGAGAAGAGATGGTATATATGAGAAAGCTAAGCTATTAAATTCAAGAGAGAGAGAGAGTGAGAGAGAAAGAGAGACGGATGGATCATACGATACCGTCGAAGGGTGGAGGTGCGGCGACGGTTAGATCCCACCACGGAACCCAGTCAAGTCAGTGAGTTAACAATTGTGTTTGAGTGATACACGTCTTGTGCTTACTTTTGGATGCTCTTTTTTTTTGGGTTGGGGGGAGTTAACACTTGTAAGTTTTACTTTTGAGATTAATCGAATTCTTATATAAAAAAAACTATAATTTTTACAAGCGTCTTTATAATTTTTTGATGTAATATGTGAATTTGGAATTATCTGTGAATGTCATATTCCTTAGTTTTGGCAACTAATTATCTGTTAATATTTTTTAAATTACAGTATTTTAATAATATTAAAATTTAATTTAAGATACATTAATAAAAGGTTTTATTATCAAGATAATTTTTTAGAATTATATTACATTTATAAAAAGATAAATTTCATTAATTTTGAATACGATATTTCGTTTAAAAGAATTATGATTATGATTGGAGTATTAATTGACGCTAGTTTGTAAATTGCTAGAGATGTTTCTTCATGTTTTATTTTATATTTCAATCCAACAGGAAAAATAAACTATAAAAAAACAGATGGTCAATATCTCTACTATTTATTTTATTTTTTTTGGGTACATATCTCTACTATTGATTTTAATATACATAAATAAAAATATTAATACGAATCTATAATAAGTAACTATAATAAGAGGCAGTTTCTTATTTTTTATTTTTGTCTCCAAATTTTAAAAATTCATATTTTGATTCAGAAAATATATTGGATTATATATAATGAAAAATCAAAATGATTAATTTTACTCCACATCGTTTTTTATCATTTTAACTTTTGGTAGCTATGGGGGGCAAAGGCCCAAAGAGAAGCTACAAACAAATGAGGCGGGCACTAGGCGTCCAATAAGCATCAGCATGCAGAATGAGCCCAGTTCGATGGGTGAGAGAGTGAGACTAGGGTTAGTTATCCAATTTATGCCTACTGTTTACACACTAACATAGGTGATAAGCGTGAAAACGTGTTCCTTTATTTATCAATAAATTGTTGCACATATTGAGAAAATAAATAGTGGAGTAACATAACCAAAGTGAGGAGAGAAGAATCGGTTGTGCTTATTTAAAATTCCAATATATATATTTTTATTTTTTCTTATTTAACTCTAAAACTTTTATTTTTTATTATATAATATGCATAAAATAAAATAGATTAATATCCAAACTTGCAAGAGCTTAAGCATATAAATGATACCTAGGTTCCATGTTAAGGCCTGCGTTAGCCCACCAATCAGTTGCACTATTGCCTCCACAATACTCCATACATGCATATGTTGTAGCTTGTCCCAAAATCAATATATCTAGATAGTGTTTAATCATACGAATCAGCTGAAGCTCCTGCGCCATCTAGATGATGATACGAGAATCATATATTCAACCATAACTTTCCAGTAACTGAAGGACCAAGTCATCTTCAGCCTTTCTAAGAGACCCAAAAAGCTCAAATTTTGAAGGAATTGCACCATCCTATATTCATGGAAAAACCACTCAGCCATTTATCAGTATCGTCTCATAATAAACCACCGCAACTAGCTCTCCCTGTGTGCCATTGGCAGCATCGTCTGCGTCAGAGTTTAGTCCAACTAGAACGTGGCGTAGTACAACAAATGTTGATAACCTGCTTGTCCTTTTCTCGTGTTTTCTTTAATTTAGCAACATATTCAATCTCCGTCACGAAGCTATTGATGATTCTACAAGGATCATGTGGTGTGGGTAAGTATTATCATCAGAGAAAGCAGCAGCATTCCTCCTATAATTCACAAATACCAGCACGTAGCGCCAAACAGGATATCCCATAAGCATTTTTGAAATCGCCCAATACCCTAGTAGGGTTATAAACCAACCAGTCTTCAAGGCTCTAAAAACGTGGCCCAGATTCTAGCAGTATCTCTCACGTATAAGATGTGCAAGATATTTTCTTCTTTCTTCTTCAACCTCACACATAGGGCATGTAGGATTGCACCCATTCCAACGACTTCTATAAAGGTTAGTGTTCGTACGTACGGTTATGACTCACATTCCACAAGGATAAGCGAATACACTGAGGCTCCAAGCTAATTGGACTTAGGTTGTATAGCTTTGACAGTTTTTAGTCATATTCTATTATCTTATTTCACCACTTTCCACACACACACACACACACACACATGTATATATAGAAGTTCGTAGATATAGAAGCTGGATTCAAGATCATGGGAAGATTAGTTTTGCAGGAAGCCAATACTAATTATGCAGATGTGCTGGCTAAAAGAGGTGCTCGTGGGAAGCAATGAAGCATGTTGCTAACAAATAGCATGGGTGTTTGTTTAATTTGTTAGACCTTACCTTTCTTTTATTTTTTGTTGCACAAAAAAAAAAACTTTAATAGTCGTTAACTTTATAAAGCAGACTGAATTAAGGGTAATTAAATGAGAATTTATCTTTCCCTCACCTAAATTTTTTATGTATCAAATAAAAAAATAAATAAAGAGAGAATTTGCCTATGTTGAGTAGCTATTTTTTGTTTGGTTTGATTCCAATCCACGTCCATTAATTTTTTTGGCCCTACTAATATCCTTTGTCAAAAATTTTTCTTAATAAGTTCAAAAAGTATTTAATTAGTTAACTAAAAAATATTATAATAATAGTATTACTTGTTTCTTTTACATTTTCCAGTAATCTAATAGTAAAATATATTAATTTATAATTACCAAAAAAATTAATTTATATGATTTAATTTGATTCATATAGTATGATTTAAATTCTTAAACTGTGATTCAAATCTTATCATTAAATCATAAAATAATTTTTTTAACTAAACTAGTAGTTTGATTCAATCTAATTAACAACTAACAAGTTATATTCCATTCATTGAACACCTTATCTATAGCTTTTTTGTTCTAATTTGAAAGGAAATTTTTTATTTGTTATAAGAGGAAAAAATGAACAAGAAAGGGAGAATATTTTAAAAATGTGAAGAAAATAGAAAATTATGGGGAGAAATTTTAAGATATAATTTTAAAACTTTTTAATTTTGTTTTGATTTTATTACAAAAAAGGGTTTATGAACTGGTATGCCGAAGAAATAATAGACAGGAGCAGTCATTGTCAAGTTTATTTTATAGATTCAAATTAGGAATTGATAGGAGCAACCATTGTCAAGTTTATAGATTCAGGCATTATCAGTCTAAAATATCAAGGAAATAGCAACTCGCGATTATCACAAGCATGAATAGACTATCAATCACCCCCCCGCTATCGCAAATCTCTCTTATAATGCATAGAATTAATAAAGTTTAATTTAATTATAAATTTGCTATAGAAATAACTATGTAATACATAGAATACAAAGGAAAATTTGGAAAACATGGAGTTTTAGAATCGAGGTAAACAAAAATCGTTACTATTGATTGCCACCATTTAAAAGGTTATTTGCATTAAAAAAATAAAAGAATTATGAAGGAAATATATCTGAAAAGTAAAAGCAAGACTAGAAAAGGAAAAGCAATAAGTCCTGGAACAAGAAAAGATGCTGTGTCAAGGAACTTCTTTTGATAGAATAAGAAAATTGTTAGGGGTAGCTTAGAATCCACAATTAGATCTAAATACATAAAAGAAAACCTAACAACTGGAAACAATGCATGCATCGAAATGGGTTATGCTCATAGTCATACGTCTGACTGTATATCTTGTATTTTTACTATTTACTTTTCTCGGAATATCAGCCTAGAAAATCAAAGTCTCTATACTAGCCTTCTTTGGCATTCTGCAGACAGGGCAAGCCTCGAGGAAAGCCTCACAAGCTTTGCATGAACAAAGGTGCCTGCAAGGAAGGAACAGAAAGCACGAGCTTCGAGAATTACAGCCTTTGCAAACCATCATATTTCTCGTAATCTGTTCAGCTTCACCGTCTCCTAACCCACCACAGCCCACTCTGTTTTCCCCTGTTCCTTCTTCCATCCCCATGTTTCCTCTGTTTTCGTCACAGGACTCTGCATCTTCTGCCGCCACCCCATTGTTGAAACAATACGATGCTCTTTCTTTCATCTGCTCCAACGTGTTATGGAGAGATAATACCATGGCTTCATTTTCCTGAGCCACCCTCCGCCACGATTGATTTTCTGCCTCTAGTTTTCTTAAAAATTCTTCCAACTCCACCCTTTTCTTTGCAGCTTGTGCAATTTCTTCATCCTTTTGGCTCAGCACATAAAGCGCATGCGATTCCACTTTTTTCAGTAACGCCGCCACTTGTTGCTTTCTCTGCTCTTGCAACATAATTCTCAATTTCTCATTCTGTCGCACACACAAAAGCAATAATCAGATTCAACACAATCTTAAACTCGTTAACACAAAATAATAAACGTGCTAATCTGATGAAATAATTAAAAAAACATTTTTTTATTTGAGTATCTAATAAATCGATGTATTTGAATCCTAACCTGTAATCCAATGAACTGATCAACCTCGTCCCTCTGATTCTCAAACTCAACAGCAAAGCTTTGAGAATTTGGCGTTGAAGGGTGATTGTTGTTATACTTATTGCTCGCGTTGTAGGCCTTCGAATTAGAAACAAGAAAATGGGGGTCAACAAGATTGGAAACAACATACATGTTTTGATTCCTCTGCCTCTCATTGTATAGCTGTAGCAGGCGTTGTTCCACTGGTTGACGTTGTTGCTGATGTTTCTGTTGGGAATTGAAACAGGGCTGAATATCTATCATCAAATCCTGTGACCCACATAATGGAAACCCAGCATTACTGGGGTATAACTGCGCTTGAATGGCCATATCCAGATCCAGTTCAGTCAGAATCAGTATTCTCAGCCAAAGCCAACTCCCAAAGCGATCAAAGCTTGAACCTTTTCCTCAAATATCCTTCTTCAGCCTGGAGCACCTCGTTTGCTTGCAAGTTCAAATCCAGAGCATGTCATATATAACGACAAAGAATCAAAGAGACTTCTTTCTCATGGTCTAACGGCGGGTTATTGGGTGTGTTCTTTTTTTGAGGAACACGTAAAAGTAAGAAAATGAGAGCTGTTTGTGGCAGGGGCAGTGCGTGGTATGCAAATATATATATACTTATAAAATTACTTGAGGAAAAAGTTGGGAATAAATTTCACATTAAAAAAGAGTTGGAAATAAATTAATGGATAGATTTTGATTGAAAGAAAAAATAGTAACTGAAAAAGTTGAAAAGGAAAGAAAGATGAATGCAAGGCCTTAGGCCTAGGATACTACACAGTTTCTCTCTCTATTTTGCTTTTAACTTTCTTCCTCTTTTTTCTCAATCTATCGTCTAAGCATCAAAGAAAGAGGAGTGTGGGACGCGGTAAGCAACATGTACCACATGCAGATTTTGTGACTAAGTTATAGGGTCAGAGATTTCAGAGGCGTTTGTTTTGTTTTGAATAAAGGAGTTGAATTCGATCAATTCCAAGTGAGTGCAATCGAGAAACCCATCATGTTACCAAACCCATCATACCAAAGTAACTCCCCACATAAATATATGAAATATGAAACAGTCAATTTTTTCATTGAAGAGTAAAAAATAAACAGTCAGAAATTTGTCGGCAGCTTGATTATTTAGAAAGGAAAAGATTGACAGCGTAAGATTCTTATTTTTGTCGTATTATTTTTATATTTCAAAACTTTTTCACAAATATCTTTATTGTCATTTTATTCTTTGGTTGATATCTCTCATTTTTTCATTTAATATATATATATGTCAATATTTTTTTTAATTTTTTTCTATAATTCTAAGAAAGATAAGGATGTTATTATTGCCTGTCATTTTGATAACGGTGCCTCTCTTTATTAGCACATTACCTTAGAAATTATCAAGTTTTGCTAAGCGTATTAAGAATTTAAAAAAACAAAATTATATTAAAAAATTATGAGGTAATTTTTATTATCATTTTATTATAGTATAAATTAATTAAAATTATAGTTATGACATAAAAATCATATAACAAATCATATTAGACTTGAGTGTAATTGTAAATGATATTTTGTATATAGCTTATAGGTTGGCAATTTCTATCTACATTGCCAATTAATTTTAGACAAAAATCGAAGGAGAATATTATTAAATAGAAGTACATTAATTAAAACGTGTGAGAGTAACTTGATACAATTATTGTACCAAAAAAACGCCATACAATTATACTAATTAATAATATCTTTTTATAAATATAAATTTAATTAATTCAACTGTTAAGTTATAACTAATTATTTGATAAATCTTGCACGTTAAGTTTTGAAAATTTTAAATAAGAATAAATTTGTGATTAAATAGTTGATATCTCCATTAATTTAAAAAAAAATTTATATTTTAATTTTAAGGCACTTTAACGAATTGCAAAATAACCTTCATTTACTATGAATTTTTCTGAGTATGATGTTGTAAGATTTGTTTTAAATTTACATTAAATCTTAATTATTAATGATTGAGATTATAAATTACTTAAACATTATGTAATCAATTAAAAAAGTTACATGAATTTATGTTATACACTAATATTAATGTGTTTATCATATAACTAAAAAAACTCTTAACAAATGCAATGAATTTAGCTGAAACTGTTGAGGGTCTTTTATTTTTTATAAGAAAATAATAAAATCATTTTGAACATTGGTTAATAGGGACAAGATATTAGTAGATTTCGAAAATACATTAATTAAAAAGTATATGTTTAAATCACGAAAAAAAAGTATATGTTTAAAATTGAGGAAAGGACCGAGATAGAAGATATAAAATAAGGAACAAGTATATCAGTTTTGATATTGAGATTTTGTGCAGCAATATCAGGAGAAAGAAAACAATTTGTTTCAATATTTTTTTCACCACCAAAACTCTTGTTAGTTCAAAATTTTATCAGAATCAGAATACGTTATTTCGTCATATCAATCATCCAAATGGACTGTTTTTTGGCCAAAAATTGGAGTTCATTAACAATAACGACATTAAACCCAATGAAAACAAAACCATTTAGCATGCAGCTTGTTTTTATTAATTATACTATTTTTTTAATAACCAATAGGTAATAAGATTTAATTGGAGGAATGGGAAAATGGGATCAAACCCCCACCCAACAGCAACTTCCTGGTTTAAAGACCAATTAACAAGGAAAGTACCATGTGAGTTAAGGCTACTAAATTTTATTACTTTTTTTCTTATTGTGTAATGTGTACCATAGTTATATTATTTCTAGTGATTTGAATTTCATAAAATTGTTCCACAGAATTTCGATTAATGATATAGATTTTTTCAATCTTAACTATAATTTTATTTTATTGATGGTATAGCATTACTAATGTCGGTACAAAGCTTTATTCATTATCAATGTAATTCATTTAAGATTACAATAAAATTAAAATTAAAATGTTCTTCATTATATACTAATGTTATTTATTTTTCAATATTAATTAGACCTTTAATAGTCCTCTTGGTTTATTATATACCAAGCTGAGTTGTTGCTTTTCAAGCCATATATACTTGCATGTAAGTCATTGATCATTTTCTGCAAATAAGTTCAGATCGACCTTACCAATAACTTCAATTGGGGTTTACCTTTTAGGTGGGTTGAGATTGAAACAAGATCATTCACCTTGTTTTGAAAATAAGATGTCCTCTTATTCTCGGTTTAATCAATTGTGCAGATTTTATTCATCATAATGTGTCTTTGTAAGCACTATATATAAATTAATTTAATTGCTGATTGCTTTCTAAGTGGTTGGAAGCGTGTATAGACCGGACCTTCTCGTCCACCAAAAGGCAAAAACCAAAAAGAACAAGTAATTCCCTCGAGTTGTATAGCTTTTTTTTTGGTTGGGGGGGGGGGGGTGATTGGGAGCCAGCCAGAGTTTTTACCTATAGCCTATAACCGAAAACAAGAGTTTAAAAGCGCGCACAGACACAAAGGGATGTGAAAGTTATTATAGGTTGGATTTAAATTGATAAAAAATGACCATTGATCAATATAGTAGCTCATAAAAGAATTACACATGCATATATCCATACATAATGATCTTCATCTCTGTTGAACTTTGGACGTTACATTGAAACCTGTCTTTTTGGAACTGCACATGTAAACACCTCCATGACCATGACCCACCCCGCTTTGGACGCTTACGGTGGAATCCCAAATCACGTCCGGTACATTATAGTAGTTTATGTCAGCCAACACCGAACACACAAAAAAATCCGGTTTCATTTCCCTCGGTGTTTGAGAAAAGTCATCATCTTTATTTTTCTTTATTTCTTTCTTTTGGAAACATTTAGTTGTTTTGGTTTGAGTTTTAGAAGCAGAAGTGGAAAGTAAGACAGATGGAGAAAGCACAAACAATGAACCGGTTGAGCATATCTGAATATTATGGTGTGGTGAGTGGTGATGGACCCACGTGCAGGCCACCCAACTTGACCCCATAAGCTCACTACCCTTTTGGGCGGCTCTTGTGCAATTGCAACCAATGGTGCAATCCATATGAAACAACCTATACCAGTACCACCCCACATTGACTGAGTTTTATAGTTGTTACCATCATCACTATTATCAAGGAAGACCCATCTTTCTCTTTCTCTTTCTCTTTCTCTTTCTCTTTCTCTTTCTCTTTCTCTTTCTCTTGTGGGGAATGGTGTTTGCTTTATTTTAACTAATTATTAAAGATGGGGATGCTCCAATACGCATAGCCCATTTCTCGTATTTGACGCAAAAAGTCTTTGTTGCAACTTCTCAACTACTTATCTTTGTTTTGTTTTTGAACCTTGGGTAAAGCGATATGGAACTTGTGCAGTAAGGCCATTCTCAACCCCAGCCCCCCCGAAGTTATGTGTCTGTAGTGGACTTAAAATAAACGCTCAGAAAAATAAGTCGTTCAACATCGTAATTGTTCCCTTTTAGACTTTTTTGCAGAATCACGAAACATAGAGGATTGTCTTTGAACCAAGGAAATTCTATGGTGGAGGGAGAGGGCAGGGTCCCTTGATAGTGTGATTTTTTATTTTTATTTTTTTGATAATATAATAGTGTGATTCTACCATCCATTATGTTGATACTTGATATACTTACTATTACGTTTCCGTGAAGGTAAGTTCAAAGTTTGCAATGGCATAACCTATAACAAGTTAGTCCCAATTTCTGAGCGACCCTTCGTGCAACCTTTTTGGTGACTAACCTTATAGCAGGAAATGCATAAAGTGTTATATATATATATATATATATATATTAGGCTAGCTCCCGATCGACCGAACTCAATCAGCTAATCATCTTAAGGTTTCTTCTACTCCTTTTTTATGTTCGAGTGCTACGCAGCTAAGAATTGTTGGTTAGCATTTGCCAATATAGTCACATACAATTAAAAGTAATGCTATCTTTTCAGGAATAGTGATGCAAATGTAATTGGAGTTTCCTCCATTTAATTTCACATGGGCAAGCTGAGAGACACCACTAATTAAGCACCGAACCTGCTCACCTCACCTAGTTATGCTGTTGCTACATCAAAGCCCTGTCCTACTCCACTACCAATTTGTGTAGAAAAGAACGATTTACTTTTGGTAGGTTTTCATTGATCATGATATTATATCTCTGACTTGGATGGGTTAAAGCAGACGCGATTCAATGCTTTTGGTAACCTCAGGACCACCGCGACAGTGCATAATTGGAGGAAAGTTGGTGAATTCGTCCGTACATGCCTTGGCTGAAACGTTGCCATGGGAGTGACCAACAAGTTGCGTGGTCTTTCGTTCACAACAATCAGCTCCGTTTATTCCTTTTGTTTGTGTCTACAATGACAGATATTAGATAATTTAATTTGTACGTTATATTGTTAGTCAATCATGGTTTCAACATCTACTGATCTACGTACGTAATGTTAATGTTTTTCGATCTTCACATACATAAGAAAGCAATAGAATAATTTTGAGTTGGATCATTGTGATTTGTGACGTAGATACCTTCTCTACGAAACATACAGCTATGTGGCTTTTATACTAATCTCTTTTGGCAGTATCCTATATATATAAATATTCTGTTGAATCACTAATTCTGCAATCTCCAATAAAATGGATAGGTTATCGACGCTGCAAATTATTTCTTTATATGCAACATCAATATATAATATAACAAATTGGCAGGTATAGAGTATAGTAGAAAATTGATATTGCCTGCATGCATATGTTTTTGGTTTTTGTGTCACTAAATATTTGCATAGCATGGCTAGTTTCATTAGCAGGAAACTTAAACAACTGCAGAGAGCACAGGATTAAAAGAGGTATAGACAAATTGATTGAATATTTAAATATATGATTTTTTAGTCGGTTAACAAATCCGGTTCTATTAAGTATCTAGCTCGCAGCTTCCAACCAAATAAAACCTAATTTTTCACATTACGCTGTAGCTAAACCGTGACGTTAGTCATATTTTCTTAGCAATTAATAGATAAGCTCTTCATTTGGATGTGTTTTTCTTGTTAAAAAAATTTTAAAAATATATTTAAAATTTTAATATGTTTGGATGAATATTTATGAAAAATAATTGAAGCATTAAAAAAACACATTTTATGTCATAAAATAGTTTTTTAAAAAAGATCCTTTAAAAAATCATATAAATTTTTTTTAAAAGCTCATCCAAATTAACTTAAAAAATAATTATATATCCTTTTAATTATCTTCTTAATTATTCAAAGAAAAAATATTAAATATTTTTTAAAATTTTAAAATATTAAATGTGTATATTTTTTATTTTAAATAATTAAGATAATGTTATGGAGAGAAATACATCTGTTATCGTTCCTCCACATTTTCCCCCTCCTTTACTTTCTTGTTGGTGGTGTTGCAAATTGCAAAACAACTCATCGGCTCACAATAAGTCACAGTAGAAACCGCAATATTTTAACATAACATAAAAAAGTGAAAATCGAATCCCCACACATAAGAGGGGCACCTATTTTGATTTTCTTGTCCTGTTGAAAAGAGTGAGATTGTAAGGTAGAAAGAGAGAGAGTTGGTTAGTGTGATCATGTCAGGATTGATTTCTCGTACATATGTTCTTTCTACATTGGAGACCGACACACGCAAGTCATGTGAATTTTGAAAGTGTCTCTTTGTGGGGGAAGGACCCATCCCAATCCCATGCTTTGCTTGCACCCATCTTCTTGTTGTATGGGGTCGCTTTTCTATGCCTAACCCAAAACAGAGAAAGGAGTGAAGAGCTGAGCTTTCTCGTGCAACTTTGACTACACCCCACTACATTCTCCTTTTATTGTTTACCAGTCAGTCAGTCAGTAAAGCCTGTATAGATAGCAGGAAGTGGGTATGGATAATTCCAGTCTTTGATCCTATATATCCCCTTGCTTCTGTCTCTCTCTTATCAGATATGGCTTTTCTTTAAAGCAAATCTAGAGAGTGCATATCTTGTTTTCTCTTCCCTCTCATTGACTTCTTGTTTCCAGGAAAGTTCACAATAGGGCAACTTTGTCTTTATCTTTTTCTCTTGATTCAAAGTAAAACAAAAAACAGAAAAAGGACTTAGCTTGGGAAGTCCACAAATAAAAAATGACTTATAATCAATAATTGTCCCATAATGATGCAGATGCAGATGGGTGTATCACAGTCAGTCATGGAGCCAGGGGACATAGGAACGTACCCACCTTGACGAAGCAGGCATGATGCCCATGACTTTTACCAACATTTTCTAATTAAAATTAACTCCCTAATGAGTGATATATGCTGCCCCAAATTATACTTCCCAAGTCTAACAGATAGTATGTTTGAATTGATTTTTAAAGAGTTTTAAATTATATTTTAAATAAAAATATTAAAAATAAATTTTTATTTTAATTATAATTTGAGACTCTTTAAAAATCAATTTAAACATGTTACAAGAAATGTTACTTGAAACTAGTTTTTGGAGATTGCAATCTCCCATGTGTAGGGGAGCATACACTAAACTTATTTAATTAACTTATAAAGAATTAATATTTTTAAATGAAATTATCTATTTGAGTTTTTCATTCATTAATATTTTTTTATTTCAAAAAATTTTGGGTCTAATTATCATGAAATAGACGAGTGTATTAAAAATCATTTTGCAAGATTCAAAGTTAAATTCAACTTATCTTACAGATCCCCATATAACGAATCCAAATGGCTCATTCCTCTTTTAGAAATCTCCAAAAGAAAAAGGGGCCGCAGCCTTCGCACTGTGCCCTTAGTATATGGTGTGTCACCCAATGGGCTTGAGTAAATGGCTTTGCAAAGCCTTTAGAAACACACCCCATTAAGACCTCTTGAAAAGTGGGCTGAAGAAGAAGAAGAAAATTAATGAAGTATTATCTTGTTATGGCCCAAAAAATGTATTAGTCTCTTTTGATTTATTACCAATATCGGGCCTGAAATTGATCTAAAATGAAACCAAAAGAATGCAACACACTGAAGAAAAAAAGAAAAAATAAATAAAAGTTTGCATGTAGAGCAACTTCTTAGAACAAAGGTTTTTTAAAAAAAAAAAATTGTTCGTGAGACGTAGGGATATATATATATATATATATAGATGAGTTAAGTGTATGAATTGACACATATTGAAGCTAGCATGAATAATTCTCCAAAACAAGCTATATGCGATATCACTAGTCAATAAACAACTTTGTTTTTAATCTTATTTTATAAACAAAAACTATTATTTGTACATCTCATTTTTTATTTTTTTTTACAGTATTGTGTCATCAAAAAGTGTTAAAATTATTATAAACTATTATATACAAATTATTATTTTTACCTAATAACAATTGTTGTTCATAAATATTATAATAACTTTTGTGAAATAGTTAATAATATTTGATAATACAATAAAATATTCAAGAAAAAATAAAAATAAAGTGTACAAATAAGACATTATCACATGCTGGACCTCAGCTATCTCACCCAATCAACCCAATTTTTTTTCTCTTTTTTTTTTGGTCTTGTGGTTATACATATTAAATATTGTTATTGGCATATATTCGCAATGAAATAAATAATTTTTTTTTAGATGCACAATTAGTGAAATATTAGGAATGTAATTAAATTTATAATGTTCATTGAGCAAAATATTTTATAGCTTATTTTGTCGTTAATGGCCTCAATGAATATAATGGTTACTGTTTTTCTTTTTCTTTCTTTAAAAGTTCAAAATGAGATCTTTCATCATGTGCATATTATTTTTTTCACACTATTTTTATACTTGATTAATAATGAGTAAATTTTTAATTAATATAGTATATTATTTAAGTAATGAGTTTTGATAATCGATTACTCACAGACATAGTTAATTATGACTAAATTATTGATTAATAAAGTATATCATTTAGTTAATTACCAGCTTGTAAATAATTGATTATCAAAATTTATTAACAAAATGATATATTATATTAACCAAATTTTTACTCATCATTAACCAACTGTAAAAATGATGTAAGAAAATGATGTGCAAGAATCATAGTTAAAGCTAAAAAAAAGATTAAAATCTTGTTATGTACATGAATCCTTCAACCATCCCAAAGTTAAATGAGCATAAAAAGGATGTTGTCGTCCTCGTCTCCTTAAAACACTATTTAAAAATTATTTCATATTTTTAAATATTAAATTAAAAATATATCAAATAATTTTCAAATTATTAAGATATTAAATACTTTATTTTTTGTATTTAATATATTTTATTTTAATTCTTTAAGCATTTGACAATTTAATTAAGAATAATTTTATGTAATTTTATATTTTCCTAATTAATCATCTTAATAATATTATTAATTATTTAAATAATAAAATATTAAATTCTTTTTGAATTCTCAATATAATAAATATTTATAAGCTCTTCATTTAATAATTTTTATTTTAATTAATTATAAAACTGTTCAGAAGATATAATATTACTCTAATTTTATATCCTCTTAATAAATTAACATAATAATTCTCTTATTTTTTAAAGTAAAATATTAAATATTTTTTGAGTTCTTAAAATATTAAACTTTTAATTTTTTTATTTAATATTTTTTATTTTAAATAATTAATAATATATTTTAGGAAGATATTCCACTACTCTTTAATTAAACTCTCTTTGTTGAGTTTTGTTATGAATATCTCTTGATTATTTAGGTGCGTTTATATAAGTTTTTTAAAAAATTAGTTTTATGATACAACTTTTTTTGGTAAAATTTTTATGAAAATTAAAAATTATTTTGTATTCAAATATAGTTATTGATTTTTTTTATCATATTTTTTATCTATTGCATGAGTTTTTTTTCAGAAATTTTAAAATATAGTTTCCCAAAAAGCACTAAAACAGTTTTATTCTTAACTTTAACTTTTTTAAAAAAATTTATTCAAATAATTATTTATCATATTGGAAGTTCTTTTTTATTAATAAAAACGTTTTTCCTATAATTGTTTTTTTACCCAAACTCACTTTTAAAACGTGCTCCTCTAATCGTCAACCGCATTAATCAATAGAGGAGATATTTTTTGTATTGAAAGAGTGTAGGTAGATGTGGGGTCGGGCCTAACATAAAATATGAAGTCTGACCCCCAACCCTAGTTTAGGCCTTAAATTTAAGTCCAAGTTCAGTTTTATTTTAAAAGAAAAAATATATATAAGTTCGGTCTGATTTTAATATGAATTTAATTTTAATTTATTATAAATAAAAAAAATTACACTATTATTTAATTATATATTATTATATCATTAAAAGACTTAAAATTTTAAAATAATTATTATGGTAATTAATTTTTTTAATAATTTAATAATACATAACTAAATAATGATTTTTATATTAATAATTAATTAAAATTAAATTCTTTTAATATTTTAAAATAAAATCAAAATATATAAAGAGGCTTGATTCTTTTATGAAGGAAATCTACGGGACCCATGTAGCCAAGTGGTACACTCCCCCTTTTTCACTTTTATGACTATAAAGTTCCAAATATATAATTATTAGATGCTCTTGTCGTTATTATTCTAATTTGGCTAATCTATTGAGTAATCTGAATGATCCCTTGGTTAATATAGCAAACTAGTCGTTCCCTCGACTAATATAGTCGGTCTAATTAGCCGATTTATATACTGATTTATCTAATTTATCAGCTATCTCGAATCCACAACATTTTCTTTATCCGCATATTACTAGTTAATTTTTTTCTAGTATGTTGTTTGTTTTGTTGATAACATATGTTATCATTGATAAATGCCAGCATTCATTTTCTCTTACAGGTAGTAACTCAAATAAAAAACAGTGTTGACCAAACAGTAATGAAATGTAGAGAAAATATTAAGATCATGTTTGGATTTCCTTAAAATTTTTGAATAATCATTTTTTTCAATTAAAAGTTCTTTTTATCTAAAATTTATTTTGTTTGTTTAAAATGTATAAAATTGATTATAAATTAAAATTATTTTTTTCGTAAATAAAAACAATTTTTTTAAAAAATATATGTTATTTTAAGTTTTTAATTATTTGATTTCAGATTATTTCAAAAGGTTTGAGGGAGAAATACCTATTTGTTCTCAATCAAATAATTTTTTTTAATCATTTCATATATTTTTTAGTAATTTAATATATAATAACAATTTTTTATACAATCTAAACAAAACTCTTTATCATAAAATTGATTATAAATTAACATATACAAATATAAATTAATTTCTCATAATTGATTTTTAACATAATTTTTTTACAACTAATTCAAATATGCACTAAATACATGTTAACTTAATTAATCATTTTTCATTCTAATTGTTGAGAGTTGTTTTTTTATCTCTTTTTAAAAAAAATTATTTTATTTCATTAAAAAAATAAAATAAGTATTAGTTATTAATTTTATAATAAATAATAACTAATACTTAGCAATTAATTAAGTTACCTGTACTTTTAAAAAAAAGGGACAACCAAGTAATCTTTCACCAACATTTATATTTCTTAATAATTGTTTCAAGGGAGATGCAGTGGGTTTGAGTGTTCTCTATTTGACCATCACTTAAGATATATTAAAATTCTAAATTTTAAAATTAAATGGAACTCACTTATATTTTAAAAGTAAATATTTAAATTAATATTTTAAATATATAAGTAACATTAATTTAATTTTTTAATAATTATTAATATTAAAATAATTTTTGAATCCAAAAGATCAATTTTATATAAAAAATAATTAGTTAATGGATTCAGGACCGCTCCGTTTTTGGAGTTTGAATTGAATTGTCGTTTGTTTGTCAGATATGGGTAGGAGGACCCACATGCAAACGAGGCATCATCACATCACTCACTACTTAAATGACTCAATAGTTATCTCAGCAAAAATAAAATAAAAATGAACTTAGTCAATAGTTTTTACAAAGGGTAACGGAAGGTGGTGAGTTTGTGTTTTTGTTAATTATATTTGGACGTAGGAAAAGTTTAAGAGGGGGAAATTTTTTTCTATTTTAAGGTAAGGGTAAATTACATATTTGTGATTTATAATAATATTACAAAATATTTATTAACAAGAACTCTTAAATTCAAACTTAAGTTATGTAATTGTTGTAAGTGAAAGATTAATTAGATGAGTTAATCTTGTTAGATGAGTTTTACATATATTGTATTATGATGATAGCATTAATTTAAGTGGACAAAGTTTATTTAGAAATTATTTCGCTTACAATTTTTTTTAAAGCTTAGATTGTAAACCTTTTTGTAATTCCAAAAAAAAAGTGTACACGAATTTTTAATTTTCTCCTTTCAAAAATATTATGGGAGAGGATTGATTTTAGGAAAATATTAAATAATTAGTTTTTTATAAAATAAGTTGGCATTATTATGGACTCTTGATTAATAAGCAGTCTCTACCACCTCAACTTATTTAATGACAAAATTTATTGACTTTATCATGATTTCATAGAAATGATATACACAACAAATTTACTCACAAATCAATGAACCATTCACAAAGGAGTTACTTCTTCATTATTTTTTTATGACGATGGAAAAAAAGGAAAAGAAAAAAAATATGATAAAAAAATGAATGAATTATTAATCATCTTATTTGATATCATTCAATAAAAAAAGATATTTTTTTCCTTTTATTTAGATTCATAAAGGAAAAAATAAAATATAGATAAATAAATATTAAATTACTTTATTACTTTTTATCTAATAAAATAAGTAAAGTGAGTCAAGTAAATAAAGTAAGAATTTAATTTTTCTTTTTTTTAAATATTTTTAAAAATAAAGAAAATGAATATTGTGAGACTTATAGAAAGAAAAGAAAAATAAATTTCTTCATTTTCACTCTTAAATTTATATAAGAAAAAAATCCCTTGTTTAATTTCATACTCATCTCATGCATACCATACCTAGGCTTACACTCTACAAAGCACAGGCACGACACTCCCCTTCCCTTTCGGTATCCAGGTCGTGTTGGATACGGAGACGACTCACCTAAATTCGTCTTGCTTCCATTTCTCCATTTTTTTTAATTTTCGTAGGTGAAGGCATAGATACAATCGAACATGGAGTAGACATGGAATCGACGCAAAAAAATGGAAAATTCAACACAACCTAGAATGCCAAAGTTGGCAAACTTACTTTCTCAATGGAGCTTGAACAAAAAACATGAGAGAAAAAGGACAAAGAATGAATGGATAATCTCTTGCCATGGCTGCTTGTGTTGCTTGATGTGGGACACCATAGAAGGAATGAACTATGAAGAGACCAAAGAGGAATGGATGAAGGCGCTGGAGCTCAGCCTGGAATGGATGAAGGTGCTGGAAGCTAGAGTAGATGGAGGCAGAAGGGAATGGACTGATGGAAAAAACTAAACCCAATACCCCTATTAACATCAAAACACAAAGTTTGTCTTTAATTTAAAAGTAAAAATAAAAATAAATTATATAAGTTATAACCCAGCTTGATGATCTAATGGACTTCAAGTTCTAATATTTTAGTCATTTTAATTATTGGACCATATAAAACAATAAATTAAAGTTTGAAACCTACCAAAAAAAAACATTTGTGAATTGTAAATTTACTTGTTATGATTGAATAACTCACTACTAAATATGAGTCTATATTTTATTTGGTGATAAATTAATATATATATATATATATATAAACTTATCATATCTTATATTTTTAAAATGTTACCGCATCGCCGAATGGGTATCCTATCGTATTTTTTACCTGTGCTTCAGAGCTTACACCCCTTTCAACATTTTCTCCTGCTCGTTTATTGTCTACGAAGGTTTTGTGAGAGAGAATATTGTATATCTATAATTTTTCAAGATTTTATACCTGTGGCCTGTGTGGCTGTGTTCCTCATTGATGGGCCGTGGGCAATGGCACTGGCCCACATTGTCCATATTCAGAGTTGTTGTTACTGGTAATCGGAAGTATCGATGGCAACCACACCCATTGTAGTGGGCCCCATTGTTAAAGCCCCGTTCCCATAGTTTGGGGTGCGCGTGGGTATACTCTCCCATCCCATCCTTGTCTCAGTACTCTGTCTATCTGGCTCTGGCGCCACACACGAAACGAAACGCTTGCAAGTTGGGAATGGGACCCGTTTGTCTTGGGGCGGTGCATGAATAAACTCGTGGACGGCCTGTCGATTCTATAACCCTCCAGTTAGACCCGGGACACGTGTCCTAACAGATCTCATTTGTCCGATATTACTGTTCACCCACACTGACGTCTCAGATTTCAAGTAAGTAATCCACCAAATTCAATCTTTGTTACTGTGCCCGAATGTGGGGAGAGGACTGAGCTGTTTTCTTGTACTAAGTGTGTTTATAAAAGTGGGCAAGCCAAGATTCTCTACCTGCCACTCACCCTCACCCTCACCCTTGTTGTCTTTCTGTTTATTCGAATCAAATCTCATACACGATTCCTTTTCGTTTTAACTCTCTATTCTCAACTCACACAAACAAAATGGGTGCTCTGGATCACATCTCTGACCTCTTTGACTGCTCCCATGGCAGTTCCAAGCACAAGAAGCGCAGGCAATTGCAGGTACTACTTAACAATGCATCAGTTTAGTGTTTATTAAAGTTCAGATCAGATCCATTAGTTATTATTATATAAAAAAATTGATTGTGTTTGTGTTTGTGTGTGATTGATTGGATTGGATCAGACGGTGGAGGTGAAAGTGAAGATGGACTGCGAGGGATGCGAGAGGAAGGTGAGGAGAGCAGTGGAGGGGATGAAAGGCGTGAACCAAGTGGAGGTGGAGCGCAAGGCCAACAAGGTCACCGTTGTTGGCTATGTCGATCCCTACAAAGTTGTAGCCCGCATCGCTCACCGCACCGGCAAGAAGGCTGAGCTCTGGCCCTATGTCCCCTACGACGTCGTTGCTCACCCCTACGCTCCTGGTGTCTACGATAAGAAAGCTCCCTCTGGCTATGTCCGAAACCTCGATGACCCTCAGTATTCCCATCTCGCCCGTGCTAGCTCCACTGAGGTGCGCTACACCACTGCTTTCAGCGACGAGAACCCCACCGCATGTGCCGTCATGTGACTTCAACCATAGCTCTCGATCATTCTGTCTTGAGATTCCTCATTCCTGCTTTGTAATTTTCTTCATTTAAATCTTTCTTTCCTTGTCGATGTTATTGCAAAAAGACAGTAAATTAGACCACCTATTAAGGAATGCTTATAGCGGTATGGGTATGTACCAACATCAAATTGGGGAAATTTGTTATCTTCATTGTAAATTAATTTGATAAATGGAAATCCATTGTGAATGTGACTAATGTTTTTTTTAATTCAATTTTTTTGGTGATATTTATTTCTTTTTTGGTGTTTGGTAGCAGTGTTAAACGGTTACTTACTCGGAATGGAAATTCTTCACAACGAATTATATTATCAGTAAAAAGTTATATTCTTAGAATTGGAAAGCTTTCATTATCTTGACTTGACCTTTTGACCCCTCCCAATCAATATTGACCGTTTGATTCTTCTATACAGTAAAAAAATTTAAAGTTGCCAGCATGACTCTTTGGTTCTGTGACTCCTTTATTATCTCTTAAAATGACAACCGTGCATTTATCTCTCAAACGCATCCAAACCTTTCTTTTTTTATTTTCACTTTCATCGCATTATGGTATCCACAAGGGGTTTCTCTAATATGCACATGAAAAAAATTGGTATATTGATGTAACAGTTAATATAAATCATTGATAATAATCTGACGGTTAAAATTTGTATAAAATTTGATAGGCAATCGGTTGATCACGTTAATTTTAATTTGTAACAAAGTCTTTAAAATAATTTAATTATTTTTTGCAAAGAAGCCCTCAAACTTAATAATATTTTGTATACATTGTTGGTGCCCATATAAATCTATTTTATTTTCTTATATGTCTCGTAATCTTTAGTGTGCATTGGTTCAAATGCAACGTCCTACGGCACATAGTCCCCTATGTGCGATTGGTGGCCTGTTTCAGTGCTGGTTTGACGGCAACTGGATTTGGGAAGCACTAGTCTGGTGGTGATTTCTGGAATGAGTGCCGGTTCGAAGGCAACGTGTTGTGGCGGCCCAGACTCCTCAGTATGCGATGCGTGGCTTGGATCTGGATCTGGGATGCACCGGTCTGTTGGTGGTTCCTCGGTGTGCGCTAGTTGGACCGCTCCTAGCATGCTCCAGTCTGGTGATGGTTCGACCAT
This sequence comes from Styphnolobium japonicum, assembly GCA_023212625.1. NCBI lineage: Eukaryota > Viridiplantae > Streptophyta > Magnoliopsida > Fabales > Fabaceae > Styphnolobium > Styphnolobium japonicum. The sequence continues at coordinate 59,674,058 of JALBWW010000003.1, read as the reverse complement.
GGCTTCAAATGGTGGTTCGGCCATGGCTTCCAAATGACAAAAAAAATTTAGTTTGGTCACATCCTTTACAGAACTCTCAATCTCATAAAGGACCTTAAGTTAAATATTTTTTTTCTTAAATAATTGTTAAATAGTCTTTTTTCTTAAATAATTGTGAATTAGTCCTTTTTTTCTTAAATAATTGTTAAATAATCCTTTTCGAGACTACCAGTTTCAATAAGGTTATGTAAATAAATAAAAAAAGTTTAATTTTTTTATAAAAAGATAATAATTCATAAATAGTCCTTTTTGGGACTAGCAGTCTCAATAAGGGTCTGTAAATAAATAAAAATAAGTTTTAAATTTTTTGACTATTAGGAAGCTAATCATGTAAATATTTTCTGCATATTTTTTATTTATTTTCCAACAAACAAAAACTCTTCAAAAATCACCCCTAACCCAAAAAACCCAAAACCCCACCCTTCTTCAAAAAAAATTGTCTCATATGCCAATAACAAAGTTTGCAAATGCAAATATACACTACTTTTCACAACTTATTTTCACATATCCTATTATTTATATCCAAAAATCTCACCTTCAACTCAACACTCTCTCTTACCATTTATCACTGTTGCGATTGATTCAGAATTTAGGCCCTCACACCCTTTCACTCGCTCAACCTCCGTTTCAACCCTCCTCCTTCACTAATCACGCGGATTTTCCAACATGCAATATCACCAATTTGGATATAATGCAACATTGCAATAATCTCAGGATCTCACAAATACAAGTGGAGGCTGGAGGCTTAAAAGGGAATCAAAAAAACTAAGAAGGACTTAAATGCAAATAAACTAATATATAAGGATTTAAAAATAAATAAGTGAAAAAACACTTATAACCGATAAAAATCAATAAATTTTAAGGAGTATGGATGAATTATAATTTTTTAGGTATATAGTAGAAGGCTCCATCCATCAGTTCCCTCAACTCTCAGAAACCCCTCTGCTAACGGTATCTGTTTTTACGCAGCTATACCATTTTTTGTTCTATTTCAGCATAGCTTCTCAGCGTAGGCTGTGGGAACGGTGACAAGTACAACGGGAGATAGTTGCTATGAACACCGGCAAATGGTTTCACTTTCACTTTTGCTGGGTTTGAGAGCAAACTGAAAATGCTTGTTGCTCAACGGGTTCACCTGAATTAATCGAATCTTAAAAAATTGCCTGATTTAACCCAATTTACAACCTTTTTTCAAAAATAAAATAAAAATTGAACGAATTTATGTCTCCCTGCCGGGCTACCCCATCAATTAAATTAAGTCTTGGTCCTACTGGAATGAATTGACAATTGAAAACTGAAAATAGTTAAGTTCACACAATAATAAGTAATGGCCTCTTTATTACCCCAAAAAAAAAAAAGTAATGGCCTCTTACGTGGTAGGTGATGTATGAAAACAAAAGGTCAAGCATTAGCTACAAATTTATGTCTCCCGATCCCATCGATGTCATGAAATTATCGAGAGTATAAAATGATATTTTATTCACATGAATTTTATATTTATCTTTTATATTATGTTTTAAAAATTGTTTAATATCATATTAAATTCTTTTACATAAATTTCTATAATTCTAAATATTTACTATCTATTTTAATACTGTTCATATAGACATTATTTAAGAAAAAATGATGAAGGATCTGTCTATTTTGAAAGCAAGCTGTATCCCCTCGCATGAAAGTGCTTTGCAACCTATTTCGTATACAAGACAAAGAGATTACATACATTAGTCTTTAATGAAGAGTCATGGGTGAGTTGATACCTGAGTTATACGCGTACAAACTTTATGTGTAGTGTCGAGTGAAATTAATGTCATATTTAAAGAGTGTAAGTTGAGTTTTATATAAGTGAACTTTACCTCCCATACAATACTAGTATGAGAACACTTTGTGGTATTATTAAAGAAAACATACACTAGTCTTCTTCAAATTTACACATACACCGTAACAGTCAGTCCGGTTTAAATTTGGTACCATGTGCAATCACTTTTGAGACAAAACATTGTTGGCCTAGTTTAGATTTTCAAAATCATTTTAGAAACTGATTCCAAAAGCAGTGACAAGTGGGACCCTATGGATTTTTCAACAAATTCAATCAACTTTAACAAGTTTCATTAGTAATGCTTTAAAAATGTTTTTACAATTACATCTCAAAATAATATAACATGGTTTAAATATACTTTTAGTATTTATAGTTTACACTTATTTTTAATTTAGTCATTATATTTTTTTTTATAAATCAGTCATCATATTTACAATCATTTACAAAATAGTCTCTACTGTTAAACTCATTATGATACCATTAATTTATAAGAATCAAATTAAAAATATGGGACAACTATAGAGACCAAATTAAAAAATTATAGGAATTAAATTAAAAAAAATAAAAAACTGTAAGGACCACAAACTGATGGTGTCATAATCAGAACTAACGATAGAGACCATTTTACAAATGATTGTAAGTACGAGAATTGATTTATAAAGAAAAAATATAGGGCCTAAAATAAAAATGACTATAAATTATAAGGACCAAAAGTTTATTTAAATCATATAACATTATTCAAATAAACTCAATTTTAAGGTTATTTATTTCCACATCAATTCTTTTATAATGTAACACAAATTGACACCAATATTAATTCTTTTATAATGTAATACAAACCCACATTTTTCTTTTTATTTTTAGAACCTAGAAGATTTCATATAAATAATAATCTCTTATTAATTTTGTCATATATTATGTTAACTCAATCATAATATATGCACAAATGTTAGAGGTAGAAAGAATGCTAAAATAATCTTTCCTATAATTATTGAATTGTGTTACCCTTTTGTTTTGTTTAGGCCCAATGAATTATTCAATTAATGTGATTCACAAAATCACAACACTCTTATTCATTATCAGGAATTTGAATCATTACAAGGAGTTACCAAACTTTTTGAGTATGAAATGAATTTTTGCTCGGACATTTGATGAAGTGAACATGGTCACAAGGTGCTTATACACTATAGGTAAAATAATTTTGGAAAAGCTTTAAAATACAGTGTGAATCACCAGAAGAGAAACCTCTGTCCAAGTTAATTTTATTTAAGATGTGCTTACCAGCTCGCATTTTGATTTAGATTGGAGAAAAAAAAATCTCAAATAAATTTTAATTTAAGAGTAAGCAATAAATAATCATGTGAATAATTAAGTAAGTTAATAAGTGATTCTTTATTAATTATTGTTGAATATTTGTAATTAATTAAGTGACAAAAGTATACGGAGAAGTCATGGGATTGGGGGAGCTTCTGGAAGAAATATAAGCCCAGCCCAGCCCAGCCCAGGTAACTTAGCCTCCTTGTTTCGTTTTGCACCATTAAAAGCGGGTTTCTGTTCCTCTCTGTGATTGGCGCGAGTGCTCTAAACCCAAAACCCATTTTGGAGGGAAAACGGTGAAATGGCGGAATCCGAGGACTACGATCAGGATCAGGATCAGGATCAGGATCAGGATCAGGTAGAGGAAGAGTTCGGCGTTTGGAAGAAGAACACACCCTTCCTATACGACCTCGTCGTTTCTCACCCTCTCCAATGGCCTTCTCTCACCGTCCACTGGCTTCCTTCCTCTCCACAACCCCACTCCAACCCTTCCTTCAATCTCCACAAACTCCTCCTCGCGACTCACACCTCCCATGGTGTCCCCAACTTCCTCATGATTGCCGATGCCGCCCTCCCCGTTAGGACTTCCGAACCCATCATCGCCCACGATTCTCAGAATCCGGTCATTCCCAAGGTTTGATGAGTTTATTATTCATATACTCAGTTATTCTGCAATTTATTTATGGGTACCAAGTGTTCGATGAAATTCCCCAATTACCTGTTTGGTGAGTTCCAATCTTTTTTTTTTGTAGATGGAGATTACCCAAAAGATCCGCGTTGATGGGGAGGTGAATAGAGCACGGTGTATGCCGCAAAACCCTAGTATTATTGGGGCCAAGACTAGTAGTTCTGAGGTTTATGTGTTCGATTGTACCAAACAACTCGGGAAGGAAGAAGGACTTGGTTGTGATCCGGATTTGAGGTTGAGGGGTCATGATAAAGAAGGTTATGGTTTGTCTTGGAGCCCTTTTAAGAACGGGCACCTTTTAAGTGGTTCACATGACCATAAAGTTTGCTTGTGGGATGTATCAGCTGCGGCCCAAGAGAATGTGCTTGATGCAGTTCACATTTATGAGGTATTGCTGAGAGTCAGTGCTAGTTGGTTGATACAATGATATTTGATATGCAATATTAGTCGTTGTGACTTTTGAGAATTGTCTGGCACTTTGATAATGGAATTGAACTTTTGAATGTCATTTTCAGGCCCATGAAAATGTGGTTGAAGATGTATCCTGGCATTTGAAGAACGAGAACTTATTTGGATCCGTTGGAGATGACTGTAAGTTGATAATTTGGGACTTGCGGACAAACCAAGCCCAACACTCTGTCAAAGCACATGAGAGGGAGGTAATGCCGTTACTTCGTAATGTTTAGACTCTGAAATGTTTAATAGGTCAGCATAATGGATCTGAACATTCAGCATTGTGTTCCTATGTGCATGTAGAAGTCACGTTGTTGGATATAATCAGCTGTAATGGCTTTTGTTTTTCGTTTTTTTCATTGGGTTGTACCGTAAAAGTATCCTCGGGCCAGCTGAAATGATATCTGTTTTACTTATACTTTTTTTTAATACTACGGTGATGCAAACATCAATAGAGAAATTAATGCGGATTGTTGTTGTGCTTCAACAACATTAAATCAATTGCAGTGGGTAACTTACCCATGCGTGAGAGGTTTGGGGACAAAACTGGATGTGATTTCAAATAAAAGATGTTGGTTAATTTCTATTTCTCTGCTCCAAAGGTTGGAGTTGGTTGAAAATAATTAAGTGTAAAAGGTGTAATTTGAGTTCTTGTCATGTGTCAATCATTAGGGTCTTTCATACTAACATCGTTGTCAAAACTTGTTATGAAATCCAAAGGGTTCCTAGAAAGAAAAAAGGGAGCGGGCGTTGATTCTAGCTACTGTCGAGAACTCTTGGTGGGTCAATTTTCATAATACATTGGTTGAAGGAAGCTAAAGGTACAAGCCCAAGGGTCTTGTGGTTTATTGTGACTTCGTGAAAACCTGCTATATATATTGAGTTATATTCTTAGCCTATGAGGAAATAAAAGAATCTAGAATAAACTATATTATCATATGAGTTATTGTTTATGCCAGTTTATTAAAGACATAAAACTGTCTTTGGACCACGAGAGTACACTCTGTTTCTTACAGTGTGTTTAATTATGCCTTCATATTTTGTAGTTTAATTTTCACTCACTGAAATATGATTTATTACTGACAGTGTAATATTCTCTGTTTCTCTGTTTTTATTTTTAATTCAGGTGAACTTTCTTTCTTTCAATCCATATAATGAATGGATTCTGGCGACAGCATCTTCAGACAGCTCGGTTGGTCTCTTTGATACACGGAAGCTGACAGTGCCGCTGCATGTTTTAAGTAGCCACACGTACGTCCTTTATCTATCATTTGTTCTCAATACTACTAGGATCTGAAGTAACCATGACTTTGTCTTGATAATATAAGATGAATCTATAGGTCAAATAATTATCATAATTTTCTGATTTCTCTGTTGAGTGTTGCAGTCTCATTCTCAGACTGTCTGTACTTCCTTGTATGGCTATTGTAGCTGATCATCAATTACCTGAATTTTGAACTGTTGGCTGCTTTTGCCGACCTGGTTGAAGGCTTTAGTTATCTTTTTTCTAGCCTAAGTTATTAGATATTTAGATCACCTCATTGTTTTCTTGATCTCATTATGAAAGACCACAGAAGTATCTAGGACAAATCTCATTATGAAAGCACCAATGTTATGTAGCTACTAACAAAGCAATAAGAAAATGTAATGGACTGTATGACTCTTGTGCTTGTGTATTATTTATACGGGATTCAATCAGAATCTGTTGCAATGGATTTACCATGGAACTAGTCTTATTGAGAATTGACAGTACAAGAGGAGAAATATATGCACAGAACTAGAGGGAGAGAAGAGAATACAGAATCTGAGAAGTAGCAGAAGAAATACAGAGAAGAGCTTAGTGAGAGAACACTTTTGTCATAATACCCATTCCTTGCCTTCCGATCCTTCTGTTCCTTCTTATACCCCTTTCCGTTACCTACTCACGAAGTCTATGGGCCTTTGGTTAGTTACCTTGGCTCGTGAGCTTCTCCAAACCTGATGCGCTGGATCAGTTGCCATGTGTACAACAGCTGCAACTGCTTTTCTCATCTCATGTTCTGTGTTTGGGCCCATGGTATTACTGGATTCCCCTGAAGTGCTGATGGGCCTAACTGCCTTGCCTATGACAGAGTGGCTAATCCTTTTCCACACTGATTTGGTTTATTTTTTTTAATGTGTTACAGAGATGAGGTATTCCAGGTAGAATGGGATCCTAATCATGAGACTGTGTTGGCTTCTTCTGGTGCTGACAGAAGGCTAATGGTTTGGGACCTTAACAGGTATTTCAAACGACTGACTCCTTCAGATTGCATTGTTTCTTTTCCTCGTTAGACATTTTGTTAGATTGATCTACTACTATTGTATTTTGTATGTTCAATTATGTTTATTTAGGTCTCACGTGTGCAAACGCATACCAGACACATAAGTATAGACTGATAAATTGAAACCGCCCCTTCTCATTTTCCATGCTTTATTTTTGTGATGACTCAGGGTTGGGGATGAGCAGTTAGAGGGAGATGGTGATGACGGTCCTCCTGAGCTACTCTTCTCTCACGGGGGTCACAAAGGGAAAATATCAGACTTTTCATGGAACAAAAATCAGCCATGGGTTATCTCCAGTGTGGCCGAGGACAATTCTTTCCATGTCTGGCAAATGGCCGAGAGCATTTACCTTGATGGTGACGATGATGACATGTGGACGGTTGATGAGCAAAACTAGACACACACGAGCTCAGCTATGCTTGACAACCAGTTTTTTCTTTCTTTCTTTCATGTGCTATGTTTTTGCGACCATTTAACTCAGTTGGAACAATGATTTCAGTAGTGCAATGAGTTCTACCAAAAAACTTGCCCCGACTATAGGAGAATTTTTCCAGAAATGAGTGTCAATTTGCCCAAGTATAGTTTTTCAACAATTAGATATCGCATCTATTCTTTTAAATAGCTTATTCACGCCTTATCTGCAAAGTAAACAGAATCCTAATGTGGATGCAACTTCAAAACGCAGGAGGAACAAGTTTGAAATGATGCTAAATGTTACTTCTTGAAGTCCCGAGAATGCAATGCTGTAGTATTTAAATGTGCTACTAAGAGTATGTTTCGGCGAAAGAGTTTAGAAGAAAAAGAATGTAAAAAATAGTTTTTTTTATTTAAGTAAATATTTTATTTATTTAAGAATATTTTAAAATCAAGAGAATAAAATAAAAAACCGTTTTATAATCTTTAAATTATTTTTATAAGTATTTTATAATTTTATTAATTTAAAAATAAATAATTATCCCTTTCATTACAAAAGTTGTGCACAATGGTCAATAGCACTTGATGTACGGGGTATGCTGCCTGTGTCCAGTGCGAAATAAGAGTATAAGACCCTCCACGGAATTTCATCCACGTTATGTAGTCTTTCCGACTAATCTAACAGCAATTACTTCGTGGTTGCTCGCGTCCAGTGCGAAAGAAGTTCCTCCACGGAATTTCATCCACGTTATGTTTTAGTCTTTCAGACTAATATAACAGCAATTACTTCGTGGTTGCTCGCGTCCAGTGCGAAAGAAGTTCCTCCACGGAATTTCATCCACGTTATGTTTTAGTCTTTCAGACTAATATAACAGCAATTACTTCGTGGTTGCCCGCATCTGGAAATATGTATACTGTGTTTGTATTAAATTTTATAAATTTAATTCTAAAATTTGAGTAAAATGATTTTTGTTTAAAAATTAATTTTGTTCAATAAATAATTTTTAAATAATGTTGATAAAAATTATTTTTAAATGTGTAATTATTAAAAAAGATGAATTATTTTAAGTTTGATTATAATAAATTAATATTAAAAAACTTAATTATAAATAAATTAATTACAAAATAAATTTATTAAAAAGTTAAATTTATTTAAAGTATTGTAAAATAAAATCATTTTTAATATAATTATAATAATATTTTAAAAAATTATTAAACTATATTTATTTAAATAGTAATATAATATTAAATTATAAATATATTTATGTCAATATATACATAAATAAATTTTCTTTTACTGTAAAAATAATAAAATATTATTTCTGTCTAAATATAATTTAAAATAAAAATTCCATTCACTTTTTTTTTAATTAAAATTTCACTCAAACATAATAAAATACTTTAAAAATCTATTTACACCTTACACACTCTAGTTTAGAACAACGTTTACCCATAGTTATAAAAATCAGACCAGTAGTCGATTCAGTCAGGGTACTGGGTCACTGGTCAAACTGTATAAAATTAAATAAATAAATATATATATATATATATATAAATACATACTACATATGATGATATTTATCATTATAAATAACTAAAATATATTTATTTTGAAAAAAATATGACTACCATGGTGTAAATCTCGAAAAGTTATATGAAATAAACATATAATTAGTCTAAATCAGACAAACGAATCAAAAGTTATGATTTTTCAAAGTTTAAATTTTTTTTTTTAATTTGGTGACCCGACCGGTTCTGGTTCAACCAACTGAGTTATCAGTTTTCATTCAAAACCAGCCGAGTCAGATCGGTTCTGAGACATACCCGATCCAACTAGTCACTCAAACCGGTCACTTAGCCGGTTTACCGGTCCACCGGCCGAACCGGTCCGGTTTTTATAACATGGTGTTTACCCTTAGGCGGTTGTCGGTCGGGGCTAAGTGGCTAACGCAAGAAACTAATAGGATAAAAGGCAGGCCAATTAAAAAATTTCGTGAAACGAGATTTAATGTATTTCTCTTGGAGAGCGGATGTAGATTTCAATACCTAAAGGCTAAAGCATAAAATTGGACGTTCTCTGACTCAATGGCAACAAATGCTTTATTGCTTTCTTCTCTTTCTCAGGCAGCCAAGTAATGAAAGCAGGTCCAATAAATAAGTCGACAGTGCGTTATAGAAGCATGATTATACTGTGTGGCAAACGGTAGTACTCGTGAAAATTGCTATAGAAACCTTTTATTCGTTACAATCTAAAGTCGATAACTGAGGAAAAGAAACAGCCATGTAAAGTTTTATTAATAATTCCATGCCCAAAATAGGTTCACCAAGAGGTTTCAGAGGGTCCTACCAAAATCAATTCAAGAATTGTTAGTAAACCGGCATATATGCTTCCCATCTTCATTTCTCACCCTAAAGGCGGCAAGGTTCCGTTGGCAATCGACACAGCCATTTCCATTCCCAAATATAAACCAAGTCACTTGCCTGTCTTATACTTGTGGACAACAAAAGCCCATTTGCAAAACCTTCAGTAAGAAGACAACAGATCCTCCCGGATATAAATCTGGCAACCCTTGTAAAGCAAAATGCTAAAGGCAGAAGTAAACTTCTCAAGTCATTCAGATAAATAGGATGACAAAGAACAATGATGGCAACTATACAAGCCATTTTTATTGTTTCAGACTTCACACAAATCAAGAGTTATATTACACAAAATGACATATGTGTCTCACCTGTCCACAGCACAAAGTACTGAAAGATGAAACACACCCGATCTTCCCTAAGTTCTGTAATTCAGCAATAAATTTTTTGTCGAGCTTAGAAAACATAAAGTGTCACTTAAACATCCTCTCATTAAACAATGCACATAACTACTCAACTACTGCATAAATTTAAAACTGAATCGGCAGAGAAACATTTATGATGGCAGTGTAACAAGTCCATGCATAACCTACTGACTTAGGACTTAATATTAGCTGAACGAGGCCAGCTACTGTTTCTGCTTAATAAAATGACTTAATATAAACAGAACCAGCCCCACATCCAGCAAAGCTAGATCTTCCATAATGGAACAGGCATCCCAACTCCAATAACCCAGCAGATGGCCAAAAGAAAGAAAATAATTTTCTTTCAAAAGGAAAAAAAAAAGAAAAGAACTACAAATGACCTTATGGATAGCTGATGCTGCAACCGGTAATGAGTTATTGGTAGAAGGTATACCATGATGACAATGAAAAGCACGATTTTATTGGTTCTTCAACCTGCCGTTGCTGCATGAGTTCCCCCTAATAAATAAAGAGCCATTGGATCATTTTAATGGATAAGGAGCAAGAATATTTAAGTTCCACACCCTAAAGTCATCTCACCAGACTCAATCTCAATTGCTTTGGAAATGGTACAATGGGGATCTAAACATTTGGGGAAAAAAAAAACTAGTGGCAGAGCTCTTGATACAGCTAGAAAACATGTTCATCCACAATCAATTCACACTTTGAATCCTTAAATTTCAGAAAATACAGTAATTACTGAATGAAATATTGCATTATGAGTAAACAACCCCCCTCCCCCACCAAAAAAAAAAAAACTCCCACCATATCTGAGTCCAGTCGTCTCCTAAGTAGGCACTGAACCCACGCATCCTTTTAGCTTTATTAACACTTTGCTTAAATCTTCTTGGAGAAGACCTAAGTCATCATATGTCACCATTTTCTAACTTATAGATATAGCATCTAGTTTTCTTTCAAAGTTATAAGAACTCTGTAATACTAGTAATAATGACCCTTCTCAAATCTAGCATTCTCACAGAAGTTGAAGATCACCCAATAGAAAATCTAGCTATCAAACTTCAGCACTAGAGCAAAAGGACAATTAAGAATTTTATCAATTTAACCTAGTGTAAACCAAACAATTCAGGTGTGACCATCTGAACTCCCTGCAATTTATGACCTAAACAGAAAACAAGCATCAGGTCACACTACAGAGCAAGTCACGCTTCATTGCCAATGCTCTCTATCTCTCAATGCTTTCTAGATTGCAAGTTTACAAAGGTAAAACTAGATAACAAGACAACCAATTAGCAACGAATCACAAACAATCATAAATATGAATTAACAACCAAATCAAATATCCCACAAGCAATCAATCAGGTATCACCTTTTCTTTTATTTGATGCAGAAGAATTGACATTAGACACAGTCTGTCCAACATCACAACCAGAGAGATCCAAATTCTGGCTTGCCAGACACTGGAGACTCTCAAATTCACAACCACTAAATCCTTGCCCATTTAGCGATGCACCTTCTGTGATCTTTCCATCAGCTCCTGGACGGAGACAATAGACCTGATCGTTGCACTGCACGTTACAAGGATTCATCACATAAGAACCGGGCAAATTTGGGTTTGGCATGCTTGAATTAGCAGATTTCTGATATGGGAACGATCCAATCTCCCCTTCAATCCTTCCCCTAATGTCAACAAGCAAGCACTTAAGCCTCGCAACTTCGGCCTCTAAAGCAGCATGACCTTGCAGCCTCTTCACCAAATGCTGATTCAAAGCTCTCAGTTTCACAACTTCGTCTTCGAGAGAAGCAGCTCGTGCCTTCTTCTTCTCACGGTATTTGCGAACAGCTTCGCGATTACCCACAGGACGTTTTTTTGACCTCTTTTCAGCAGACTCAGCAGATTCATCAGTGGCAGCCTTGTCTTCGTCTTCAGCAGTAGCAGGTAGAATTTTTGTATGCACGTGATAACAAGTGTGGGTATGGGAATAATCAGGGCCAGGAGGGTTGCAAGTGTGGGTGTGAGTGCAAGCATGCGTGTCCTTTAGGAGTTCCTCAAAGAAACTGTCCATTGAACCACTGCTTGGAAGTTGGGCCATGTTTGGACTCGAGAACACTTCGTGGTTTGAGAAATCAAGCTCACCGTCGTCCATTGGATTTGGAAGAAACGAATTGCAGACCTAGTCACGGTCAGGAAAATAGACAAGTTTATGTTCTCAAACTTGAACCAGATAACAAGTTGCCAATAAAGTCAACACTCAACTCAAGAGCATTCAATTGAGGAGAAAACGGAAACTTCCGAACAGAATCGAAGTAGGAACAAACGAAATTGATGAAGAAGCAATAAAGTAGAAATAGTGAAGGGCCGTGGTGCGGTGCGGAAGTAATTGGAATCGGAATAAGTTGTAAACAGAAAAAACCAGGAAAGTGAAGATGCGACTTAATTCATCGAAGAAGTGGGCATCGTTGATTCCAATTTAATGTTGATAACAACAGGGTGGGAAGTGGCAACTATATGCTAAACACATGAATGAAACCCTAATAACATGGCAGCATTGCGGAATGGATGAATGAATGAAAGCGAAAATGGACGAACCAGAACCAAGCCATATCGAGATATCGTGGGTCCAAATCCACATCCACCATAGTCCATAAAATCAAAATGTCATCACAAATCTTCATCATAGCCGTCCATATATTACTACCTTAATATTTACTATTTAGCAATTTGTAAATTGAAAAATACACCTAACAGTAAAAATTGAATTTAAGCTTTATAAACAAAAAAAATTCGATCTTTATTAACTGAACTAACCTATTTACATAACATTGATAATAAAAATTTGGAAGGAACACATAATCTTATTCTGTATCAGTGTAATCAAAATGGGATTCTACCAAACGGTGCTTATAGTTTTTAACTTTTTTAATAGAGTTCTAGATGCAACTTATCATTAAAGTTAAAGTTTTACATGGACTCAATTAAAAATATTTTTAAAACTAGAAGAACCTATTTATAATTTTTAAATTACAAAAACTTATTTAAAAATTCTAAAATATTACAAAAAAACCTGTAGATTAATTTAATCATATATATACCCTTGATTTTGGGTCATGTGTTGGAACCAAAGAACCTTATGAAACTAAGTTTGGAATCATTCTTTTTAAAGAATTATTACCCCATAAGAGTTTTGAAGATAACGAAAGTTTTAATTTAGATTGAATATGTAAAAGACTCACATAACTTGTTTCGTAACTTTTTGAGAAGAAAAGTGTTAACAAACAATTACTTGTATGTGCGTCCATTCTCCTCTGAGCTAAAGGAAACTAATATGCGTCCAATACCTTTTAAACTGTTTCACAAAGTTTCATTATATTTGGATCGTCCAATGTTTCTCTTACTAAGTTCAGGTTTTAAAGTATTCATCCGATGCCAAATTTTAAATATGAAGAAACTGTTATTCATTAAATGCTGAGAAGGACTCTGACAGCGCACACTTCAAAATAAGTCAACTGAGCCGCTTAGATGACATTGCTAACAACTAAAAAGACCTGCAAATAAGGAACTTTCTGCGCGCTCAGACAAGTCAGGAGTAAGATATCATATTCTTGGACATTCCTGATAATCAAAGTGTCTTTTCAGAAGAAGCTTTACACGTTTTCATCTTAAGCATTTAATACCACTCAGAACGGTAATAAATGTTTCCGTTGGACGAAGAAGCTTATAAAGACTGCTCAAATTGCTCTCACCTATAAATACAATTGTCTTCGAAGAAGAAAGAGAAATAACCTTATGAGAAAATCAAAAGTGAAAAAGAAAAAGGATTAAAACCTTCATTTTTTTTTGTATTCAAACTCTTGAAAAGAGATTAAGTCTTGAGATTTATTTTTAAAATCCTCATCTGTAGTGAGTTAAAAACTCAAGCACTTCTATACCTTTTTCTATTTGGTGTTTAAGCTTAAAGAGGCTGTGTATAAAAGAATGCTTAGATAGTAGAACCTGAAGAGGTTGAAAATACTTGTATACCTGAAGAGGTGGATAATACTTGTAATCTTTGTATAAGATTAGTAGAAAATCCTTCTGGTTGAAGGGACTGGACGTAACTCTCGGTTGATGGGAGTGAACCAGGATAAACATCTGGTGTAAGCTTTTCTTTCCTCCTCTTGTGTTTTACTCTTTCACTAACTTCTGGGGATTGCCTTTGTTTTTCTAACTAAAGAGTTGAGTTAAACCTTAAAACTTTTTCACTTTGTTTAAAGTTGTTTATCTCAAATTTGCTTTAGCGTCCAATTGGACGCAAAAAGTTTCTGCGTCCATTGCTTTTTGCTTCCTATGTAAAAGTTTTTCAAAAAGGTTAAGAAACACAATTAAACCCCCCGTCTTGTGTTTCACTTGTTACTTCATCATGTTGACCCTAGTCCAAGTGTACGATGCTACACTTCTAAGGCCTCCCACATTTTCCCGACAATTGGTTTAAAAACTCCAAGAGGACAATAAATGGACCTCTTAATAGTGAGCCTGCAAATGAAAAACATGCAAACGAGGAAAATCAAGATGGACCTCCTAAAAAAGCCCGTAACACTTGACTTGGTAAATGATATCCACTCAACGGGCCATACCTTAATGGATGATTATTGCAATTTATCCAATCCTGAAATGGTCATTCCCTCCAAATTAGTTCAATTATAATTATACTTCTATGTTTTTTTATGAAATGATAAAATCCCTTCCCCAGTGCCCATTCACAACCACTGCCACATTGCTCTCGCTACCACTATTATGGAAGCCATCACTCTTGTTAATTGTTATTATTGTTATACTCTTCTCAACTATTCTTCCCACCATTGACAATCTACAATCTTATTGAGCCCTCATCGTCGTCACCTTCCCCTTTATTGCTATCATCACTATCATCTAGAACAATTTTACCAATAAATAAAGAAGTATAATTTTACTCATTCCTAATTTGATATACTAAATGTTGGAAATTAAGATGAAATGGTTAGTTTGTTATTGGCTTTAAAAAAATTAATAGAATTTACTTTTTAGTTATTCTGTTATTTACTATAAGAAATGTGTTAATGGAATTTACTATTTTATTCAATTATCGTTTATATTTGTAAAATCATTCGACGAATTAAACGCAACCTGAAATGGAACCTTGGCTAATGACTAAAAGCAGTCAGATGTGTTTTGTTGTACCAAAGGCTTATAGCACGATGCTATTCTCCTATAAAATACCAATTATATCTTATTTTAAGAACTTTCAATTTTCTGTCTTGTAATTATTCCAATTAGCATGCTATATTTTAATTTGTGTCATTCACATCAATTTTGTTTTTTTTGTTTTTGTTTTTGAGAACAACGTTGGTCCAAGTAAAATTTACATCTAAATTTTTAATTTGTATTTGAAGATGATATTGCTGGTACGATTTATCTTACAGAGTTGCCCTTGGTAAGAGATAATTACAAACTTTACAAAACACATTCTTTTTATACAATGGAGGGATGGAATATGCACAATTATGGTCACACATAAAATGTGATGTTAGTACAAATTCGAGATTTTATTTCATCCAATTACTAAGGCATATTTCATTTTCTTTTAGTCAAATTTGGCTACTATTGAATATTGAAATGCACGAAAAAAAAATTTCCCCCATTTCTTCATCCAAAAGGAGAAATTAGATGACGAATTTGGGAAAACGAGTATTGCAGGGGACAGAAAAGTAAAGCGAATCCAAAAGGCGGGAACCTCATGACCGGGGAAAAAAAAACACTCCTCCGTCTCATGTCTCAACAATTTTATTCTCTCCTTTGAAAATCATCATAATTTCTCTTAGATTTCTACTTTCTTTGTTTCATGAGTATATAAACCTTATTCTTAAGTCCTGTAAGGCTCTATCTAACCCGACCCATTGAAAGGTTTATATAACAATTAGTCCACCGCCATAGAACAGTGCTTTGAGGCAAAAAGGGTGTGTTGATTGACTTCACTGGTCTATCAGTATCACCAATATGGCAAGGTGCTTCCCCTTCCCTCCACCAGGATACCTGTGGAAAGGCGTAGGGGGCGAGTCACTCTTAAAACTACTAGAGGTCGGTTTAAACGTCTTTATATATGTGCTCTACCTCTTCTGTTAGGCACTTTTGTCTATTATAAAAGGTTCCTTCCATTTTTTGTTTTTTGTAGATTGTGGTTCAATCTTCAAATTATGTGAAAAATGTATTGTGTTGTAGGTTTAATTTTTGTTTTGTCATCATTCATGATTTCATGAAATAAATATTTGGCATTGATTTTGAGCCTGAATGTAGCAAAGCGTCTTATTAATCTTGCATTGGTGACTCGTACTTTTTAAAGGTGGAGAAGAAAGGGGATTCTTGTTTTTTTTGGTAGTCCTATAATTTTATGATTCGGTTTTTTGTAGTCCTAAGAGAGATTACAAATAAAGGTGCACGTTATATTCTGTTTACTATAGCTAGCGCCTAGCATACAGTTCAGACCAGGTTAATTAATGTTGTCATATTAAAATCTTATTTCCTCATGTTTTTCTTTGTTTTTGTTTTTTCAAATTTTCTCGTGTCCTCCATTTTACTTCTATAACTAGTGGTTTGGTTGCTTAATTTATGACTGAGTGACCATTGGGCATTTGGCTACCTTGAACTCCTCTTGATAAGCAAGAAATAGAATCGTAATCTCTCTTAGATTTCTACTTTCTTTCTCTCATGAGTATATAAACCTTTTCGGCATTTGGCAACCGTGAATCAAAATTTAGACAAATTCAATTATTTGATAAGCAAACTGTGAAAAAAGACAACCTTAATTGTTTCAGCAGCATGCATTTAATGACAATGCATTCATCATTCACCATTCATTGCTTTCAAAAGTTTGTCCTCAGGGTATATGCCATTTGCTGTCTTGATTTTGTGAGACTTACCTTATGTAACTCCACTGCCTCCTTTTTTGGCTGGGGAATTGCAGCTGCAATTGCCTAGTTCTGGTGTTAATTTTGCAACTGTTTGGGATCTTCAAATGAAATTCACGATTTTCCCTATTTTTCTGTTTTTCTTTTTCTTTTTCTTTGGGCTGTTCTAGTATGATGCTACCATATCCTCCGATCTTGTACTTTCTCCTCTTTTAATGAACCTTCTTCTTTTACCTGGGACGTGGGAACAAAAAAAATATTCTTATGATCCTTTTTGGAAACTTCAATTGTAGTTTATCTCTTATATAAAATTACAACTGATGCATATAGGTAACCTTAAAATGTCGTTATGCTTGCCAAAGAAGGTTATACATTCATTTGGTAATGAAAAAGCATGCTGGCCAGGCTTTTGTTTTAAATGAAATTTTAAGCAGTGATTACTGATATGTCAATTTCTCTATTTTTGGAGCTGTAATTGTTAGCGAATTGATGCTTCGTAAATCTTTTTCTTTTTATGTAGAGTGGGATAAATCTTCGTATATTTAGATAGTGTTTTCTGCCTAAATGTGCATCTTCCGGAAACAAAGTGAAGAATATAAGTTTATTATCTTTGATGCTTATAAGAAACTTCGAAGGATAATTGCAATCCATTCTTGTTCTGCTTTATGTGTTCACATGTCACATCAAAGTATACAGGTGAAACAATCTTTGTAAATACCTTCCTTAAGCATAATTCAATGCAGCGATGGTTGTTGGTAATAGTCATGATATGGAAATAACTGAGACGATTGCATATGAAATTTACAGAAATATGAATGGTTAAAGGATACAGAAATTATGTAGTTTTTACCTCAATGGCATCTAGTTCTGACTGCAGATAGCACCACTGATGTTGTTGAGCTCATGTGATTGTTATGGCTACTAGATCATGAAAGTATTAAGCATGAACTTACATGAATTTAGTGATTGTTTCACAAAGTCAATCGCAGACATACTTTTTGACAAGTTGAATTTAATTTGAAGCATCCATAAGGCGTGTTCTTATCATTCAGAATTGGTGTAAATAATTGCAGCTAGCAATCGCAATTATAGCTCCAATGTTTGCCCATTTTTTATAAAAATTATAGGCTTCTTGCTTTCCATTTTGAAGCTCCGTAGAGAAAAGGCAAAGTCTAAGAACGAAAGGAAGGAGAGAAGAAGGAAGAAAAAAAAGAGGAAGCATGGACACGATGAAGGTGAAAAGCTTATGCAGAAAAGGTGGGATCATGACAGGAAGCACAAAGATGACAGAAGCAGAGATTGTCTGGGAAAAAATGACAATCGAATAGGAAGGGAACATGAGAACCCTAGGCTTGAAAATAGCACTCTTACAGAGGAGCTTGGGCAGCCCATCATCCCTGCTAATGTTTATGACTGTTCTGATATTAGAGACGAGGTCAAGAGAGAAAAGTCTAATAGCAGTGATCACGGTCAGTTTATATTACATTTTCCCTTTTTCAGGGTATTAATTTCATTGTTATCTTTGCAAAGGTAAGGATGCTCTATCTTCATGAATTACTGTAGGGAGCCTTCTCCAGAGCAGTTATCGAGTTCATAAGGATCCAGAAGCAGTATCCGTTAAACCAAGTTGTTCTACTTTCACTCGGATGGATGTTTTTGATGACCAAGATAAGTGTGAATTGGCTTATACATTTGGAAAAGATAAGTCCTCCACTTCTCCTTCCCAGGGTATATTGACTTTTTCTGAAAATGGCATGCTGGAGACAGAATCAGAGTACAGAAGGTTGATTGTGAATTGGGTCCCTCTTCCTTTGGAGATGGATCAAGCTGACTTTGACGATGAGTGGCTTTACAAGAGGAATCTGTCCAGGAGTGAAAGAACTCATAATAAACGTGTTAGCAATGACTTCTATCAAGGCAGCAGCTACCCATATGCCCATTATTTACCTGATGCTGACATTTATGCTTTGCCCTACACAATACCATTTTAAACCATCAAGAAGGCACAAAATCTAAGCATGGCATTGTGACAAAGTTCACATGGTATATTATAAGGTGATTTTATTTTCTGTCAGTAAGGGCAATACAAAATTTAGATTAGTAAATAAATCACCTCTATTTTAGTGGGGAGGCGTTTTGTGGTTACCCTTGCAAGAAAGGTCCAAAATGCTGAACAATGGGGCAAAGCATTGAGGATTGCAAGGAACTAATTAGTATCAGGATCAAAATCATAATCTCTCAGCAATAAGCAGTCCCATTGGAGACGAGAGAATCTGTGCCAGTTACAAAGCTGTCGGCATACTTCAACCATAATCGGTGAATCCTGTCACTAGTGTTTGTAGTTTTTGTATGGGGATACACACATCTTTCTTAAATAAATTAAAAGATTAAGGGCATCAATAGAGCTCAGATCCCATTTCATATAATAACACTTGAATTACTTTAAGCCTGCTGTAAGTTGAAGTTTGATCTTTCCGTAATATAACTTCAATGGAAACTTGACATGCCTCCCTATTTATAAGGTGATGTTCTTTTCCATGGTTCTTTCAAGCATTCTTTTAAAAATAAACGTTGGCTTAGCAATTGGAGATCATAGTTAATGAGCCATTTGAGGGTTAATATATGGAAATATTGCATTCGCAAGATCTTGATCACCAAAATGTGAACTCATAGGGCATATCATTAATAAATTATCGACAATAATTAACCACCAAGATAACCATAATAGCAAGCAATCATAATGCTAATTATAAATATTGACGAGTTACGTACTGCATATGGTCCTAGAATCTCCATGCCACTAGGGTTTGGACGAGCAAGGGAGAAATGGTTGAATTACGCATCTTGAACGCTCTAGCGTAAGTATTGAGAAGTGATAAAGGTCTAACTACGAAAATATAATTTTTAAATTGCTTCTATCATAGTGTGAGAAGTAAACATTTACATCGTGCATTATGACATACTATCTTGTATTCGTGTGTAAAATTACCATCGTAATTTAGATAATTATTACTTCTTTATGCGACTCTCAAGGCATATCTTTGTATTGTACTCGTAGTAATTAAGCTTCTTTCTTCCTCCCCCTTTCTTTTATATTTGTTGTAATTTTCCTTCTCTTTCTATATAGTATTCTCAAACTCTTCCCTTCTTTTCAGCTTTGTCAAACATTTCCATTTGAGTATTTTCATATGAGAAGACCTAACGTTTTGCTTCATCGAAAAATCTTATGAGATATGCTTACATAGGAATAAACTAATGATAGTAATACACACATCATTTCTTACAGACATTTAATTAAATTTTGGAGTCCGGAACACCCGTTTTGTCCTCCAAGTCATCGGCCACCCTACTATCATCAGTGCCATTATGATTGTTATACTCTTTTTATAAACAATCGAAATAACCTGTCTTCAATCGTATATTTCTAGTTTCTAGTTAAAACACAAGCACTTTCATTTTTGACCTAGAAAGAATTCATTGCCTAACTTCATAGTAAGAATCAACACAAACTGTTTGAATCAATCTATTTATTCAACGCCTTAGTTAGAGCAACTTAGACTCTAATTAATCTATTAGTTTACGGAATTCATCACACTAATCCAATTCTATCTTTTGCTTACAACCAAACTATGTAGGGTTATTAGACATTGAAGGAAACAAAAAGACGGTCGAATGTCGATAAATCAACGCTTATTTCACAAATAAAAAATAGTTATGTGACAATGCAAAGACACCAAATCAAATAACCATATCATTTTTTTTTTTTGGTATAGTGGGAAAGAAAAAGAAAAAACACAAAAAAAAAGGGCCGCATAACATGTCTAGCATCATGAGAACAGTGAACCTCAAAGTCACCTACATGAGAGTTGCAGCAATGGGGTAATTGACCACCGTAATGCTGATTTATAAACTATTTATTAAAATGATGTAATTTTAAAATTATTTCTTAAAATAGGATAGTTTATGCTCAAGTATCATTAGTGTAAGCTATCATTACCACTACACAAAGTAACTTTTTTAAGTTATAGATGTAAATTATAATATATATCTTAATTTTTATTAAATGATATTTGTATCAATGTACCTCTTAAATAACTATTTAAAATTTTTAAATTTGCATATAATTAGGGTTGTCAAAATGGGCTAAACTTATCGGGTTGACCCATTTACCCGCATAAATTATGCGAGTTGGACGTCAAAATTAGTGACCCGTAAAAACACAGATAATTTTGGATTGACTTGTTTAATCTGCGAGTTAAACGGGCCAACTTGCAGGGCCGGCAGGCCGCCTGCGTAATTTTTAAAATTTTTTTAAGTTTGTACCCAAATAAAAAAAATAATTTAAAAACAATACGCGTGCGGTCCGCAAGCCTGCGGGTTGACCTGTTTAACTCGCAGGTTTAAACGAGTTGATCTAAAATTACTCGCGTTTTTATAGGTCACTAATTTTGACGTTTGACTAGCATACTTTATGCGAGTAAACGGGTCGACCCGACGAGTTTGACCCGTTTTGAGGACCCTAATTATATGAAAATTTTAAAAATTTAAGTAGTTATTTAATGGGTACAGTGATACAAATATCATTTAATAATATATATATATATATATTATAATTTATATATATATATATATTATAATTTATATATATAACTCAGAAAAATTATTTGGTATAGTGGTAATAATAGCATGCACCAATGGTACTTGAGTTCATATCTTTAACTTTGTCACTTTTAAGAGAAAGAAAACGAAAAATAAAAAAAAGTCATTTAATCACAATTTTCGTAAAAGTCGTAGTTAAATGTCGCCACGTGACTTGACTTGCGATAAATTGACTAAAAACTACCTTATTTTAAAAAATAATTTCAAAATTTTCTAAATCTACATTAGGGTGGTCAATTACCCTAGGAATAAGCTTATATTGATGTCCTTTAATTTGCTCTTAAAACATGCACAATATTAATGCAATTTAACCCATAATGTTATTATGAAAACACTTGTATAACACCGTTATATTTATAATCAGAAGAGAAGGATGAGATTTTGAAACTGAGGTCTTCAAATTGGTGAGCCAGTTTAGACAGTCCCTTCGAAATTGGGATCCATGAACGAAGTTGAGTAAATGAAGCTTACTAAGAGATAGGGCATAGGTTACCCGCAACCAATTAATTTCACGTAACTAGCACTTGATTGAAAGTTTGAACGGTGCAAGTATATATATCACTTTTTTTTTATTATATATATATTCAAGTATATTATTTCAATGATTACACAGAAGGCCTACTATATGTAAGTCCCGAATTAATATCTATGCAAAAAAAAGAAGAAAAAATGATGGGAAAAATAATATAAAATATGTGAAAGAATAATTTCCATTTCGCTCCTGCAAAAAGAGAGAAAGATACCTTGCTGATTGCGGCAAATCAAAATTATTTTAGCAGTGGCTTCGATAGTTATCATATCTAACTTTACTTCTTTGAAGATCCACAATAATGTGAAGTATGGAGGTAACTAATTACTATTAAACAAGCTAAGATAGGGCCTCCTTTAAAAAAAAAGGCTAAGATTCATACAAGTTAAGACAGAAGACGAATCGATTTGTTATATATATTTTATTTAGATTATCATTGATTGAGCTTTTAACTTTTGCAAAAACGGGTTGAATAGGTAGTACAATAACTATATTATAATATCTTTTGAATTTAATTTTAATTTGCTTTATTTTTTACACTTGCGGTAAATTAAAATTAAACTCATATTTTTTTGGTGATTCATTTATATTTTGAGTTAATTGTCACTTATGTATTTATAGACTTTTGTCATGTATAATATGCAGTGTTTTAAAAACCGGTCCAACCGGACCGGTTGGACCGTGGACTGGACACACTTCCGGTCCTGGTTCAACCACAAAACCGCTTGTGCGGTTCAACCAGTGATTTTCCATAAAAACCGGTTCAACCGGTTCAAAACCGGTAACCGTGAACCGGCCGGTTCAACATTTTTCCTTTAAACTGAGATTTTTAATTTTTAATTAATATTAAAAAAAGAAAAACCTAGGTTCACTTTGCAACAGAGGCTTGATGCATCTGAATTCTGAAGCTCATACTCAAGCAGTCACACATCTGAAGCTCAACGCCTCCACGGTCCACCACTCCACGGTCCACCACTCCACGGTCGAGCACTCCACGCCTCCACGGTCCACCACTCCACGCCTCCACAATCGAGCAGCGACGGCATAGCAGAGGCGGCATAGCAAAGGCGGCACAACAGAGGCGGCACGAGCTCACCTCGACGACGCAGCAGAGGCCAGGCGGCGCGAAGCTCACACCTCGACGACGCAGCAGAGGCCAGGCGGCGCGAGCTCACACCTCGACGACGCAGCAGAGGCCAGGCGGCGCGAGCTCACACCTCGACGACACAGCAGAGGCGGCGCAGGCGATCTCACCTCCACGCAGCGGCGGCGCGAACGAGCTGCACCTCCACAGCAGCAACGGCGGCGAACGGTGAGGCTTTCCTTTTGGTGGGCTCTCTGTTTCTTGCCAATTTTTTGTCCCCTTTCCCGTTATGCATCTGTGTTAAGCTTGGGTAAATGAAAGAAATTGGATTTGTGCTAAGTGTAATGTGATTAGATTTTGGGTAAATGAAAGAAATTGATCACATGGAACACAATGATAACAGCATGCGCAAACCATGGGAATGCTGATGATGATTAAATTATTTTGTTTTGTGTAACGTTGAGGGGCAGAGACAGGAGATTAGTAAATTTAGTCAGTTTCCATTCTTACAGTCTTGTATATACTTCAAGAAAAATGGTTCATGTTATTTGAATGGATGACTAATTCTGGGGTTATGCCTGATGGGGTGAGTTATGTTATAAAATTAGAATGTCTTGATTTAATAATTTAAATTCTGATTTTGTTAATTATTGTTTCAAATGGAATTGGTTATTCCATTATTGAATTTGCAATTGGAGATATTAAACATATGAACTTGAATTGTTATATTGTAGATAATATGTCTTCATCTGCAAGTCAATCTACATCAACGGCTGCCTCAAAGTCACAAGGTGTTAGGAAAAAATTAGATCCTGCATGGGAGCATTGTAATGAACAAGAGATCAATGTAAATGGAATAAAACAAACAATCATTGTATGTTTGTATTGTGGGCATATATTGAGAGGTGGAGGGATACATAGAATGAAAAAACACCTTGCCGGACAAAAAGGTGATTCAAAAAGTTGTCTCAATGTGCCACCCGATGTTCGTTTCCGAATGCAAGAAAACTTAAAGATAATTAATGAAAAGAAACAAGTACAAGATCAATGGGAAGATCCTAATATATATGAGCCTAGTACCATCCAATTTGATGGAGATGGACCTTCATTGCAAGAGATAGCTACTCCACAATCTCAAGTCAAAGAACAAATGGGAAAAAGAAAGGCTAGTGCAAGTGGGGCCACTAATTTCTTTGCCCCTAGAACTACTCCAGGTGCTCAACCATCAATTAAAAAGGCATTGGCAGGTAAAGAAGCTGTGTATAGAGCTGATTTGGCTATTGCTAGGTTTTTCTTTGATACTTGCATCCCAATAAATGTCTTGAATTCAATTTACTATCAACCTATGTTAGATGCTGTTGCAGCAATTGGTCCTGGTTATAAAGGGCCAAATTATCATTCTATGAGAACCAAGCTTTTGCATGATATGAAAAAAGAAGTTCAATTGTTAGTTGATGCTTGTAGAAATACTTGGGGAGAAACTGGTTGTACTATTATGGCCAATGGTTGGCAAGACCAAAAGAATAGACAACTCATCAATTTTCTTGTCTATTCTCCAAGAGGGATAACTTTTGTTAGGTCAGTTGATGCTTCTGATATTGTTAAAAATGCTGAAACACTTTGCAATTTATTCCAAGAGTTGGTTGAATTTGTTGGACCCACTAATGTTGTTCATTTGGTAACCGATAATGCGGCTAATTATAAAGCTGCAGGAAGAAAGCTTAATGAAAGGTATCCCTCTATCTTTTGGTCTCCTTGTGCTGCACATTGTTTGAACTTGATATTAGCAGACATTGGAAAGATGGAACATGTTAGTAGCCTAGCAAAGAGGGCATCTTTGGTTACTAAGTTCATCTACAATCATGCATTTCTATTAGCTTGGTTAAGAAAAAGAGAAGGATGGACTGAAATAATACGTCCAGGGCCAACACGTTTTGCAACAACATTCATTGCATTGAAAAGTTTACTTCATCATAGGCATGACTTGATTGCATTGATGACTAGTAAAACATTTACAGACTCTAGATACTCTAAGGATCCAAAAGCAAAGGATGTTATGGATGTTGTTATCAACAACAAGTTTTGGAATGATGTTGGCATTATTGTTCGGATTGTATCACCACTTGTTCGCTTGCTTAGAATTGTTGATGCTGATGAGAGGCCTTCAATTGGCTATGTATATGATGGCATGTATAGGGCAAGGAAAGCTATTAAGAACATCTTGATGAATAAAAAATCCTTATACAAGCCTTATACTAGGATTATCAAGGCAAGGTGGGATAGACAACTCCGTCAAAAGATTCATGCTGCTGCTTATTATTTGAATCCAGCTTTCTATTATAGCAATGAATTCTCAAATAAGCCAGAGGTTTCAAAAGGCTTTCTTGATATTGTGGAGGCAAGAGTTACTTCTAATCAAACCAAATTTGTGCAAGAAGCTAGTTTGTATTTGAATAAGCTAGATTCATTTAGTCGTCCAATTGCTATTCAAAATTGCAAAACTATGAAACCTGGTAAGTATTTAAGCTTTTAAGTTTTAACTAAATCAATTTTATGCTTCTTTGCTATATCTATTGCTAACATTTGTAAATGTATTGTGGTGTGTAATAGATGCATGGTGGCGGATGTTTGGTTATAGTGCTCCAAATGTTCAAAAATTAGCAATACAACTCCTAAGCCAAACTGCATCTTCATCTGGTTGTGAAAGGAATTGGAGTGTCTTTGAAAGAATTCACACAAACAAAAGGAATAGGTTGGAGCATCATAGATTGAATGACCTTGTATTTGTGCATTATAATTTGCGTTTGCAAAATAAGTAAGTGATCTTAATAATTTTTACTTTAATATATTCTCTTTGAATCTTTGTTAAAAGAATATTTATATATTTGAATTGTTATTATGTCCCGAAGAGTGATAAACAAGAAGAGATGCTTTGATCCTATTGACTATGAGAGCATAGAAGAAAATGAATTTTGGGTTATGGAAGAAGATGATTCTCCTTTGCTTGATTATGATGAGTTGGAGAATATGCTTTATGATGATCAAGCAATTCCAAATAATGCTGAAAATCTAGATAAAGGTTAGTAATTACTAATTTAATTAGTGTAAACCAACTTTGATTTTGACTTTCGTTACATCATATAAATTGTAAGTTTTTATTTCCTCACTATTCATTGTTATTTATTTTGATAATATTAAGGTGATGATATAGAACAAGTTGATGGAAGTAGCCCAAGTGGTGGAGTTGATCTTCAATCATTTGCTATTGAGAATGATAACATTGATGAAAGCTATTTTGATCGTGATGATACACATGCTTGGTTGAATCAAGTTCCGCCTCAATTTGAGAGGCCATGATTTGTAACTTAGATTGTTAATATACTATTATGAAGATCTTATTTGTTGTACTTTACTTTAAAGTTTAAAGTTTAACTTTGTAACTTGGATTTGTTGTTATGTTGTGTGCTTGTTTCCTTGCTATTGAACAATTTGAATTTTGAACTTGGTATGGAAAATTGGACTTGTATGAAATTTGACTTGTTGATTGATCTCTTTATTAATGTATATTTGTGTTTTATATATATATATATATATACCGGTTCAACCGCCGGTTTAACCGATTGAACCGATTGAACCTTGAACTGCTCTCCTTTCCGATTCTCCGGTTCAACCGGATTTTAAAACATTGATAATATGTAATATTGTTACACTGTAGTTGTAGGCTTGTAGGGTTTGTTAATTAAATGATTAAATGAAAGGATTTTGTTTTTCTCACAAGCCCATCCATCTTACAAGTGGGCCTAACGGGTACGGCCCTGTATTTTTATTAATTCATACAAAAACACGTCTAAAAGAACCCCAAATACCTAATTGGTATATTACGGATAGGAAAACTTCAAATGGAAACCATATCTTTCTAAATCTACAAACCACCTCATTAATGGGAGCAGATATTTTATTTAACTGTACATGTACAAACTAATTGAATACTAAAATAGGTGTCATAGAATTGAAAGAAGCTAATTAAAACTAGATGATCTGCTCCATTGTTCTTTCAAGTATTCAGTATTGCAGTGCTCTGTACTACTATATGATGTAGTGTCATTATCAACATCAAGTAATGCAAGGCTCAGGTGCAACTCTGCGCTTGAATTTGGATAGACTTCGTCATCAATGTTTTCTTGATTTTCTGAATGGTCATGATCATTCCAGTGCGAGTTGAAGAAATTTTCAACTTTCTCATCTCCTTTTAGGATCTTCAGTATCTGTACACAAATGGAAGTGATATACTTTAGGAGCTAAATGTTCTTAATATATATATTACTAAGAATTTAACAGCTTCAGTGTCATTAGGTATTACCTGGTTCAATTTAGGACGAAGCCGAGCAGCCCGTGTAATGCACAGAGATGCTGCCAGAACCATTTTTTGCATTTGGGCCTCATCAAACTTCCCTTGTAAATTTGGGTCCAATAAGGCTTTAACATCCCCACTCTCTATTTTTGGTTTTGCCTGAAAATTATATCAGCGTTGTTTGTGTAAATACATGGATCTATATTCTATATCAATAACAGAAGTGAAAATTCGTTCTAAATGGAGTAAGTTAGCTCTTACCCACACGACCAAGCTCTCTTGCTCTTTGGAAGTCTCGGAGCTGATCGGTTCCCTTCCTGATATTAGTTCAAGTAGCACTACACCAAAGGCATAGACGTCTATCTTGTCACTGACCTTTCCATACATGAAGTATTCAGGTGCAAGATAACCAAATGTTCCTACTACGTCTTCTTGTGTCAGAAAAGATGAAGTTGTTGGTCCCCATATTGCAAGTCCAAAATCAGATAACTGCCACATAAGGACAATGATGAGTCACATCATAAATGTCAAACTTAATGTTACTTCTTTTTCATACTACCTAGTATCAATCTATAAAATGTTATTTTCGATTCTAATAGTATCAAACTTATGAGTACTTGTGGTTCAAACCCATGGGAAAGAAGAATGTTTGAAGACTTGACATCTCTATGTATAACAGGCTTCAAAGTTTCGTTGTGTAGGTAATTGAGGGCTTCAGCAATCCCAACAGCTACATTAAATCTGATTTCCCATGACAAGAAAGATCCATCTTTGTTCTTGCCTGTATTCATTTCTAATATCATATCAGCATCATATCCATTTTCGAGTAATTTTAATGATAGGTGAAAAGTGAAAACAAAAATTCCACTGAAGCTTTACCGTGTAGATTTTCCTCTAAGCTTCCTTTGGGGAAATAATCATAAACAGATATTAAAGCACTGCCCTCAATGCAAATCCCAAGTAGAGGGGTGATGCTTTTGTGCTTCAATAAGGATATTATTTCTACCTCATGGGCAAAGTCTTTCCAGGCTTCTTTTGATGAATGCAGAACTTTGACTGCGATTGGCTTTCCATCAGGGAGAATTCCTTTGTACACACGATTGCTCCCTCCTTTCCCAATCAGATTTTCTGTAATGGAATACAAGGTTAAACTTATAACAGAGAAAGAACATGACAGTCACTGTAAGCAGCAGTCGTCTAACCTGAAGAGAATTGACAAGTGCAAGACTTCAGAACCTCAAGGGTGAACCACTTGCAATTGAATGAATTTACGTTTAAAATCCCCTCCAGGCCCTTTGGTAGCTCAACAGGTGGAGTTGAACCATTTTTATAGCTCTGATCCTCAATGTCAGTGATGCCCCTTTCGGATGAATTTTCCTCAATGGTCAAACAGTGGGGACTTTTCTTGGGCGAACGATCTGGTAAGCTCATTACCCATTGCACTACAGACATGTCCCTTGCATGGTGAGTTTGTGAGATTTCTGAATAGGCTCTGCGGAGAAGGGGCCAGCCAAGCTTCTGCTCAGCAGGATCACCTGCAAACTGCGATATTGATCTTGACAAGACTTTCTTGCACCTTTGTACTCCTATAAATGTTGATTTCTCACTCTCCACCTCGGAGTCACCAAATTCAGACTGGATTACTTTGTCTCTGGGGTTTTCTATGCTAGTAAGACTTGGTCTTGGATCCTCTATAAGACCACCTGTCATAATTGGAAACAAGCTTATTATAGTTTCCTTTGTCAATGGGGATTTAAGTTTCTATGAGAGAAAGACTTGGTTTCCTATAAATCTAACTAGGGACACATATACCAAACCTGGCAGTTGTTTATTGGTGCACCTTCTGAAGACAATTCTTGCACCTTGGATAGCTAGAACAGTGGTGGTGGGTGGAAGTCGTTTGGCGCAATATTTAGCCGTGCAAGCTCGACCCCTGAAAATGAAATCTGTTTTAGACTAATCAGAAAAGAAAAGCAAAATAAAAAAAAAAAAATCAGATTAACTAAACCCACAACAAAACTCGTGAAATACAAGCACCACATACCCTACCACTAGAGCCAGAGCAGCATGGTTTTTTGCCTCTCTGACAAGAATGTTTCGAATGGATCTTCCTGTCAATATTTGACTAGTGAGACCTACCTAAAATCAAATTAGGCCAAATAGATAAAGTCATTGACATTTCCTAATCCCATTAAGAAAACAACAATTAGGTGTATAAATGTATTATGTATATGTACCTTCTTCACATCGCATAGGCCTTCATAAACCTGTAAATAACCATCTACCAGGGGCTTGCTTTTGGAAACATAATCTGCATTCAAAGTAAAAGTTTTTACATCGATAAGGAGGAGAAATTTTTTGAACGTTTCAGAAAAAGTACATATGCTAATCTGTGTAAAAGTTCTGAACTTGGTTACCTGAACTTTTAACTACATGGACTGCAATAACACAATCCCCAGGTTCAGCAACTTTGACAAGGGCCCAGTTGAGCAGCAGTCTGCTATAGCTATCCATTCTAATCCCCACCAAAACATACCTCCTCTCAGCTGTCATTGCGTTTTGCCCTTATCTCAATCACCTGTTCAATCCCAAAACAGCTATGGGTTCAATTCCTCCTTGAATTTGCAGAAGAACTCCTGCAAAATATGCTGGTTGACTATCTCCCCTGTTCTTGAATGAACCCACTCATTCTCTGCAAAACAGAGCTACTACCATGGTTGAAACTTGAATCTAATGACACCTGGAAATACTATTTGTGAATATAAATAGCACTCATAAACAGAACCCCTTTAAAAAAAATCCACTGGGAGAGAAAATAAACAAACCCCATTAAAAATCACATGACACATTGGATGAAACGAAAGGTGAAAACCCACGAGATCTTAAATATTATATTCATATATATAGGACTATATGAGAGATGGTATTAAAAAATGTTGAATGAAGCAAAACGATAAACAAGAGCAGACAATGAAATATGCACCTAAATGTTGTAAGCAGCCATGGTTCGAGTACAACATGCTTTTTAAACGAAATTGCCGCCACATTGCATCAGCCTACCTACTGCAACTATATTTCCAAACAAGACTCAAATTGTGTTAATGTTGGTAGAAGAATACGGATGCATATATACATATATACATATATATATATCTAGCCTAGTATTTAAAAAAATGGTTGTTGGATTTTAGTTAAGGAAAAGATGTTGAGGGTGAGAGGATTATGGAGAAGGAAGTGTGGGCAACAGGAAGGAAGAGAATTGCCGCGAAAAGTGAGGGACAAAAATTGTAGTGCGCGTTGTTTTATGCGACTCATATGATATGAGAGAAACCGGGCGTTTTCACGGGAAACCCCTGATATCCGGTCGTATTACATGGACCTATCACCTATGTAACACTCGAGTTTTTCTTTTCACCGCAAACCAGCGCTTGTACCACATTTCTTCTACTGTGCGCTACTTAGAATTAAAACAAAGAATTCTTTTTTTTTTTTCCTTTCAAATTTCTAACTTTCTAAAAAAGAAATCAAAATTGGGGACTCATTCAATTATTCAAATTGAAGGGATTTAAACTTGAATTATTTAATTTTTTCTATGAAGTATATATTTCTATACTTCACCTAATGTGCAATAATAAGTGTGTAAAATGTAAATCCATGAGCAAGGTGGGAATTTAGATTTTAATAAAAACAATTACCACTTACTTCGGGGATTTTTAAGATAAGAAGGTACTCAGTTATAAGTTATAACAGAAAAGTATGCATATGCTTAATCAAATCCTCCAAATGGGATTAACACCAGTAAGTGTCGGTCCATATCGGTCCATATCTTCGAAATTCAAATATCCCTTCTCGTTTTCTGGAACGGATCCAAAGATAACTAAACTTTCTAATTAGTTGTTAGCAAAATATCTTTAACAACATATTATATAGATTTAATTTTAATTTATGGTGTAATTTTTTCTATACTTTTATTTTATAATGTGTTAATACATCATTAAAAAGTGTGACTATCACAATAATTATATAAAAAAATTAATCTTTTTAATGATTTGTCAACACATAATTGAATGACAGTGTACTTATAATAGATCAAAATTAAATTCTAATTATATACACTTCATAATAATTGCAATACATTAATGCAACACATTCATTATCACGACACTTCAATTACAATGATGTATGTGATATCCTAAGTGAAGAGTGGTCCATTTGTCCATTTGTTTGTGATTACGATAATCATGTAATATGTATTCATCCAAAATTATGGAAACCATATTCATGAAAAGGCTTACGTAGTTTTACACATCAGGCTTCTTGGAGTGCATATCCTTTAAATTTTATATGCAGTTTTCTTTTCAAGTGAGTTTGTCTACAGAACCAAAATGACGAAAGTTCCACCATTTAAGCATAATTTAAGTGGTTAGCGTAACTTAAAATTTCAATAAATATGCAAAAAAAATTGACCGAAAGTTCTATTAGCATCAGCCGCTCAACAACAACAAGGGCAATCCAACAGTTGAAGGGAGCAACTATGATAAATGAAATTGTTGTTACTTTAATTTTGTTTAATTTATTAGTTACTCGATTAAATGAAATTGAAATTGGCCATGAAATCAAAGTTTAACACGTTCAAAATCTGATTCATTTATGGGTCCCGCAAATTCAAAGCCTAAGTTGTACCTTTCAACTTTCAAACTTTCAACTTCAATCTTATCTGATGTTAGGTACAACAAATTGGCATGGTTTTGGTTTGTTGTAATTGGAGTTTCCACCTTTTCCCCGTTCGATTTGTCTGTGACTTTACCAAAAAAAAGCTTCCATACCAAGTGTCAAATACAACGGGCTCCATTTAGTCCATTAAGGAAACTTTATGATGGAGATGAATCACTAAATCTTCATACAATATATGAGGCAGTTAAAGCAACGTAGACACATTAAATAAACAGTTATCTCAACTTCACAAAAACCCAAAAGAAAAGCGTTTTGTATAGTTGAATCGATTTAAACGAAATAGTTAAATTAATTAGATACAAGGAAATAACAAAATGAGTTTAGACAAAAATGGGACTAGATTTCAAAGTTTCAAACTCAAATTAATATTATTTTACATATAAAAATTTAACGTAAGGAGAAATTATCTATATCTCAAGGTCAAGATAAATTATTAATTTTAATAAAAATTTATAATAGTATTACAAATCAAGTCAACAAGGACATCTGAATTTGAATTTAAGATATGTAGTTGTCATGTGCAGAAAATCATTTTCTTATTAAGTGAGCCAGCTCAAATTAATATGAATCAATAAAAGAAGAGAAGAAGAAAGAAAATGAAAGAAGAAGGGAGAAGCCAACATTTTAAAAGCCTAAAGTCTAAATTGTCTATTGAAGTTTTACGACGATGTTAGCTAGGACGGCTGCATCCGAACCAACAACTATGACAAAACTTAGAGAATCTGAATAAGAACCATAACAAAATCATCTATAACATAATATCAAAGGAATGATTCTAAACTTGAAAAGATGCATGACCAACCAAAGTGATTAGGGGACTCCTACAAAACATAATTCAGAAAGGTCCTCCCTTCTCGTCTTCAAATCAAATCCTCAATGTTCGTTTCTTCTTCCCCCCCGATATTACATACACTTTATTGGAACTAGCATTTTTCTTACTAAAAAATATATCCGCAATGTAAGTATACAAAAATAATTATTACATAATATATAATAACATGAAAATTTTCTATTTTTAAATTTGAAATTAGAAGGAAAAATTAATTTCTCATAAAATTATTTAAAAGCAAAAATTCTATGTAATAATTTTTTTTATTAGTCCTGGGATCATAGACCTCTTTTGTAACAATTTTTTAAATTAATTTGGAATGATAATTTTCTCCTCAATTTTTAATTATAGTTAAACAAAATATTTAAAAAAAAGTAAAAAAAAAACTAAATAAGGGAATCTCCTTTCTATAGCAGTAGTATAGATTATAATATTTTTTTATCTCCTTTCCCTTATTAACTTCATTTAATAAAATGAATGGGGAAAAAAAAATAAAGCAGTTCAAGCCTCACAAGTCACAATCGTTAGGGGTCGCGCGTCTCGCCCCCACAGGCCTTTGTAAACTGTGAATCTACCATCAGAAATAAGAAATGGTACTATGGCCTCTCAACTGCATCTTTGGAACTAAGTAAAAGGATTATTTTGCTTGAAGAATATAGATGGGTCAATGGGTCACGCCCAATTCTTTCTGCAATAACGCCAACCATAAGCCTACTGTTGGTTGCTGTCATTAAGACACTTCATGTAGCGTGGCTGGACTTAATTAGCTTGAAATGGCATCACGAATTTTGAATTCCATGTATCTGTGTGGTAGAGAAATTCTTAGATAGCTATTGGTTTCACATATTGCATGTTGCAATTATAAAAATGGGAGTCGAAGCATAATATCTATTGGAATATTAATTGTATTCTAAAATAATTGCAAACTTTATTTCCTTTGTGAGTATTATATAATAATGAAGAAATCTAACCAATGTGAGCCGGTAGGTGCTTGAACAAACTACTAATTTTGCCAAAGCACAACGACTTTAATATGTTTCTTGACTATTTGCTGAAATCGATAACGACAGAAGATCATAGCTTCTTTCAAGTCAGATGAGTGGTTTTAATAATAATATACGACAGTTATGTTTCAATTATAACTATTTGGGTAAGGTCGAGATGTTCACTAGCACTGTTTATATTTCTTTTACAAAAGCTGATATCAGCTGTATTGATGGTTATATATTTTGCAGGGTAGTTACTTATACACTATGCTATCTTAGCATTATATGATTTGAATGATACTTGATGGTGAAAGAAGACTTGAGAAGGGGTTGAATCAAGTCTACTTCAAATGAGCATTTATGCAAAATCAAACTCAAATGCAATATTGATGCCAAGATGAGATGATTAATGAGAAAAATAAGTAAGTTAGTCGCAATAAATATTCAAATATCAAAAATAGAAAATCTTGTGCAAACAACACAAGCTCAAACACCCAGCAGAAGTAAGCAAGCAATCAAGCAATATAATGTAAAGAGAAGGATTAGGAAGAGCTTGCACACAAAGATTTATACTGATTCGGCCCCAATGTGAAACCTACATCTAATCTCCAGCCTCGCTGAAATTTTTCACTATCAACTGAGTGTTCTTTGATCCACTTTAGAATCTTTAAGCTAAATATAAGTAGTTTTGATCAATCCTAACCTCTTTAAGTTAAAAACATCAAGTTGCTCACTCAACCTTGCTCACAGGTCACTTACAGACCTACAAACTAGCTCACCCAGCTAGGAACTCACAACCACGCAAGGCTTTATAGTAGAAAGATTGAAAAACTCTCTCACAATGAGTGAATAAATTAATGTAAGCTCAATACAGAAATACAAGATAACTCTCAAAGAAAAGGCACAAATGATTCTTCTTCTTTTGTGTGTAATCCTCTAGAAAATGGTGGGTATAAATAGGCAAGAGAATTTGAACGTTGCAGCACTGTAATCCTTTTTGTAGAAAAGCTTCTTGGACGTGTATTGTCCTTCATTTACTTTTGCCAAATGACCTACTACTCTTATATGCATGTCTTGTACTATTATGACCAAAGCATGATATATTCTAACGGTTATCAGCAATTTAGAGTCATTCACAGCCTATTTGGAAGCTTGAATCTCAAAACAAAGGATTTTGAATTTTTGACATGAGCTGACTTATCTTTGTTTATGAGACGACTCATCAGTGTATTTTTCATAAGCTGATATCAAACACGAGTAAGATTATTTTCATCTCATCTTTTGGTCTTCCACAGGCTTCTTTAAAACTGACTTGGGTCTTCAATATGAGTCTTTTGATCTTCTTCAAAGAGATGACTTATGTCCAACTTCCTTAAGTGTCTTCAATTTTGTTTACTGGATAACAACACGAGTCTTCTCATAATTTGACAGTAATTAGTTCATGCAGGCATGATAGCTGACTCATATAGGCTTAAAACATTTGAAATACTTTCTCTATAACTTGAGATCATGTTTTCTTTGATAAATTTGCAACACTTCATTTTAGCTTTAATCAAGTACAAGTATATAATGTTACATATTAAAATAATGTTTAGGATCATCATTAGAAATTAACAATTTTAAGAATCTTAGGCTAACAAGACTTAGTAGCCATAGTCATTTGTGATCAACAAGTAGATGACAAGTCTCATTATCTCATAATAAAATGTATATAAATAAGTTAGCTGGTTCAGGGGAGTCTGGATACACATGCATGTGTGTATCCGGTCTGGGCTCTCTCGAATTAGGTAGTTTCCAGACTATTTAGGATTTTCTTTCAAGAAAAACAATTGTAAAGTATAATAAATCTTCAAGATAATTATACAATAAAGCAGTTAGTCATTACCCCTAGCTCATAAAAACCTTATTTCTTAGCATAAAAAAGTACACACTGATTTAACCATCTTGGTAGTTTTTCCTTGTGCGAATAATAAGAAAAGCTCTAAATGGACTAGCATTATTCATAGAGAAAGCAGGCTCCAAAGCCTCCAATTACAAAGTTAAAGCCTTTGAGTTTTTTCAGTAATGGCTCGACTTCAAGCCATTTCTATATATAACAACCATATCACACTAAACTGAAGTATGATTACAGCTGTCACTAAAATAACCCAATTCAAGTTTCATTCAACCTCTATAGTCTATACCTGCACTGCATGAAGTTCGTGATTATAGAATCGTAAACGAGGAAACCTGGATGGAAAGAAAAATAAGAACCCTGTGAGCAGTACAATGCAGTAAGGCACAAAACGGGATGCAGCCAAATTTAATGGAGGAAATAGGTGGTGTTGGAGAAGAGAGATTGAACGAATCAAGAGTTCCATTTGCCATATTACTTTGTATTTTAGGCTGCTCAAACTTTTTCTGCTGCCGCTTTCAATTTATATAAAATTAATGGGGGCCTTCCTTTTGTAATTTACAACTACTGTGTTTTCAGAGCCACTTTCTTTGTGATTATCCATAGGATGAGAGAAGGAGGATCGGTCCACGATCCACAGTCCACACCACAAGATTCTCCGTTATGAGAATTTCATAGAAGTCATAGGAAGAATGATAACTTGTATATTAAGTCTATAGTTATATGATTTGATTAACCACCTATTATTATTATATGATTTGATTAACCAGTTGCTATTAATCAGTTCTCTATTAATCCAAAATCTCTCTTGGCTTTTCAAACATTTCCCGTACTTTCTTTCAGCTTTCGGGTACAACTTCCTTCCCTTGTGAAGTGCACCGATGCATAAAACAGGTTTTGCAAGGCACCAAGTTATTGTATGCCTACTAAAACCATGTCCAAAAGAAAAAGAAAAAATGACCCAAATGGTCAGATGATAAAAGAAATAACTATTTAATTTATTTTAAAAATTAATCAAATATTTAATTATATTAATCAATTAATCACGTATCAAATATTAAAATAAAAATAAATTATAAATTAATCATAAATAAATTATTAATTAATATAATTAACTAAATAATCATTACTCTTCATCAAGCTAAACATTTAAGTTATTTTTCCAAAAAAAAAAAAAAAGATCCAAACTTAGCTCGCCGACTCGATTCAAACGGTCCAACATTGAGTATCTGAAATTCTGAATCCTTCATGTTCAAGGTTTTAAAATTTGGTCTTACTCACATTCAATTCACATAGCATATGCTTCAAGTTTAAGGTTTTCAAAGTTTAACACCTTTATATCACGAGTTTCTGTCAACTGCATTAGATAATTCTACCAAACTTTCAACTTTGGGTTTGAACTTAGAACACTAATCAATAGAAAAACTAGCGAACAAATGAATGAATGAAACCTTAATCAAACCAACTATATTCAGTCTCCTAAGCAGCTAACATAATTACATATTACTAAGTTCACTTCCAAAGCCACATATGCAAATGAATAGAATTCATGTCCACAGAAGGAAATGGTCATTTAATAGCCAATACAAGCCCAGAGAATCGCAAGAGTTGTGCACGCCAACCATATTGAAATTATGACTATACAGCCAGAGATAATTAGCTTGATGCTTATGAGCGAACCTTAACGTGGTCAATTGGACTCGAGCAATTGCTTCCTCTAGGTTGGAAATAGTATAAGATATAGTATGGTGAAGCCTAAAAGGAAATTGCTACAGTCATGTCATCCTCCAAGAACTACAATATGAAGAACTGAAGATCACAAAATGGAACAGGCCTTTTGCCCCTTTCTCTTCTTTTTCTTCCGCTTTGGGGGCTGGAGAACTACTTTGATGGCCGCATCAAAAACAGCCTTCACATTCTGTATTCAAGGGCTAATATCATTAAGGTCACGATATTCTTCAACCTCCAGAACTTTTAAAGATGCAAAGAACATATAAGTACCTGCTGTGTTTTTGAACTACATTCAATGTACACTGGAGCACCGATAAGTTTTCTCAGTTCCTCGCCCTTCAGAAAAGACAGAAGATCAGTCCACTAATCTATCAAGTAAGTTGATGCCCTATTTATGAACAACAAATAAAGGCTCAAAAGACAAAAATAATGAAATATAAAACAACGCAAAGGCAATTAATCTATAAATAATGGAAGCAGGAGCAACTAGCAAATACCTGTGCTGTGGTAATGGGCACTGCACCAGGGTGGTCTTGAAAGAACTGCTTATCATCCCGAAGATCTAAAAGATACATATTTAGTTTCCATAATAAAATGCCCAAACAAACTAATCATGACAGCTTTAAAATGGAACCATCAAATGCATACAATTACCCTCTATGTAGGAGGAAACACATGTTAGAACACATTCCAAAAGCAACCATGTAAAAACAATTAACAGAAATAATTTGTTATATCTGTACCAATTATCGATTAAAGTCATGACTGAGGTAACCTTGGAAGATAAGAAGGAACTTCCTCCTCTCAATCTCTACTGAATACCAAGCCATCAAGGGCAAGATATAACTGCAGTGGCTTCAGATACTAGAATTTAGGTAAAGACATCTAATTAGAAGTTGGGTTCAATAAATAAGTAACTTCCCACAACTCTAAAACAATGAAAGATATAACATGAGTAAAAGATAGCAATTGGTATCAGCATTGGACAATGAAACTACTATAATGCTTGCCAAGCAAGGAGCACATCGACGGTGTAAATAGAGTTAGATGGAATACATAAAATATCTCTCGTGAATACCTGAAAATCAAATTAATAATTGATTCATTTTGATAGAGCATAATCCAGGCAGTCCTAGGAAAGAATCTTACACCACAAAATGAGAACTACTACATTATGCAGGTGCATGCTTCTAGTTGCAGAGGTTTCATGCACTTGAAGGTAACGAAGGAATAAGAATCTAACCAAGTTTTGTCCCAACAAGAATAATTGGAACACCAGGTGCATAATGCCTCAACTCAGGAATCCACTGGAAAAAAAAAATATCTTTAGTCCAGAGCAGAGAGGGACAAAACAAAAATAAAAAGAACAATACCAAGCTTACTTTCTTGGCAACATTTTCATAGCTGGCCTTGCTTATGAGAGAGAACGCAAGCAGGAATACATCTGCTCCACGATAGCTTAAAGGTCTTAATCTATTGTAATCTTCCTGGCCTGTTCCATAACTTGAATACATCAAACCAATAACAAGACACTCCTAAAATACAAGAATGAGATATAACCAGGAATCTAAACTTACCAGCAGTATCCCACAGCCCCAGATTCACAGTGCTCCCATCCACAACTACATTTGCGCTGAAATTGTCAAAGACAGTCGGCACATAGTCCTGTTGCCAATGGATCACAATCACAAACAAACAATTGATGTCACAATTACTATATCATCCCATAGTCATCCCTATCTGTCAGTCGTCAAATAGCACAAAGCAAATTGCTTTCAAGATTATTGCATCAATCCAAAAACAAGAAAAATCAAAGTCCTAATGTCATAACTCATAATCCAATTCCTCAATTGCAAAGATTAAATGGCCTTCAGTTCTAAAATTTCTAAACTTTGAAGCATGCATCATAGAAAAAGCTATGTGAAGATCATTTGACAGAAAAGACCCCAAATTTTGATTCTTTTTTTGAAGAAAGCATGTCATCGGCGACTCAAAATAGAAGGTTCAGACAACAGAACCAAAAAAAAAAAACTCAGAATTCAAGAGAGCACAGAATGCTAATCTTTCTTTGTGGTTAGGACCATATAGTTAGTCTTAGAGAAGAAAGAGATGCAGTGAGTCACCGTAGGGAAAGTATTGCTGGTGTAGGAGATGAGCATGCAAGTCTTGCCGACGGCTCCGTCACCTACTGTGACACACTTTATGAACCTGGAGCCACTCATTGCCGTTTACTGCTTCTGCAATCAGCACCCACTGGAATTCTCTCCCTTCAACTTTTGTTTCTTCTGCCAGAAACCCTAATGATTCATATGGCAATGGTGTTGTTCAACTCAAGTTCTAAACTTGGCATCTTCTTCAAGAAGAAGGAGAAGGGGACAAGATGAAAGGGAAAAAAGTGTGTCAGACAAAGACAGAAACAAAAGAAAGGATAAATTGAATTTTGGGTACCGTACTGGCTGGGCCTCTGGACTCAAAGAGAGCCAGCTATTGACAGCTATGGTCTATCATACTCTCTTACGGTCTTTTTTATTTTTGGGAAATTACTCTCATAGTCATAGGGTCATGCCACAATCTCTCTCACCTCCTTATTTTTAACAGTAAAATCTTATTCCTACGTTTTATTTTTACAACATTATTATTATTATTAATTATTTCATAAAATTCTTATTCTTTTCAATAATACTTTTTGTTGATAGCTATTCTTATTTAAATAATAAATTTTATAACATAATTAATAATAATATTTAATAACGTAACGATGTAAAAAATAAATATAAAAATAACATTTATCTATTTTTAACCTCTTGTTCCCCTACTATTACTAAATCATGTATGTAGACACTGTAGTCACCAACTCCTCTCACTTTCAACCTTTCCCCATCCATACATAAGAAGAGTTTATTTTTGGAATTTGAATTTTGATTCATCCTTATGTAAAATCTACTATTTTAATCATATGATAAGGATGATAGTGGAAAATCAGTTAATGAGTGAGTGAAGAAAATACTTTTCCACTACATGAGTATTTTGGAGAGGAAAACGATTTTTTTTTAGGTGCTGAGAGAAAAAAGAAACTGCTGCCTACATAAAAGAACAAGATAGCTAGGCTAGCATGTGAAGCATAAATGTCACTAGGCGAATTTTTGCTTTAAAATAACATTTACTGCTTATGGTAAGCAAAGAAAGAAAAAGGTTTATTACCAATTAATTATTTCATTTTTTTCTTAAAACTTTCCAAGAGTACTAAACCGTAACAAGTTGGATGTCATTAGGGGGAAAAATCCGTGAACTTCTAAGGTTATATAAATAAAAATAAAAATAAAAATAAAAATAAATCACATGAAGTCTTTTAAGATAAATTTTGTATTTTGGATATCTTAAAAAAAGATTACAACTTAAATCTATAACTTAGAATCTATGTCCAAACTTCCACCCACTCAGTTATATAGTTTCAACTAGATGAAAACTAAGTTTGTTGCGAGACTAGTCAAACCTAACTCTGGTCATGCTTTCATGCAATTAAATATTAAAGTGGTTGGAAGCTAAGGGCTAGCAGTTTTTAAAACTGATGACCATGGAAATAGTAAATATTTGCATTGTCAATTTTATAAATATGAGGTTTCTGTAATATGATCAAGGTGTTCAAGAATTTAAAGAGAAATCCTAAACTTAATTTTCAATGTACTTAAAAGAAGGGGGATCTGTAACTTATACAATTCTGAAGCAATGGTTATAGATTTCCGACAAAGAAAAAGAAACCGTATCCTTTGCTCTTTGGCCGATATGCTGAAGATTTGATAATGAAGAGGAAAAGGCTATGATACTCATTCATAAAGATGGGTATGGAACATCAACGAAGATTTTAGGTGGCAATATTAAACTGTGTATAGCTGTGCAACATATTGATTTTGTCCCTGTTTTATTTCTTCCTCACTAAGCCATTGTTTCAAGAATAAAATGCAAGCTGGGTCAAGTCAACGCATGTTGCCGTCCACTACACGGAAGAGCTTAACAACTACTGTCATAAAAGGGGAGATATGCTGAACAAATTGATGATGCTATAAGATTATTATCAAAAAGTGTCAACCCAGACCATTTGAGCTATCTAATAGCAGTAAGGAAGAAAAAAGAGAGTTAATGAAGTTATCGAGCAAATAAACAATAAACTGCAAATTTTACACTTTTCTATATTGGTTAACATAATATTCACTTCACCTGAGTTATTCCTTCTCAATTATATATAAGGCATTTGCTGATATAAGAAAGATTCAGATTTCAAGGTCCCAAATCTGGAGCTTAGAAGGCTTCACATTATGTGTGAAAAGGAAGGAAGAGAATAGGGATGGACAATGCGTCTTCTATTAAACCCACATGGAGGATGGTGACTGTTGGAGAGAATTTCACACACACACAGAATATAGAGAGAAATTTTTATAGAAAGCGAATTTTTATTCTTTTGCACATATATACACTTTTCCATTGATTACAAAGGCACCTATTTATAATGTTGTTGTATTCATTGCTACAACTAACTAAACACAGTTACAACCAACTAACAGATATAACCACCTATACATTCTGAATTACACATTTACAACACACCCCTTTAATTTTGAATGCTTAATGATACCACTCAAAGCAAGCTCCTTATCTGTTTAAACCTCTCAACTTTCAGTGACTTGGTAAGTATATAAACTATTTGTTCTTCAGAGTTGCAAAACACCAACTTTAGCTTGTCATTGTTCACTTGATCTCTTAGAAAATGGATCCTTGTCTCTATATGTTTACTCTTGCCATGTGAGACTAGGTTCTTTGCTAGATTTATAGCCGATTTGTTGTCAACATATAGATGCATGGGTTTTGATACTCCCACTTGAATTTCCTTCATCAAAGAGTTGAGCCATAAAGCCTGACAAGTAGCATAGGAAGCTTCTATGTATTCTGCCTCGCATGATGATAAGGTCATTACTAGTTGTTTCTTAGAGCACCAAGAGATTAGTGCATTGAGAAACTTAAACACATATCCAGTAGTACTTCTCCTATCAGTTTTATCCCCACACCAGTTTGAGTCAGAGTAACCAATTAGCTCAGCAACTCCTTGACTTATCCCTTTTGGAAATAATATCCCATAATCGAGTGTCCCTTTCAAGTACCTTAAAATCCTTTTCGCAGCTACCAGATGAGAGTGCCTCGGATCATCCATAAATCGACTAATTAACTTAACTCCAAAAGAGATATCAGGTCTGCTGTTGCACAAGTATCTTAAGCAACCCACCATTTGCTTGAACAAGGTTGTGTTGACAACTTTTTCATCACCTCCCTTTTCAAGCTTCACATTTGTTTCCACTGGAGTGCTTGCTGGATTACAGTTTATCATATCAAATCGTTTCAACACCTCAGTAGTGTACTTCTTTTGATGTAAGACAATTCCCTTTTCCATGTCCACAAACTCCATGCCCAAGAAGTATGATAGTGTTCCCAAATATGTCATGTCGAATTTAGACTTCATGTTCACCTTGAATTCTTCAATATCTTCAAGGTCACTTCTTATAACTAGCAAGTCATAGACATAAAGGCATATGAGCAGCATTTTTACACCAACTTTCACCCTTACATAGACACCATACTCTACTGAACACTTAATGAAGCCTTGCTACACCAAGAAAGAATCTATCCTTTTATTCTAAGCCGAAGGGCTTGTTTCAAGCCATACAAGGCCTTCTTGAGTCTATAAACTTTATCTTCTCTCCCTTTGAACTCAAACCCCGGTGGCTGTATTACATACACTTCCTCCTCCAATGGTTCATT
This sequence comes from Styphnolobium japonicum, assembly GCA_023212625.1. Lineage (NCBI taxonomy): Eukaryota > Viridiplantae > Streptophyta > Magnoliopsida > Fabales > Fabaceae > Styphnolobium > Styphnolobium japonicum. The sequence continues at coordinate 59,630,721 of JALBWW010000003.1, read as the reverse complement.
GAGAAATGCAGATTTAACATCAAGTTGAAACAATGGCCATCCTCTACAATTTGCAAAGGCTAGCACTAACCTTATTGTTTCGGTTTTGGCTACTGTTGCAAATACTTCTGAGTAGTCCAGGCCAGCTTTTTGAAGGAACTCCTTAGCCACCAATCTTGCTTTATGCTTAGCAATTGATCCATCAGGTTTTAGTTTCAGTTTGAACACCCACTTCACAGTAGTTGGCTGCTTATTGAAAGGTAAATCAACTAGCTCCCAAGTTTTTTTTTTCAATAGCTTTCAGTTCTTCTTTCTTCGCTTCCCTCCATGCCTCCTCTTTCATTGCTTTAATGACGTTAATGGATTCAGCATATGCTAGTAGAGCAAAGTGCTCCAACTCTTCTTCTATGGAGATTGTGTTGCCTGGAAACAATTCATAATCTGCATATCTTGTTGGCAATTGTCTTGCTCCCTCCCTGTGGTCTCTGTGTTTGAGGAGGTACATCAACATTTGTTGCAGTCGTGCTACCATTGCTTTGTTCATCCTCTAATAGTGTTGTAACAGTTGAGCTAGTACCACCGGGATTATTCTTCCAATCCCATGAGCCTCCCTCATTAATCACCGTATCTCTGCTCATTGAAATCCTTTTAGTTACAGGACTATAAAGTTTATAAGCACCCGTAGGATGGTACCCTACAAATATCATGGCCTTACTTTTATCTCCCAATTTTTTTCTCCTCTCATCTGGAATGTGTATGTAGGATAAAGATCCAAAAATCTTGAGATGTTTTACTACTGGCTTCTTCCTTGACTAGATTTCTTCTGGTACTTGATCAATCAATTTGAGACACTTATGTTAGCTTTGTATTAGGCTTTATTAGATGTTTATTGTGCCAAAAATTAGTATTTTAGATGAGTTTAATATTGTTGGGCCTCATTGGACTTTAATGCAAATTATGAATAATTCTTGAATTTTGATGTATTTTGACTTTTCCTCATTGGTTAGGCCATAACTTGGGACTTAGTGATCCATTTGAGGTGATCTTGGTGTCTTTGGAAAGCTAAGACAAGGCTCTACAAGTTTCATGAAGAACTCAAAGCTGGATTGGACTTCAAAGGGTCTAAAATATCCCTGCAATGCAGAGTGAGTTTGCTGTCATGGAAATCTGGGCAGTGTGCACATATTGGACTATATAATGGGCTATAGGCTCCTCTTGGGCTGAAACTTGATCATTAGAAAGATAAGACTCATATCTCCAACTTCACTGAAGATCATTTAGTCAATAGATGTCGTTATAGGCATGATTATGAAGCTACAAGTTGGTTTAAATTTGGATACATGTTTTGCCAACCTAACTTGAGATAGGTGCCATGTTTTTGGCATATTTGGTGTTCTAAAAGTCCGAATGGCATGATTCCAAAGCTAAAATTTCAAGGAGACAACTGGCTACAACTTTCATGAGACCTCCAAGCCAAAATACACCGTCTAGGTCATGAAAATCAAGTTGGAAGTCGAATAAAAGTTGCTGACTAAAAGCCACCAACCATACATCAGCCCACCTACCATGTACCAACCCACCAACCATGCATCAAGCTTCCATATTTGACAATTTCCATGTTTTTATAACTTGTATTCAAATTATTTTCAATTACAAATTGACTTCTAGGATTAGTATAAATAGAGCCAATCTTTTTGTATTATACATGATTCAATTTTATGTAAGTTTGAAGAAAGTTTGAGTATTTGTGAGAGTTTTCTTTCTCTTCTTCTCCATTCTCTTTACAATTTCGTTTTTGTTTTTTTATTTCTGAGTTCTTCCTTCCCATCCATGGAAGGCTAGGCTCTTATAATCAATCCAAGGGATTAGTCATCTTGATGTTTAATTTGGAGATCTTATTTTACTTGTTCATATTGCTCAACTGTTATTCAAGTTTCTCTTATTCTTCTTTTAATTTTGATCTAGATTGAATTGCTTAATTTGATTTAGATGATGATGTGATAATAACTTTATTATCATGTATTCAAAGAGGATCACAAAGACTAAACAATATATTAAAGCTTTTTGATAGATTGTTTAACTTGGTTAAATTCTAGATCTTAAGTTAATCTATGTTGGATGATGCTTACTTTATCTAACATTGGTTAATCAAATCATAGATGCTTATCAAGTAGAGAATTCTTGGATCATGTTAAGGCTTCTTGATGTGATCTAAGGCTAAGAACATGGTTAGCAATTAAGTGGATTCCTTGTGATCAATGATGGATTAAACTCAAGATCGGTAAATTTCCTTGGATTTGTTGTTTCTTTAGATTTTTTTACAACATTAAGTCTTGTACTTCTTTTCAATATTATTAATCAACAACAAAACCCCCATTTCTAATTATCTTGATATGATTAAATTTTTGTTTTTTTGGATTCTTGAGAGACGATTCGGTTCATTTTCTATACTACAAATTAGTTTGTGAACCGGTAATTTTTATTATTTGACGGGTCTCGACAACCTCTTATCAGTACTTTTGATTCCAATCTCTTGGTTAGGCACTTGTTTAAGATATAGGTGGCAATAGTTGCAGCCTCTCCCCAAAATGAGTGTGGTAATCCCTTATCCTTTAGCATGCTTCTCACCATATTAAGCATTGTTCTGTTTCTTCTTTTTGCAAGATCATTGTGTTGTGGAGTGTAGGGTGCTGTCACCTCGTGTTGGATTCCATGTTTTACACAGAAATTCTCAAAATCATTGGAGAAATTCTTAAGGGATTTCCCACTTTGTTTTTTGCCATCACTTTGAATTTTTGAAAGATGTCAAATACCTCTCCCTTTGTTTTGATCAAGTATAGCCACATCATTCTACTAAATTCATCAACAAATGACACAATATTTATTACCTTCAAGTCATGATACTTTAAATGGACCACAAACATTTGAATGCACAACTCCCAACAAGTCAGTGGCTCTCATTGGCAGGTATGATTTGAATGAGTTTCTGGGATGATTACTAACAAGACAACCTTCACACACCTTCTCTGGGATAACAATCTTTGAGAGGCCTTTCATTAATTGTTTTGTTTCAAGATGGCTCAAGCTTTTGAAGTTCAAATGCCTAAAACACGAGTGCCAAAGTCAAATTTCATCGCATGTTGCAGCAGCCAAGTAGTGAACTTCTGCAGCCTTGATATCTACTTGGAAGGTTCTGTTGCTCGAAAGTGGTGCTCTCAGTATCAGTTTCTGATCAGAATCAAACATCTTCAAACAATCATTCTTCATTATCACAGTAAAACCTTTCTCAACAAGCTGTCCCAGGCTAAGCAAATTGCACTTCATGCCTGGTACATATAGCACATCTTGAATAAGTGTCAATTGTCCATCTCTTCTTTTAATTGCCAAAGTTTCAATTCCTTCAGCTGTCACAGTTCATAAATCTGCAAATTTGACTTTACAACTTTTCCTTGGATCAAGATTAGTTAACTGCTCTTTACGGTAGGTCATGTGATTTGAGTAATCTGTATTCAGATACCATGAATCTGAATTTACAGGTGGATCATTATCAGAAGTTGTAATTAACAACACCAGGTATGAATCTGAGTCATCTTGTGCCAAGTGAGCTTCATCATCATTTTTCCTTCTTTGCCCTTTATTTCTAGATTTGCATTCATCATTGAAGTGTCCCCCTTTCTGACAGTTGAAACATTGGATTTTTCTCTTGTCAAACTTCTTCTTACCCTATTTGCCTTTGAAGCCTCCATCTCCTTTCTTCTTTGAGGTTTTAGCATGATCATAGTCTGAATTTGATTGTTCTTGACTGTAAGTTGAGCCATTAGCACCTTTCACATATTTCCCTTTTCCTTTGACTTTCCAATACTTTCCTTTGTCATTGCCCCTATGCTTCATCACTTGAGTCTGCAATGCTTGACCTATATTTTTCTCAGAGCCTCTCTCATTGAGTCTTTGTTCATGCGCTTCTAATGAACCTTGAAGTTGTTCAATTTTCATATTCTCCAAATCCTTAGATTCCTCTATTGCCACCATTATATAGTCAAATGTTGGGGTTAGAGTGCACATCACCTTCTCAACAATCATTTGTTCTAAGACCTTCTCACCACACCCCTTCATGAGATTGGTGATGCTTAGGATTTAGGTGAAGTAATTTGAGATTTTCTCGGAGTCCTCCATTTGGATCAATTCAAATTGTCTCTTCAACATTTGAAGTTTCACCTTTTGCAATTTGTCTCCACCTTCATGGCACTTTACCAATGTATCCCACGCCTCCTTTGTAGTCTTGGCAGAAGCAATTTTTTTCAAAATGAGCCGAATGAACACTTTGATGTTTCAAGAACATGGCCTTGCAATCTTTTTTCTTGGCCTCCTTATATGTTGCCCGCTATGTATCATCAAGATTTTCACTCAATTCCTGATATCCATTCTTTATTGTATCAAGAACATCTTGGAAGCCAAAGACAACTTCCATCTGCACACACCACCGATCCCAATTCTTCTTATCAAGAACTGGTAGATTGCCAAGAAGATTTCCATTTGAGTTAGCCATTGGAAATGATACACTCTGGATCACTCAATGCACCACACAGTTTTGATTTTCAGGCTCTTGGATTCACAAAACTCTGAATACCAATTTGCTGGAGAGAATTTCACACACACAGAAAGAGAGATTTTTACGGAAAACGAATTTTTATTCTTTTGCACATATACACACTTTTTCATTGATTACAAAGGCACCTATTTATAATGTAGTTGTATTCACTGTTGTAACTAACTAAACATGGTTACAACTAACTAACAGATATAACGACCCACAGATTCTAAATTACACATTTACAACAGTGACAAGTGCGAGGATGATGTGAATGAAAGCAATACCTTCCATTGCAGTTATGCCATAATTCACAACTACCAAGAGTATGGACCACGCTTTTTCCTTCATCATGAAGCAAAGAGATAAAAATTCCATTGTTGGGTATGGACGGCTTGGAGAACCATTTATTCGTAATTAAACTAGGGAATGAACTGGTGAATGACGGGTACTAAACCAGCAACTTCTTCCTCTGCGTTGCCCCCGTTTGAGAGCTTCTTGGTCCATCACCCTGGACAAATCTTGACCTTGATCTTGAACTACCCAATAAAATTAAAGGTAACCTTTTTACGTACCACCAAATACATATTTTTATATATGTACATGTATTAATATCTGAATTTAATTGGAGATATTTAAATTTAACATTCATCTAAATTTTATTTACACACCTTATATGCTAAATCAATAGTTGTAGAGTGACTCGTGATACCCCCCCTAATCATATTAGATCTCAAAACATTGACAAATATGACATCTTACGGAACAAGTAGTACTAGGAGTGGACAAAAGCAAAGGAACCAACAAGTGAATGAAGAGACAACCTTATTAAGTACATACAATAAAAGTCAATGACATTTTTAAACTGAATGTACCTACAAGAAAACAATTTATCACAATCTAATCAATATCATTATCAACAGTCACTCAACCTGATTTGAAGCAACCATTGAGATAGATTATATTCTTAAATTTATTTGTGTATGGTTGGAAGTAACGTTATTTATAACAAACAGTAATAAAAAAAAATTATATAATTTTTCCTAGATTTCTGACAAACTTTTTTTTATAAACTATTAAATAACAATGAGACTCAGGTCAATTTTTTTTAAAAAAACTTTGTAACTTTTTTTTATATATATATAAGATTACAAGACAATTTTATACATTTTGAGTGTAAAATTAATTCTTGTTGAGATGTTAACTTTGTCAGGGTCACAAGAATATTTTTTGTAACTTCACTTTGGATAAAAAGCCATTTTTCTGCATTTTCCTATTACTACTTTGTCACTTGTCACGTTTTTACTAGATCCCCTTAATCAATCCATTAACATGCATAGTTGCATCCATGATTAAAAAACAACTTAGCACATGTTTAAGAAAAATTAAATTTTTTTCATAACTTTTTCTTATAAAAGTTATTTTATGTAACATTTATCATGTTTGGTTACAATGCATAAAATTTATTAAAAGTGAAGATTATTTTTTCATACACTAAAAAGTATTTTTTTAAAAAGCTTTATTTTGAACATTTTAATTAATTGATTTTAGATTATTTCAAAAGTTTTAGTAAATAAATATTATTTTTCAATCAACTAAATAATTTTTACTCATTTCATATCTCTTATAATAATTTTATACATAAAAATGATTCTTTTTATACAATCTAAATAAAAAATTATCTTAAAATCAATTATAAACTAACATCTAACTATAAATTAACTTTTTCATAAAAATTAATTTTATATATAATTAATATTTAATATAATATTTTTTTTACAATTAATCCAAACATATTTTTAACCTCGGATAATGGACAAGTACAAATACGTTTAGTTTGGAGGCAAGAGGCGAGGTGAGAAGATTACGACAGAAAGACAATTATTATTTTATTACCAACCTCTTTCTTCTTCTATGTAGTGTTTTTTGTACCTAATAAATGTTAGGAGAGGGATAATAGGACAAGAATTATCCCCTACTTATTCAACAAATTAAAATCAAACCGTTTAAAAACTTAAAACAAAGATATTCACACACTTTTTAATCATTTGATATACTTTTGATCTTAAAAGTTTTAAGAGTTTAATTTCTATCAACTGTCAGTATAAAATTTCTTTACACTATCATCCAATTATGTATTGTCAAATCATTAAAAATGTTTGACTATCACAACCATTACCTAAAAAGTCTAACTATTTTAATGATGTGTCAACATATGATTGAATGACAGTGTAATTTTTTTTTTACTAAAACAGTAGATAAAAATTAAATCCAAGTTTTAAACCACTATATATGAATTGAATTCAACTCGAACTTTAGAAACAAATTAGTTATTCACCTCCCAAAATCTATAAGATAATCATTATACAAATTTTATCATGCATATCTGTACAAGAGGACGTATGAATTTTGTATCTAACATTACTCAATACCAAAGTACCAAGCCATATGCATGGATAATAGTCTATCTACCTTCTAGCCTCTAGATTTCACCGTATCCTGGCCGTTCATCTTCCCTTCCTACCAAACACCTGTAAGTTAAAACACCAGGAAATGCAAACTGTCTTTAATGTTCTCCCTCTTGAAGGTTTTCAAGAGATAAAGAACATATCATATTAAAGGTTGGTATTAAGATTTAAATGACTTTTTTTCTTTCCAGTCAATCACCATAATTAGCTTTTTAGGCCAAGTAACGTTTCACAATATCCCCACAGATTAAGCCCTTTAGACTGTCTTTAAAACTAATCAACAATTGACAACTTATAACAAAGGCTTTTGTTACTTTCCAACCAAAACAATTCTAACTGAGATTTGAACTTGCATCTTATCCAGCAAGTCTACTTACTAACTGGATCAACTATCAATTGATATTGATAAACATATTTTATATGCATAATTTAGCACCTCTCATTGGCCTATTCTTATGAAATTATTGCATATATGAAGTGAAAATTGCATAATTCCTCATATATTGGTTATGTTGTTACAAATTGAGCAAAACACCCGAAGGACTATTCAAAGCAGTTGTTGAACCAAAATATCATGAACTTGGATGTTGATATCAAGATAGCTCAAATGGGTAAGAGAAACGGGCACCTAAACTCAGAATTTTGGGTTACATCAAATTCGGGACAAATCAGAAAATTCCTGCTCAAACCTATACTCGGTTATTTGGTGATTTCTCAAGATCTAACCGTTGGATGTAGCTGAAATTTTGATATGTCATGCATGACATAATTCTCTATGACTTTCATAGAAATGAAGATTTCCATATTAGCACCGGAAGTGGGTCAAAATTAGGAAACAAGTTGGTGGCTGTCATTTTTGATATTATCTGAGTAGTTTCGGCAAAATGGTCAGAGCTCAAGATCCAACCGTTAGATCTGGCTGAATTTTTGACATGTTCTTCATGACTGCATGTGCTACAACTTTCATGAAGAGAATATTTCCAAATTATGACAGGAGCAATGACGAAATTGGTAATCTTCGGAGCTGAAATTTCAACCCATGTGCAAAGAGATTTGACAAAATTGTAATTGAATAGTTCTAGCCTTTGCCTATAAAAGGAAGGCATTTGCCACACTTAAGGGCATCCCATTTCTGAATTCTCTCATTGTAGTTTGAGTTAGGGGTGAAACTTTGATAAATTGTGAGATTTATACTTTGATTTCAAGGTTAGATCTTCCAATTTGTTTAAAGGAAATCCCAAAGCTCTTGTAGTTTGTATAATATAATCTTCATCTTATTCAAGTTTCTTCATCTTGATGTCTAGTTAAGGTTCTTCCTAGAGTTAGGGGTGAAGCTTTCATAAATTGTGAGATTTATACTTTGATTTCAAATGCTAGATCTTCCAATTTGTTTAAAGTAAATCCCGAAACTGCACCCGTTGTGTTCTTGTTAATACCAACAACCACTTTCATTTCTATCATGCTTTTCACTTGTTCTTTTGTTTCCTTTTAATATAATGAGTAGCTAAATTTCTATACTAGTGATCGCAATTTGAACTCACACATAATTTGATTCGCTTATCATATCCAAGAGTAGCCGATTATCTTGAATTGTTTATCTTACTTGTTCTTAATGCTTTTAATTAATTGGCCATTAATTAAATTGAATTGATAAACCTTAAGCAACTTGACAAAGGGATTTTGGTTTTAGATCTAAGTAAGATAACATATGATCTTTGTGCGAAAGCCTTGAGTTTATATAGGATAGACATATACCTATATAACATATGTAACTGATCAATCAATTTGAGACACTTATGTTAGCTTTGTATTAGGCATTATTAGATGTTTATTGTGCCCAATATTAGTACTTTAGATGAGTTTAATGTTGTTGGGCTTCATTGGGCTTTAATGCAAATATTGAATAATTTTCGGATTTTGATGCATTTTGACCTTTCTTCCTTGGTTAGGTCATAACTTGGGACTCGGTGATCCAATTGGGGTGATCTTGGTGTCTTTGGAAAGCTAAGACAATGCTCTACAAGTTTCATGAAGAACTCAAGAGCTGGATCGGAATGCTAAGGGTCCAAAATATCCCTGCAATGCAGAGTGGGTTTGCTGTCAGGAAAATCTGGGCAGTATGCACATATTGGACTACATAGTGAGTTATAGACCTCCTCTTGGGCTGAAACTTGGTCATTTGAAAGATAAGACCCATATCTCCAACTTCACTGAAGACCACTTTGTCAATAGATGTCGTTTTAGGTATGCTTCTCAAGCTACAAGTTGGTCTGAATTTGGAAACACGTTCTTCCAACCTAACTTGAGGTAGGTGCAGTGTTTTTGGCATTTCTGGAGTTCTAAAAGTCCAAATGACATGATTCAAATTGGAGATTTTCAAGGAGACAACTGGCTACAACTTTCATGAAGACATCCAAGCCAAAATGCACCGTCTAGGTGATGAATTTGAAGCCAGAAGTCGGATAAGAGTTATTGACTAAAAGCCACCAACCATACACCAACCCACCTACCATGCACCAACCCACCAACCATGCATCAAGCTTCAACATTTGACAATTTCCATATTTTTATAGGTTGTATTCAGATTATGTACATGTATAAATTGGCTTCTAGGATTAGTATAAATAGAGCCAACCTCTTTGTATTAGATAGATTCAATTGGAAGTAAGTTTGTAGAAAGTTTGAGTATTTGTGAGAATTTTCTTTCTCTTCTTCTTCTTTCTCTTTTGAATTTCGTTTTTGTTCTTTATTTTCTGAGTTCTTCCTTCCCATTCATGGAAGGCTAGGCTCTCATAATCAATCCAAGGGATTAGCCATCTTGATGTTTAATTTGGAGATCTTGTTTCGCTTGTTCATATTGCTTAATTGTTATTCAAGTTTCTCTTCTTCCTCTTTTGATTTTTATCTAGATTAAATTGCTTAATTTGATTTAGATGTTGATGTGATAATAGCTTTATTATCATGTGTTCAAAGAGGATCACAAAGAATAATCAATTTATTAAAGCTTTTTGATGGATTGTTTAGCTTGGTTAAATTCTTGATCTTAAGTTAATCTATGTTTGGATGGTGCTTACTTTATCTAACCTTGGTTAATTAAATCCTAGATGCTTATCTAGTAGAGGATTCTTGGATCATGTTGAGGCGTCTTGATGTGATCTAAGGCCAAGAACACGGTTAGCAATTAAGTAAATTCCTTGTGATCAATGATGAGTTAAACTCAAGATCGGTAAATTTCCTTGGATTGGTTGTTTCTTTAGATTTGTTTTCAACTTTGAGTCTTGTATATTTATCAATATTGTTAATCAACAACAAAACCCCCCCTTTCTAATTATCTTGATCTGATTAAATCTTTGTTTTTCTGGATCCTTGAGAGACGATTCGGTTCATGCTCTATACTACAAATTAGTTTGCGAACCGGTAATTTTTATTATTTAACGAGGTCTCGACAACCTCTCGTCAGTAACCATTAATGAAATCGGAACTTAATGAATTCTTGATTATTTGATAGACATAGACATATAGTTTATCATTAATTAAGGATATTTCTATTTGACCATCGAAAGAGGCTTATAGATAAATTAAGGATTTCTAGTTAACAATTCAGATAATTAATTGATCTTGGATGGAAGTAAGAGAATTAAGTAAAGTGTGATGAATAATTGCAATCTTAAGCTTGGTTAATTTGATCATTAACTTTATCTTCTTGTTTACTTTAATCTTTAGTCTTTCATAAATTATTTCTTATTAAGTTGTTTAAATAAGATTGAGTTTTGCAAACTTTTAGTAGATAGTCAAATTTAAAATTAATTCCTATGGGTTCGACTCTTTCTTACAACTATATTACTTGATTTGCGATAACGTATACTTGCGTTGTGATTTACCACATCAGATATATATATATATATATATATATATATATATATATATATATATATATGTATTTTGTAAACTAAAATATCCACACCCAAAAAACAATATACTAATCTCACAAGATATAATCAAACGCATGAAATGAACATCTTTCAACTGTATTTTCTCTATACACACCGTCTTAAAAATCAAATCCAAGATAGAATACTTAAGGTAATCAAACACTTTCCACTCTGACAAGTGCAAATGGAGTTTAAATTTGATTTAGTTCATAATTGATGCAATTTTACGTGACTTTAAATTGCTGTCATTAGTGGCATATATGAAACAATAAGTATCAACAATTTAATCAATACTCTAAATGGTCTTTGATGCAGATGTTCTAGGATTTTAACATAATACAGTATGCCAACATAGGATCAGATCAGCTCTAAATCAACATTTCCATACTATACTTAACTTCACCTGGCAACAATCAAGACTAATATTTTACGGAAATCTATCAGCCAAAACATAAAACTTCACTATATTTAGCGTACAGAGCAAGTAAACTGAAACTTCAATTTTGGCCAAAATTGAACCATAATAAATTTCCTAAAGAATAGAGAAGTTTCATTCGATAGTTTAACCCCCCCGCCCCCCTCTCCCCCCAAAAGATAACAATGAAGTCAATAATATAATCAAACTTGGTATACCAATGACCGGCTTAGCTCTGAGTAAAATAAACTCTTGATTGTGAGAGAATTTAGCTTATTTGCAGAAGAAAAATCTTTCAAATGAGCCATCAAAACTTCTACGGGCACTGATGTATACCATTTTACCACCACATGCAAATTATGCCATCCTGTAGAGGCCTTCATTTTCTACTCATACAGCACATTTTTGCCCAATATCAGTACTCAACAACAAAACCAAGTGGAGCAGTGAAGAAGTTTCAGATGTCTTCATCCGAACTAACAAGATCTAATTCAATCATCTTTCCTGTACTCTTTGTGGTTTTATCAACCGAAACTTGCCCATCTGTTTTTATTCTTTTTGCATCTACGTGTTGGCTTCTTATGACTGCAGGGGATCCCACATTCACAAAAGATGATCTCCTGAAGACAACCAATAAAATGTAAGTGACGCTGGTATGCTATGCCTCCATCAGTGCAATGCATAAAATGCAAGTAACATTAACTTAGAATCCTATTTGCAACTCACCTCTTCTCTGTGCAATTCCTTTGTTCAATTGGAGTCTTTGGTCCTTTATTCATCGTTTTTGGACCCAACTTGCCTGTAAATAGTAGTAAAAAGCAGCTAAGATTACAATATCATGAATGCAAGAATTATTGCCATCAAAGTTATAAGATAATCTAATCACCTGTGACCTCAGAAAGAAATCTAATCCCTTGCGAATGTGTATTTGTTGTTACTTTTCCTGCATTGCTGGTATAAGGATTAAAAATATTAATACTTGGCACCAAAAGAAGTGAAAAATAAATTCAGATTTCGTTGCAATATAGCTCATCAGGTACTGAACCCATGCTAACTTTGACAAACCTCAATGCCTTTCTGAGACCATCCACAGACAACAATTTCACTCGCTGAGACTTCTTCAAGTTTGTTTTGTCAGCAAGAGGGTCAACTAAGTAAATTCCCTCTGACTTGAGATAATCCCTAGGCCTAAAGGCTGTTCTTAAGTTTCTGCTAACAAAAATCTCATGTTTATGTCACATCTAGGATGAGATGAAATCAAACAAATCAATCAAACAAGTTCAGCACTACACAAATGCTAACAATAAGATAGTTGAAACTTAAGTTAAAAGAGCCACACTCACCCTCCCTTGAGTTCAGTTCGCATCGTGGAATATTTCTCTGATGCTTTCTACAGGAAACTATACATGGTTAGTGAATTGATATCCTTGTTACAGAAGAACATTGACAAGAAAACATGGAAGGATTAAATGCTGCTTACTGATTTATGATATTTACAATATGTCCCATGACGCCTGAAATAACAAAGATCAACAGTTATGAAGTCAATCAATCAGCATGTAAAAAGTACTGTGATACTGTCAGAAGAAAAACAAATTAAAAGGAAAAGAAACATAGTTTACAAGGAAAAGTATTAACTAAAAAAAAAAAAAACAGAAGGATTACATCAAGGAAATTTAAACAATATAAAATACAAAGTATACGGCGCTATTTCATATTCCCTTGAGGAACTGACACCTAAAAACAAGATTGAGCTTTTCCATTCAATGTTTAGTTTTGGTTTTTCATAAAAAGAACAATATAAGATTTTCCTTTATCAATATGTGTATGGTTTATCGGCCAGTTTTCTGGGCAACTTGTCTATTAAATGTGGTGTACTCAAGAAAAACAGCTTAAAAGCCATCTAAGAATGACAAGCACATGGATCCAGGTTACAACTAATAGTGCTCATGGTTTTCATATGTGGATTCGGCTAAGTGAATTCTCACAAATCCATAGATTGTTATCTAAGTGATTGAACTTTGTAAAATCTAAACTATTGATTCCCCCACTCTGCACTTTTCTTTCTAAAGTGCGCCCTAGAGAATCTTTTTCCTAAACACCTTGCGCGATCTCACTTTTTCTTCTTTGCCCTTAAAAATCCCAGTCTAAGGTATCTCTACTTATTAAATGCCTATCAGTACCTAATTTACCCTTCTTCCTCTTTTGTTTTATTTGTCACAAAAAAACTGAAAAATCAAATGTAAGAACTCATAATTAAGACAACTTTTGACCCAAGCAGTACCAAATTAATAATTGAAATCAGGCATATTCAATAAAGGGAGCATTTTTTAAAGTGTCTATTAAAACTGTGATCATATCTCTGCACCAATGAGCACTTAACATATTGGATTAGGTTTAGAGATTTAAAAAAGAAGTCATATTGAGATTTCACAGGCCATCATATCAAATAATTGGAGGTACTTATTTGTTTTCATACTTATTTATGACCAGTGTACAAGCCATCCCGTCTGCTCTTCTCCCTTTGCAAACTCCATAATCAACAGAGGTTCCCATCTTCAAAATTTGACTAGGGGAATATATACTTAAAGAAAAACCATTACCCTGCAAATAAATAAATAAACAATTGTAGAACTTTTTGCAAACCTTGATAAATAAAAGCCCAACCAATTTATAACAATTTGATACCGTGGTATCCTTGCGGACTGCACAATTAAACAGTGCAAAGACTGTTCCTGCCTGCTCTTGCAAGTTCCTCTGATAAGCATCGCCAAACAAGAAAAGAGAAACAGTATTTTCATCCAAACACCCAATTTTCCATATACAATAGCTCTTCCCTGTTGAACTTGTCTTCGGACTCCCCTTCTCAGTCAATACTCCAACAGTCACCCAACTTCCAGAAAAAGTATCCCCAATCAACAGATTCCTGAATGTACACTCAGTAAACCATAATTTATATCATTCCAATCTATCAAGCAAAAGTCAACATTGCATAGCAAAAGCAAATTCAAAAGTTCTAGAGTAATCCAATTTTCATTTTTGAAGGCAACAGTCATTACACATAACATAAGAGTTAAGACTATGCCTAGACATAGTAGAACACAAGGTGAAGAAGCTTACTTGATTACTGATAACCGAACAGAACGAATGTCTGAAAAGCATTCCCTAAGCTCCACAGGGGTTAACAATTGGTTCCTGAATAAAAACAAATTCAGTAAAAAGGATGTTCTAAACAGTTCAAAAACAAAAATGACTGTATTTTGGAAGCACATTTACAGGCACATATAATCTAAATTTCAAATATCTCAAGACCCAAAGAATATACATATGAACTATGAAGTAATACCCCCGCACCTTCCTCCCAGTAGTGCTTTTCCCTTTCTCTTTATTCCCATATATAGGGTAAGCTTACTTGAGTAAGTGAAAAATAGGAAGGAAAATCTCCTTCAACTCACTACTATGCTATAGGAGTGGCCAAGCTATGTGGGTTCAAGTATAAATGAGTTACACTTCACTTTGATCCTTTCTACATTTTTGTTGTACCAAGCAAATAAAAGTGGTTGTCATTCCAAATATTTTTCAACTCCCCAGTTTTCACCTACTCAAAAAAGCATAGCCACGGTATAACCTATATATATATATATATATATATATATATATATATATATATATATATATATATATATATATATATATATATATATTTATTTATATATATATTTATTCAGTTAAATTAATAGTGAGCAATGGCCAACCTTATTCGAAGACCTGAAAACTTGTCAACCTCGGCATCATTTGTGGTCACAGTCCCATTATTCTTAACGGGGTTTTTTTTTGCTTTAGGGTCGTCGTAGTGAAGGCAATCCTGAACAGCATTTCTGAATACGGACATATCAGCCTTCTCCCTTTGCTTCGGTGACCCATCATCGGATAGGTAACCTGCAATTTGAGGAATACATAGTGACCCACGATTTGAAATTGCAAAAGCATAAAATTCAAAGTTAAAATCAATCAACCTTCAAAAGATAGAGGCATTTGTACCTGGTGAATGGGGTGAGGGAGAACCAGGAGGGGTTTCCAGAACCCTATCCTGAAGGGAAAGGAGGAGATCGAGGTCGTCTTGGTGATTTGACTTTGACATGGTGTCTAACAAAGAAGAGAGGGTTTTGGTTTTAATGTAATCTTTAAAACTCGAAAAATGTTAGTTCTCAGTTTCTGACCGAGTAGTGAATCAATTGAGTGCTGATTTTGATTATGGGGGGAGATGATGAATATTTTGGAGGGAATTTAAAATTTAGAGGAACAATTGATGCAAGATTTTTCTTGAAGCCCAATATATAGGAAAGTGGACTGGGTTGATGTCATTAATGGGTCTAATCCACTCCACCAAATTAATTGATTGGACTGGATTGTGAATTCTCCGTTTGGGTCTTTTCATTTCAAAAGTCATAAATGTGTAAAGGAAAGACACAATTAAACTAAATTTCAAATATCCGTTTTTTCTTTTCTTAATTTCAACTTACATGTAGAATTTCCTCAAGCATACAAGATGATTAAAAATATATCATAAATGCACTTTGATTCCTGAAATTTGGCTTTGTTTATAATTGGAATCTTGATTTTTTTTATCTTTTAAAAATATTCATGAATTTAGATAAATGACACCAACAATACCCAAAATCTAAACCCGCCCAAAAACACCCAAAAAAAAAACCTGCACCTAATGATCCATCACCCATTTAAAGGACCACGTTTAGAAGAGATTTGAAGTTTCGAATCAAGTAATTGACACATGAGAAATGAGGCTTATGCTATGCAGTGGACCACGTTTAGCGACCTATTAGATGGAACCCAGTGGGCCAAATTCAAATGTGTGTTAACAATAACAGCCCAAAAGAAAGACTATTAGGTAGGCAAGCATTATATTTAATAGTTTTGACATGTTGGAAGAGTGCACTTGTCTAATTTCTCATGAAGAAGATCCTCCGATATGCATGGTGAGGCCGAGGTTGTCCCATGTTATGGCAAAAAATAGTATGAGCACCTAGCAGCCAACAAAGAATTCAAAGCTACGTAAGTAGCACACAGTGAAAGAAGGAGAGGGAAAGAAACGGAAAGAGACACCTGGAACAAAGCAACCTCGACCAATGATTCCTAACAGAATTCAAAGTGGAAACCCGAGGTTTTCTCTAGGCCCTTGTATGTATCATTGGCTCCCCCTATATCAGTGTCCCTGATGGAATTTCGGAACCAGCTTCTGGGCACCTCCTCCATCTGAGAAGGAGGATCCTGTCTAGGCTGCTCACTGGAACCACCTTTTCGCTTTTTTCCTTGAACCCGAGCACGGGTTCCTTGTGGAAGAAGGGTAAATATGACGGTGTCTAGCCGCAGCATTGTTTTCATTACCCTACTTTCCATCATTGTTTCATCCACCATTGCTGGCGCCCATGTTCATAAGGGGAAGCATCATCGTCAACATCTTCATAAGGGGAAGCAGATTGTGACTTATGACGGGAGGTCACTCTTAATCAATGGAAAACGTGAGCTTCTCTTCTCGGGTTCCATCCATTACACACGAAGCACCCCAGAGGTACATTGATATCATTTCCATTTCCACCATTTAAGTTTTAACTTGACATTAAATAGATCACAGAATAACATTAATGGTTGTGTGATTGAATGTGGGGTGCAGATGTGGCCAGACCTTCTTGATAAGGCAAAACATGGAGGTTTGAACGTGATTCAAACTTACGTGTTTTGGAACGTTCATGAGCCAGAGCAAGGCAAGGTAAAATTAAATAAGGAATTTATCTCTTAATTTTCTGGATCCACATAGCATGCAATTGCAAACTCTGATTATTCCTAGTCCTGTGCTATCACTCAAGGTTAATTAATGTCCCAGTCTGTGACTTGGTTTGTTCCATTATGCAGTTCAACTTCGAAGGCAACTATGACCTGGTAAAGTTCATTAAGCTCATTCAAGAGAAAGGAATGTATGTAACCCTCAGGATTGGGCCTTTCATCCAAGCTGAATGGAATCATGGGTACGGGATCGATTAATTAATTTCTCAACTATATGATTACCTCTCCAAGTCATGTTAGAGAGACAACACACAAAATATCACAATAGATTCTGCATTATTAGATTTATCTCTAGATTTATGCAGGGTTAATACACGTAAAAACCAATGTCTGCCTTTTTTTTTATGCAACTTTTTAACATTACCCTTTACACTCCTTTATTATTTTCTTTCTCTGGTAATACTCTCATTCTTACTATGTTCATATATCAGAGGACTCCCATATTGGCTAAGAGAGGTCCCTGGCATCATATTCCGCTCTGACAATGAACCCTTTAAGGTAATCAACCGTGTTATGTTCTCCAAATACAACTTGCAGGAAATTGAAGCTACAATTTAAGATTACTGAAATCCTTTCTAATTTGCAGCGTCACATGCAACAATATGTGTCAACCATTATAGAAATGATGAAAGAGGCCAAGCTCTTTGCTAACCAAGGAGGCCCCATCATCTTGGCACAGGTTTTGATTTCTACATGATCCTTCTGCACAAGTCTATTTAATTTCTGCTCAGTATTCAATACATAAACGCTTGATATACTATTTAATTACTGCAGATTGAGAACGAGTACAACCATATCCAACTTGCTTATGAACTGAAGGGAGACAATTATGTCCAGTGGGCCGCAAATATGGCAGTGGCAACCAATATTGGAGTTCCATGGATCATGTGCAAGCAGAGGGATGCCCCTGATCCAGTGGTAAGTTTATGAAATTGTTTAGGCACAAATTTTCTTCCAGTGAGATATTGTGTATTACCTCTGACCTGATCATGCGTACTTCATTTCGCAGATCAATGCATGCAATGGAAGGCACTGTGGTGATACCTTCTCAGGCCCAAACAAACCATACAAGCCTGCCATATGGACTGAAAACTGGACTGCTCAGTAAGTTACTCCTTTGGCCTTGCTTATCGTTAGTGAACAAGTTATGAGTCCTAGCTGCACATAAATACGGCAAAGACGCAGTTCATGTCATGGCTTCAAAAAAAGTGCTAATTAATTTGTTGGTAATTTGCAATTACAGGTACAGAGTATTTGGAGATCCACCATCCCAGAGATCTGCAGAAGATATTGCCTTCTCAGTTGCCCGCTTCTTCTCCAAGAATGGGTCTTTGGTCAACTACTATATGGTGCTGGCCTTATCATCCAAACTTCCTATTCATGTAACTGATGGGCATACTTTTTTCTAACTCAATCGTCAAATCTTGTAGTACCATGGTGGAACAAATTTTGGCAGAACAAGCTCTGCCTTTTCGACAACCCGTTATTACGATGAAGCACCTCTTGATGAATTCGGTCTGCAGAGAGAACCAAAATGGAGTCACCTGAGGGACGTGCACAGGGCTCTGAACCTATGTAAGAAGCCTCTGCTAGCTGCTGATGCCAGTGTCCAAAAGCTGAACGAATTTCATGAGGTAAGCATCTGACACAGCCTTCTCAAAATCCCCATTCTCCACAAGATGGATGTTGTTAGGAAAGAAATCAGTGTCACCGACAGATTTAGCTAAGCTGCTGTTATATGTTATGCAGATTAGAGTCTTTGAGAAGCCTGAAAGTAATATATGTGCTGCTTTCATCACTAACAACCACTCCAAAATTGCAACCACTATAAATTTCAGAGGTTCGGACTATTTTCTGCCGCCACGTTCCATTAGCATCCTCCCTGATTGCAAGACTGTGGTCTACAACACTCAAAATGTAACTTGTTTATCCCTTATATTACATCAAAGAATTCACATTCTTGATTTTAAAATCCTTACTCCTTAAAATTAACTATTTCGCATTGCCTCCACAATAAAAAATCAGATTGTTTCACAACATAATTCAAGGAACCTCAAGAGGTCAAGGTTTGCAAACAATCATAATTGGGAGGTGTTTTCTGAGAGAATTCCATCTTCCAAGAAATTGCCACCCAAACAGATAGTTCCTGCAGAGCTTTACAGCTTGCTTAAAGACACCACAGATTATGCGTGGTACACCACTAGGTGAGTTTACCTTCCTGCGACTTGTTAGCAGCTGAGGACTTCATTATTTCAGTTTTCTCTTTTCCCCTGCATTTCACCATTAAATAATTTCCAAACATCAAATGCTGCCTGAGGCTTTGTGAAATATTTACTGCAGCATCGAGTTGGGTGCAGAAGACTTGCCAAAGAAGAATGATATATCCGCCGTTCTTCGTATTATGAGTCTTGGGCATTCATTGCTTGCATTTGTAAATGGAGAATACATTGGTAAGCACACAGAAATTTCAATAATATTTCATTAGCCTTCTAAATGGAAGTAGTTTCAAATGAATGGGATAGATTCATGGCAAAGTGCTGCTATTCTATTATATGTGAGAGACTGGGTGTTAATATTGATGTAATTGTTTTGATGGTTGTAAGGAACTAATCATGGTTCCCATGAGGAGAAATCTTTTGAATTCCAGAATCCTGTAAACCTCAAGGTTGGGCTTAACCATATATCCATCTTGGCTAGCACAGTTGGACTCCCCGTAAGAGGCTCAACTTTTTCCTTCTTCCAAATTTGAAGCACTTCAAAGTATTAAGGAGGACAATAACATTGTTATATCCCTTCAAATGTTAAATATACAGGACAGTGGAGCATACATGGAACACAGGTTCGCTGGACCCAAGTCCATAACCATCCTTGGTCTGAACACTGGAACAATTGATCTCACTGCAAACCGTTGGGGTCATCAGGTATTAATCTGTCAATAAGATACTGCTGGGGAAAATGATCTGAAACGAAACATGAAAGATGGCATGGCAAAGCATAGTAAAATCACTATTCAACAGATAAGATGGCAATGACATAACTGATTGGTGCCATTTTGCAGGTTGGTCTCAAAGGTGAGAAGCTTAAAATTTTCACTGAGGAGGGGTCAGAGAGAGTAAAATGGAAGCCGGCCAATGGACCTGGACCTGCTCTCTCCTGGTACAAGGTAAAAACCACTGAAACCATTTATTGAACAGGGACAGATTTTGGATCAAACCATTGTAATTTATTTCTTCCAGACAAGATTCAAACAAACATTTCCGAATTCCTTTTGATTCTGGATTCATTTTACAGACAAGATTTGCTACCCCAGAGGGAAGGGATCCTGTTGCCATCCGGATGACTGGTATGGGGAAGGGAATGATTTGGGTGAATGGTAAAAGCATTGGACGTCACTGGATGACCTACCTCTCCCCTCTTGGAAAGCCTACTCAGTCAGAGTAAGTAAATTCGCTGATAAACTAATGTTGGCCTTGAAATCCAAATGAAAAACAAACTCAAGTTTTTCACTTTCTTTCTTTCTGTTTGTCCATATTAAATTTGTTACTTGTATCAGGTACCACATCCCAAGAGCTTTCCTCAACCCAAGAGACAATTTGCTTGTTGTATTGGAGGAGGTGAAGGCAAGTCCAGAACAGATTGAGATCCTAACTGTTGACAGAGATACAATCTGCAGTTTCATTACGGAGAATCACCCACCCAATGTCAGGTCATGGGCAACTAAGAAGAGGAACTTCCATTCTCTTGTGGACTCCGTGGCACCAGAAGCTTCACTCAAGTGTTCAAACCACAAAAAGATTGTGGCTGTGGAGTTTGCAAGCTTTGGTAATCCTTCGGGTGTTTGTGGAAACTTTGCTTTGGGCAACTGCGATGCATTTGCAACCAAGCAGATTGTTGAACAGGTGTAGTATAGCTCTCATTTCTTTGCAAACAAACCAAGTCTTTATATATATATATATATATATATATATATATATATCTTCTGCTATAACAATTAGGAAGCTTATAACATTTTTTATGTGACTTTTTGAGCAGCAATGCTTGGGAAAAGAAGCTTGTTCGGTTCCAATGAACCGTGCAGTCTTCAACGCGAATGGCGTCGATGCTTGCCCGGGTTTGGTGAAGACACTTGCTATCCAAGTGAAGTGTTCCTTCTAGAAACTTAATATCAGCTAGCGTTGGGTGGCTACATTTGGATGTTTGATTGGCGAAGTAGAGTCCAGGAGCTCAAAATGTCATTGGGATTTTGTAGCTAATGATATATGAATTCAATGTCTGCATTTAACTACTTCATTTTGTTTGTTCTATCTACAGCAAAAATATAAAAAAAACAAATTACAAGAATTCAGTTTTGTTTCATATTCGCAATCAACTTGCCATCCTTCTCAGAATCTCTTAATTTCCTGGCTCATATAATATCAAAATAAAAGCACTAAAAATACCTTTTATTTTCAAACTAGAAGATACTTATAATTAGGAGTGTTATTTGCGCCCTCTTTAATTCACATTTGTTTAAAACCTACACACACCCATAGCAGTAATAATTTTGATTTAATTCATTAAAATTTAAACTAAAATAGTTTGAACATTTTTTATACAATTTGAACTCTATAAACTTTAAAATTAGGTTTGCAAATATCATTCTCTTCTAGTTGTTGTGTCCCTTAATGAAGACTTCGCTAAATATGTTGGATTATCAACTTCTAATTCATTTTTTACTAAAAGAAGAATTATCGGATCTATTAATGGCTTCTGCTCACTTTTTGATTAATAACATATCTATGCAGTCAAAATAATAAGCCTACCTTGATACGACCATATTATATATCAGTAATTGTCCCTTCACAATCAATAAAGAATAAGAGAGAGAGAGTGAGAACAAAGCTTTGTTTATTGATGACCATTAGCAGTTCTTACAATTTGGCACCAAATTCCGAAAATAAAAATTATTGCATTTTTTATTGTTTAGTTGCTTATAATGTTGATGTTATATCTAGGATAATATGCTAAGTAGCAATTACAATTTGATAAAGATAAAAAGCAAGTATAAAGTCTTATGTTAGGTTTGGTGTAAAGGAATGAAATGACATTTCACATTTAATCTTGGAATAAGAAAATTTTTATGTTTGTTCGAAAAAAATACATATGGAATTATATGCATATTCTGAATCTGATTCCACAAATTTATAGAATCTCAATCTTCAAAAGAAAAAAATGTGGGATTATGATTTTATATTTTTGTAGAATATGATTTCATATATTTCTTTTCTAATATACCCTTATTTAATTTATAAAATGACACAAATTACCTCTTTATAATTTACAAAATATTCTCACTCTCAACTCTATGTTCTCCTTTTTCCGAATATCAATTGATACAAGCTAAAAAAATATTTGTTGGCTTTTGGTGATGCAATTTCCAGCCTTTTTTTTTTGTATACTTTTTTATGGTATAATTTTCATTTCAGGTTATCATATAACTATTTTTCACAATATTTAAGATTATTTTTATTTTTATTTAATTTTTGTCTTAAATTTTAATCAATATTGTACTAATGTCATAAAACATAGAGCCACAATTATAATATTAATTACAAGTAAAGAAAAAATGTTGAAAATAAATATTATCAAATTTGTTGTTATCAAGTTGTTGAAAAATTAATCTTGAATATTGTTTTAAAAATATACATTCATTATATATATATATATAGAAGAAAAAGAAAAAGTTAAACTTTTTTCATTTTTTTCATTAGGGTTATTTATGTCATTTACATCAATTTGAGTTTCATTCTATATAGTATCTCATACACTAAACTATGAAATTGATTTCCAAACTATTTTATTTCTAATCCTATCAAATTGTGGAATTGGAATAGTATTCTCATTCTAGTTTATTGATTCATATTCTTATTTGTATTATTATTCCATGGGATTTCGTTATTTGCATCCAATGTGACATTAGGAGTATAAGAGTGAATTAGCTATGAAGGTGTTGAGTAATTTATGAAAAATGATAATATATATTATTTAAAAAATATTTTTTAAAATTTACAGTTTATTTTCAACTTTTATTTTTATTTTTTATTTAAAAAACTACCTATCTGATTTCATCTATTGATAGAAGTAATGCACAGGGGTGTGTATAAATTTAAATGACTAAAAAATTATAAAAGAGAGTATAAGAAAAGTAAAGAGAGAATGTAAAATGTAATTATTTAAATAATTTAATTTGATAATTTTAGAACCTCATATATTTAATGAATTTATTAAATAAATAATAAATAAGTTTTTCTAAAAATTTTGAAACAAAAGGTGAAAATAAAAATAATCTCCATGTTTTCTTTATTAAAGTAGAGATAGAAATATTTTTATAAGACACTTTTCTTTATTTAAGTAGAGATACATATATTTTTATAAGATAACATGCATATCGATCAACATTCAGCCCAACAAATAAACTAAAGTAATACACTTTGGAATTCTGACATTATCCGTGACAATACTTACCAGAGTTAAGATTTGATTAATCGCCAGAATATAGAAAATGTTTATACCAGTGACATATTTTCAAAACTTTCAAATCAAATATTTATTATAATATTAAAAATTATAAAATCAAAGCATCATTTTACTTTATAAAAATTAAACTTGTTTTCTTATATATCTAAGTGTGAATGTTATGTCTTACATTTCTTAAAAAAGACATTTATTAGAAAAGATAACTTAATAGAATATTTAAGTTATAAGACTCCCCCATCAAATACGCTACCATTTTAGGTTAAGCTTTCTTTATGAGCTTGAGTCGTAACAGTGAATGCATGTAACATGCTCAATTATATTGTATATATAAGTTTTACAAATTATATTATTTAAATGAATAATGTAAATAATTTTGTGCACAAAAACTCTATCAATATTTACTCTATTTACAAAACATCATTTAAAAGTATTTGACATTTTTTAATGAATTAATTGATTAAATAGTTATTATTTAAGAAGCATGGATATGAAAGATCGAAAATTTTAAAATGTCTCGTTAGAATTTTCTGTTATAATTTAAACGTTTCTTAAGTGCCAATATAAACTAAAATGATATTTTAAAGAGGCAATAAAAATTATGACCGAGTTGAAGTTGCTTACTGAACATTTCCACGTATCATATGTGGCAATATTAAAGTTAGGACTGAGTTTGAAACTGCTTTTTGAATGATTTCTACTCATTAGACAACAAAGAAAGCACACAAATTCATGTGTGCATAAAAAAATTGGAGAATTTTTTTTATTATGTAGAGAAAAAAAAATAGGAAAATGATATAGCAACTGGAGAGATAATGTGTCAGATGAGGAATAAATAAGAGATATATAAGAAAAGTTGATGAAAAACTTGTTTTTATTATTTGTGTAATTTATTTTTCTGTAAAAAATAATGATAATGATATAACACATCTAAGCTTTTAAATTGATCCTCGCTTTTACCAAACACATCTGACTTTAATTTTAAAATAAATTAAAATGTAATAACATGAATAGATTAAGGATTATTTAAAAAAAACTATACCAAAATATAGAATCAAAAAACTACTTGACAGGTTTTTTTAATAATAGTATATATATGTACAAGTAATAGTTTATATTTTTTAAAATTGCTCCTAGCTTTTACTAAATATTGTTTACCGTAGAAATCCTGTTTGTGCGCACAAACAGAATTCTGAGGATGCAGAAAGCCCAAACAAGCACTAAATTTATCACTTTGTATAAAATCACACAACACTTTTGTCCAAATTCACATGCAATCAAACAGCTCCACACACATTGGGACAGCAATAATAAACTGCGTCAAATCATTCAATTAACATCCGTGTAAAAATTTTCCTAATGAATTTGACAATTTTTTTACCACAATGAAGACATGACAGAACTAACAGAAATATAATGATATCATAATGTTTAATATTTCAAATTATTTCCCTTCCCTTTACCATCTTTCATACATGCTAACTACCAATAATTTGACTTACAAACAGAATGATGGGAAATTTTGGAAAAAGAAAATCAAAATTTCAACATTCCTATTTTATTTACACGTTGTAACAGCTAAAAAAGAGCTCAGCAAATTCCTTTACACCTTGAGAATGTGGCGATTCGATTCAACTGCCATTTATGGAAGAAATTCAAAATTAGTTTGTCAACAAAATGAAGAATAAGAGAAAAGCCTCCGACCTACTTTTGAAAAATAACCAACAAAATGTTCAGAGAATATGACTGATCTAGTCATTTACAAGAACCAATATAGATCCAACCTTAGACAAAAAAGGTTAACTCACCTGAACTATGCCACAACTTTGGATGAGCGCCCAAAATGAGGCCATTATTTGAGAAGCAAGGAGGACAGTACATGCAACCAAAAAATAACTGAGCCTCGAGAATAAACCCTGATTCATCTATTAACATACAGGGTTAGGTTGGTTAGTTCCAGAATCTCATGATAAATCAAAGGATCCCTGGCCTTCACTGATTGCATAGAGTAGCT
The DNA here is from genome assembly GCA_023212625.1 of Styphnolobium japonicum. Lineage (NCBI taxonomy): Eukaryota > Viridiplantae > Streptophyta > Magnoliopsida > Fabales > Fabaceae > Styphnolobium > Styphnolobium japonicum. The sequence goes on along the minus strand of JALBWW010000003.1, from coordinate 59,604,950 downwards.
TCTTGTACATAATTTCCTGTTTAAAATTGAACATCAAAGATCAGTACCAAAAGATGCAATAGCAGCAGTAACCAATATGCTTGGACATGCATGATCATTTAATTAACAATTTTATGCTGTGTTATAGTACCTTGGTAGAATAAGGAGGAAGCTTCAGGTAATTAGCACATGTCATCACACTAGGCAAGTCATCATCTGCTGATTCTGAAGGCCCATTCCCATTGGATGGAGCATTAGCTGCAGTTGACGAAAGCTGCACCCAGACATGTAACAATGCTATAAATACAGAGGTAATAACAAATATTAACATACATAGATAACCGTGAAAATAAGATGCAACAAGGAAACATAAAGTAAAAAGATAATCATATTTTTTCTATATTTCACTGAAGTCAGTTAAACCTTTTGCATATCAAGTTACTTCTATTCTTCCAGACAGCCCAACCAATACATGTGATATTACTTAAGAACTCTGTTTTGATGTTATAATTTCTGAAAAAAAGGTCCTGCAATATCAGTGGCAATGACCAAGTTCAAATAGCATGAGCAGATGCTAACCCCCCCCCCCTCCCCCAAATTAACACTTCCAACATTGAAGATATCAAGTACAAAATTACATTAAGCCATAAATGAGCTACAACACAGGTATCACGTGATCATAAATCTACTTCTAATACCTTCCTCACAATCGTTAGTTTTGGATTTAGAACTGCCAGCCCACCAGGTGGCAGCCTTGGTGCACCAGTAACAAATTGACAGAAGGCACGCTGCTGCTCTGGTGTGAACTCTCCCATAATTTCAAGTAGCTGAAAATAGCACCAAACATCATAAGCATCTACTATAACTAGTCCAAATTTTTCATAATACACAATAGTCCTTATATAAGGATAAGAATCATACATTAACAATGGCCGGGCTCTTTGCAGTGTACCCATGGTCGAATTTTATATGATCAGCAAGTGTCTCTGCCTGCAGAAATTATTTATAAAAAGAAAAAAAAAAGACTAATGATTACAATGCCCTGCGGTAAGATTTCAACTATTGTTATAAGCAATAATATCATTGGGTAAAAATTACCTCCCACAACTCTCTACGACCGCAAAGCAAATAGTCCAGTTCTTGGGGGGTGAAAATTTGTAATGATGAGATATCAAAAACCTGAATTGAACAGCAAAAGTTCGCAAGTAATAGATGTTTAGTTTTGAACTCAATAAAATGAAAAAAATTTCTAACTACTTATCCCAACTATTATCCTGCTCCTCTCTTTCACATAAGAGACTACGAGAGGTTAGTAGAACCATTTCCACCCACTCATTTCACGAACAATATCTACTTGATATCCAATAGCTGAATATTGCAAAGGGAAAGAGGTGTGCATTTGTTTTCTGCCTTCTTTTCTTTTTGTGCAGGGAAAGTGGGGTTGGAGGTTGGGATTCAACACAAGTAAAAGAACAGGCACAAACATTTTATAATTTACCTAATGATATATTCAAGCATGAGATTGAGGCTAGATATGTACTGCAGTTTAAGATATCACTAAAACACCTAATAACTTTTAGTAGAATAGAACGCCGCTTAAGAATCTCAATAACACGTCACCAAATTAATAGCATGCATCAGGTAAACTCAAAAGCTATAATTCAACAACTCAGCAACTAAAGCGGAAGGATGAAAGCTCAATATTATCAAATTAAACCCCATTCAAGTTTACATAGCATTGTCATCTTTGTTTATTTATTTATACGTTGCCCATTCTTTACTCCCACTGCTTTCCTCTTGTTTCTCCTCTCCCAAATAAAAGAATTCCTTCATTTCCATTATAGAAAAAACAACTTACTCAGCATCACCAAACAAGGTGCACGCTTGAAGTTAAATGAACTAATTAAGATCAGCATATAACCTGGTTAAACCCTGCTCTAAATGCTTCCATTTGACGCATGATTCCAGTCTTGACAGTTGCATCAACCACCAAGGATATGTACTCCTCCAAATTATTGATATCAACCTGAATTTGACAGGAAGTTAGAAGAATTTTTCACAAAACAAGAATAAAAAAATATAGACTGGCTAAGGGTATAACTGCATACAATTTCATCTCCTGGTTTCAAGATGTACTCGGGATAACCAGGAAGTGTAAAATCCAAGCAGAGATCTTCAATCAGGGCCCCACGAAAATGTAAATTAGCAATTGTATCAGTATAGCTACCACCAATAGATTCTATATAATGTTTGCGTAAAACAAGGGCATTCAACTCTTGCAAAGTCTTCCCAAGCTCAGCATCAATGAAAAGAATGTCATGCAAATCAAGCTCCTGCAACTAATTAAACGTTAGATATATTGGCCTTGGGATTAACTATACACATGAAAATGGATAACACATCAATATTACACAACAACTTACGTGACCAAGAACAAGCTTATAAAATGCCACTGAGAATGGTAGATCCAATAGGCGTCCATCTTGAAGAGCTTTAGCCATAACACGGCCTACCAGCCGAAAATACTCAACCACTTTTAAAAACTGGCTACCCTCTGATGCATCAGCATTTGTAGGCCAAGGCCGAGGAAACAACCCAAGAGGAGCTTGAACAAGTTCTCCATCTCCAGCAAAATTAAGCCCACAGCCTTCACTGCTTTTCATTTTCTTTTCATCACCATCAATTTCCATTTGATGCTTCTCTGAAGAATATGATCTCCACATTTGTAGTCCAACTTTTTGCAAGTCATGACTTAAAAGTGTATAAAACTCAAGGGTCGGACCCAGGCCACTGCCAACTTCACCAAAATATTCTACTTCAAGTACAGCCTTTTGGCTAGAATACATCTCCATTACTTTAGCAGCAGAATCCAAAACGCGGTTTCGAGAGACACGAACCTTTTGGCGCTGCAATCTCCCAACCCTCACCTCTCTTTCATTTGTTGATCCATGACCATCAGCACCCTGCTGCTGCTGAAGTCGATACAGTGCACGAGATAAACCAAAGGCAGTTGAATAGAAGTACTGTCGTCGGGTCTCAAAAGGAAACAAGAAAGGGCATGCTTTAGTCAACTGGTAACACCATGAGGGAAGACTCCCACTGCATAGTGCAAGGGCATCTTGTATTTGCCTAGCTAATTTTGGAGTAAGCTTGCTGCTTATGAATTCCTCCAGAAGCACCCTAGCACCAGTGGTAACACCTAGCTCATCTAAATCCAAGATTTTCCCCTCAGCAAAGCTATCAGAAACCACCTGGGCCCTCAAACGAGGTGCAAGCTGGTTCAAACCCTCCAGCACACGCAATAATGCCAATATACTGTATGTAGGATTAGATTTCTCCAGATCACAGGGCAATTCTCCCTGCAATATACTATCTAGAACAGATGTCTGATGCAACTTGGCTTCAGAACTGGAATTTGAGGCAGACCCAGATTTGGCAGATTTTGAAGTATTTGCACTTGATCCTCCTGCGGAGGCCTTATCTGTTTGGTTATCTGTCCTCTGATAAGTGATAGTGTAAATATCACCCCACAGACTACTTCCATCACTGGATACATGTTCACTGCCAGCAAACCTCTCATCATCATCTTCATCTAGCACAAGCTGTCTTTGAATTGCCTGATATATAGTCAAATTCCTATTGAGCTGCTTCCCACCAGCAGTAAAAATCAACTTTGGAGGATCATTAGAACTACCAAACAACAGGCGCCCTTGCCGATCTCTGCCACCCCTGATACCTCTGCTATTAGCATATCCAAGTCCAGCCATGGCAGCAGCAGCAAATGACATTGCACCCCTTGAGCTAGAAGAATAGCCACTCCTAAAATCAGCAGAGTCAGGTCCCCTGACTGTACCAGCTTTGCTGCTAGAACCTGAAGCTGCATTAGTCTGGCTATCACTTGTAGTGGGAGCAACAGTACTCTCCTCAGCTGAGTCACCCAATTTCACATCATGTACTTTGTCAGGCCAGCAAACAGGAAGAGAATCATCCCTCAACACCTGCATAAAAAAATAAAATAAAACAAGCACAATAAGGATGCAACTGAACTAAATCATAGTGTTCAATCTGGGTATACAATGATGATTATGATGGTTATTATTAAAATATATAATAAAAAACAATAATAGCACTTATGTTTGCTAAAACACAAAATTGTGAGAATGGATGCAACTGAACTAAATGATAGTTTTCATTTCAATCTTGGTAAAAAATAACTAATGATGATTACGATGATGATTGTTAAAATTCATAACTACAATATTAGCATTTCTGTTTGATATAATCTAAAACAAAAAAGATAGAAGAATAGCAGCAGTAATAGTAGTAATAATAACAAAAACCAAATGTATACAAAATTTAACATATCAAAAGCCACATTAAATCTGAGAGAAAAAAATAGATAGGTCAGAAAAGCAGAGAAGACACTGATACAACTTAACTGTTTAAACTTTAAATGAGATAAAGATACTGAAAAAAGAATAACCAAGACAGTTAGATAAAATCTTAGCAGAAAAAGAAAAAACAATCAGATAACATACATCATCATGGTCATCATCATCATCAGAAATATCATCATCTTCAATCACCAAAGCCTCATCAATCTCAACAGGAGATATATCCAATTCTTCATCCTAGACCACAAAAGCAATGGAAAATAATGTCAACAGATAGAAAGCACTTAACAGCAAAAGCCACCACTAATAACAAGATTCTACAGAAGACATGTCAATTAATTGCATCATTTTAATCCGAACCAGAGCCAAAAGAATGTAATTAGTACCCAAATTAATCCCCATCCACTGCCTACAGTATATACATAATTTTGTACTTAAAAAATTATACCACCTGTTTAACTGCAAGAACCTAACTTAATAACATTTTGCAAGTAACCACTTTCATATTCTAGAAAACAACAACCAAAAACGTGAAAGTATCACCTGGCTAGGTAAAATAAGTAACCCCACCCAAAAATACTAACATATTTCCCAATAAGAGTAATACACACCTTGAATCTCATAATGTGACTAAAGTTTAATGTTAGAACAAAATAATCAAAAGTAAACTGCATACAGGAATTTATTTTGACTTCTGAGTAGCTCTACACAAATAATCCTAATCCTAATATATTTATGCATCCTGGGCAAGGGGGACGGGGAAATTCAAAGTATCCATTTTAACTGCAACCCAAATATGTGTCATTAGTTATCCACGGTGTTCCTTCAATGCAAGATAGATAACTTCTCCTCCCGGTGCTTGCTCTGCCTCAATTTTTAAGTGACTCAACACTTTGGCACAGAACTCTAACAACAGCTTACTTTCTACATATGGCGAAGTCAATCATGGTAAAAGCAACTACTCAACAAAATGCTCAAAAAAGCACCTAGGCCAAGGGCCCGTTTGTATTAGCTTTTTTAGGAGTAGAAGTGCTTTTTTGAAGTAATAAAAGTGTTTTTTTTAGAAGCTAAAGAGTTGAAACTTTTAAAAAAAGCACTTCATGTGTAACTAAAAAGCACATGAAGTGCTTTTTTTAAAAGCTTGAACTCTTTAGCTTCTAAAAAAAGCACTTCTATTTCAAAAAAAGCTAATACAAACGGGCCCTAAGTTTATCAGATAAGGGATGCATATAATTAAAGTAATTATAACCACAGCGATCTATAAGATTAAATGGCAGAGGTAAATCATTTGCAGGATCTAACAACAACAAAATCTATTGTCGTAAAAACCTACAGAAATTAAAAAAGAGATTTTAGGAGCAAACATAATATTATCTGAAAACTCTATATTGCAGAAACTCTTCCTAAGATGGCCATGCAATGAAACATAGCATCCTTTAGCTGTCTTAAAATGGGACTGTTAAGTATCCTCCATTACATTTCACTTTAAAAGTCAAAACAAAACTGTCTATCCATGGCCAGATCATGGAATAGCAGAGAGGAACAGAGGGAAGAGCATAAGCATAAACAGAAACAAATAAAGATTAAATAATTCAATGTTATAAACCAATTGAATATATATATATATATATATATATATATCATCATGAACTCATGCCTGGAATTTGGCAGCATACCTCAGAAGTAGAGTCACCATTTGTGGGTTTCATTTGAGCATCTTTATCAAGAGCTGCTCTTCTGCGTGCAGCATTCCTTGTTTGGGGTCCTCTTGCCTCCTCCTGTGCAGGCTTTAATACAGCTTTGCCCTTGCCTTTAGATGAGCTCATGCTTTTATCTTGAGATATTTCTTTTCTAGGCGTATCACTTATATTAACAGATGATCTGGATCTAGTAGAATGACGACGAGTAGTGGAGGGAGTATAAGTGGAAGGAGATGAAACACCTGTGCCAGCAGGAGTTGTTCCAGATTCAGAATTCCCAGCAGGTACAGTAGACTTCTGACCAGATTCACCACGCTGGATACGGGGCCAGAGAAATTCCTCGATGGCTGCTAAACTTGCTAATGGATCAATCAGTACAACATTGGATGAATAATCCCTAAGTGATTTTTCACCCTGGGCTCGACAGAGACGCAACTTGAAGGGCTGAGATAATGCACTTAGTCCAGAGGAGAGACGTGCACTTCCACTAGATGACCGAGATGAATGACTCAGCACAACAGGGAAACGCTCCAAGGAGGACAAAGCATTTTGGAGCTTCTGAACCAAGACAGTCATAGGAGCAACAACCCCATTGTCAGTACTGGAAGGTAGTGCAACAGCTACAAATGACTTAAACCTTGTAAGTGCTTGTTGGCGAAGCTTGGGCAGGTTGGTTTCTGAGATTCGATCTTTAGAGAAATACCCACAAGAAAAATAATTCAGCAAAGCTGCAACAACACCACTACCAATAAATTCAAAAGTAGATACACCATCTCCTTTGCCAAGTTCCTTTAGCATGTCAGATATCACCCCGTTCAAATACTCTTCCATATTAGCAGAATTATCATCCAAACCAAACCCAGAAGCTTTAAATTTTCCTTTTGCTTTAGTTCTTTGGTCATCAACACCAGTGTTCAATTTCATGCAAAGATTTTTCAGATGCAAAAGATCATCACTAACACCGACTTCAACAGCCCCGGGATCTGAAGGAAAGTACTTATCTTTAAAGGCTCTAGCAGCTGAGCTAACAGATACGCGAATACTTGAATTAATTGTTGGAATTTCCACAGAACTTGGTGGCAAACCAACATTTACCGAAGCTGGACTCTTCAAATCATCCAAAGGATTTGCATTGGGATTTGTGTTACCACTGCGTAGGCGATAACGCCTAGAGCGAGATGATGTTCCAGATACAGTATCATTATCCTTCTCAGCAGATGATGGCTGTGTAGAGACATTGGTTGAATTTCCAGCCAAAATAAGTTGGTCCACAGCATGGACCACACCTTCTCTGACAAACATCTTAGAGAAAGTCCCAGGAAGCTTTTCCATAAGAATTTCCGCAATTTGCAAGGCAGGAACCAAAACATGTGGATCTTTCCATGCTAAGACGCCAGCTAAGAAACTATGTCATCATCAAAGCAACAATGCATAAGTTTTCTAAAACCATAAAATACTAAGAACATTGAGCAATGGCAACCCAATTAAACTTCTAGATACCTTGATATATTTGTCACGCTCAACAAAGACTGGATCATCTCAGCTGTGCTGAAATACATCAATTTTCCAATGACAGAAAGACATTTGTGCCGAACAGGACCATTGACACTGGAACCATATATCTGTTCCAAAAGCAAGCCAATACTAAATCAGTCGTGGAAGTGGAGGAGTGAGGAAGGAAAGGAGCAAGCAAACAACACCAATTTTTAAAAAATTATAAATAATTTACAAAGAAAAATTAAAACATTTACAATGGAGTAAATTTCAACATCCAACCTGCATTAAGACCGAGAGGAGATCCATCTCAAATTGCTGAAGTAGCTCAGGCTGATCATTTAATAATTTCTCACGAGCTGATATCTCAGGAACATTTCCATTTGTGTCTTCTAGTATCCCAGAACTGCTAGAAGGAGACTTTTTCACAACAGACCCTTTCACAAACAAGTTGGAGCTGACTGGGAGGGAAATGGTTCCTTGTGGCAATGGGGGCAAAAGCTCATTTGCCAGGTTCACAATCTCAAATATCTATATATTAGAACAGATAATTAGAATAATTTCATCTCTTCAAAAAGGTGAAAGAACTGAAAAATTTTCAAGGATTTAAATGATGAATTTAATTTCAGAATCCATCAAATGCACCATAGAAAGATAAAACTACATATAATAGACCAAAAGAACTCCAAAGTACACCATACCTGCTCTGGTGGCCTACTCAATGCAGGTGAAACAGAGGCATTAGAAGAAACTCCAGAACCAGATAGTATATCTTTCAGAATGCCACTAATTCCGAGGAGAAGCAAAGTTTTAGCCCCGAGAGGGGACCCACTTGCACAAGTGGAAAGAAGTCGGATTAAACCCTGCATATGCCTATGAAGTCAAAGATACAACCACCACAGGTAAAAGCATCAGATTTAAAAGCAAAAACTAGACTTACAGTATATGTTGGCATGCTGAGAGAAGCCTGTCCACCTCCAGCACTGCTGGTAGAAATGAGGGAAGCAGCTTGTGTTACCAGTCCATGATTGCACAATTCATCTAATTTGTCTGGAGATGATGCAAATGCTTCAGCTATTCGAGTCAAACAAACAGAGGCATGCTCAAGGACCTACAAAATTAAAATTAAATATGGTGAAGATATAGCTAAATAATTGACAATATCTGCGTTAGGGATCATCATTTCCCTCCTGGCAACAAAATGTGACCTTACCTTGGAATCATGGTACTGAAGGAGGTTTGTCAAAAGAGGAACAGCTTCCATCACAAAGTCAGCTGCATCGGAAGGAAGCTTCTTGCACATATTTGCAGCAGTAGACAATGCCACCCGCTGAAACATATAATTATGTCAATATAGGCTTGCTCACTAAGGTTATAAAGTGCCAAATGAATTATGACTGTCGAAAATTATAATCATCCTCTAGATGTAGGGATTTCATTGATGAGTTACCTGAACTCCTGTTGAGAAGAAGTCCAAATAAGAAAGCACAGCCATAAGAGCACCAGCTCGAAGGCAGGCAGTTGGGTGCTCCTGCGAAATCTTCTTTAGAGCTTGAAGAGACTGTTCATGTCAACAATCACACGTATCAGAATTCATGACCAAGCAGAGCACCATAAAGCCTACCAAATAATAAGAATCTCATTTCCAGACTGATAGGTCATCGTTAAACAAATGCATACCCATTGATGATAGAAACCAACATAATGACTTAGGAACCTCGTAAGTCGTAACACATAGTTCTTAAAACAATTAGGCATCAAAAGAGTTCAACATAAAACATGAAATAGTCAAGGACTAGGAAACAACCTGCTCAGCTAAGTCCATATACTCTATCGTAAGCAATCTAGCGCAGAAGATTGAAACTGCACCATAATGCACAACAGCAGCACAAGATGAAGGGAGCACATCGCAAAGATGGGTTAGCGCCCTGGCGGCAAGAAGCATGATATCAGGATTGCTCTCATGATTAAGCAACCCCACGAGGACAGGAACAAATGAATCAACTGAGAATGTACTAAGCGATTCTTCTGTGCCAATTGAAAGCATTTCACAGAGCTGCGTCAATGCCTCAACCTGCCGACCTTCTTCCCCATCAGCCCGCAACCCAGATAAAATTTTCTTCAACCTACCACTCTGGTGGGATGATGATGCAGAACCCATCGCTGATGACGGAAGCAGATCATCCAAACCTGCACCAAGTTTCCGAAGAAGCCCTTGAAGAGCACTACTCGCGGATGTCAAATTCTCAGGCAAAATTCCACCGCCACCCTCACTGTCATTATCATCGTCATCCCCAACAACACCGCTTTCCATATTTAAACCCAAACCTCTCTCAGCATCCCTATTCCTATCCCTAATCCTAACATCATGTTCTTTCTCCTTCCCTTTATCGGAATTATCCCTATCTAAATTCTTCCCACGGCGATCACGGCGCGACCCAGAAGATTCGTTGGTGGGGTCCATTGGAGCAGAGTTGTTAGCCGGCAACACTTCCTGAGTCCTTGATGAACGAGAACGAGTGTTAACAGAATGAACAGTAGCAGCGGGGTTCGTAGAAGAAGAAGAAGAAAGACGAGCTCGTTTGCTTGAACGGGTAATTGGACCAGACGAGGACGATGAAGGGGCAGCTGAGGAAGCCTCCGCCCGCTTCCGGCTCCGAGTTTCCATACAAAAACCCACCCACCCCTCAATTTCTCAACTCGCTCGCTTCCGAGCGGTAATCACACTTTCGTGGATCGATTAATCCGCGGCATCTATTCTTTCGTTACGCGGTTGAACCCCGCCACGGAAAGATCGAAGCTTTATTGAATGAATCGCCTCGCCAAACTGCGAAAACCCTAATTCGAAATCCCTAGATTCTTCACGCGATTAGTAGGACACCCCCCCAGTTGATACGAACCCTTAAATTATTAATTGAAGCAATTGCACTTTCATTGAATAAGATATTCACCCAAGTTTCGGAGAAGGAGTGTAATCAATTGAGAATCTCCCGTGCCTTGAATTGTATATATAGTCTAGCCTACGGTTGCATGAAAACCCTAATACAGCGAGGGAAGAACAATGTGGCAGAGTGGAAGAATACCACCCTTTTATAAGTAACTTTCTTTTCCAATTTTTTATCTTTCTTCGTCGATGCGGGTCACTCTTAAAACAGTGGGTGAACTCGCTCGCTTCCACAGAGTGGCGCGTAAGCTTTGGTCTGTCGACGTCGTTTTCGCCAAATATCACGAAAATTGATTCGTTAGATTTCACATTATTTTTTAAAATAATTATGTGATAGTAATTATGATTCATTTATTTTATTTTTTATAATAAATTACTAATTTCACTTAATATGTCAAATACAACAAGAAAATTATTTTAATATATTTTGTTCTTAAGAGAATATTAATATTTTTATTAATTAGTGACTAATATTTAATTATATATATCATTTAATTCAAATATAATATATAAAAATAATTTCTTATATTTATGTTTCGCATAAGCAAAATATATTTATAAATATTAATTACTAATTATTAAAAAGTAATAACACTGTCACAAAAAAAAATGATATTCTAAAATATGTTCTATTCAGATCTATATTTGTAAATTACCAATCATCAAATCCCAAATGTAACAAAAATGCATCTTTTATAAATTAATTAAATTGTTAATATTAGTTTAGCAAAAAAGAATTGTTAATATTAGCTTAAATTTAATGATGAATTTCCCAAATGAAATAATTTCCATGTTTTTTTTTCTCCATTTCAAGTACACTCTTAATGATAATTTGTTGACTTATTTTTGCCATTGTTGGTAATTTTATTTTTGACACTTAATGTTTGAGTTTCATTTAAAAATAATAATTAGGTTAAATTTATAAGATGAAACTATGTTTTTCTATTATATATGAACCCTGACTTTTTGAAAAAAATAAAAAATTTGCTAAAGCAATGTATAATATATCAAACCTATGGTATTTAATTATCTTATTAATTATTCTTTGGCCTTTAACCTTGGTGTTAGATTCCATTATGTCAGACCTGGGTCCAACTCAACTTGTTAAGAGTGTGTTTATTTTGTCTTAAGGCACAAATACCGAGACATGTTGAGCAAAATGTTCAATATTTTATTTTATTTTTTGAAAACGGGTGTTTGCACAAAGCAACTGTAAAGCAAACATAACCTAAATCAATTAAACTTTGTCCTGTATAAACGGGTTAAACCATAAGCTCATTTTGAATTGATTTGAATGTATGATGAAAATTGATTGGCCTAACAATAATAATTTGTTAAATCTTAATTAAATGTAAATTTTAGTTTTTTTTTGTTTAGTCTTCTTTCGATTTCATATGCAATGAAGGATTTCACTGCATGTTAATGGGGCAAGCAAGTATTTTTTTTATTGTGTTATGTGTTTAATGCTTATTAATGGTATGTGCTTTTTTCCGTCAGGCTTTCTAGTCGACTGCTCTATGATGGTACTATGTTGAAATACGAAAATGGAGAAGAGTCTTAATATTGATATGAGGTGTTTAGGCGACTAGTGGATTGATTTTCCCTTCTTATTAGCGAGCGGATAGATGGGATGGATACCCAATCCTAGCAATGGAATCATTCGCAAAAATCCTTCTTCTCCACCCGTTAAGTTCGAGAGTCGATCCAATGGGAAAGGAAGTCAGAGTCCCATTGGTAAGGATTGATTTTTTAGGATATGGAGCGATATAATAGAGCAAATTCTTCTAAGAAAAATATTCAACGAGTGAAACTGTTTTCCCGATGGGACAAGAGAGCATCGTCTGAGCCCTTAGATATGTTATTTGACTATAGAAATTTGGAATGAACCGTTCTTAGGCAATTCTATTTTTTTATTCATCCTAATCAGCTTTATATTTTTCATAAAAAATATAAAAAACAATTTAAGTTTAAACTAAGCTGTAATTAACATTAATGACTTTCTAGTTTTTACTTTTTCTTTACTATTTCATACTTAATATTTTATTTTTTATTCTGTGTTTATATTTAATTATGGTGATATTATAGTATATATTTATAATTGTGCATGCATATTTATCTTCAAAATTAATTTTCAAATTTTATAATCATTTGTCATTCCGCTCAACTATATATATATATATATATATATATATTATGTACCAAAAAAAAAGACATTTTTATATGAATTTAGCCTAATATATGAATTAATTTTACCAAATAATATGATTACGTCATAAATTGTTATCATTAACCTTAGACACTTTTTTCTCTAAATTAATTCTTTTATTTTAAAATATTAAACATATAATTAAATGTTTAAGAATAAAAAAATATTTATATTGAAATCATATTTTAAACATTATATTTATATTGAAATTAATAGTTATATTTAAATTTTTCCAAAAACTATATTTATTTATTTGTGAGACAACTTTATACATTTTAGTTTGATCACACGATTTTTATTGTAGAACAATAAAATGACATTTGTTAGCCGATAATTTCCTTATTAGCATTGATTGTATAATTATTATAAATATTACTTTATTATTAACAGTGATAACTTATACTTTATCTTAGTTGAAAGATTACTTTACATATTTATCAAAATTTTAAATAAAAATTCTCAAAAATACATAAGAATATTTATCAAAGACGAGCAATTTCTTATTAAAAACACAAGATGTCTCAAGTACATTTACAAATCTCAAGCCTATATGAGTAAGTTATGGCGAAGATATAAGAAATTTCAAACTTCAATAAGCCAGCTACTTTCAAGGTATAAGCAATCTCAAGCTTACACGAGCCAACTATTGTGAATATATAAAAATTCTTAAGTTATTGCTCCAATAAACAATATTAAAGATACTTTAAAAAACTAAAGATGAGTCATATCATTCAAGAAGATCATAAGACTCATATTAAATATTCAAGTCAATTATGGAGAAGCACATCAAAAACTAAAGATAAGCATACTTATGATGAAAATAAATTTGCTCATATCAGTTAACAACTTTTGAGAAATATATTGATGAGCCTGCTCATATCAATAACCCATAACTATATGTTCATCACTATTTTGTGATTGAAATTTCAAAATGGCTTGTGTGTTGATGTTTGCACTATGTATGATAATATGTTTTATGGCTTCTGAAGTTTAATTGTGATAAGTTTACTTATAATTTTCATAAGCTATCTCTTATTTGCACTAATTTTGAATTTAAGCTTGATTTTGCAAAAGCTTACATTTGAGCTTGACTTGATTCAACCCACATTCTCAAGTTCTCTTTTTCTATTAACATTATCATTCATATAATTTATAATAATTAAACAAATATTAATCTCAAATACTGTTATAGAATTATACTTTAATTATAATAAAATTTAATAATAATATATTATTTAGCTTGTGCAATTGCATCGAACATGTTAAAAAATTAGTGTGTGTGTGTGTATATATATATATATATAATTATGTAGTAATTTATTTATGAATTTAATTATGTAAAAATGGGGGTTTTGATGCATATAAGGTTATTCTTCAAAATAAATATCTCTTTACAACAGCTTTGAAATATGTTATCCGTTTACTAATATTTTTTATAAGTTAGAAATATTTTTTTAAAATTTTTTCACATGTCCCTTCATTTTGTGATAAAGCTGCCATGTTGGATTATAAGTTGCAAGTTACAACAGGTTACGACTTAACAGGGCAACTGTCATATTGTTATTGAGGAAAACACATAAGGGAGGACATGCCACATGTACAAGAGGCACACGCCGCACACCGCATCCGATATGATGTGATATGTCGCCCACTACTCTTCGATGTGAATTCAAAGGAAAAGCCCAATTTCATTTGTCATTTCAGCCTATCTTTACCTGTGTAAGTGAGAATGATAATTAACACGTGTTCAAGTGGAAAGCCAAAGCCAAAAGGTTACATTTTAATTCTCAAAATTAACAATTATTTCAATTTTTATATAGATTTATTATATATCCATGTTGGATTTAAATTTTCTTCTTTAAGTTTTTTAAAACATGAATAAATCCTCGTACTAAAGGGTGGTGTGTGTGTTTCTCTCTCTCTCTCTCTCTCTCTCTCTCTCTCTCTCTCTCTCTATATATATATATATATATATATATTATCAACTATGCTACGATAATCATAAATTTTAACACTGGATTCAACCAAAAATATATAAAGTTGAGATATGTTTTACTTCATGAATGAGATTCCTTACAATAGGACTTCCTTATATCTACCTGATGAAGTTTGTGATATATTCCCGAGCTCATTAGTTAAAGTAAAATATCCTCCAGTCACCTAATAATAATATAGTAACGTAAAAAACACAAAGGAAACAATTGAGGCAAAAATAAAAAGTGTTGAATAACGTGATCCTAAGCATTCTTTGTCCGTCACTACTCAATTACTTCACTTTGCATACATGAATACATGATGAATATGTGATACACTTGTTTCATTCCCTATCTCTTTCTTCATTTTCATTTCCTAGCTCCCACAAGGACAAAAAGGTCATCCTGATAGTTTTTATTTTTATTATTATTATTATTGAAAATTTGTTTGCATTACACGTTTTAAAAGAGGAATGGTGATCCGAGGAGAGCTCGAGCCTCAAGGACATTGAAAGTTAGAAGGAGAAACATTGTGATCTAGGTACATTTGCTTTGAGGTCGAGTTGGAAACAGATTTGATTTGAAATGGGTTTCTTCGGTACTATATTGGGTATCTTTGGATTTGGAATTGGCATTTCCATTGGTCTTGTTGCTGGCTATTTTCTCTTCATATACTTTCAACCCACCCATGTTACGGTATGTATGTGTTTCATAACATGATTCTTAACATATTATCTTGTTTTATATTCCACCATGTAATGCTTATGCTTATGCACATAAACTCTTCTATTTTCTTCATAATTCAAATGGATGTCATGCATATGCATGTTTCTCTAAATGTTTGTTTGATTCTGACAAAGCAATAGGAGGAAATAAGAAACTATGGGTCTTAGTACTTACTGTATTCATACAAGTTTCTATTTTTTGTTTTTTTGCCCC
The DNA here is from genome assembly GCA_023212625.1 of Styphnolobium japonicum. Lineage (NCBI taxonomy): Eukaryota > Viridiplantae > Streptophyta > Magnoliopsida > Fabales > Fabaceae > Styphnolobium > Styphnolobium japonicum. The sequence goes on along the minus strand of JALBWW010000003.1, from coordinate 59,589,321 downwards.
TGTTTCCTTTACATCAATCTAGGATGCCCTTTATTATATTTTCAGGTCAAAGTCAAATTATGGAACTAGGTTGATTCTATTTGTTCATTTTGGTTGATTGTGGGTTAAGCAAAGCAGACAATGCTTTCTAATACTTCTTGTAAATTGGGATCACAAACGAGAATGCTCTGTTCTTATGTGCTTTTTTAGATTAAATTATGACTTAACAACTTGATTAGGTGAATTGGAGTACTATTTTGTGTGTGAAACCTAAAATAGAAAAAAGGTTTAGATGAGGTAAAGTTGCATCATAATATAAATACATGAAAGGCAATCAAAAAAGAAAATTAAATGTGACTTGTCTTGTGAATATTTAAAATTTCAACATTTTTCTATACAGTTGTTTAAATGCTAAAACCCTGATGGCTTGGACAGGATCCTGAAATCCAGCCATTGGTTGAGCAAGACTCAGAAACTTTGCAACGAATGCTTCATGAAATTCCACTTTGGATAAAAAATCCAGACTTTGATAGGGTAAGCAACGCCTATATTTGGTATCCCTCTCTTTGTGATCATGCACCATGAGTCTTTTTTCTTTTCATTTTTTTTGGACAATTGTATTATTAGTTTTTATGTGTTTTTTTTAAGGTTGACTGGTTAAACAAGCTTATTGAATATATGTGGCCTTACCTTGACAAGGTATATATTTTGATATATCTTAACCCTTCTCAATTAACATCTAACTTTTTGCTTCTCCATGTCTGTTCGCTTAAATTTGTGCTTTATTTTCTTATTCAGGCAATTTGCAAGACTGCAAAGAACATAGCCAAACCTATAATTGCCGAGCAGATTCCAAAATATAAAATTGATTCCGTTGAGTTTGAAGTGCTCACATTGGGGTCCCTGCCACCAACTTTTCAAGGTTAGTATATCTGGACATGATGCTTTCTTAGATATAAAGAACCTTTAAGTTGCTTGCATAGATAATGAGGATATTGTCGATGTTGTGTAAATTGTGTTAAATAGCTAATATTCACTAAGTTTCTATTGTTTGTAAGGGGATGTATATCACAATTTATATGCGGATATTGCTTCTAAAGATAAGTTGTGCTTTTTGGGAAAGATAGCAAGCTAACAATTGACTTGTTGATTTTAGAAAGAGCAATATAACATCTAGAAGAATACATCAAATCTTTATATATGGCTTGTTTGCCACTTCAATTTTCTGACTACAACTCTAATATCACTGGATTTATTGGTTTTACATAGATGCTCATTTCTTAAATATTAAGGTTTGAAACGGAGATCTATCATGGTCCTACTTTCCTTGAACTTGAATAGACAAGTTGGAAAATGGATTATGTTTAAAATTTGAAGAAAACTTGTTCTATTATCTAATGCATTTTACCATAAGATACTATTTTGGATTTTACTCAATATGCGTCTGAGGCACCTGTTAAAAATTATTATTTTTTTGTCAGAGTGATCTTTCAACTCTACTCTAAAAGGGAAGTTGCTTATGTGTTGTTTTATGCATAGCTTATTTGTAATTTCGTATGAATTTTCTTAATACTTTTTATTAAATGCATATTTTTCCTCAATAGGAATGAAAGTTTATGTGACTGATGAGAAGGAGTTAATTATGGAGCCTTCTATAAAATGGGCTGGAAATCCTAATGTCACTGTTGTTGTTAAGACATTTGGGTTGAAAGCAACCATTCAGGTATTTTTTTTGTTTTGTTTTTGGTGTGTGTGTGAGAGTTATTGAGAAGAGGAGCAGGGTGGAAGGAAGTGATAGATGTTTCTTGATGCTAAGAGTTTTATATCTTTTCAGGTGGTGGATTTGCAAGTTTTTCTTGCACCTCGTATTACTTTGAAACCTTTGGTTCCAAGCTTTCCTTGCTTTGCCAACATCTATGTGTCTCTCATGGAAAAGGTTTGTGACGGTTGGGTGTATTACTTCCCTAACCTACTGACCTTTTGAATATGTGTAAAGCATTCTGAATATATAAGACATGAGCAATAGAGAATTTGATAGCTTTGTAATGGTCGTGGTCAACTGTATCCGTGTTTAAGTGCAGATTCTAACAGCAAAAGGAGTAAATTCTGGTTGGCATTAATGTTGATAGGAACCACCTACTAGATGATAGGAAAGTCAGTTCTTAATTAAAGGAGGAACTAGTATAGTTATTCATTCTAACATAGTGATATACAAATACGATATAGGGTCTTCCTACTGAAAGTGGTTAAATTTTGGATATACCTCTATCTTCTTTTGTTGCACGTATATTTGAATTGCCATTTTATTCCCATAATGTCATGAAAATTTTAAGAATGTAGTTTACTAGACCAGTAAAAAAAATTTTGGTGAGAAATACTAAACCCAGTGGTGTTTAAAACATTTTAAAACTTAAAGGTGACTTCCAAACTACCAGACTCTAGGACTATTGAAGTAATGATCATTGATCAAACTTTGAGATTTTGTCAACAAGTGGATTATGTTCAAAGTTTTTGTTTTCCTACCCTTCTAATAGTCTGAGCACTCAAAATATAATGGTGATTGTACTATTTGTTTGGGTGGGTTTCTTCCGTATATAATGATGTAAATGATTTTTAGTTGTAGGCATGTCTTGGTTGATGTCTATGATAATGCTATCTGAGGTTATCATTGCATTTTATGATAAAACTTTGATGATGCTCAATTTCGAATCTTTTTTTTCTCTTCCTTATACATAATTGACTGGCTATTTATTTTTATTTAGAATGTTAAGGATATTATATGCCCAAGATTGACATCTACTTGTAATTATTCATGTAAACCTTTTTGTGGTTAAAACACCCAGAGGATTACGTGTAACATTTCTGCTTTTACTTATCTTCTCTCTCTCCCTCTCTCTCTTTGGTGTCTTTTATCTTACAGCCACATGTTGACTTTGGGCTAAAACTTATAGGGGCTGATCTTATGTCTATTCCTGGCCTCTACAGGTTTGTTCAGGTACAAAATCATATCTTTTTTATTTGGGTTCTTTTTTTCTCTCTCCTATTTAAAGCCTCTTATATTCATCTTCTACTTTTAAGTTGGAGTGGTCACTACCTTGCATAATAGATAATCTCCCATGGTAGAAATGAACCAATGTTTGCTTAAGTGTATCTTATTTTGAAATATGTGATTTCCTTAGTGCAGACTGCAAGCCATTGATTTGTGTATGTATTGTTTATGCACAAAACCTCCAGCTAACCTCCAGCTTGTAGAAGGATGAGAGCATTATCATCAAACAATTTCTTGCATCAAGTTGGAGGTCTTTGTATGCGTGTGACAGATAGAAATTTAATAGCTGTGGAAATAAGAACTGACCTGTTAGAAATTTACAGCTATAATAGAGGTGAACATGAAGGAAAAAAAATTAGTTCATTGAGGATATAAATATAGGGCCTTCTTCTAGAAGGTTAATGTGGTCCCGTGGTGTCAATTCGATGTAATTTTTTTGTACCCTTTTTTGTTGATAGCCACCCTTTAGCTTGTGTTGGGCAATGGACACTTTATTCTCGAGTAAAATTGAAATCTCATTCATGCATTTGCTGTATTAATTATAGAAATACCATTTGATTGGACACATCGATTGGATTGAAAGACTTTGGTGGTTATATATGAATGCTTTTCATTTTTTTATTCTACCTTATTTTATGAAGATTTATTATTATAGAATAAAGTGAGAAAATGGAAAATTGGTGGTAATATTATGCAACACATATTCTTTGTATGGGATGATCTTTTGTGATTGATGGCTAATAATGTAGAAACACAAAATTCCCCCTGCAAAGTATTGATGTTTTTGTTATTGTCTCAACTATTATTAGTTGATTGAAAGGTTTATGGCTTTTAAACTACTTTAAAGAGTGTTGTTTTCAGGAGCTTATCAAAGACCAAGTTGCAAATATGTATCTATGGCCCAAAACCTTGGAAGTTCAAATTATAGATCCAATAAAGTATGCTTCTGCATTTTTCTAAAATGTTTTGCATTACATGTTTGTAATTATTTTTAACTCATTTATGTTTTTCTTGTAAACTCTGTTGGGAATCTTAGAGCCTTGAAGAGGCCTGTTGGAATTTTAAATGCAAAGGTTCTGAAAGCAATGAAGTTAAAGAAGAAAGATCTTCTTGGTGCATCTGACCCTTATGTGAAGCTAAAGCTTACTGAGGATAAGCTGCCATCAAAAAAGACTACCGTGAAGTACAAAAACTTGAATCCTGAATGGAATGAGGAATTTAATTTGGTTGTTAAAGATCCTGAGTCTCAGGCATTAGAGCTTCATGTTTATGACTGGGAGCAGGTATATCTCTTTCTCTGAAATTTTTTCTTCTAGTTTCTTGTTATGCATCTGAATTGAATTCTGTTTTTGTATCTTTACTTAGGTTGGGAAGCATGACAAAATGGGTATGAATGTGATCCCTTTAAAAGAAGTTTCCCCTGAAGAGCCTAAAGTTTTTACTCTTGACCTCTTGAAAAATATGGATCCCAATGATGTCCAAAATGAAAAGCCCCGTGGGCAAATTGTTGTAGAATTGATATATATGCCCTTCAAGGAGGAAGACTTGGCCAAGGGTTTTGAAGAGACACAGTCAATAGAAAAAGCTCCTGAAGGTACTCCTGCTGGTGGAGGTCTGCTTGTAGTTATAGTCCATGAAGCTCAAGATGTTGAAGGAAAATACCACACTAATCCACATGTACGGCTTATGTTCAGAGGGGAAGAGAAAAAGACTAAGGTACAAGATCCCAAAAAATACTATAATTCTATTTCTACCTTTTCTTTCTCCTAGACTAGATGAATAAGAACATGGGCTCCCTAACCTTTTCCCCTGCAAGTGCAAGTAGGGAAAAACTACTCTGAAGGTGATAAGAACCAAAAACGAAATAAGGGAAAATTCTCAGACGCAAAAGGCTCTTCGAGGGACCTATTTCCTCCTTCTATCTTTCACTCAATTCTTGCTTACCTCCATCTCTCTCTCTCCCCTTGCTCACACTTTCCCCCACTTTCATTGACAGAATGCCACTTTGGCTTTCCCCTCCTTGCTGCCACGTGTTCAAGAAGTTACAAGAGACTCCCTTATGCATATTTTATTCTATTCTCTCCCTTTCTCCCACGTGAGGCATTAATTCCCTGTTGTCCCTTTTATTCTTCCTTACATAGACTTTAGTAATAAGAGGAAAGTGCTTATTAAATGAGTTCCTGAACTTTTGTCTAGAACTCAACTAATCAACAACTAATGAGGTGGTTGATTTGATCAAGAGAATTTTGCATTTCTTTACCTATGAAGCAAATTCATTAATTTTTTTTTCATAATAATTAAGGATTTCATAATTTTTTACTATCTTCTTGATTGCAATGACACAAGTGATAGTTACAATTGTGATGCCATTAATATGCCAAAAAAAAAAGGAAAAGAAGATAATAAGATGCAGATGTTAGAAACAAATACTGGTTGAAATAGTACTTGTATGATATGTTTGGTTTAAAGTTGGTTTTTCTATGGTATGATACTGATACAATGTTTATTATTGCAGTACATGAAAAAGAACAGAGATCCAAGATGGGAAGAGGAGTTCCAATTTATGGTGGAGGAGCCTCCCACTAATGACAAGTTACATGTGGAGGTTGTCAGCACTTCATCACGAAGCCTGCTGCATCAGAAGGTACATAATTCATAACTTCTTTATCAATCTAAATTATGTCAATGCATTATGATGATGATCTGTAGAAACTAAAAACCTATACAAAGTTTTGCTGTACCTCAGATTGTTGTAAAGGATTGAAATACTTGTGGAATTTGCACATGACTTAAGATCCTAATATAAAATTGTATGGTGCAAGATGATTGGTGCTTTCATGTTTCTAAAATTTAATGCATATGAAATTGACTTCATTAATTCAAAGGAATGTTATTTTAATTTTGTGGGAGAGATAAGGGCAAGATCTTTTCTATAATGTGTGGACGTGTGGTATATTGGACATGTGTTATCAAATTACACATGTTCTGCCTCTGAATACTTTTATGGAGCACCTTTGTTTCAGAAATGTTTCTTGGAATTGCTTTTCATTGCAAAAACATATACAAATTTATACACACATACAAATTTTTTTGGATTAATTTCTGTCTTGCATGGATATGTTCTTCTAAAATAACAGTGCTTTACCTAGAAAATATGCCAATGTTTTGTTATTTACCTTTTCATGGTACTTGATGTGATTGAGTTTATTGTTCTCTTCTCCTTTACTTTCGGCACTAGGAATCATTGGGTTATGCTGACATCAGTCTTGCGGATGTTGTTACTAACAAGCGAATCAATGAGAAGTACCATCTTATAGACTCCAAGAATGGTCGCATCCAGATAGAGTTGCAATGGAGAACTTCATAAGCTGTTTGATAAAATTGTTCATGGCTCTACACTTGTCGTTTTCCTTTTTTTTCTCTTTTCTTTTAAAATTGAGTCTTCTATACAATGTAGCAGAAGGATGAGAATAAGGACATTTCTTGAATTCTTCTCGAGGTAGATTGGTTTATTTGTTAACCATGTACATGTCTAATAAAAATGCTGGTTTGAAAGCAAAACCATATACATGATTTAGTTTGGGTATAAATTATGATTAAAAATGTCCTGATAGTGACATTGTCGACATATATCTTGTTTCACTTTGACTTCATTATCATTATTTGTATAGGATGCTTATCATGTTTGCAACTTGAAAAGTAGTGTCATATGAAACAAAAGGCGGTGATGAAATGCATCCAATGCCATTCTTAATTGCCTCTTAGTTTGGTCTTTTCTTCAGTCAACGAACAAATCGAATAATATGAATCATCTGATGAGCCTAATTGGCAATGCAAAATCCTAACAAGAAAGTGGGAGCCACATTTGCTCAGAAGCAAGAAGGCGGAAAGAAAGTCTCGATCCACATCATTCCCTATTCTACAAGTCCAAGGAAAGCTTGAACCTTCAGTTTCCTTACTTAAGGCAAACATGTCTTGGCTAACAGTATACCTTGGTGATTTCTAACCATAACTGCTATAAAATCTCTATTCCCTCGTTGTAGAAAAACTACATTGCAATTCATCTTAATGAAATGTTGAGGAGGAAGTCTCTAATGGGAAATTAGTGAGAGAATTCAAAGCAGAAAAGTTCTCATAATCTTCACAAGCTTTTCGAAAATCAACAAATAGTTGGAAGGAAGGCTCTTTGAATAGCTCTCTATCATGGACCCATTGGTCCAGCCCACATCCTACTAAAAAACTAGAATTGACAAATTTTAAGTCTCAACCTGCGCCTGTGAACACGTTTAAAGGAAGGGATAAAAGGGATTAAGAAAGATTTTGTATTTTAAGGTTAACTATTAAATAAACAAAAAAAAACTAATAAATTAAGGCTCCGTTCGGGGTGGTGGTAAGTTTCATGTTTTTTTTTTAAATTTTAAAAGTTAAATTTGACAACGAAACGTGTTCGGGTAAAATGTAGTTCAAATTGGTTTTTTTTAGTTAATTTTAAAATAGTTTTCTTCTAATGTACAAAATCATAAAAATAGGCTTTGCGATTTTTGTTTCAGTTTTCATCTTAAAACTACATTCTCGCTCTCGTGTTCCTTCATGTCTCTCTTGTGCCCTTCACCATTCATCTCCTATTGGTGGTATGTTATGATTTTACAAAAATACTAATAATTCAAATATGATCTTGCAGAAGTATAAGTTAGCAAAGCAATTTAAGAAGAAATGATGCTTTTATTATGATAAACTTTTACATCATTTTTTGGGGATAGAATTGCCTTTGATGCAAATCAACACCCTTCTACCAAAAGTCCTTCGATAAGTAATGATGACTGTAAAGGAGAAAATGATTTTGATCAGGAGGAACATAGCTACCAAACAAAAAAGAAAGCAAACGTTGGTTCTGACTCCAAAAAAAGGAAAGCAAGAGAGAACATTCAAATAGCATTTGCTAATGCTTTGATAATTATGGGAGAAAGTTCCAAAAGAAAAGTTGATATTTTGGAGAAGATGAGCACCGGTCAGGTTGTAGGTCATCTTCTAATACTAATGGGGAAGTAGATGAACAAGACAATGAAGCAAATAAGAAACTAATGACTTGTTTGAGCATCCTTGACAAACTTGAAAGTATTGGTGCTGCTCCTTTTACAAAGGCAGTAAAAATAATGAAAGAAGACCTTCTATGGAGGGACGTGTTTTTAACATTATCTGATGAGCAAAAGAAATATATTGTTCTTAATCACTGAAAATTTATGTTTATGTATATGGATTAAGACATGAATATTTATGTTTATGTTTGGATTAAGACATATGTATGATAGATATTTATATAAACATTATAATTATTTTTATTATTATGTTGTTATCGTGGTTGATCTTACTATTTATGATTATTATTTTTATTATTTTTATAATTTTATAATATTTATTTTTGTTGTCAAAATTTTTATTATTGTTTTTTTAGACTTAGTTGTTTTATGGTCATTTTAAATTATTTTTTATGTAACAATATTTTTTTATATTAAGTGAATTTATAATAAGATATGGTAAAGAAAATGACTTGACTCAAAATTTAAAATTAAAATTCAAAATTCAAAACTAAAATTAAATTTAAAATTTAAAAATTTTAAAACATAAAACTAAAAACCACGTCAAACGGCTTAAAGGTTTTATAATTTTTAATTTTGAGTTTTGTTTTTGCTTTTAATTTTTTTAATTAAAATTTTAAAAAATTAAGTAGCTTCACCCATTTTTTATAATCTTTTGACACGTAGTGATCTCATGTAGGAAGAGAGGAGCACGAACGCATGTGAGCAACACCCATCGTGATCCCACGGTAGTGGTAGTGGTACTGCTGACCACTGCCGTTTCTTCGCAGCGTCGTTTTGTTATCTATTTCTTCTATCAATCTATCTACCAATCCTAATCCAAATCCAAATCCAAATCCAGATCCAAATCCATTCAGTCTCTGTTTTCTGAAAGCAAAGCAAAGCTCTTGATTTGTGAATGGCGTTGCCGGTGGTGGACACAGAGTACCTGAAGGAGATCGACAAGGCTCGTCGCCATCTCCGTGCACTCATCGCCAGCAGGAACTGTGCTCCCCTCATGCTTCGCTTGGCGTAACTTCTTCTCTCTTTCATTTATCATTCTCACTTATATGCTTCTTCCTCTTCACTTCTGTTACTTTGTTTTCGTCTTGTAGATCTCCATCATTTCAATTTGCTTAATCTCTGTGTTTTGCAGTTGGCACGATGCCGGCACTTACGATGCCAAGACCAAGACCGGTGGAGCTAATGGCTCCATAAGGAACGAGGAAGAGTATTCGCATGGCTCCAACAATGGCTTGAAGAAGGCTATAGATTTCTGCGGTAAGCTTTTTCTTAATTCGCTATGATATTTTCGTAAAATTATCGTTCAACAATTAATTTTGGTAGGTATAATTTGATCTGCAGACTACAGTTTATTTTGGCACCAGATAATTTACTGATATTGTAAAACTCTTTTACACTGTCATTGGATAGAAATTAAATCCTTTGTACATACATTTGAAGCACTGGCGGAGAAATTATATCTGTCTGTCCACATAATTTGTATTGCTCCATGATTTTCTATGTGTATACTTTGTATTCGTATGTCTACTTATTCAAGTATTAACAAGAAGACATATAGGTTTTATATTTGTTATATGTGATATACCTATGAAAGATAATAAGTTGTTCAAGAAGTTTGGATTTACATAGAATCATGGCGGTACATATACAAATTTAATTCTAGATTTATATTATCTTGTCATGCTTGTGTTAGAATAGAATATATTCAAATTCTTTACCTCTTATAATTTTTGCCAAAAGTAGATTCCTCAGTTGGGAATAAGCCAGTCTTCTCGTCTTTCTGAGAGTTATCGTATTTTCTGATGTCACAGAGGAAGTGAAGGCAAAACATACTAAGATTACATATGCAGATCTTTACCAGGTGATCATTATCTTCATTAAGTTATTATAAAATTAATGCACCCATCATTTGTTTGTGTGCCAAAATAATGAATTGCTACTTTTTGTCCTGAATTCATTAGATGGGAATTGTAGAATGTGTTGGCTTAACCAGGCCAACCCGTGGCGCCCTACATAATGGACTTTCAATTTTGTTTGGAGCGTGTATGATAAGATAAATATTTGTCTCGTGTTGATTCTAGGGTTCCATTTTGCCACTTGCAATCCAAATTCTTGTTTTTGTACATTGTTTATGATTCTCAAACCTCAACTCATATGGATGCTGCACTTAAGTTTTTGCCTAGTATGTTAGGTGGAATTAATTGATCCATTTTCTTGTTTCTATTTTGCTCCTTGATTGTATTAAGTTTCAGTATTAGGTGCATGAATGAATCTAAAATATAGATACTTAGCATGCACAGAGATGTAGTACCCTGTTACCCTTGTCTTGTGAGGGTTAGATAGGTGGACCTTATTATATAAAGGCTAAGCCTCATCCTCTCCTCATGTTTGCCAACTCAGACCTTTAATCATTGAAGAATAAGATTGCAGAGAGATTTGTGAGTTTTGCTTAGTTAATCATCTTGTCTGGATTCTTTTGTTCTTGTTTTTTATCTGATCTCTTTTAGTTAGGAGGTTATCTTATCATCTGTTCTTGTACTTGTTTCTCTCATTTCTGTAATAAAAAAAGAATGGGATTGCTTGTTCTATTTAATTAGATACAGGCATACAGTCTTACTTGCCTAGGTCTAAATCTGTGAGGTTTTAAGGATTTTGACAAAAGTTGTCAAGAGTTATGCCTTAAATTTGGATAAGGGATCTATTCTATAGTGAACCATTTTAAGGGAGAAAACTAATTCTTTGCTCTTTTGTAGACTTCCATTTTCTGAACTATTTATTTGGTTAGTTGCTTTTTATGACCTGAGAGCATATGCATTGTTACTATCTGAAAATTACAATGACACCTTTTCCCCTAAACAAATTTTGTTGCTTTCTTGCTTCTCAATTATTTAAATGCTAGTTTCATACACCCCACAGCCACAACACCTTTCCCCCTGGGCACAAAGGGAAAAAAACCCAAAAGATAAGACAAGAGATTTCTGGGTAGTCATATTAACTGTCAAGGGTCAAGTCTCCTAAAAGCTTAAGATATTAGGTGAAAGCACTTGAATGATTTTATATCTCTAACACGCCCCTTCATGCAAGAGGCTTGAAGCCTGGGCAATGCTCAAGCCCTACTCTATCTTGTGCTGAAATTCAACTTTTATTTACAAGAATAGGGGCAGCAAGGATTGAACTCCTGACCAATTAGTCATAGAGGCTTTGATAGTATGTCAACGACCAACTCTTCTAAAAGCTTAAGCTATTAGGTGAAAGCACTTTGATAGGGAACTGAAATAGAGAATAGGATATACTGAAAGAAACACTCAGTATTACTTCTTCTGCTACTGATATCAGTGTGATATCAGTATCAGTAGGGAGTTTTTACAAGAGATTGAAGGAAAACACTCAAAACAGAAAAGGAAAACGTAAAGATAATGCAGACACTTCAAGGGGTCTGCTTTTTCCCTTCCTAAACCTTACTCAAATCTTGCCTGCCTTCCCTATTCTCCCCCTCCCTCTTTCTTATACTAACTGACCCCTAGCACTCCCCACACACCACCTGCCACGTGTGCAGGTTGGTTACAATTCAGATCCCCAAAATGATAGTCACACATATTCTCTTGCTTTCCCACGTGAGACACTAATCCACTGTTGCCCTCCCTTTTCTTCATACTGTACACCATAGTACCAGGGGGTGAATGATTTTATATCTCTAACATTAACTATGGAGTAAATGCAGAGGTATACTTCACCTGAAGGTTGAAAGTTAAGAAATGTACAAGAGTACAGCTGAAGCTCAAACTCCTTTGGTAGTTAACGGAGTGAGTTTCAAATGCTTAAGCATTCACCTGATTGTGGTTCACTTCTTTTGTAACTGGTGTTTGACATGTCTGTAACCTTAGTGCCTAAGATTTCTGCAATGAGGATGAACACCATTAGATTTTCTTATATAACAATGTTAAAGTCAGCAAAATGTCAGCAATGTTCTTTTGTAAAAATCAAAATTTCCTTTTAAAAATTACTCTGTTAATTTTCATCAGAATCAAGACATTTTACTGGATTTACTTGTATATCACATCCAAACTGATGAAACACTGCACACTGAGTCCAGATTCTCTTGAAACCAAGAGGGAGGATTATCATTGTGTAGAAGGCATGCCTGGTGTAAAACAAGATATGCATTCCTAAAGAATTGAACCAACTGCCATTTAGGTTATGTAAATCTGAAGAAAAATTGTTTTCTTTCTCCTTCTGTTCCCAGCTTGCTGGTGTTGTCGCAGTTGAGGTTACTGGGGGTCCCACAGTTGATTTTGTTCCTGGAAGGAGGGTATGTTGTGCCATACTTTTATAATATTGCTCGTTATGAAATCATGCTTCTTGTTAGTTCATGTATGTAATTGTCTATCTCATAGGATTCAAAAGTATCTCCCAAAGAAGGGCGGCTTCCTGATGCTAAACAAGGTGAGTTTCCCTAATTTTTGCAAGTGTTCCAACTCTTCCCCTCAGTTGGTGAGGGGAAATATCTTACTAGAGCTGTGAAAGTTGTTCTGTTTGCTGTTTAAGCTTACTTATTCACTATCCAACGAGATTAAGAATGTTATATGAAAGCATAAAAATACATGAATGCTGTTGGTAGGTGTGCCGCATCTCCGTGATATCTTTTATCGTATGGGTCTTTCTGACAAGGATATTGTTGCACTGTCTGGGGGACATACGCTGGTAATTCTCCTTTTGCATGTATATATATATATATACTTTCCATGCTTATGGTCAGACATTCTTATTTCCTTTTCTGTGGTGTTATAAGGGAAGAGCACATCCAGAGAGATCAGGGTTTGATGGCCCTTGGACAGAGGATCCTCTGAAGTTTGATAACTCATACTTTGTGTAAGATTTAAGCTGCATGCATTCCTAGTCATATTTGGCTTCATACAAGGACATTTGTAGAGCTTGACTTTTTATTTTCAGCTAAACATCGTTGTTGATATCAGGGGGCTTTTAAAAGAAGATTCTGTGGGGCTGCTTAAACTTCCAACAGACAAGGCTTTATTGGAGGATCCTGAATTTCGTCGTTATGTTGAGCTGTATGCGAAGGTAATTGGGATTATTTAATCCAAATGACCATTACATAAGCCCTATCTGTGATTTATTTGATGCTGTCTCCTGGCAATTCATGTTTTTCAATAGCATTCATAAGTCTGTCGATTTACTATACAATGCCATGAAGCTCGTATATTATTAGATCAATCTTTTGACCGGAGCTCATTGCATTAAGTAGCACCTTTTTTCTTCCCCCTGATAAGCTCTATGCTCTGGAGTTTACTATGCTCTTTGGGCTATCCTGATGCTTCAGAAGATAAAATGGTATTGCCCTGTGTGCTAGTTGGGTGGCAAAACTAACCGATTAACTTTCTTATTTAATATGTGATCACTTGTATCAATTCTCTCTTCATTATTTTTCCCATTGTTTGTTCTTACTCTGCCAAATTCTGACCATACATTGGTTTTGTCTTTCTTCTCTCCACTAATGAAGCTAACGTCTACAGCAAACTGAAAACATATGGTGTTCCCAAAAAAAGAAATCTGAAAACATATGTGCCTATTAGCAGTTAACTTTTATCTATACTAGCTTACCTAAGACATCATCGGGGAGTTTTTGTATTGCTTTAAATCCATTAAAGAAAGAGCAAAAGAACAAGATAATAGCTATATGTAGCAAAGTTCTGAGTCTTCTGACTGTGAGATTGGTGCATCATTGGATTACTTGAATCTGTCTGCTGTCTCATTTCTAAACTGTGTCCCTCTGGCAGGACGAGGATGCATTTTTTCGAGATTATGCTGAATCTCATAAAAAACTTTCAGAGCTAGGATTTGTGCCAAGTTCAAAGGCAACATCTAAGGATGGGACTGTACTGGCACAAGGCGCTGTTGGAATTGTAGTTACTGCTGCTGTGGTGATCCTCAGTTACTTGTATGAAGTTCGCAAAAGAGGGAAGTAGACTTGGCGTTGTTGATCACTCGGATGCTACGTATATTATATGTAATCCCATAATGAACGGTATCGGGTTCATTTTTGCAGTTTCAGTATCTGCGTACTTCACTACTTAATGCCAATAAGAATAATGCAACAGCAATTCTGAGTATATGGATAGACTAAGAATACAATTGAATACCCCATTTGAGAGCAAACTTCGTCATATGTAAATACAAATTTCTATAGTCCCAATTGCGTGTTCATGTTCTCTGAAGATTAGAAAAAGGAGGGTAGACTCGTGCCAAAAAAAAAGGAGGGTACAAATGCTCAGAGGATAACTTATTGTATTTATGTTTTGTGCGAGTAAATCAGAACAATGAAAACTTTGGAACATAATCTGGGTGACTTATTGCATGTGTGGGAAAGGTTAATTTTTTCTCATAACAGTTTTTTTTTTCTTTTTATAAAAGTTGTTTTGTATAAAGTTTATCACGTTTGGATAAAATATATAAAATTAATTATAAGTAGAAATTATTTTTTCATACACTAAAAATTATTTTTTATAAAAGTTTTATTTTGAGTATTTTAAATAAGTGTGTGTTTTGATTAATTGTGAAAAAAAAATTATGTTAAAAATTGATTATGTGTATAATCAATTTTTAAGAAAATTAATTATGAGAAAATTAATTTATGTTTGGATATGTTAATTCATAATTGATTTTAAAATAAAGAATTTTGTTTGGATTATATAAATTTTTTTTAATGTATTAAATTATCAAAAAATATATGAAATGATTGAAAAAGTTATTTAATTGAAGATAAATAGATATTTCTCTTTTAAAGCTTTTGAAATAATTTAAAATCAAATGATTAAAAGCTTAAAATAAAATCTTTTCTAAAAAAATTATTTTTAGTTAATGAAAAAAATAATCTTAACTTATAATTAATTTTACATACTTTAAACAAATAAGATAAATTTTAAATAAAATAGCTTTTAATTAAAAAAAGTGATTATTTCAAAAGAATAACCAAAACCAAACATACCCTAAGTGGTTTAAGATTATTTTAAAAACTTTAATAGATAAATATTCTTTTGCCCTCAATTAAATAATTTTTCAATCATTTTATATATATATTTTGATAATTTAGTACATATAAACAATTCTTTTTACACAATTCAAACAAAATGTTGCCTTAAAATCAATTATAAACTAACATATCTAAACATAAATTAATTTTCTTAAAAATTAATTATACCCATAATTAACTTTTGACATAATTTTTTTTATAGTTAATCCAAACACACTTTACTCTCCATCCTAGGCTGATGACCCCCTCATGCATTTTTGTGGTTTGTCCCTGTGACCGTGTATAGATCTTTACCTCGGTTGTCTTTGCGACGTGCTCTTGGGGTTAACATACTGTATTAGTCGAGAGAACTCATCTGAGGCAAGTTTTGACCACTAAAAGCTTAAATATTTGATCATTGATAATTGTACACCACTTATATATGGTGTGCATATATAACCAAGGTCCAAGTAGAAGGAGAGGCAGTAAATTTAATATTAGTAAAGATGAGGGGCATGTATTAATTAAAGCTTATGAAGGTATCTTAGAAGGTGACGCGTTAATTATGCAAGCCTAGTGCAAATATACGAGCAAATGGGGAGTGGAAGACGGTGCTTTTTTCTATCAAGAAAGATATTGCTGGAAAAACACCAGAGAATGAGAGAAGGTGCTTGTTTTGGCAATTACTAATTCAAATGAGATGAGTCATCTTGTCCTTAGAATGCTTTTTTTATTTTTTTATTTTATTTTTTATGTTCTGAAGATTCCACAACAGAAGCTAATGGACTTCAGATGGGTCTTTCTGTGACTATAGTACCTCGTCTATTATAATCCGCAGGTTGGTGGGCAATCTGTCCTAATTAAAAAGGAAACAAATTTAAAACAGGTAAAAGGAAAGAAAAGGAAGACCTAAAGATCAACGTGAGACACAGGTTGAGATAGATCTGTATCTGCAGTCGGTGTCTGTCAATGACAATAATGTTACCAAACTCTATAAAAATTATTGTCATTTGTGAGCAGCATGTTTCTTGAATCTTGAATGATGGCTTTTAACTTTTATCCACCCTATAGTCATATACATGTCTTTGGAGCAGACATAGCGGAAAAGGTTCAGGTTCAGGGAGACCCACATGTGGAGGACAGCCAAAGAGGTAGGTAAGGGTTCTTAGGACAGCCTCCCACAAGTACCCAAGCACATGACATACTCGTCTTGCTGTGCTGGCTGTCACCACACACAAACAATCATGTAATTGCAAATTGTACGCCACAGTCTCTTCCTGATCTCTTTGAGCTGAGTTGAGTCGCTTTTCCTTTCATTTTTCACCTTTTTTCTTATCAAAATTTTGGAGTTTCCCATGTGGGGGGTGTCTGCATTTATATGCAAGACTAATTGAGGAGAGACGCCCTTAGGTTGCTCCTCCTTTTTGGGTTAGCTAAGAAGACCATTGGAGGCTGATCACTTGTAATAATAGCACCCAACTGATAGCGTCCATGGGTGATGCTCAATTTATTAATGTGTATAGTTACACGTTTCATCCATCATTTATTATTGGTAATTTTAGTATTACTGTTACACGCACATTAAATCTTTCTGGGTACCCTATGAATAGATTTAGGTATTGTTGTATGTCTCACTGATTAAAAGAACATAAGATAAATCTAAGGATATATGCTCATGATCTTGGTTGAGTTGATCATTCTTTTCAAAAACAAAAAAGGGAGGAGATTCTTTTTTTAATTTGCATACCAATCATTAAACTCAGATGTTGCTAAACAAGTGCAAAGTGTAAAAATGGTAATGTATATGTATGTGTGTAAATGAAAATCTCGCTGGCATACCTAAACAAAAAGTAGTTGGGTTTTGTGAAGTGTGTAAGAACCTTCATGAGTTAGTTGGGGGCCATAGTTCAACATATAACTGAGGGAAGAGTTGGACTAGAATTGCAAGGGCAGTCAGAAAAGAATGAAAAGGTGGGTGAAATACTCCAAAATAATTACCCAAGTGGAATAAATATTTCCCCTCTCTCTCTTGCTTTCCCTACCTGAAAGCAACTGGTACCCATGATATTAACTCTTACCATCCACTTGATATTCATTGGAAAGGAGAGAGAGTAGATACATATGTGGTGGATAACTACTATAATAATAATATGCAATTGCGGGAGGTGAATGAACCCCCCAATCCCAAACTTTCCCTTGTTGCCTTGCCTAAACTTGCACCACAAGGTTGGGGGAAAGAAAAACGAAAAGTGGAAGGTGAACCAAAGCCCATATACAACAACAACCACACTCATTTATCTTTTCCTATTCTCCCCTTCTCTTCTTTCATCATCCTTCCTTGAACCCAACCGCCAACTCTTCTAGAAACGTTTCTCTCTCTCTCTCTCTCATGCATGATAATGCACCAATAGAGTAAAGAACCACAGCTGCCATTACCATCTCTATGCTTTCGCACATGAATAGCCAAACTACTGATACATTTCTTTCCGGGAAACCCGCTACAACTAACTTACTGAAGTAACTAATTGTGTTTATTTTTATAATTTTCATGAAACCTTAAATCTCACTCCCAACATAAAATAATATTTGTATATATTTTTGGTGTATTACACAGAGTCAAACAAACTACAATATGGACTATTAAATTAATGTGTGAGAGGGAGAACGTTTTAGGGGAATTAAACATGTCATGGTATTGGTAGGTTCTCCATATGTAATTATGCATTTATTGCTGTATATCTAACTGAATTTCATTACCTAACTAGAACTGAATTGGGTGGTGATTTTCATGGAACAAGAAAAATGAATACAACAAAGTTCGGGAAAATCTATACATTTGCCCAATTATTATGTGAATATTTCAAAATTATGCTTATGATATAAGTAATGAGTAATGAAAATCGTTGACGATCAAATAAATGAAGAAACTTTTGGACACATAATATTAAACTATCGGAACATTGCATGATCTTGTATATCATATATGTACGACGAAGATGTATATTAATTGAAGTTGAGAAATTGTCTTTGCAATTACAGCGGGGAATTGAAGAAATACTAAAATATTAAATTATTGAAAATATAATTGATGAATGAATTTTTTATTTAGCACAAGATTAGATGGACAAATTTCAGTTTTATATCGGGGTAAGAGTATGAGATATAAATTATGTATTTTCTTTTTCCAAAAAGGGGCAGAGATCACGTCTTGTCTTGCACATACTTTAATATATCCTACTTTACACCTACCTGAAGGTTACCCATAGTTAATGTCTTTTAACTCATTATATCATTGATGCTAACATGATAATATCAGCAAAGAGAGAGAAAGCCACCAGCCACTCCCTCTAACCTGTCTCACCAACTCACATCTAGAAGCAATTAGGGTCACTTCTCTCTCTCTCTCTCTTCCTTTGGGTCAAAAGCCTATAAAAATCACACTCCAACTCCTGCCAGGGCCGGCCATATTGTTGCAGCAACACAAAAAAACAGCAGCACAGAGCCGTTTCCCAATTTCAATCCTACCATATCCATATCTCTCGTTCAAAAGTGAAAAGCACAAAGAAATTTAGCTCTTACTCGTAGTACTTTTTGGCAGTTCAGTTAGCACTTGCACACTGTGCACTGAAATATGGGAAGGTCCCCTTGTTGTGAGAAAGCTCACACAAATAAAGGTGCATGGACCAAAGAAGAAGATGATCGCCTTATAGCTTATATTCGAGCTCATGGTGAGGGCTGCTGGCGCTCTCTCCCCAAAGCTGCTGGACTTCTCCGATGCGGCAAGAGTTGCCGTCTCCGGTGGATCAACTATCTCCGACCTGACCTCAAACGAGGCAATTTCACCGAAGAAGAAGATGAACTCATCATCAAACTCCATAGTCTCCTTGGTAACAAGTAAGCTCAAAATCAAAGAAATTAAGAATCACATGAGAGTTTTATTTATTTACTTATTTATTGATGAATGAAATGGTTTTTCATTAATCTTTTAAATAATATTGTTATTGTATTGTAGGTGGTCTCTAATAGCTGGAAGATTGCCTGGGAGAACAGACAATGAGATAAAGAATTACTGGAATACTCATATAAGAAGGAAGCTTTTGAGCAGAGGAATTGACCCTGCAACTCACAGGCCTCTCAACGAGGTTGCTCAGAATCTAGAAACTGCCACCACAATATCTTTTGCTTCTTCTGCTGCTGCTAAACAAGAGGAAGAGAGTATTAACGCAAGCGTGTTTGTGGAGAATAGAGATTCCAAAGGACCCATCTTTGAACGGTGCCCTGACTTGAACCTTGAGCTAACCATTAGTCCTCCCCATCAGAACCAGCCGGATCAGCCATTGAACAGTATAGGCAGAAGTCTTTGCTTTGCTTGCAGTTTGGGTTTGCAGAATAGCAAGGATTGCAGCTGTGGGATTGGTAACATTGGCAACACTAGTAGTGGGAGCAGCACTGGTACTGGTTATGATTTCTTGGATTTGAAAACTGCTGTTTTGGATTACAGAAGCTTGGAAATGAAATGAAGTGGAATCATGTAGCAAAAATAGCTAGAGTTGGAGAGAAATGAGAGAATGAAATTCATTAATTTTGAAATCTCTCTTACTTTCTTTTCTTCTTTAATTTGTATAATTAATTAGTTGCTGATGCATAAGATATAGTACCACTACAGTTGAACATCATTGGCCAATTTTTTCCTGTTAATTTTCTATATTCGTAAATCTGGAAAAAAAGCCCAATATTGATTCATTGTTTTTCCATTTTCCACTAGGAAAAGATGATAGTAATAGGAGAGAATGTAAAATAAAAAAATTTGTGCTTCATATATAAGTGTACAAACTTTATTATTTATAGGAATAGATCTTTCCAATTGGAATGACAATTGTTTTTATTATATTTTACTAAATAAAATTCAATAATTCATCCTCATCATCACACACATGATGTTGGAGAGAATTCCCATAGTCATATTTAATCTTCTCCTGCATCATCTAATTGATTAATTAATTTACATCCCGGGCTTCAGCAAGCTTGGGTAAATATTTAGATGCGGCTTCACATGCATCGATCAAACAAATGTCCTAAAAATCAACAATTCTCTTTCTTGTTTTGTTTTTCTCTTTTGATGAACTAAATCTGCACCCACACGCACATAATATGGACCATGAAGCCAGTGATGACCCTTTCTCTCTCTCTCTCTCTCTCTCTCTCTCTCTCTCTTTTCATTATAATCTATTCAGATTCCTTTGTACTTTTGGAGGCTTTTGGGGTTGTCTTTTATGAAGAAAAAGAAGAAGAAAAAAAAGACAGTTGATAGTTATTCAAATGGAGAGAGTGAATGGATAAGCTGTGAGAGGGGGAGAAAATAAGATGGGATGACAGTGGGTAATACTAATAAGTAATAACCTAATTAAATTTGCCTACCACATTTCCCCCACTCACGTCGAAGTAATAGCTAGCTCAATAAATATTACATACTGATGCGTATTACGCTACCTAAAATGCGTGAATGAACTAACATTGTCCATAGTACCACATGCATCAGTCTACCGTGCTCCTAACATTTAATTAATTATTTAGGTCATGCGCCAACCAACTTCATAACTTTGGTATATATGTATACAGTACATGATATGAAGTATGAACCTACCTAGGTTTTGCCATTATATATTATGCTTGTGTGAATTTGGTGATACGTTCTGGAATAATTAAGTGTAAGAAATGAAAGACAGGTAAAACTGATGAGTTGGAGAGAAAATATTGAATCTGAAGAAGGTTAGCAATATTATACATGGTACTTGTTTTCATCAAGTTAATCAAACCCAACAACCCTCGAGTTATATTCACTAAGCAGCCTTTGATCAATTCATACATATATATGGTTAGGTATTTAAAGAATGCTCTGTGCTAGCTTAGCTAATATAATGTTAGCTGCAAAAATGTATTTTCTTTCTCATTTCTAGTTTAAATCATGTTTGCTTACTGTAAGCATTCTTTCTCAATACTAACTAGCTAGTTGCGTATTGACGACATATAAGGAATTTTAAATAGGTAAAGAGTTAATATTTAAATTAATTTTCTAAAGAAATATCGGATATTAATTTAGTCATTTATTTATTTTTTATATTAAAATAAAATTTTAATATTATTATTTTTATATTAAATTAGTTATTTAAATTTATTTTTAATATTAAATTAATTTCTCAAAAAAAATAATTTTTTTATAAAAAATAATTAAAAAACTAAATTAATATTTCATATATGAACTAAATTAAATATATAATCAACAGCCAAATGATATAAATCAAATTAAAAGCTGGTAGCAACTAAAATAAAATAGATAGTGAATATATCCTACCAACCATCCAAATTTTATCTGCCACATTAATTTAGGGTCATCTCACGGGGTCAGAGAGAAATTTGATTGGATTGCGCGTCCCGGGGTCATGGCCATTCACTCACTAGTTCTGGATGGCTTGGATTCATATGCGATGTTTACTCCAACCTAATAATATATTAGATTGTGATATCGGCACATTATTTTTGTGCTACAAAATTTATTTTTCAATTATTTTATATAATGATTATTTAAATTTTTGCATAAAAACCTAATATGTATGTAGAATTGTAAAATCTAATTCTTATATTTACAAAATATAAAAATTATATAAAGATAAGTTTTCTAGTATTAATATTAAAATAGCATAATAGAAGGTGCAGATCAAATGAACAAATAAAAATAAAAATAAATAAGAAGAGAAATAGTTATAGATATAAAAATTGGATTGGACCGGTTGGTGGACCAATCAATCGACCAAGTATTTGATTCGGGTAACTAGTTGGATTGAGTAGGTCTCAAACCTGATCTGACTCGACCGGTTTTGGATGAAAACCAGTAAGTCAATTGGTTGAATCAAAACTAGCTAGGTCACAAAATTTAAAAAAAAATTAAACTTTGAAAAATTATCACTTTTGACTCGTTTGTCTAATTTAGACTAATTATATGTCAATTTCATATAACTTTTTGAGATCTACGCCATGGTAATCCTAATTTTTCAAAAAAAAAACTTTATTTTTTAAATTATGAGCATTTTAATAAAAATATTATGATTTTTTTTTATGAATTAAGGATTAAATTTTTTTTAAAGTCATCTTTTCTCTTAAAATAAAGATATTTTAATTATTTATAATAATAAATATCATTATATGTAATATATATTTATATATATATGTATTTAAATATTTATTTAATTTTATATAATTTGATCAGTTACTTACTAATTAAATTAATGATCTATTAATTTAGTACCTTAAATTTAATAATTATAGAAATACTATTGAAAAAAAAGGATCCTCTAAAAAAGAAGGAAATGAATTGCATTTCTAAAAAGTAATGCAAGACAGAGATATTAGATAGCAATGAGCAGAAAGGACATAATGGGTGGTAGATTATTTGCAACCAGATCCCAAAAACTATGGCCCTTCCACATATAATGGGGAGCGTCACTTTTCAACCATCAACACCACGCTTTTTCTTTTTCAAAAGTGTTAGGTAGAGACATTAGAAGCTTCCACGAGATATTTTTTTTACCCTTTATTTTAAAAATTATACAGCTCTCAAGTCTCAAGATATTTTAAAAAAAGAAAAAGAAAAAAGAAAGATAAATAAAACAGCCAGTGAGTGCCTTGGGGTGGGAAGTTTTGTGATTTTAATTCATTGCTTTCTCTCCCCGTCAATGGGTTACAAATTGTTTCTTCTCTGCTGTCTACTTCCTCAATTGTTAAATTGGTTCAACCTCCACCAACATCACATGCATGACTTGTGGTGGGTCCTTTTAATTGATTTCACTTCTAGCCCCTCACTCCATCAAGATGACCTGGGAAACTACTAACTACTAGACAAAATGCCTTGCATAAGCGATTGTTTGGTGAAAGTACTTTTATCCACACCCTTTTCTGGATATACATGTGTGTGCATATAAATTTGGATCCCAAAATGCTGATAGTACATTTACAAACTTGATAAATGGCAGCACATATATGTATATTTTAAGACCATGCTCTAGGGTCTGTCTATTGGCACAGACTGTTCAAACACCAGCCTTTGTTTTACCTGCAGGTAAAACTGGCCCTAGCTAATTATTGTTAATCGCTTCTTTATTTCTTGACTTTCCTCTTGCTTGTTACTAATTTTTTGTATTTTAGAGATGGCTTTAATGCTTTAACATGAAAGTGTCAGTTAAGTTGCCAACCTCTTGTTGCATCTCACATTAATGAGGGGAAAAAAGACTTCATACCGCTAAGATTGTCAAACGTTCCATTAATTACACTTTCTTTCTCCGTGAGGCAATGAATTACCAAAAAGAAAAACGAGCAATGAAAACTGTATTAATGGACATAAAGGGAAATGGAATACAGTAATAAAATTAAGCTTTGGATCTTAAATTAAACCTTTTAATTAAGCAAATGAAGACGTCATACTAGGGGAGAAAATAACATGCATTTCTCATATGCAAATTTTTGGGTTCCTCCTTGAAGTGGCTGGTACCACTTCCAAAAAGTAGGGATACCTTTCTTTCGAAATTAACAAACAGGGAGTTAGATTAAGGTGGGAGTTAGACATCTATCTTTTTCTTGCTTAAAAGTGGGTTGGGCACTGAGCAAGTTGTACATAATTTAGGTTTCGGGAATTCATTTTTATTGGAATACGTCCATTTATACTGGGAGATATGAGTCGTAGCTCTCAGGACAACGAGCTTATTATTAATATTTTTTTATACTTTGACTTAAAGCACATTATCTTCCAATTTGTTGATAATATAGTTAGGCTCTTCTCCCCCCTTCTTCAGGAGATATGCAACAGATGCACATGATGAAGTTAGAACTTAAGAGAGACAAAGTTGGAGATAAAATATTCAAATGTTTAAGTAGCATTTCAAATTCTTATTGAGTAAATATATATTTCGAGTAAAGATATATGCGAGATTTTATTCATATTTCATCTATAAATAAATTAGATTGGTCTTCCAAACATAAATGTGATATCAAATTGTTTATTTAATGTCACATTTTTTTTTATTAAATTAGTTATTAAAAGATAAAATTGATGATATTAATTATTATTGAATGACTAATTTAATCTCATTAATAAATGATTAATATGATGTCGCATATTTATTTTTCATTATTCATATATAATACTCACTAACCAGGAATCTCCACAGATTTGGAACTTCTTATTAATCCAAGAATTGGATACCATAAGACAGGGGATTTAATAAAATTTCACAAATCATATAGAGTAGACTTAACTAAATTATTAAGTGGAGCTTAGGGGATTAATTTTGTAATAAAGTCAAGTATGTGATATATAATTAAACATTTAATCATATATTCAAATCTTACTATGGTAATTTTCTGAGGTAAATTGCAAAGAATTTCGTTAAAGTTTTAAATTTTTTGGAGTAGGTTGTATATCTTTAAAAATAATAGAGAAATAAGATAATCCCGATGTACCATTTTGTGACTTCTTATTAACCTCTGGACTTGTGCATAAAATAATAAGTATGGAGATGCCACATTTTTAAAATATGGGTCCGTTTTAAATGACAAAATTGAATGGAGCTTTTGGTTTTAGGAGACATTTTCTATTTTCATTTTCAAAGATAATTTTTATTTTCAATTTTTCAGATTTTTAAAAACATGTTTGTTTTGTATGAACTATTACTTTCATTTTTCATTAATCTTCTCCCTTCTAATTTCTCTCTTCCTTTATCATGTTATTCTTTTCTTCACTTTCAAAATCACAGTCTCATAGTTAGAAATCAGAGTTAAAAATTTGAAGGGCATGACAGAGTTGGTTTCTTTGTATTGAAGGAAGCTCTAAATTTAAGGAACAAAATCTGCTGTTAGTCCTTAATTAGTGTTGTATCAATTATTTGCTGTTAGTCCCTATAAATTAGTGCTGTATATTATGGATTGATATCTCTGTATAGCGTAAATATCTCCTAATTGTTAGGTTAGCTTTTATTCTTTTGTAACAGCAGCTTCCTCTATATAATGAGGCTGTAATCTGTGTATCATATACATGAAAATTCAGAATCATTTGCTTCCATTTTTCCACATGGTATCAGAGCGGTTGTTCCTTTTGTTTGAATTATTCTGTTTATGGTTTTTCTTGCCAAACTATGGCAGAAAATTAATCTCTTTCATCCTCTACAGGAGTTGCAAGTTCTCCTATGTCGTCTTCTGCAGGAGCCACAAGTTCTTCTGTGTCGTCTTCTGCTGGGATAGATTTCGAATCTAACCCTAATCAACGTTTGAGCTTTGTTATGCTAAATGAGTTCAATTACCTTCCTTGGTCAAGAGCCATAACTCTTGCTCTTGGTGGAAGATCTAAACTCAGTTTCATTGATGATAAAACTTCTCCTCCAAATGAGAAATCTCCAGATTATGCATCTTGGCTATCCAAAGACCAATTGGTTCGGTCATGGATTCTTAATTCCATGGATCCGCATCTTGCTGAGATTTTCAGCTATTCAGATTCTGCTGTGCAATTATGGACAACAGTTCGTGATATGTATGGTCAACAAAATAGTTCTGCTCGCATCTTTGAACTCCAACGAGACATTGTGAACCTGCAACAATCTGGTAAACCTTTTGTTCAATTACTTGGCAGTTTGAAAAGAATGTGGAATGAACTTGAGGTATATCGTCCACACACAGTCGATGCTACTACACTTTGTAAACGAGTTGAAGAGGACAAAATTTTCCAGTTGTTAGCAAGTCTTGGTTCTGATTATGAAGATCTTCGCAGCCATATTCTCATGTCCCCAGAACTCCCGTCTTTATCATCTGTCTGTTCCACGATTCAGAGAGAAGAAGTGAGGAAGAAAGTCATGAATGCAG
This sequence comes from Styphnolobium japonicum, assembly GCA_023212625.1. NCBI lineage: Eukaryota > Viridiplantae > Streptophyta > Magnoliopsida > Fabales > Fabaceae > Styphnolobium > Styphnolobium japonicum. Next base: position 59,563,268 of record JALBWW010000003.1, on the reverse strand, counting down.
AACATAAGCCTCCATTATCTGATGCTCATGCCTATGCTGCCAATCACCAACCCAAAGGGGAAATTCCTTACAAAGGCAAGCGACCGGATTTAAAATGTCAACACTGTCATCATTTAGGACATCTAATTGAACGATGCTGGGTTCTTCATCCAGAACTAAAACCAAAGTTTGCCAAGGACAAGGGACTCTCAAAACACAAAGCCCATGTTACCGAGACCTTGCAGGGAGACATGGTAAATTATAATCCAATTTCACTAATCAATGAGTTCGATGTATATCTTCAACAAAAGGGAGACAAGGGAGTTTCAAGTTCTGCAAACTCAAATTCCACAGCGTTTCTTGGTAAGTTTGCTGGTCTCTTGGGACACTCTGAGCATCCCTCTCATGAAAACACTGAAGGTATATCAAGTGCACTTTCAACTGCTTTGAAATTTAGTACTGTGCATGATTTTTGGATAGTTGATTCTGGTGCCACCTATCACATGACAAATAAATTGAACAATCTGTTAGATTTCAAAAAATTTTCTACTCCATCTCATGTGTCTGTTGCCAATGGATATGGTGTTCCTGTTATTGGTAAGGGAAAACTTAAGTTATTTCCTAATGATGTGAACTCAGTAGCCTTGTATGTTCCATCTTTTCCAGTTCAATTATTGTCGGTTAGCAAACTCACTCAAGCACTTAATTGTCGTGCTATTTTTCTACCTCATATGGTGTTTTTTCAGGACCTTGTCACCAAGAAGACGATTGGTGAAGGATTCTTCTTACATGGACTCTACTACATCTCAGGAAACTTTCTAAACACCAAGAGTTCTCAAGCTACTACTCTTTCTTCTTCCTTGACAGACTATACTCTATGGCATCGACGTCTAGCACATCCATCAAAAAATATTCTTACCAAATTGCTTCCTTATTTGGATAATGAATCCATTTCTTGTGATACCTGTCATTTTTCTAAGTCTACAAGACTACCTTTTATTTCAACTTCATCTAAGAGTAATAAAATGTTTGAGCTTGTACACTCTGATATTTGGGGACCTACCATTGAATCCTTTGATGGTTTTAAATATTTTATTACATTCATTGATGATTTTTCTCGTGTTACCTGGGTGTACTTATTGAAATTTAAAAGTGAGGTTGTGGATGTTTTCAAGGATTTTCACATGCTTGTCCTAAATCAATTCTCTAGCAAAATTCAAATTCTTCGTTCTGATAATGGCACAGAATACATGTCTAAAAACATGACAGTATTTAAATTCTCATGGTATTGTGCATCAAACTAATTGTGTTTGCACTCCTCAACAAAATGGAGTAGCCGAACGCAAGAATAGAGACTTGTTGGAAAAAACTCGTGCCTTGATGATACAAATGCATGTTCCAAAATTATTTTGGTCTCAAGGGGTCTTAGCATATGTTTATATTATTAACAGGTTACCAAGCCGAGTGTTGTCTTTTAAATCTCCTCTTGAAGTGTTGCAGGGAAAATCCCTTGATCTGTCCTATTTGAAGGTATTTGGGTGCACTTGTTTTGTGCATATAAAGAACCTTTTTCGTGATAAATTTGATCCACGGGCTACTAAATGTTTCTTCTTGGGCTACTCATCAACAAAGAAAGGATAAATATGCTATCATCCTGATTCCAGAAAATTGTTTGTTACAAGAGATGTTAAATTTGTAGAAACCACTCCTTACTATGACAGTTCTCAAGATTATTTGGAGGATGTTTTTCCCTTGCCTCTTGCAGGTTCTGAGTTACCTGGTTCTCCAAATTTTTCTGATACTACAGCAGATACAAGCAGTAGCTCCACTTCCCCTGTCTCTACTGCTAGAAGTACAGAATCTGCCAGTACACCTTCAGACACAACTGCAGCTCGGTCTGATTGTTCCCAGGTTGATTCATCTGATTGCTTACAAGGTGAGTCATTACCAGTTGAGTCTATGTCTCCTGTGTGTCAAGATGTTCCTCAGCCCCGTTGATATCTTGCTCGAAACCGTGCACCTCCGACAAAGCTCCAAGATTTTGTTACCTACTCAGTTTGTCATCCAATCTCCAAGTATATCACTTATCATCGATTCTCCTCAAATCATGCAGCATTTCTCTCTGCTATATCTAGTGTACATGAGCCGAAAAACTTCTATGAAGAAAACTCTCATGAAATTTGGCAAAAGGCTATGCATGAAGAGCTTCAGGCTCTTGCTGAAAATCACACTTGGAGTATTGTTAAGCTCCCCAATGGAAAAAAAACCTGTTGGAAGCCGTTGGGTGTATAAAACAAAGTTTAATTCTGATGGCACGATTGACAGACATAAAGCCCGCCTTGTAGCCTAGGGGTTTACTCAAACACTTGGAGTGGACTATAAGGAGACTTTTGCTCCTGTTGCTAAAATGAATACTGTACGTGTTTTGCTCTCTGTTGCTGTCAATTGTGGATGGTCGATGAGCCAGATGGATGTCAAAAATGCCTTCTTACATGGAGATCTTGAAGAAGAAGTATACATGAAATTACCTCCAGGACATCCACAAAGCTCAGATTCTTCCTTGGCCTGCCGACTACACAAATCAATATATGGTTTGAAACAATCTCCGCGTGCTTGGCATGCGAAGTTAAGTGCTGTCCTTCAAGAAGTGGGTTTCTTAAGAAGTGCTGCAGACTCTTCCTTATTTGTTCGAAATGTCTCAAATGAAACAGTGGTAGTTCTTGTTTATGTCGATGATCTTATTATTGCTGGGAATAGTAATCATGTTATTTCTCAACTCAAAGACACACTGCAGTCTCGTTTTCCTATCAAAGATCTTGGCCACTTAAACTACTTTCTTGGAATTGAAATGGCAGTTTCCAGTAAAGGTCTATTTCTTAATCAATGGAAGTACAGTCTTGACTTACTTAACTGAGTCTTGACACAGCGAGTGCACCCTTACAGGGTATCAATGACTATTAACGGTTAGTGGGTAAGCTTATTTATCTTACTATCACTCGACCTGACATCACTTATGTTGTTAGTCTTGTTAGCCAGTTTATGCATGCACCTACATATTTTCATTTGGGCATTGTCAAGCGTATCTTGCGATATCTTAAAGGGTCTATTGGGCGTGGGATTGTCCTAGCCAAGAATGGCCAAACACGAGTAACTGGTTATAGTGATTCTGATTGGGCTGGAAATGCACTTGATCGAAAATCTACTACTGGTTATTGTATGTTTGTTGGCGGTAATCTTGTCTCTTGGCGTAGCAAAAAACAACATGTTATTGCTCGTTCTAGTGCCGAAGCTGAATATCGTGCCATGGTATCTGCTGCTTGTGAAATGGTATGGCTCAAAGGACTTCTTGCTGATCTTGGTTTTCCAAGTAGTCTCCCTATGACACTTTTTTGTGACAACCAGGCAGCTATGCATATTGCAGTCAATCCCGTGTTTCATGAACGAACAAAACACATTGAAGTTGATTGTCATTTTATTCGTCAGCAAGTTCAAAATCAGGTTATTCAAACTGCCTATACTCGAAGTCATGATCAACTTGCTGATGTATTCACTAAGATGTTGCCAAGCACACAATTTCATCGTCTACTATCCAAGCTTGGATCAATCAACCCTCTGGATCCAGCTTGAGGGGGAGTATTGAAGGAAGCTCTAAATTTAAGGAACAAAATCTGCTGTTAATCCTTAATTAGTGTTGTATCAATTATTTGCTGTTAGTCCCTATAAATTAGTGCTGTATATTATGGATTGATATCTCTGTATAGCATAAATATCTCCTAATTGTTAGGTTAGCTTTTATTCTTTTGTAACAGCAGCTTCCTCTATATAATGAGGCTATAATCTGTGTATCATATACATGAAAATTCAGAATCATTTGCTTCCATTTTTCCACACTTTGAGTGGGAAAATGCGAATGTTAGTGGCTTTAGGGATGACTTGTGTATGGGCAGTGTTTGGGGTTTTGCCTTAGCAAGGGATATGGATATGGAGCTTATATGATTAATGGGCCTGAGGATGGGAAAATTCGACGAAGAGAGAATGGTATAGTCATGGTTGTTTTGGCTTGGAAGCAAGCAGGGCTATAAGCTTTTGATTTATGAAACCCTTGCCTTGGACAAACAGTGGATAGAAGATTGGCAAAGAAGGAGTAGGCGTCACAATTAGATTTGTAGTCTGTAGAACGAGAATATCCTATTTAAATGATGGTTGGGCGGCAATAAGCCATTGATGTGGTTCGTATCGCAAGTGCACGATTTCGTCAAGTAGTAAAAATATCGATCCACAGGGACTTGGATTATGATTAACAATTATCCTTAATTGTGATTAACTAGGTGAAACCAATGTTATAAAATTGTGGTCATAGAACAAGAACATAGAAACTAAAATCTGGAAATAAATAAGAATCTCAATGTTTAGAATGAATGCAGAAAATCAGTGTAGACAAATCTAGTTTTTAAGAGATCTAGGATATGGGTTCACCACGATGGTAATTAACAAGTCTGTAATCTTATCACCTCTTCTCAACTAAGTTACACTTGAAGACGAATCATCCTAAAGAATTATTGTTTCCTTTCAGAATACAACAACGTATTCAATCTAACTCAACTTCTATTTTCATGATAATCAAATTAGAAAGAATCCATTAAGAGCAGATGATTCATAGAAAGCCTCAAGAGTTTTAATCTACTTTCGTGATTTAAAAGCTCAAGTTCAGTTTATGGAGTTCCATTATCAAGAGTCACCTTTCGCTTTTTCCCTTAATGACTAAGATTATGCAAACAATGTGGCCGCATTTTCACAAACACTTGGTGTGCCAAAAGCGAATCAAGATAACTTAGCATTGAAGAGATAGCAAATTCATACATCAAGCATTGTTAATACACCATCGGGTTACTACCAATTCCTAGAACAAAAGAACTACTCAAACATGTTTATCAAAATACAATCCATAAGAATGAAGAACAACATTCAGAAAATGAAATAGAAAAGTAAGAAGAGAGGAGAAGAAAAACTCTGCAGAAGTTGTGGCTGCTCTTGTGAAGTTCCTCCAAGACCAAGCTCCTCCCTCAACCCTAATGACTTGCCTTTTATACACTACCCACTCTCCCCTCTCTACCCTAATTGTTTTCAGGCAAGAAGGAAAGGAAATGGGTTGCCTCTGGGGCTTTTTTTTCGCACTTACTGATGTAGCAGGCTGCCAACCACGGCCGTGGTGGCCACCACGGCCTGGCCGTGGTTGATTCTGACTTAGAAATTTCGTGCACTGATGGCCAACCACGGCCGTGGTGGCCACCACGGCCTGGCCGTGGTTGGCTCTGCCATCAAGCATCCTTAGGGAATTTGCCAAAGTGTCCAACATCAAACTTGTAGCCTTGTGTCTTAGCTTTCCATAGCAACTTGAATCACCTCAAAAGGACCTCTGTAGCTCAAGTTATGCTCAAATTACTCCTCAGGGGTCCAGCTGATTTTGAGATCTCAGTATCTCTTCAGGGTAGTTCTGTTTTGGCTCCTCCAAGCTTCAATGTTGCACCATTCCTGCAATTGAACATAAACACACCGCATTTATCTGAACTAAAACTAAAACGGAGGATTAAGTGAATAAATGTACTAAAAAGATAATGAAATGTATGCAAACTAAACTCAAAATGACATGAAGAATCACACACATCAAACTACCCCAAGCTTAAGGTTTTGCTTGTCCTCAAGCAATTACTAAAGCCAAATAAAGATCAGAATTTTCAAAATATGGCTGTGAATTAGGAACCCAAAGAACAACAGATCCAAGAATAGGCATAACATTTCAATGAACATAGAGATGATCAATGTAAAGTTCGATTAGAGGCTTAGGTTCCCTAATTTCATACTTCTCATCAATTGGGGTCACTCACCTAACCACTCTCAAAGTGTCTAAGGGTGAAGAAATATCACTCAAGATCCTCTTAAGAAAAAGCACTTCCATAAGCTTGATAAGAAACCAAATTTCCACACTTTAAATTGCATGCATGCAAGAATCGAAAGGTCTTTGTATGGGTTTTAACTTGGCCAAGGGAATATTGTTAGGTAGGATAAAGAAATGAGGGTATGTACAAAGTGTTGGCAAAATTTTCAATGAAACAAGAGAACCCAATAGAACCAATTTGGAGAATGATTATATCACAAAAGTACATTGCTAAGCTTCTTGCTTAGCCATTTCTTTACTTCTTTTTCTTTTTCTATCCCCAAAATCTTTTTTTTTTCTATTTCTTTTCTTTCCTTTTTGATTTCTCTTTTCGATTTTTTTTAAGAGAATATTTCAACACATAATTCCCTTTCAACTTTCAAACCAAATATTTGCACCATTTAGTTTCTAAAGGGTAACCAATAATATGTCATCATCGGTACCAAGAAATTTGCAATAGGCTCAAAATGGGCAACTAATGGGTAGTGATATATCAATATACTCAGAAGGCCTGGAAAGATACCTAAAATGCCTTAATCACTTTCAAGCATGCAAACAAAAACTTCGCCTCAAAATGGTTTCAAATCAAGTTCTAGAGCATAGAATCCAAGGGGAACCAACTTCACTCAAACAAAGAGGAGGGGTTAATATAAAGCACATACCCCTTTTTGGCACAAATCTCACTTTTAGAAGCAAAATCAATGAGAAACACAAAAACAGAGAACCTTATGCTAATCATCAACTATCGAAAAGATCAACTCTTGTAATTAGCCTATCACATGGATAACAAATTTAGGTTCCAAATTCATTATGTCTTTCATATTGGCATAAAGTTCAACAAGAGGATGCAAACTTATCAAGGGGCAACAAGATGGTGTGATTATGCAAAAGAATGCAATATGAAAACATGAAAAAAAAAAAAAAGTAAATACCCCACCCCAAGCTTAAAACTTACATTGTCCTCAATGTAAAAATCTAAAACAAGAGAAGGGATGAAAGAGAAGGACTCACTGCGGGTCTTCAATCCATGGCCATGGAATTTTCCATGGGTTGGCAGTGGAATTTTCTGACTTCACTTGCCTCCAAAATTTAGGCTTGTGCCTCCGAAAGCTCAAATCTCTGAGAGTGGAAAGAAGGGGTTTGAGTTCTACCCTTGGAGCTCTTTCTTCTTTCCAATTCTTGTGTTTGGGTTTAGACTCGAGCTTTTCGATTTTGGCCTTTTGGGGTGGAAGTTCCAAGATGACTTCCAACAAATGGGCATATTCGGCTGCTTCCCCTCCACATTCCAATGAATCGCCACCAACCATGCATTGCTCCAAAGGATCTTCAAAATGGATGTTGGTGAATTCTTCCTTCACTACTCGGTGTAATAGATCAATCCTGCAACAAGAGTCTTCAAAAGAAGGTTGTTTAATAGATTTAGCAAGATCAAACTCAACTTTATCATCACCAACAGTTAAAGACAATTTTCCATTTTTAACATCAATTATAGCACCAGCAGTGGCTAAGAAAGGCCTACCAAGAATAATGGGGATTTGGGAATCCTCCTCCATTTCAAGCACAACAAAATCAGCAGGTATGAAAAACTTACCCACCCTAATAGGAACGTCCTCCAAGATACCCACGGGGTATTTGACAGAACGATCTGCCAATTGAAGGGAGATAGTTGTGGGTTTTAGTTCACCCACCTCCAACTTTTTACACAAAAAGGGGCATAAGACTAACACTAGCCCCCAAATCACACAAAGCTTTGTCAAAATTAGTATTCCCAATCAAGCAGGGAATAGAGAAACTACCTGGATCTTTGAGCTTTGGAGGTAATTTATTCTGGATTAAAGCACTGCACTCCTCAGTCAAAGCCACAGTTTCATATTCTTCCAATTTTCTTTTATTGGACAAAATGTCCTTAAGAAACTTTGCATAGGTGGGCATTTGTTGCAACGCCTCAGTGAAGGGTACATTAATGTACAACTTCTTAATGACCTCTAGAAACTTCCCAAATTGCTTATCAAGCTTGGCTTTGGCCAATCTTTGAGGGAAGGGCACTGGGGGTTGGTAAGGTTTGGGGGAAACATATTTAGACACTTTCTCAGTTGTATCATCTTCATCTAAGTTTTGTGTCTTAGTTGTCTCTTTTTTCTCATCCCCCCCATCTATGTCACTTTCGCCCTTTGCCTTGGAATTCTCTAATTGCCTACCACTTCTTAAATTCACAGCCTTGCAATGTTCAATAGGATTTATTTCAGGCTGTCCTGGAAATTTACCTTGTGGTCTATGTGAAGAACTAGCTTGTTGGGCAACGGGTTTCCAACATCCTACTATGAGTAGACAAATTATCAACCTTAGATGACAACTCTCTAATGGCCTCGGCGACCACTTGACCATGTTGCCTGAACTCCTCATTTTGCTTAGATTGACTCTCAACAAAATTCTCAAGAAGAGACTCAAGTTTAGATTTTTGTACCTGTTGGAATCCAAAAGAGGGTTTAGCACTACCTTGACCAACTTGGCTTTGACTATTCTGGTAGGAGAAGTTAGGATGTGACCTCCAACCGGGGTTGTAAGTTTGAGAATATGGATCATTTCTCCCATTTTGGTTGAAGTCTTGAAAATTATGGCATGATTCCATTTGCTCCACCGGTGTACCTTGTGAGGGACCAAGTCCAACTTGGCATTCAGCACTCATATGTCCCTGTGCTCCACAAATCTCACAAAAATTGTTAGAAGTAACTATGGCATTGGCATTAGCTTTTTCAAGTTTGTCAAAACGTTTATTCAAAGAATCAAATTTTGACATAATCAAATCAACACCGTCTACCTCAAACTTACCTCCCGAGAGTTTTCTCGGGTTGTTACCTCTTTCATTTGCCCATTGGTGATGGTTTGTGGCTACACTCTCTATGACCTCATAGGCTTCTGTTAACCTTCTCGCTCATCAAAGCTCCACCAACAAGTGAGTCTAGAGATACCTTCAAGGATATTCAAGACCATTGTAGAAGGTGTGGACGATTAACCATTTCTCTAGCCCATGATGTGGGCATGCTTCCAGCAAGGCTTTATATCTATCCCAAGCTTCTGACAATGACTCTCCATTTCTTTGAATGAAGCCTGTGATTTGGGTCCTAAGATGAGCAGTCTTGGAAGGTGGAAAGAATTTGTCCAAGAAAGCTTGCTCCAATTGGTCCCAAGTAGTGATAGTTTCAGCTGGTACATATTTTAACCAAGTTTTAGCTCTATCCCGTAGTGATAAAGGGAACAAGCGGAGACGGATAGCATCTACAGAGGCGCCTTCAATTCTGAGGGTCTCACAGAGTTCCAAGAACATATCTACGTGGTCATTCGGGTCCTCTGACGGCAATCCTCCAAACTGGTTTTGCCTTATCATAGAGAGCAAAGCGGGTGGTATGGTGAAGTGTCCAGCTTCAATGGTTGGCCGAGCAATCCCAGATCGCAAACCCCGAGCATTAGGGGCTGCATAATCCTTCAGAGGCCTATTTTCATCACGTGCTGCCATGATGGGAATAGGTTGTTGTGGCTCTCTTGCACCTTGCAGCAGTTGTCTTCTCCTCCGATGCAAAGTCCTTTCAATTTCAGGATCTGCTTCAATGAGAGTTCCAAAACGTCGAGTACTTCGCATAAACAAGAGAAAATACCTGCAGAGAACAAAAGAAAAGAATAAAAGAATAACTAGAAAATCAAATTAAGAATTGAATTGATAATCAGAAAACACAAGTCCCCGGCAACGGCGCCAAAAACTTGATGTGGTTCGTATCGCAAGTGCACGATTTCGTCAAGTAGTAAAAATATCGATCCACAGGGACTTGGATTATGATTAACAATTATCCTTAATTGTGATTAACTAGGTGAAACCAATGTTATAAAATTGTGGTCATAGAACAAGAACATAGAAACTAAAATCTGGAAATAAATAAGAATCTCAATGTTTAGAATGAATGCAGAAAATCAGTGTAGACAAATCTAGTTTTTAAGAGATCTAGGATATGGGTTCACCACGATGGTAATTAACAAGTCTGTAATCTTATCACCTCTTCTCAACTAAGTTACACTTGAAGACGAATCATCCTAAAGAATTATTGTTTCCTTTCAGAATACAACAACGTATTCAATCTAACTCAACTTCTATTTTCATGATAATCAAATTAGAAAGAATCCATTAAGAGCAGATGATTCATAGAAAGCCTCAAGAGTTTTAATCTACTTTCGTGATTTAAAAGCTCAAGTTCAGTTTATGGAGTTCCATTATCAAGAGTCACCTTTCGCTTTTTCCCTTAATGACTAAGATTATGCAAACAATGTGGCCAGCATTTTCACAAACACTTGGTGTGCCAAAAACTGAATCAAGATAACTTAGCATTGAAGAGATAGCAAATTCATACATCAAGCATTGTTAATACACCATCGGGTTACTACCAATTCCTAGAACAAAAGAACTACTCAAACATGTTTATCAAAATACAATCCATAAGAATGAAGAACAACATTCAGAAAATGAAATAGAAAAGTAAGAAGAGAGGAGAAGAAAAACTCTGCAGAAGTTGTGGCTGCTCTTGTGAAGTTCCTCCAAGACCAAGCTCCTCCCTCAACCCTAATGACTTGCCTTTTATACACTACCCACTCTCCCCTCTCTACCCTAATTGTTTTCAGGCAAGAAGGAAAGGAAATGGGTTGCCTCTGGGGCTTTTTTTCGCACTTACTGATGTAGCAGGCTGCCAACCACGGCCGTGGTGGCCACCACGGCCTGGCCGTGGTTGATTCTGACTTAGAAATTTCGTGCACTGATGGCCAACCACGGCCGTGGTGGCCACCACGGCCTGGCCGTGGTTGGCTCTGCCATCAAGCATCCTTAGGGAATTTGCCAAAGTGTCCAACATCAAACTTGTAGCCTTGTGTCTTAGCTTTCCATAGCAACTTGAATCACCTCAAAAGGACCTCTGTAGCTCAAGTTATGCTCAAATTACTCCTCAGGGGTCCAGCTGATTTTGAGATCTCAGTATCTCTTCAGGGTAGTTCTGTTTTGGCTCCTCCAAGCTTCAATGTTGCACCATTCCTGCAATTGAACATAAACACACCGCATTTATCTGAACTAAAACTAAAACGGAGGATTAAGTGAATAAATGTACTAAAAAGATAATGAAATGTATGCAAACTAAACTCAAAATGACATGAAGAATCACACACATCAAACTACCCCAAGCTTAAGGTTTTGCTTGTCCTCAAGCAATTACTAAAGCCAAATAAAGATCAGAATTTTCAAAATATGGCTGTGAATTAGGAACCCAAAGAACAACAGATCCAAGAATAGGCATAACATTTCAATGAACATAGAGATGATCAATGTAAAGTTCGATTAGAGGCTTAGGTTCCCTAATTTCATACTTCTCATCAATTGGGGTCACTCACCTAACCACTCTCAAAGTGTCTAAGGGTGAAGAAATATCACTCAAGATCCTCTTAAGAAAAAGCACTTCCATAAGCTTGATAAGAAACCAAATTTCCACACTTTAAATTGCATGCATGCAAGAATCGAAAGGTCTTTGTATGGGTTTTAACTTGGCCAAGGGAATATTGTTAGGTAGGATAAAGAAATGAGGGTATGTACAAAGTGTTGGCAAAATTTTCAATGAAACAAGAGAACCCAATAGAACTAATTTGGAGAATGATTATATCACAAAAGTACATTGCTAAGCTTCTTGCTTAGCCATTTCTTTACTTCTTTTTCTTTTTCTATCCCCAAAATCTTTTTTTTTTCTATTTCTTTTCTTTCCTTTTTGATTTCTCTTTTCGATTTTTTTTAAGAGAATATTTCAACACATAATTCCCTTTCAACTTTCAAACCAAATATTTGCACCATTTAGTTTCTAAAGGGTAACCAATAATATGTCATCATCGGTACCAAGAAATTTGCAATAGGCTCAAAATGGGCAACTAATGGGTAGTGATATATCAATATACTCAGAAGGCCTGGAAAGATACCTAAAATGCCTTAATCACTTTCAAGCATGCAAACAAAAACTTCGCCTCAAAATGGTTTCAAATCAAGTTCTAGAGCATAGAATCCAAGGGGAACCAACTTCACTCAAACAAAGAGGAGGGGTTAATATAAAGCACATACCCCTTTTTGGCACAAATCTCACTTTTAGAAGCAAAATCAATGAGAAACACAAAAACAGAGAACCTTATGCTAATCATCAACTATCGAAAAGATCAACTCTTGTAATTAGCCTATCACATGGATAACAAATTTAGGTTCCAAATTCATTATGTCTTTCATATTGGCATAAAGTTCAACAAGAGGATGCAAACTTATCAAGGGGCAACAAGATGGTGTGATTATGCAAAAGAATGCAATATGAAAACATGAAAAAAAAAAAAAAGTAAATACCCCACCCCAAGCTTAAAACTTACATTGTCCTCAATGTAAAAATCTAAAACAAGAGAAGGGATGAAAGAGAAGGACTCACTGCGGGTCTTCAATCCATGGCCATGGAATTTTCCATGGGTTGGCAGTGGAATTTTCTGACTTCACTTGCCTCCAAAATTTAGGCTTGTGCCTCCGAAAGCTCAAATCTCCGAGAGTGGAAAGAAGGGGTTTGAGTTCTACCCTTGGAGCTCTTTCTTCTTTCCAATTCTTGTGTTTGGGTTTAGACTCGAGCTTTTCGATTTTGGCCTTTTGGGGTGGAAGTTCCAAGATGACTTCCAACAAATGGGCATATTCGGCTGCTTCCCCTCCACATTCCAATGAATCGCCACCAACCATGCATTGCTCCAAAGGATCTTCAAAATGGATGTTGGTGAATTCTTCCTTCACTACTCGGTGTAATAGATCAATCCCGCAACAAGAGTCTTCAAAAGAAGGTTGTTTAATAGATTTAGCAAGATCAAACTCAACTTTATCATCACCAACGATTAAAGACAATTTTCCATTTTTAACATCAATTATAGCACCGAAGTGGCTAAGAAAGGCCTACCAAGAATAATGGGGATTTGGGAATCCTCCTCCATTTCAAGCACAACAAAATCAACAGGTATGAAAAACTTACCCACCCTAATAGGAACGTCCTCCAAGATACCCACGGGGTATTTGACAGAACGATCTGCCAATTGAAGGGAGATAGTTGTGGGTTTTAGTTCACCCACCTCCAACTTTTTACACACAGAAAGGGGCATAAGACTAACACTAGCCCCCAAATCACACAAAGCTTTGTCAAAATTAGTATTCCCAATCAAGCAGGGAATAGAGAAACTACCTGGATCTTTGAGCTTTGGAGGTAATTTATTCTGGATTAAAGCACTGCACTCCTCAGTCAAAGCCACAGTTTCATATTCTTCCAATTTTCTTTTATTGGACAAAATGTCCTTAAGAAACTTTGCATAGGTGGGCATTTGTTGCAACGCCTCAGTGAAGGGTACATTAATGTACAACTTCTTAATGACCTCTAGAAACTTCCCAAATTGCTTATCAAGCTTGGCTTTGGCCAATCTTTGAGGGAAGGGCACTGGGGGTTGGTAAGGTTTGGGGGAAACATATTTAGACACTTTCTCAGTTGTATCATCTTCATCTAAGTTTTGTGTCTTAGTTGTCTCTTTTTTCTCATCCCCCCCATCTATGTCACTTTCGCCCTTTGCCTTGGAATTCTCTAATTGCCTACCACTTCTTAAATTCACAGCCTTGCAATGTTCAATAGGATTTATTTCAGGCTGTCCTGGAAATTTACCTTGTGGTCTATGTGAAGAACTAGCTTGTTGGGCAATCTGGGTTTCCAACATCCTACTATGAGTAGACAAATTATCAACCTTAGATGACAACTCTCTAATGGCCTCGGCGACCACTTGACCATGTTGCCTGAACTCCTCATTTTGCTTAGATTGACTCTCAACAAAATTCTCAAGAAGAGACTCAAGTTTAGATTTTTGTACCTGTTGGAATCCAAAAGAGGGTTTAGCACTACCTTGACCAACTTGGCTTTGACTATTCTGGTAGGAGAAGTTAGGATGTGACCTCCAACCGGGGTTGTAAGTTTGAGAATATGGATCATTTCTCCCATTTTGGTTGAAGTCTTGAAAATTATGGCATGATTCCATTTGCTCCACCGGTGTACCTTGTGAGGGACCAAGTCCAACTTGGCATTCAAAGACTCATATGTCCCTGTGCTCCACAAATCTCACAAAAATTGTTAGAAGTAACTATGGCATTGGCATTAGCTTTTTCAAGTTTGTCAAAACGTTTATTCAAAGAATCAAATTTTGACATAATCAAATCAACACCGTCTACCTCAAACTTACCTCCCGAGAGTTTTCTCGGGTTGTTACCTCTTTCATTTGCCCATTGGTGATGGTTTGTGGCTACACTCTCTATGACCTCATAGGCTTCTGTTAACCTTCTGTTCATCAAAGCTCCACCAGCTGCGGAGTCTAGAGATACCTTCGAAGGATATTCAAGACCATTGTAGAAGGTGTGGACGATTAACCATTTCTCTAGCCCATGATGTGGGCATGCTTCCAGCAAGGCTTTATATCTATCCCAAGCTTCTGACAATGACTCTCCATTTCTTTGAATGAAGCCTGTGATTTGGGTCCTAAGATGAGCAGTCTTGGAAGGTGGAAAGAATTTGTCCAAGAAAGCTTGCTCCAATTGGTCCCAAGTAGTGATAGTTTCAGCTGGTACATATTTTAACCAAGTTTTAGCTCTATCCCGTAGTGATAAAGGGAACAAGCGGAGACGGATAGCATCTACAGAGGCGCCTTCAATTCTGAGGGTCTCACAGAGTTCCAAGAACATATCTACGTGGTCATTCGGGTCCTCTGACGGCAATCCTCCAAACTGGTTTTGCCTTATCATAGAGAGCAAAGCGGGTGGTATGGTGAAGTGTCCAGCTTCAATGGTTGGCCGAGCAATCCCAGATCGCAAACCCCGAGCATTAGGGGCTGCATAATCCTTCAGTGGCCTATTTTCATCACGTGCTGCCATGATGGGAATAGGTTGTTGTGGCTCTCTTGCACCTTGCAGCAGTTGTCTTCTCCTCCGATGCAAAGTCCTTTCAATTTCAGGATCTGCTTCAATGAGAGTTCCAAAACGTCGAGTACTTCGCATAAACAAGAGAAAATACCTGCAGAGAACAAAAGAAAAGAATAAAAGAATAACTAGAAAATCAAATTAAGAATTGAATTGATAATCAGAAAACACAAGTCCCCGGCAACGGCGCCAAAAACTTGATGTGGTTCGTATCGCAAGTGCACGATTTCGTCAAGTAGTAAAAATATCGATCCACAGGGACTTGGATTATGATTAACAATTATCCTTAATTGTGATTAACTAGGTGAAACCAATGTTATAAAATTGTGGTCATAGAACAAGAACATAGAAACTAAAATCTGGAAATAAATAAGAATCTCAATGTTTAGAATGAATGCAGAAAATCAGTGTAGACAAATCTAGTTTTTAAGAGATCTAGGATATGGGTTCACCACGATGGTAATTAACAAGTCTGTAATCTTATCACCTCTTCTCAACTAAGTTACACTTGAAGACGAATCATCCTAAAGAATTATTGTTTCCTTTCAGAATACAACAACGTATTCAATCTAACTCAACTTCTATTTTCATGATAATCAAATTAGAAAGAATCCATTAAGAGCAGATGATTCATAGAAAGCCTCAAGAGTTTTAATCTACTTTCGTGATTTAAAAGCTCAAGTTCAGTTTATGGAGTTCCATTATCAAGAGTCACCTTTCAGTTTTTCCCTTAATGACTAAGATTATGCAAACAATGTGGCCAGCATTTTCACAAACACTTGGTGTGCCAAAAACTGAATCAAGATAACTTAGCATTGAAGAGATAGCAAATTCATACATCAAGCATTGTTAATACACCATCGGGTTACTACCAATTCCTAGAACAAAAGAACTACTCAAACATGTTTATCAAAATACAATCCATAAGAATGAAGAACAACATTCAGAAAATGAAATAGAAAAGTAAGAAGAGAGGAGAAGAAAAACTCTGCAGAAGTTGTGGCTGCTCTTGTGAAGTTCCTCCAAGACCAAGCTCCTCCCTCAACCCTAATGACTTGCCTTTTATACACTACCCACTCTCCCCTCTCTACCCTAATTGTTTTCAGGCAAGAAGGAAAGGAAATGGGTTGCCTCTGGGGCTTTTTTTTCGCACTTACTGATGTAGCAGGCTGCCAACCACGGCCGTGGTGGCCACCACGGCCTGGCCGTGGTTGATTCTGACTTAGAAATTTCGTGCACTGATGGCCAACCACGGCAGTAGGCCACCACGGCCTGGCCGTGGTTGGCTCTGCCATCAAGCATCCTTAGGGAATTTGCCAAAGTGTCCAACATCAAACTTGTAGCCTTGTGTCTTAGCTTTCCATAGCAACTTGAATCACCTCAAAAGGACCTCTGTAGCTCAAGTTATGCTCAAATTACTCCTCAGGGGTCCAGCTGATTTTGAGATCTCAGTATCTCTTCAGGGTAGTTCTGTTTTGGCTCCTCCAAGCTTCAATGTTGCACCATTCCTGCAATTGAACATAAACACACCGCATTTATCTGAACTAAAACTAAAACGGAGGATTAAGTGAATAAATGTACTAAAAAGATAATGAAATGTATGCAAACTAAACTCAAAATGACATGAAGAATCACACACATCAGCCATGCTGGAGTAAGCTGCTGCAAAAAAATTCTCTATCCTTTACAATCTTTTAGGTGCAAATTGAAAAAGAAGTGTCCCTTGGTGCTACTCGATGGATCATTATGGACCCCGATTCAGAATCTAAAGTTATGATTTTTAGTGTCTTTTGACTTTGTTAGCACAAGCATCATGTGAACAACATTTAACATATAAGATTTTGATGATAACCAAACAAAGGTTTCCGCACCAAGAGAACAAGAACAAGATCACAATGAGTACTCAAGTCTTATAGGATTTAACTTATCATTGTAAGAGTATTTGATTGCTTAAATCACTTAGCAAGCAATTTGTTTTAACCTTACAAAACTATTTCGAAAATAAGGTTTGAGAAAAAGAAAGTTATCTTTAAAATGCTTTGGAAAGAAAGATTTTTTAACTTGGTCAAAAATGAGTTTTTAAATCACTTGTAATCGACTACATAGCTATGACATTTCAAGTTTACAATGTTTTGTACAAGTCAGAACATACTTGTAGTCGACTACCCAAGATCTGTAGTCGACTACAATAGGAAAAACTTGAAAAACCTCACGTTCTTAAAATGTCCCGAGAACACTTGTAGTCGACTACAATGTTGAGGTAGTCGACTATAATGCTGATAAAAATACTCATCTATTAAATACAAGTTAATCCGATGACACTTGTAGTCGACTATCAAAGCTATTGTAGTCGACTACAACGTTTTAAAAGTTGTTCCTTTTTAAAAGCTCATAAAATCCAAGGAGACATGTAATCCACTACATAAGCTCTGTAGTCGACTACATATTATTTTTAATATATCTCATATGTCTTTTACTTTTAAAAGTGTCTAAGAGCTATTGTAGTCGACTACTTGCGAAATTTATAAAACAAACTCTCATGTTTTTTAAAAGTCAGAAAGTCATTGTAGTCGACTACACACACTCAAGAAACTCTTCCAACGACTAGTTTAAACACTGATTTGATACCCACCAACTACCCAACGGAAATAATTTTGTGAGAGCTATTTGTAGCTCATCTAAATTGAGTTTTAAAACAAGACCTAATATCATAAATTCATTTTAAAAGAGCTTTTTCTGATCTTCAGTTGATCATACCCTGTTTTCTATTTGAAAAAGCTTGCTTAGTGATTTGATCAAATACTCATTAGTTCCTCAAGTTGTCTATCTGCTCTTTTGAGAGTTACAAACAACCAAAAACCATTTGATTATCTTGTATAAGTTCATGGAGAGAAGTTCCTTATTATATTGAAGGAGGCTCTTGCACATAGAGGGTGGAAGATTCCAAACTAAGTGAAGAGTGCTTTATATTGTAAGGGTTTTTATCAAGCACCTAAGTTAGAAGCTTGAAGAATAGTTGAAATCTCGGGTGGACGATCTCGAGGACTGAACATAGATCACAAGAAGTGATTGAACCAGTATAAATCTTATTTGCATTCTCTCAACCCTTATCTTTTACTTGTAAGCTATATTCTATCAATTTAGTTAGCTTGATATTTTTTAATATTGTGAATTCTTGTCTTATATTTTATGTATTAAAGAGCTCATTATCCTAGTCATTATCCTTTTTAAGTCCATTGATTCAATATAATTAGTATCATTGAAACAAATTTTGAAAAAGTTTTGAAAACTCAATTCACCCCATCTCTTGAGTTATTGAAGCCACTTGATAACACATCACTATCATGGAATCACCATCATGGATGGCCAATCTTTTGGCAGAATGAATGTGTTCGTTAGCGGCAACTTCTAGAGGCAGGGGGAAATGAAATAAGAAAGGAAGGAAGAAATTTGTTTAAATTTACAAAAAATGCCACCATATGATGAGTGAAAACATTAAAAATGAGTTTTTGTTGTTTTCAAAATTTTAGGAAACATGGACTTCATTTCCTAAAAAATGAAGAAAAAAAATTCACCAAACATATTTTCTCTTTCATTTTCTATTTTTTGTTAGAATGAAAATAGAAACAATAAAAGAGACCAAACCCTTAAATTTTATATTTGGGACAATAAAGAATTAATACATAAAATTATAACTCTAAACTAAATTTTATGGTTATCGAAGGACGCCGTCAACAAGGATGGCTGGAGTATAATACTGGTAAGGGTGGTCAGAGAACGCCATCAGCAAGGGTGGATGGAAGATGTTGTCGGTGAAAGTGACCAAAGCACAACACTGGTAAAGGTTGCTGGAGGACATTGTTGGTGATGATTGCCGACATATGGTGATGAGTGCAGAGTATGTCGCTAGCCATGGTTAAATATTTTGTGTTTTTCTTTGTACAAAAAAGGGTTGAAGCCCAAGTGTATGGTGCTTGAAATTGTAATTTTTAGAATCTAAGATAAGAATTATGAATAGTATAAATTAGTTATTTTTAAATTATGTGAGATTGTTATACAAAATTAAAATTTGAAATCTATCATACGCAACAAATAAAATAATTAGAATTCAGAAGTCTAATTCTAATTTTAAAACTTAATTTCATCATTCAAACAAAACGATTTCAATTATTACCAAATTTAAATGAGGTGCTATTAGGAAACCATTACAATTACAACCATAAATTATCATATAACATTTCACCCAAAAAAATGTGATAACACGTTCAAATTGAAAAATCACTGTGAATATTAAAATAATACTAAAATAAATTTATTAGAAGTAAAGTAGTTGACTTTGGCTTCTTTTTTTTGGTCAATAAACATAAGGGAGAGTTATATTCTAGAACTAAAAAAAAAAATACTATTTTATGTAGAAGGACGTTAGTTTAACATTTTGGTTATTAAAAAAATATTTATCTTAAAACTTAATTGAGCTATAATATGATAACTGCATTTTTCCCATTTTAATAAACCAAAATCAGACTAATTATGGGGTTCTTGAAAGTAAATAAGTTCAATTTAATTACAAATCCTAAAATATAATTCTCTCTAAAAGGAACTGAGTTAGTTTAAACAAAAATGAGAGAAAAAAATTTCGTTGAGTGAGTGAAAATCTAAATAGCATACAGTCCTACGGTGCACATTATATTTATACAAATTAACAACTTTGTACATTTAAATGTGCTTTCATAGGAACATGATGTGTGGTTTTATTA
This sequence comes from Styphnolobium japonicum, assembly GCA_023212625.1. Taxonomy (NCBI): domain Eukaryota; kingdom Viridiplantae; phylum Streptophyta; class Magnoliopsida; order Fabales; family Fabaceae; genus Styphnolobium; species Styphnolobium japonicum. Next base: position 59,543,563 of record JALBWW010000003.1, on the reverse strand, counting down.
GCAAACATAGTCTTACTTGTACATACTTTATTTGTAGTATAGTAGGTCAAAAATTGACTTGAAGTATTTTGTGGTTAAGATTAAATTAAAATTTGAGCAAAAATTAGTCTAACACTTAAAAAATGTTAAAACACCTCATAATTTCAAAAAGAAAAATGTGCCTTTATATTTGTGTAATATATAAAATACTAAAATTAAATGATTGGTGAGGAATTTAAATAAATTATAAGACATCAAGTAGCACAAAGTTTTGTTAGAGATTATTTGATCTCGAAATTAAATTTCAATGAGGCCTCCTTGTGTGAATTTTAACCAATTTCCCAGCTAGTTTTAAGGAAAATGTTTCTTGGACACCATTTTTTTCCACTAATTTTTCATTTGGTTAATAATGAGTAAATTATTAGTTAATAAGTTTGGTAAGTAATCACTTACAAGCTGTTAATCTATTAACTAAACGATATAATTCATTAATTAATAATTTGTTCATCATTAATCAAGTCTGTGAGTAATCGATTACCAAAACTCATTAACCAAATAATATATTATATTAACCAAAAATTTACTCATTGTTAATTAAATGTAAAAATAGTGTAAAAAAAATAGTGTGCACATATCGTTGTTGTAAGTTTAAAATCTCATTTATTAAAAGAAGTTAGATTTATGAGATTTTGCCTTATTTGAAATTTGAATTTTTGAATAAGTTTTAAATAGAGTCTAGATAGAGTTATTGTTACTGCTTCAAATCTTATCTTTTATTTTCAATTTTCAGTTTGTTAGATGTTATTCAACTAAATCTGATGTAGTTTAGAGTTTTTAGGATTTTTCCTTTAGGTTTGTAAGTCTATTTATGAGCACTTTCTTTTATGAATAATATTGAAATTTATTTCCTCCAATATTTTTATTCTCGTTATTTTCTTTGCAAGTCCACACTTTCAAATTTTCAACAGTGGTATCAAGAGCCATTTTTCTTTTGGTATGTGAGGAATTTTTAGGGCTAAACACGCTGAGATTGAGCGCTAAACATAGTGAGGTTGAGTAAAAAAAATTTTAGGCAGTTGTGGTGCAAATATGTCCACTTCCAACAATTCTTCATTTGCAATTCCAATGTTTAATGGTGAAAACTATCACATTTGGGCTGTCAAGATGAAGTTTTATTTAAGATCTCAAGGTTTATGGAACGTTGTGATCTATGAAGTTGATCCATCGCCATTGAGAGAGAATCCTACCATTGCTCAAATGAAAGCTCATGAGGAGGAGAAACTCAAGAAAGACAAAGCCATCATTTGCTTACATTCAGGACTTGCAGATCATATTTTCACCAAAACCATGGACTTGGAAACACCAAAACATGTATAGGACAAGATCCAAGATGAATTTAAGGACAGTAATATGGTCAAATCTGTTAGGCTTCGCACATTGAAGAGAGAATTTGAATTGATGAAGATGAAGGACAAAGAATTTGTCAAAGATTATTCTGACAGGTTAATGGATGTTGTAAATCAAATGCGCCTTCTTGGTGATGCATTTACAGATCAAAAGGTTGTAGAAAAGATCATGGTTTCAGTGCCTCAAAAGTTTGAAGCCAAGATCTCTACAATTGAAGAATCTTGCGATTTACAATGTCTCACAATTACAAAGCTAACCAGCAAGCTTCATGCATAGGAGCAGAAGATCTCAAAGAGAGATGATAAAGTTATTGAAAGTGCCTACCAAGCAAAACAAAAGGGAAGACATTATGAAAATCCACGGTCTTTCAATGGGAAGGTTGAAGATTCTTCAAGAAAGGGTAATTTTTTGCCTTGTTCTTATTGCCAAAGAACCAATCATGCTGATGAAGATTGTTATTATCAAGATAAACCTCTTTTTCGCTGTAATTTTTGCAATAAATTCGGCCACAGTGAAAAGTATTGCAGAATCAAGAAAAAACAGTCTCAGCAGCAACCAGATCAACAGATAAATGTCATTGAAGGAAACAACAATGATAAAGAACATTTATTTATGGCATCACAAGCACTCAATTCACATGAATTGAATACATGGCTCATTGATAGTGGCTGCACTAGCCACATGACCAAATGTCTATCATTTTTTACATTCATTGATCGATCATTTCAACCAAAAGTTAAGTTAGGAAATGATGAAATTATGCAAGCCAAAGGAAAAGGGACAATTGTGGTAAAAACCAAGAAAGGTATGACAGTTGTCAATGATGTTCTTTACATTCCAAAACTAGATCTAAATCTTCTTAGTGTTGCACAAATGCTAAGAAATGGATATGCAGTTTTTTTCAAAAAAAAAGTATTGCTTTATCATTGATGAACATGGAACAAAGATAGCAAAAATTGAAATGATCAAAAACAGTTTTGATTTGAAGTTTGATTTAGTTGAAGATCATTATTTTACTACCAAGATTAATGAGAATGCTAATTGGGATAAAAGATTTGGTCACATCAACTTAAGGTCATTGAAGTTTATGCAAGATGTATTAATGACAAATCTTGGTACTTGGTATTTAAAAATAGGATGAGTTAAGCTAAATGATTATGTTGACAATGATTTAGGCCAGGAAACTGATGTTCAAATTGTTAATATAATGATTAAAGTGCTTCCAAAATCAAGATTGGAGTTCATGAAGCTAAAGCTTTGCATGACCATGGCAAATCCCAAGGAAGAGTGTTAGATTTATGAGATTTTGCCTCATTTAAAATTTGAGTTTTTGAATAAGTTTTAGATAGAGTCTAGATAGAGTTATTGTTACTGTTTCAAATCTTATCTTTTATTTTCAATTTTTAGTTTATTATATGTTATCCAAATAAATTTGATGTAGTTTAAAACTTTTAGAATTTATTATAAGTCTATTTATAAGCACTTCTTTTATGAATAATATTAAAATTTACTTCTTTTAATATTTTTATTCTCTTATTATTTTCTCTGTAATTTCACACTTTCAAATTTCTAACAAAAGTTAATAATAATAAAGCATGAAGATGCAATTGAGAAGTGTGTGCCCAGCTGCTGCAAGCTACCAACTCGTTCGTGTATCTGTTTAGGGAGGTAGTTGGTAGCCGTCCAACGAAGGCACATGTGAGGTGTTGCGGCGGTGGGTCCTCTCTCTGTCACCGTCAATCATCGCTGGGCCCTTCACCTCCCCTCCCTCCCTCACTGCCCTAACCTTAATCCTTAGTTAAGATATGCTACAACTCAACTCAACTCATTTTTTCTTTCTTTCTTTCTTATATGCATGCCTTCCAATTCCATGTTCCAACTCTCTCTCTCTCTCTCTCGAACCTAATCTTGGTTTTCCAAAAAGTCCTTCGTTAATTGATTGATTTAAACCATAACTGTTCTGTCTAATACATAACATAACACAATGATGGAACCCACGTAGAAAAGCCGATGGATTAGGTGATGTAATCTCACTAAATAAAGATTGATGGCTGTATTGGGAATTGTCTTTGTTTAGGTTTATTCTCTTTTTATACAATAATTAATTCTTAGAACTTCTGTAGCTAAGGGTTTACAAGTTCCTCTTGTTTTGTCTAATCTTGCTTATTTTCTAGGATTTGAGGTAAAAGAGAAAAAAAGAATTAGCATCCAGGCTTATGGATTAAATGTAAATTACATCAATTATTTTATTCTTTTTTCATCCTTTAGTTTAGGCAATAATTGCTAAATGACAATAAGTGGTCCTCTTCCCTATTTTTCTATTAAAATATTCTAGTGACCTTGAAGCCTAATTTGATCTTTGAATCTACACTTTGCTCACATGATTATGGTTTAAGATAACCATAATTAAGTTATTTTGTGGTTATGTTCATAAGATCTAAGTTAATGATCAATAAGATAAGCTTAAACAATTTTTTTTAATAATAAAAGATTGAGGAATTGGATGCATATCATATAAGGGTATGATTTTCAGGATACCAAACAGCCCAAGACATGCACGGGACAATGCATAACTGAAGACCAGCTGACTCAGACTTAGGGTATTTACTACCCTACTAGCTTAGTTACAATTGGATCTCTGGTTCTGGGTAGGTACCAATTTTTTCTACTATCTAGGACCCGGCTCGGATCAGGTGGGCAAATTGCTGACCATCCTCAATAAATACCATTCGTGGATTTTATTTCGGTTCCTTTTCCCTGCTTGAAAAATGAAAACTGTCCAAGTATATGATGCAATGAACAAGTTGCCCGTTGCCAAAACCTGACCACTTGTCAGGGACTGAAAGTAACATCCCAACCCTTCCCTGCCTGATTGATATTAAATGCAAGAAATGTTTTTGTTTGAAATGATTTAAGAAGTTTGTTCTTTATATCATATCAATTTGGTTTTAAATATTTTCTCTTCTTTCTGGTTGGCTGGTATAATCTTTCTTTCTTTCTCTTTTGCAAACATGGAAAAGGTCGTCATGACTTCCCCCTACCCTTAAATTTTTTATTGCTTTATTATAGTTACAGTTGGTAAATTAAAACTCCGATGACTTTCCCTTGTGTTTCTTCAATTTTAATGCATTATTACTATAGTCTATAGGTCTTGCTAGAGGAACTCTTCAATTCACTTGGGCCACAGTGTACCAAATTGTGACAATGACTGGGTCACAGAAGCAGGATAATTGGCACTTGGCGCAAGATAGCAAAAATGTAGCTGGTAGGAAAAGTTCACAAAGTTTGGTGAGATGTCTGTGATTAAATCATGAGAAGGAGATTGAGATAAGCACCGGAAGAAGATGGAAGAAATGGGGGGGAAAAGGCCATAAGCTTACTAGGGTGGAGAAGGGAAATGATATGATAGTGTGTGGCTGATAGGCATGGGTGTCCATATTGTTAGGTAGTGGTTGCTTGGGTTTGGGTGATGGTGATTGATGTGAGGTACATCCAAAGTCATCCTCCATCGATCCTATGTAGTCCTTTCTCAGTCAACTATCCGTCCCTTTCACACTAAACTGAACCTCGGCCCATAAAACTTTTCTTTCCTCTTTTTTTTCCCCTTTAATTTTTTATACCTAAATCCCATCTTATCTCTATTTTTGTTCACAAGTCTCACCCCACCTGCCAGCATATCTTGCCAACATTATCTTTCACCCATCAACACAAAACTTATTTTATATTGAGGATTTTCTCAGATCAGATACAGGTAGAGTTTAATGAAATAAAGTGGTCCCTGTTTGGTGATTTGGTATTGCATGCTTAATTAATGGTTCCCTCGGGAGTTTGGCATTTCTTACGGAGAGTGGTAGGCAATTTTTGGTTTGAGGCCCTTAAACTATATATTAGTTTGAGTTATATTAATTAATCATGTTATGTGATCTGAAATATTATTTTCTGGTTTATTCGAGTACATTTTTCTTCTTGTTATGTGGGGGACAAAAATACTGAGAAGGTAAGAGTTGAGTGCAAATAAAGGCGATTTTACAAACTGAAGACATATGAGATGATTGGTAGAGTGAAGTTTTGAAGTTGTGAGCAACCGTGCATTTATGGCCTATATAATGGATGCACGGGTAAGGCCATGAATTTGCAATTCCATTTTCTGACATGCATAGCTTGAATTTGCTGTCCATATGCTTTACCAAACATTCTTAATTGAGACTTCAATGGCATTACGAGACTAATTAAGACATTTTCATAGGTATTATTATCATTATTATTGGGAGCTAATAAGCAGGGGAAGCACATGTTACATGGTTGCTTAGCCATAGCAGATTCTCGTCCTCGGGCATTGATTTATGTTCAAGTTCTTCAACAACATCTTCACACATTCAAGTCTTATGTGTAGTGATTAGATTAAATTTAAGCTCATGTTTAACAAAGGAAATAAACTTTAATTTCATGACAGGTTGACTTCACATGCATCATCGTCTTCCCCAGTGATTATGATAGACAATACCAGATCAAACAACCACTAAAACCAAGGAGCACGACAAAAAAAGGGAAAAAAGACAAATGAAAGGTAGTAACTTCAATCTCTCCTAGTACAGACCACAGAGCACTTCCCTTTTAATTTAGTGGTCTTGGATTAAATACTTGGCCTGTCACGGGCTGCTGAGTGTGTGTATAATTGGAAGGTATTCCATTCTTCTGGGTATTTCAGCTAGTGCTTTAGAGAATGATACCTGCATTGCATGATACACTGTAATTGCAAAAAGACTTTTGCAATTGTAGCTGCATCAGTCATATTTTTTATAATCTCTATCATAGCAACTCAACCGTAATTTAAAACCTTTTCCGGCAAATATTTTACCGAACATCCATTTAGAAAATCCCAAGATTTCCCAATTTCCACAATCTTCCAAACTAGTATTGGCCTTAATTAGAAGTTTGGTGAATGACTTTTTAAGACATGACATTGGCATCACATGGTGTTGGGCCCTTTATCCTACTATTAAACTGAAAGTTCCGAGACATACCAACTAGGATCTTAAATATGATATTGACGTACGTGTTTAACGGTAAGCTACAATTATTGGATTAGTTTTCTCAGTTTCTTCACTTTCACGCAAATCTCACACACACACAAATAGATGAGATGAGGGTATTTAGTTCCAATTTCTTGCGGAGGATCTGACTTTACAAGGTGTATCCCAATTCCCACAGGCTCGCCACGTGCAGTCAGCTTGAGAAGCAAGAAATGTTAAGACCTAACAGGTAGCAACTTCCCCGCAGGTCCTGGGCCATGGTTGAGTTTGACAAATTTAATATCGTCTTAGCCCTTCTACCAACTAGCACAATCAATCGACTTTGATATCATTACAACCACTGTTTACATGTTTATGTGATGTGGGTTTTGGGTCATATTGGCAAAACATTAACTACTCTAGAGACCAACTAACAACTTTCCCATTTAATTATTCACACTATAATATTTGTTTATTTCCCTTCCCATGGAGAGAGAGAGAGAGGGGGGGTTCATAAAGCTTTGTCAATACGATGTGGAATGATGTAATTTTTTTTATTTTAAAAAAAAGATATTTAGTGTACTGAAAAATCAAGCTAAACATCACCAATTCCAAGTTGATGATATCAGTGGGAATCAATAAGCTAGACAAACTGGATTAGGATGGCGGTATCTTTTTCTGGTCATGATTGGGATGGTGGTATTGGTATACTATCACTCTTTTCACAACTACACTTCCACCATTCTCAATCAATCAACCTTCGGATTCATGAGTCTGCTATTATATGGGCCCATAAAACTGAGTTAGGCCTTTGGGTTTTCTTGTTGCTCTAGTTTTGCCAGTCTCTTAACATGGCATGATCCCGAGCATAAGCTGGGCTCCTTAAAATGTCAAGGCATACGAGTTGGGCTTATTTAGTATAAACTATAAAGTATAAACAAACCTTCCAAAGTGTGTGTATGGAGGAGATCCACCTACAATTGGGCCTAACAGACTACTATATATCAGCCGAGCTTGAATTTCGATTTGTTTGACTACAGCGTGTGGAGAAATGTGCTGAGAATTTTTTGCTTTTTTTTTTCGGATAATGAATTTTTTGCTTATTTATTAACAAAGAAAAGATTTTAGTTGGATGAGCTTACAACTTTTAAAATTTTTATAAGTTATTTTGGGTTTATTTTCATAAATAAGCAACTTTAATTTATAAAAACAAACTTTTACGAAAGTTAAAAATAAGTAAGATGCCATTAGGGGTGTTCGTAAATTGATTTGGATTGGTTTTGAAGAATAAAGTCATCCGATCTAAACCAATCGATTCTTTCATATATATATAACCGATCATTTTGGTTCAAATTTAAAAATCGAACCAAATTAAATTGATATCAATCGATTTGGTTTAGTTTGATTTTTGACTATTTAAAAAAAGAAAGAAAAAAAAGACTTAACCTAAACCTTTGCTTTTTATGGCTCATAAGATAGTTCAGTCCATTTATACAATAAACAACATATTTTTTTATTTAAAACAAATAATAACAACTCATTTAAACAAAAATCAACATCCTATTTAACCAATAAATAACTAAACAATATATCTGTCCATTTAAACAACAAAATCATACAACAATCTTTTGGTGTAATAATCAAATATAATTATTATCAAACTTTAAATATTACATCCTATAACATAGGGTAATAGTTAAATACAATCATCTAGTAAAAAATTCAAACTAATTGTCATAACAATCTTAGACTTTATATACAACAATTACAATTCCAAACTAATTGTTTATCGTACAATAAACACAAAAAAAGAATAAAATTATAAAACTACAACATCTCTAAAATAAATTGAAATTGTATGACACTGTCAAATTAAGACTTAAAGTATTAAATATTTTCTTTTATATACAATCCTTTTCTTCTCTTTTACCTACGCTTAATCAGTTCAATAAAGTGTAACGAAATCAAAATTATTTGAATAAGTTCAATAGGGGGTAATAAAATATAAATTATCTCAATTCTCTTTTACCTATGCACCTGTTATATGCCAATGCTTAATCAGTTCAATAGAAGGTAACCAAATCAAGAATAGTAATTGTATTTTCAAACGATAACATATAAGTGATATACTTTGATTTATTTCACAACTTTTAACCAGATGAAATTGCTTGAAACTTGATTTTTCTTAGTTACAAATAGCATATATATCAATAATTGCAAAGATCTTTATCGAGTTGCTAAGTAAAAATTCTTGTAACATTTTCAAAAATTATCTATGATAGTTTAAGTGGATTCACACATTTGATCAAACTTTTACACAAGTTGCATTCTCATTTTGAAATATAAATCATAAGCACATTAGAAACACGCATATTTCAGGCGAGCTTTAGCAATGTGAGGTTTGGCAACGATTGACGACAAGGGAGTCTGACAAGCTGTGAGATGGTGGCGACATCAAGATGTTATGAAATTAAGTCTCAAGGTTGATTTAGGTTGAATAAAGGGGTAGAATGGAAGTGCATCAATAAAATATTATACATATCAGTTTGGTTTGGATAGATTTAATTTTGAAAATTAGAGTAGAAAATCAAACCGAAACAAACAATTTTTTTTTAAAAAAAGAACCCAAACAAAATTGAAATTTTTCGATTTAGATCAAGTTTGGATCGATGCAGTTTTAAAATTAGAACTGAACCGATCGTTTTAAAAAAAAATCAAATTTTTTAGTTTAGATCAATTTTTGATTTTTCAATTTTGTTCAAATTGGTTCAGTTTTGAACACCCCTAAGTGCTAGTTATTTTTATAATAATTTTTGACAAAATTAACCTTAATGAATTCACACAATTCATAATATACCTCTTACATCACAATATTTATTTCAAATAATTTATGAAAAATACTTCTCAAAATATTATTTAATTTATTTTAGACTATAACTTATAATTTTTTTTTACTTAAATAAGTACTTATATGAATTATTTATCCAAACAAAGAAGTAAACAACGCCAGTTTAGAAGCTGTTCTATCTCACATATTCGACCCATTGGAAATTTTGTAGCTCATGAATTAGTTAACCTTGCCTCTCTGTATCCCAATGTGACCTAGGTAGAGGAAGCACCCATAGAAATTCTCTCTCTACTTATCAAGATGTATGATAGCGTGTCCTTCCTGTTAATAAAAGCTTTATCCCATGTCAAAAACAAAGAAAAGATTTTGAAATTTTGTTTTAGTAATTCTATGGTTACTGTTTTAAAAAATGGTTTGCTTCCATTGTGGAGGCCATCTACTTAATTAAAGCTTTTGATTTTGTTTGAGCATGTGAGTAAAAATTAATTTACCCATTACATGAAAGAAAGTCATCGAAATCTGAACTTCTCGCTTAGAGGAGAACTTTCCACTTCACAAACATGCACTGAGGTCAAGAAAGTAAAGAAAATGCTCTAAAATTTGCATGCATTCCCTAATAAAAATCACAAATCATATTATTTATTACCCGAAATATATTCCTTATAAACCAGTAAAGGTAGTGGTAAAGTAGCTTTTGGGGTCTCTATAATGGAATGAGTCAGTGGTAAGGACACGAAGACGATTTGATTCACAATGGGAATTTTTTTTTTTTTTAAGTTAAAAGTATTCTCACATGAGATTAATCTCCTTCAAAGCATCAGCGATTCCGGTAATTAACGCTGTACACCTTAGAGTCTCTCTTACTCTTTCTACCCTGACCAACACAACCGGATATTATCCTTGCCATTGGGAGTTGATTGGGAGCATACTCGAGGATTTGAACTCTTTGTCAACTAATAAATGCCAATGATAAGACCTGTTTTAAGTGGCGTTGGGCTATTTTCATGAAACCAATTATTTGCATCACAGTTATCTCCAATATCTCACAATTGTGCATCTGTGTTTATCTACTGCTTTTCTCCACAAATATCAAGCAGCATCTTTCCGTATAATTAGGACACACTATTTTTTTTATTTCTGGTCAAACCCTTAGCATTCGTATTATATAAAGTACAAATCAGGAGTATAATTAACCATTTGGGACCTGCTAATAGGTATCTTCTCTCAAGCAAATTTCAGTTTTGCAAAGCACAGACAGTAATTCCCATGATAATAAAGGTGACCAAATTTTTTTTATTCCTGTATAAATTGTACAAAATATATATATATATATATATATATATATATATTGTATAATAAATCAGACAGTGTCACTTGATTTTCAATTTGAGAATGGTTTAAGCACTGTTCATTGTGGTGAGAGAGTCAGCAAGCAATTGAGGAGGAACAAGACGAAGAACCACGAAACCAGAACTGACCTCTAAAACGCTCTTTTTGAGGTGTTGAGTTGTTGACACAGGAAAGCCCAAGATACGAGTCTCACACGGAAAGTATCCTTATCTAAGTCCAAAACTCACCACTTCACTTTTACATATTCATAAAAAATTTGACAACACATTAAAAAAGAACTCACAATAATAACTCAACACATTGTGATATGATTTTAGCTTGAATTTTTGTAAGTATCTATAAAAATGAAGTGATAAGTTTGACCTAGGCAAGAATACCTCCTCACACGGTCCACTTTCCATATGAAGTGAAGCGCATGCCATAGCCAGTTCTTCACCTAATTGATTGGAATGATAAACACACGGAAACGGGAAAACCTATACAGTTCTTACAAGTTACAACGCTCTTTCCATGGTAGAGGGAACAGGGAACCATAATCACCATCTGCCGTTGCTAGAGTCACAAGCAATTGAAAATGCCTTCTATTGATGAATTGAAACTTCCTCCTCGTCAGACCATGGTTGTCTATCAAGATTCCCAGGAAAAAAAAGTGATTTTGTACAATGTTGTTTTCTTAAAAAAATAATAATACAATAAAATGTTTTCAATAACATACACGCTAATATAAAATAATAAAACACATAAATAATAACTAAAAATAATATAAAAATTACCAGAAACAAAGATAAAATAATAGAAATAAGATATAAGCATGGTATTAGAGAGAAGAATAAATATTTATTAAATAGATAACTTAGTCTTTTATGTATGTAATTTTTAAATTTATAAAATTCGTATTACTTTAATTTTTCTTATATTTTATTTTAAGAAAGACTAATATAATACAAATTTTATAAATTTAAAGACTAATTCATATACAAATAAATTCATGAATTAAACTATAAATGAGAAATAATTTTAAGAATTAAGTTACCTGTTTAATTAATAAATATCTTACTCTATTTGTACCAAAAAGAAATATCTTACTCTATGTAGGAAATTTACCTCACTCACAAGAACTTTAAAGACATTCAAGTGCATTAGATTAGAGACACTTCTCTATAAATAGAAAGATATAATCCCCTTTTATCCTCACATTTTCTCTACCAAAAAACTACATTTAATATATGCACATACTTGTCTTTAATACAAAACACGCATTTTCTTCTATATTTTCTCATACACTTTCTACTCCACCCTATAATAAATAGTCAATCTTCAAATCCATGAGATTATCAAATATAATAATAACCTTTTATTTATTACACAGTTTACATGGAAAATATAGGAATAATATCACATATATAGTGCTAGGATTGAGTTTCACAATATTAAAATATCAAAGTTAATTACGTAATTAAGGCATGATCTTCCTATTACTTTTGAGATTTTCAGTCCAAGAACAAGCTTCACCAATTATCGATGCTTCCTCATGTTTAGAACCTCTGACACTGCCGCACCAAGAATAAAAATATCATGTTGGAAACCAATAACAAAAGAGTTTAATTTTAATCCACTTTAATTTTTTTATAATGTTATTTAATTATATATTATCAAATTATTAAAAGAGATTGACAATCTTGATAGTCTAATTTTTTTAATGATATGTCAAAACTTAAATAAATGACGATATAAAAAAATTCTACACTGACATTAGATTAAAATTAAATTCATAACAAAAAGTTCCATTATTAGTCGTTTCTTTTCTAGACACGCCCATATCTTCTTAGATATTTCCTAGATATATTTGTCCTTAATCGACCTTCTCATGGCCCCATACATTTATACCGTTAGGAGTTGCAGTTTGTTATCTCATCTGCAACATGTTCCTAAGGTCTAACGAGACATCGATTGCAAAGTGAATTAATCTTCCCCAACAATCGAGTACGATTAAATCTTGCATTAGCTCCTTTGAAATGGTTATGGCTATCGATAAAATATCAAGTATAGGCCACTTTGAGCAAGCACTAGAAACGTGATTCACATAAATTGTACACAGGCACATTGTATAACCTCCTGTTCACACAACTTTTTCACAGTTCCAAGTCTTTTCCTATAAAATCCCATTCTTCTTTAAAAAGTATTCCTCACATTCGCCTTTCTACTTAGTTTCTCTCACATACTCCAGTATTCTGCAACATTTCACAGCCATGCTTCCAAGAAGTAGAACCCTTCCTAGCAGAATCCACCATGGAGTCGTAAGAGCAAATTAACCATATATTCTATTATCACACTTTCTCCCTTCTTGTTTTATTCACGTTGATTGATGCTCACTTGTATATAGCAGATAGAAGAGAGGCATGATGTCAGGCACTACTTACAAGTGGAAGTGCAGCCCAAAACCCAAACGGAAACGGAAGCAATGAATCTTCAGTCTAACTATTCCAAGTGCTTCGATGATGATGGCCGCTTGAAGAGAACAGGTTATGACATTAAGTCACTTGATTTCAGGGGATGTTCATTTACTAAAACTAGCAAATAAAGTACAAAGGTATGTCAAACTAATTTTTTAGCAAACAAGATCAATTAATCTCAACAGAAAAGAACATGACATGAACGTTGGAAATTTCAGTAGAAGCGCTCGTCATTTTTTCTAATGAGAATGACCAATCTTTGTCCAAGAAATGCAAATATGGAAAGTAGTTGAACAGATAAAAAAAAGAGTGTTATACTCCTTTAAAACAGAATGGAACATAACATAATAGTAATACTCTATAGAGTTCGTTATAATGAAGAAGAAAAAAGGTATGTGCACATAAATATGTCAGTGGCTGTCCACTTGAGATCATTCCTGGTGACACTAAGATACTTCAACCGGAATGGGGAACTGATAAAGTCTATATTCTGGTGTTGCAGGGACATTTTGGACAGCAACTGCTCATATCATCACTGCTGTCATAGGCTCGGGAGTCCTTTCACTAGCATGGGCGGTAGCTCAGCTTGGCTGGGTTGCCGGACCTATTGTCATGGTTCTCTTTGCCTTGGTCAATCTCTACACATCTAACCTCCTAACACAGTGTTACAGGACCGGTGACTCTGCTACTGGACAGAGAAATTACACCTACATGGATGCAGTGAAGTCCACTTTAGGTAAGAGGATTTACCTGTAATATTCCTAAAACAGAGAAGTTACTTTTGGGTTGTTGTCATGAAAATGATGTCATTTTTTGTTTTTTCGGTTTCAGGAGGTAAGAAGGTCAAGTTATGTGGCCTAATCCAGTACGTGAATCTGTTTGGAATCGCAATTGGGTATACCATTGCAGCCTCAGTCAGTATGATGTGAGTTAAAACATATGTGCTCTTAATTATTCTTTCTTGCTGTATAAAATGGATAAACTTGTTTGAAAATGAAGCTATTTGATCAAGTAAAAAGAATGACGATGTTGGCATCCCAGTAAAAAGAATGAACGAGTTTCACTTGATTGGCTATACATATATGATGTTTATTCTTGACTTCTCCACCTGTGTCTCAGGGCCATAAAAAGATCAAACTGCTATCATAAGAGTCATGGAAAAGATCCATGCCATATGTCGAGCAATGGGTATATGATAACATTTGGTATAGCAGAAGTGATATTTTCCCAAATCCCAGACTTTGATCAAGTATGGTGGCTCTCCATAGTTGCAGCTATCATGTCGTTCACTTATTCTGCAGTTGGATTGGGTCTTGGCGTGGGCAAAGTAGCTGGTACAAGCAGACTCATATTTTATCATCGTACCATTTATATGCAGCATTAAACCATTATCTATTTTGTGCAACATATTGATTTTGCTTTTCATCTCGCAGAAAATAAAAGCTTTAAAGGAAGCCTGATGGGAATTAGCATTGGGACAATAACACAAGCTGGAACAGTCACTGGCACACAGAAAATTTGGAGGAGTTTACAAGCTCTTGGGGCGATGGCCTTTGCATACTCTTTTTCCATTATACTCATCGAAATTCAGGTAATTAAAAAATGGCCCATCATGATACCATATGTATTCTTCACATAATTCACAACATTACTAAAGAAATTATTTTGCCTGTGTCGCAGGACACCGTAAGATCTCCTCCTGCAGAGCACAAGACCATGAGAAAGGCAACTTTGTTCAGCATCACGGTTACTACAGTGTTCTATTTACTCTGTGGAAGCATGGGATATGCAGCCTTCGGAGATAACGCACCTGGAAACCTTTTGACTGGTTTTGGGTTCTATAACCCTTACTGGCTTCTGGACATTGCCAACCTTGCAATTGTTGTGCACCTAGTTGGAGCATATCAGGTACTATATTATATATACTTGAGTGCTAATTATCATGGTTCATGTTATTTTGTCAATCCTGAATTTAAACTTGAAGCATGTTAAAGAAATAGTGGTATATTTATCTATGAACTGTATATATCCAGGTTTTTTCCCAGCCCTTATTTGCATTTGTTGAAAAATGGAGTGCACAAAAGTGGTCAAAGAGTGATTTCGTCACGGCAGAATATGAAATACCCATTCCCTGCTTTGGAGTGTACCAATTCAACTTTTTCCGCTTAGTATGGAGAACCATATTTGTGCTAACGACAACCATCATAGCCATGCTTATGCCTTTCTTCAACGATGTGGTTGGAATACTTGGAGCTTTTGGGTTCTGGCCCTTAACAGTTTATTTCCCAATCAGCATGTATATTTCTCATAAGAAGATTGAACGATGGACAAGCCGATGGCTTGGACTCCAGATACTTAGTGTCACTTGCCTCTTCATTTCAATAGCAGCTGCCGTTGGCTCCACGGCTGGGATTGTTTTGGATCTCAAGACTTACAAGCCCTTTAAAACTAGTTATTAGAGGAGAAGAAAACCATGAGTTAGATGCATAAGCATAATATAAATGAAAATCAGAAATTTGTTGCATTATATATGCTCATTACATGTTGGTGTTGGAACATTACGTTTGAAGAATTTAAAGTGACAAGGAATAATTTGTATGCCTTTCAGACAACAATAATACTTCTACCATTTGCTTTACTTTTTTTTGGTCCAGTCATTACTTTTTTTTCTTCTTCCCGAAAACCCGATTCTAACTGGCTTTTCACTTTTCAGTTCCTGAAAGATTAATAATTGAATATAGTGGTTGCAAGCAGCAAATAGAATCGGCTACATTACACAAGCAGAATCCCATTCCCTTGTTTTGTCATGTCTTTTTATTTCCTAGGCTTCAGCTCAGTAGAATTTGCTTCGGCAGCAGCTTTGGGTAGAGTTGCTGGTTTGAGCAACCTCATTGGATTGAGAGCCCAAGTGGCGTCAAGGCCTTCTTTGTTAACTGGGCCGCTTGACCAAAAAAATGGGAAGAAAAGGGGGAGAAATACAAATCAATGCTCAATACTACATTCAAGAAGGCTTAAAGATGCTTCTAGCACCGATTAATTACATGCAAGATCATATGAAAAAGTAGTTGTGATTATATGCAACCTACAGAAACTGGGTTTATCTATCTTTAAGACAAAACAAGTAGTTGTGATCCCGTATGTTACCCACCAGAACATAGATTTTGCTATGAGCTAGCCTAGTATAACGAGCACTGATTGGATAAGATTTCAAAGAAAAAGTCTTCCGTCATTGAGGCCACCAGGCATTATGCCTATGGCTCTTTCCCTTAGCAATGGCGACAAGGGGTTTGCTTATCAAAAAAAAAAAAAAGACAAGGGGTTTATTTATTTATTTTAAAAAAATGGTAAATTACATTATTTTTTTATAAATAATAAAATTATAATTATTTTTAATTTCAAAATTATAGTTTATTGTCTACATGTATTTTTGAGTTGTTTGGAATTATGAAGGTTGTACAAAATAGATACATATGTTTGAAAAATAAAAATAAAAATAAAAATACATTTAAGCACAATTGCAGTATTATACAAGAACCCTAATGGCCGTTACTAAAATTAAATTTAAGCACAGTTGCAGCCCATATATAACATTCCCGTGGGCTAAATCTGTGAAACATAGCATATATTATAGGCCGTTCTTTTACCCGTTTCACGTGCCTGTGCTATTGTAGATGCATTACAACTTGCTCCTCCCTACTAGAATCCTAGCTAGTCATCCAGCTAATTCATTTCATTTTTCAGCTCATTCTACAGCAGCCTGATGCCTACATTGTTCCATGCGTTTCCAGCCCATTCTGCTCTCTTTTGTCTTGTTTTTTAATTCCCATTCAACTTGTAGTAGGAACTTGTCATTGTCTCATTGACCACTCCCACAACGAACTCTCCCCTATATAAATTTGCTTTGCCCTTTACTATCGTAGAGAGGGTTCTGATCATGAGGATCTCAGATATTCTCGCCTCTAACTGGTTCTATGTCTGGGTCACTCATTTCCTGCTCCTCAAAACCTTACAATGTGGTTTGTTCTTCCCCTTATTTGCAGGAAGCTTCTCATTCCTTTCCCTCCTAATTCTCTCTGCAGCCTCTGCTTTCATGGTTATATTTGTTGCTCTCCTCATTGATGTGGTGCCGATATTTCTATCCAGAGCTAGTTCAGCAAGATTGAAGAAATGCACAGGCGGCATATGTTGGCACGACTTTTACCATGCCACGAATTCTTAAAACAGTCCACGTACGTAGTAGACCACACCATTTTTGTACTCTCTTATTTTTCTTTTTTTCTCAAAAAAGTTGCCCCAGAAAAGTTCATACTTGATAGACTGCATTAGTTAATAAATTGGACTTATATAGGATATTATTAATACTGTCTCATTTATTTCTGCTGCTGAATTTGAGTCCTGATACTTTCTCAATAACACCAATGAAATGAATTGTAATATATGCTCTTTAATTTTATGTTGTTAATTACCTGTACTTTAGAGAGACATCTCCATCGGCAATTCTGATCCTTTGTGTTTGGGATGGGGTTTGGCCAACCCAGAATTACTTTTGGCTCCCTACTCTTTAATTTATGTTGTTAATTACCTGTATTTTGAAATTAATTTTTATCAATATTATTAAAATGACATTCATTTTAATAATATTAATTTTTAAATAAAATTTTTTAAATATAAATTACTCCACTTAAACTCACTTCTAATTAAAATTAAATTTATAAAATTTAATCTAAACATACTGTAAATGTTATTTCTTCCGTTGCTGAAGACGATTTATTTTGATTCGTAAGGTAAACATTACAAAGATAATGATTTTAAACTGCTCAATGGTGATTTAGATCCCCGTTGAAGACTTGTTGGCCCCACAAAACACGTAACACTAGGTATACTTTTCTTCTTCAAAAGACACTAGGAAGATTTTATTCTATCTTGCTTAAGGATTATTGGATCAATAAATGAACTCTTAACTCAGTTCTTGACTTGATAATGTTGATTTTGTCCTGCGAGGTTTCTTGAATTACTTATTATAACCGACAACCGTTTGGTGTAAGTTCTCTCCTCACTCGAATACAAAATTAAATTATCTCTTTTTCTGTTTTTTTAATTGCATACTGATAATTCAATAATTTTTTTTCACATATCTCTTAATTGGCAATAACTTTTATTTCAATTGTCTATTTTTTTATATTAAGTTATTAACATTTAATTGAAAAGATAAAAAAATAAATAGGTAATTTAAATCCCAAGGACCACATGCCTCACTCTACCTCCAATTCTCCATCAGGAACCATGTTCAGGCATGGACTTATCCTCCGACAGACTGAACAGAGTGAGTGTAGTGTGAAGACATGGGGAGTTTTTGTGATCATGTTATGTCTATATTTCATCCTCAACCGAAGAAATCCTCTATGGTCTACAAATCATGCTACGGTATATTCGGGATAGCCATATTATATTAGAGTAAACATAAAACAAAAACTACACTTTTGTTAATTTGTTCCGGTATAAACTTGACTATAATTGTTATGTCTCATATTGTTTAGAATAAACAATTTAATGTGGTACTTAAGCTATGAGATTCTCCTAACTGATAGGTTAGTCTTTTGATATGAGTTTGAATCATAACAATTTGTGCTTTCATTGAGAGTCGACTGACAAGAAAGTCACAACCTGAAAGGAACGATTAGGGAAAGAGCTACTCGTACTAGGAGAATCAGAATGAAAGTCACCCTGAATGGATAGCTAGAGTGAGCCGTCATGAGTACCGACTTTTAAAGGGGTATGTAATATTATATCTCACATTGTTTAGAAAAAGCAACTCAATGTGATACTTAAATCATGAGACTTTCTCACCCAATAAACTAATCTTTTGGGATGAACTTTTCTCATGAACTTGAGTCATGAGAGCAATCCACCAGCCATACAAGAGGCGAGTGCGAAGGATGACTTGAAAATTTAAAAGAAAATAATACATGCAAAAATAAGTCTCTTACAAAAAATGTATACATTTTCAAGCAAACCTTTGAATAAAACTTGTGCTCTATTATAATTTTATTTATTTTTGGTTTATAGGAGGACTCCACTATTGCGGTAGGACCCTAAATAGGACCCTGTAAAGAGCTTACGAGGAAGGAGAAAAAGAAAAGGGATGAGAGTGCATGGGGGATTGAACCTCCTGCTCTCCTTCACTTCAAGTGCCCTTTACCACCAAGCCAAAGGTTGATGGGCCGTTCTATTATAACTTTGGATCTTGCTAATTAGTGTTATAATCAGTAATTTTATATTTAATATTTTTTATTTAAATTCCTTAATCACTGTGAATACTTGTTAACAAATGTCTATAATTTTTTTATGAATAATTTAGTTGAGTTCACTTTAAATTATGTGAGGAGTTTGTGATGTTAAAGTCCATGCAAATATTATTATTATTATAAAAGTCTTTGCTTTCAATTGTTTTTAAACATTTGTTATTTTTTGCATTGGTTAAGTAATTAAAATAAAAAATTAAATATAAATTAAACATTTAATATTTTAAAAAATTAAAAAATATTTAATACACTATAATAACAGTTTACAAGTGCTATAATAACATTGATTGCAGTTTACAAGTACTCTTGTTCAAAAAAAACAGAAAAGAATAGTATTACCCCCCTTCCCCCCTCCACAAAAAAAAAAAGAATAGTATAATTAATTAATATAATCGGTCTCCTCATCATTGAATGCTAAGTATCTGAAATCCTTGCTTGCAATAGGTAAAATATGTTGTCACATTGCTGTGACTGGGGGTGGACAATAGGCACTCGAGAGGTTTTGTTAAATATATTTGTTATATTAAAATAATAATATTTAAATATTTAAAAAATAAATAACATTTTTTTATTTAAAAATAACTTGAGATAGAGATACATGTAGTGTAAGGGTGGGTAGGACAGATTTCCTCACGTGTCCAAATTCCAGCCGATGGTCCCACCTACATCCAGCTTGTCCTATATATTAATTACTAAGCGGAATTGTTAACGTAATTTGCACAAAATTAAATACAAATTTAATAATAAAAAATATTTATTTTTCTAATAATAGTATCTTTTTGATACACTACAAGAATTTTTAAAATTAACTACAGAATTTAGCTAGGGAAATTTTTCCTAGCTAATCCATAGCTAAATAGCTACAAATTAGTTAGGGAAAAATAATCCCTAACTAAAATAACAGCAAAGAAGAAAAAAATAATTTCAAATGTTTGACAAGTAATTAGCTAGAGATTAGCTATAAAAATTTCCCTAGCTAAATAAATTAGTATAGGTGGAGCAATTAGCCAAGAATTATTCCGTAGCTAAAATTCTTTAAAAGAAGCTTTTATTTAGCTTGGGATTTATTCTCAATCTATTCCCTAGGTAATTCTTTTTAATTAATTCTAATTTATTACCCTCCCCCGGTTCCAATACCCAATCGCAGAGCTACTGGTTTTGCAAGGAAAGGAAACTCACTTAGGGCATGTGTGGGAGATCTTGCGAGACCTTCAACTATATCTAGAAGAGCTTCTCTTGCGTCTCCTCCATTTTGCACAAAGCAGCGATTCGGTCTCAGGTAAGAACCCTAATCCTTTTCTCTGCACTTTCTTGCACCCTAATTAAGCAATTTCTTCATGGAGGTAACGTCCCAACTCGCAATCGTTTTCTCTCCATGATTCTTTGCCTGTTTGGTTGCTTAGAAATTTTTTTTGTTTTACCATTTTCATTTAAGGCTTTTATTTCGGCTATGATAAGATGTTTTGGTTTTTGTTAATTTGATCCAATTCCTTGTGAGGGGTTATCTGAATATTTTGATCTTTTCTTTTGGTTTTGATTATATTTATGTTGTATTTCACTCTAGTGACTCCTTCGTAGTTCGTATCTAATTTTTTGTGATTGGGAGTTTGGACAATTTTGTAGCTTCTATTCCCAAAACCATTGCTGGTAGCAGAATCAGATGAGAGTGAAGAAACCAATTAGCTCATAGCAGAACCAAAATTAATGCTTTACCTGATTCGGGATATGCTACATCACCTAGTTACAGTCCAACTTCACCAAGTTATAGTCCTACTTCATCTCTTCACACTCGCCGTTCACAACACTAGCGGCCATGAACAAGACCTCAAACTAATGGTTTTTTTTCGACTGATACTTCATTATTTGTTGTACCCGACAATCGATTCTGAAGATCGCAATTCCTCCTCAGTTTCATTTCGGTAACTCCCAACTCCAATTATTTTATTTTATTTTCTTTTCAATAAATTTTCATTCTAATTTCCCCTTCACTTCACTTCCTTTGAAAATCTTCATTATCTCTTGCATTCAGTGGCACTGAAAATCTCCATTTCGCCACAGCGATGGCAACGAGATTCGCGAAGATAGGTAGCATTTTTTGGATCAAAAGGTGGATGCATTCGGTGCCCCGATGTCCTCCATTGGTTGGGAGCATTGACCTTGGGGTTCCATCACCTCAACTCGTTTTGCCTGAGTTTAGTTCCCCGAGTTTCTCCTTTGGTGGATCCATGGAGCTCATGGCTATCCCAAAAAGGAAGGTAAGGTACCCAGCTCAGCTAACTTCTCTGTCGTTTTGCATTTCCTGTTCTTGCTTGCACTCTAGAGATATTGAATAAAGTATAGTAATATAATTTTCTAGCAAAATATAGTCCTTCCTTGGCATATTCTCCCAGCAGTCCAAGATTGTCTTCGTCAAGTCCATATAGTCCCACATCTCCAAATTATAATGCTAGTTATTTAATTTCTTACATAATAGCCTAGTTCAATTTTTTTATTTTTTGGATGAATGGACTAGGATTGAAGGGAACAGGTACTCCAATGTGGATCATTGTGGCAATTATAGCAGTCTGATATAAATTCTTGCCATTGTTGGGTATTCTAGTTGTTAAAGGGGCAATACACTTGGGGTATCAATTTATGCTTCTCCTTCAATATGTACATCCGCCAAAAGATTTAAGCTAATGGAGACACCCATAAATGCGTGTATATGCATATACATTATATGTAATGTATTAGTTTTTTTGCTTTATTCAATTGTAATAAAAAGCCATATTTTGTTAGTATCATTCAATCATTCCCTGGTTGTGCGCTCAACTATAAATAGGATATGGATCCTTATGAGCATTTATCGCTATCTGCTACTACCAAGTTCCAACCATCACGCTTTTCATTCCATACCCTTTAATGATCCATACTGCAAGCCTTTTGTAGAAGATGGACCCATTAGAGTGCAGTTTAGCCTTTTTCATAGAATAATGTTAGGGAGATAATATTTGATTTGCAGTGGATATTAGTAATGAGATATAAGAGAGAGATTATACATTTTTATATCATCATTTATTGTTTTTTATGATTTAATCATCTTTGGTTATTTTGCTATTTTTGCTTGTGCAGGAAGTTCAACCTAAGCACATAGTTTATCAAAGAAGAAATCAAGGGAGGGACTTGTTGATGCCATTAGTAGCACACCTTTAATTCAAATCAACAGCCTCCCTCAGGCCACTGGTTGCCAAGTAACCCCATTCTTTCACTTTCATTTACTTTACTTCATTTTATCATCTGGGTTGCGTCTCTTTTATTATTCACAACTTTGCTGTTTTGACTTCTGATTGTGTTGCCTCAAACTCTTTGAAAGTGCGAGTTTTTGAACCTAAGAGGGAGTGTCAAAGTTTGGGTTGCTATCAAAATTATTAAAGAGGTAAACTGAGTGTTTTGTATTTGAGTCATACATGTTCTGTTCTTCTGGTGACTAATGTCAGTTTTGAGGATGCTAAATCAAATATGATAGAAATAATAGAATTTTATGGATGCTAATAAAACAATTCTTGTACTTGCACTAATTTTAAATAGAGAGTCTTGAGAACAATAATGTTACTATTTCATTGATACTTCCATTGATGGTAATTTTATTCTTTTGGCTTTTGTGTTAGATCCAAACACCTATAGACTGTGTTTCTGCAATCTACACTGGCTTTTGCCTCTCGGTTTTTTATCATTGGGCTATTGTTCCTGGAGATCCTCTAGACAAAAGCATTGTTTTACGCCCACTTGAACCAGCACCAATCCAGCATCTTGCCCGTGAGTTTATGGTAAAAACAAGGCGTAGAAAGGTATAGCCCTTTCCTTATTGTTCTCTATGATCACTAACTATTATAAGTTTTTCTTCTTTTTATTTTTGGGTACTTTTCAATTTTTGATTCTAATATATATTATATATAAAACTTTGCAAGCTTCACTAATCAGTTCACCAAACAATGATATGTATTGCAATTTCCATTGGTAGAAAATATTATATTGTTTTCAGCTGATGCATTATTGGGCAATGCAATTAATTAAGCGATAATGTACGCATGAAATAGATAATAGTCACTAGTACCTCACCAAAAAAAAAAAGAAATAGAAAAATTCACTGGTAGTATTGGGATGATTCATAGTCATACCAAAAGAGGATTAACAAAGCTTTGGGTCATTTTATCAATAACTAGCAAAATTTCTCCTCGTATCAGTTTCATCCTGGAAGCCCAGTTGGTCAACTCAGCTTCTGGTATCTCAGCTTGCACAGTGTCATCACAACAATATCACCAACATCTAGCACCTCATCTCCTTTCCTCGACTGTGAGTTTATTGCTAGTGGCTCCCACATCCTTAATAAAAAAATTTTGCTAATAGATGTTGAGAAAGTATTTGAAAATTGAAATTATTTTGTGTTTTGGTTTGTTTTATTAATTTTTTGGAAAGATAGTGTCTGTTTAATTAATCATTTGTGCCTACATTAGCATCTCTATTTAGTTTGGTTCAAGAATGTCCTTCCTTGTCATGGTTGCATGTCTTTGAACCATTGTCATAATAGCATGTCTTAGCATTCTTAGATATGATTAATACTAATTTTCTTGTAGTGACATGGCTGTGCCTATTTTGAGATTTTTTTTGGTCATTGATTGAGTATTTACCTCTTGTGTATTTAAGTGACTTTCCCCTGTTTTCTATCCCAGTGGTAAAAGCCAAGCTCACTACTAACTGGACTTCTTTACATTGCTGGCATGAAAAGTAGAATTAGTTCCATTATTATGATTTTCTTCTCTAGACTAATTTGATCCTAACACTATATTGCTTTATTGTTTACTTCAATTAATTTCTACAATTAACTTCTGTTGCAGAGGATAAGAGTAAAGTTTTGAAGTCGCTACTTGGACCTAGAATAGGTAATGTACATAGTATTTTTAATAGATATTCAAAGATTGAGAGTTCATATTGGCTTTTGATATTGGAAGTGACTAACTCAAAAGCAAGATACATGTGTTACTGGTTACTGCTTTATGGATAAGGTTTATTGCTTTTGTAAGATAACTGTAAAATTTAATCAACTGGGCTGTTTTGAAGGCATTGAGAAGGTGAGTATAATATTGCCATTGTTTCAATGGGCCAGGATATACTTTTTTTTTCTAAGGTGGACTTTAGTTTTGTTAGTCGTCTGGTATGGAGTAGTTTACTCTGGTTCTCACTTATATATTTTTATTGACCAACAGTGGCCTTATGAAGCTCCTGCCATGGCTTTTGAGGTGGTACTTCATATCTTGATACAAAATTGCAAAGTAAATGTCATCCAGATTATGCCTGCAGTACAAGGAAAAGTAAGAACTTGTTTGAACCATTGAGGGAATAATAGGAATGGTGATGATAACGGCACAAGCTTAGGCATTGATTAGTTGTACTTTTTTTTTTCGTAGAATTTGTTTGAACTTATTTTGTTGTACAACTTTTTTTTTGTAGAACTTATTTGATCTTATTGTATAACTTTTGAAGTTACTAATACAATTACGATATTTCATTGCTTTGCATGATTTACTAGCTGAATTTGTATGTATTAAATGTGATTTACAGATTAGCCTCGAATTAGCTTTTGATTAGCTATCAATTGACTAGGATTTAACTAAACTTAGCTATGAATTACTTATTGATTAATTAGAGAATGTAAAAATTAGTTACAAATTAACTACGAATTAACCAAGAATTAGTTAGGATATAATTAAAACTTAGTTACGGATTAGCTAGGGATTTGCTAAGGATCAACTAGGGAATGGAAAAATATGTTGTGAATTAACTAGGGATTAGCTATGGATTTTTCCTAGCTAAATAGCAAGGGAATTAGAAACATTTTTTTTTTAATGTTAGCTACAGATTTGCTATGAATTTGCTATAGAATTTTCATAGCTAATTTATTTTAGCTACCAAAAAAATTCCGTAGCGAATTAGCTACCCAGATTATGCTAGGGAAAATTCCGTAGCTAATCCCTAGCTAATCCGTAGTTAAAATATTTAGCTACGGATTAGCTAGGGATTAGCTACGGAATTTTCCCTAGCTAATCTCCAAAATTCTTGTAGTGATACGTGTATATCTTGTAAAAACTAAATATTCCTCTTTTGTGTTTTGATTAATGTTATTTTTGTCTCAAATTATGTAGTATTATAAATTGTTATTTTCAAAACATTAACTATTAATTACTATTTTTAAATTAATAAAAATAAGATATTTCCTTTTTTTAGCTTTATTTTTTAAATAAAATTAATATGTTTTTTCTGATTCATGCTACTGTTATTGTCCATATATAGATTCAATAATTGAGAAAGAGTGAATTGGAGAGAAGGTAAAGGTTTTCGAAATTTTTGTTCGTTTTTATCTCAGTAGAGACTCGATAATGGAGGTTCTTTTCTATAATGGTTGTTGACCCACAAGGTCTTCCCTGATGGTGAAAAGGTCGATCAGATCAAATTATTTTACTAGGCACCATCATCCCCTTTTGCTTCCCATTGGGGCTAATGGAAGGTAACCTTCCATCATAGAGTCACAAGCACGTCCTTGTGCCTCATGAATCATCATACAAAGTAATCCAATGTCATGGTGGGCTCTTCCTCAACCATCGCCTTCTGTACAGTGTACGTGCCCCAGAAGAGGAGGAAATAAATTAATTTATAGCTAAGGAAAACTTCATTTATATGTGGACCCTAACAGGAAAGAAGTCAGGTGAGCCCATGGTATAGAGACATGGAAATCAAATAAGAACAACCAGAGCCTTGATAAACAAGACAAGATCGAGATTCGAAAACAGATAGTTCAATATGGATGATGTATGTATCTTTGATAATACGTTTGACGGGAGAATATGTTGGGAATTGTGACAAAGCCTATCCTCAATCGTATAGTAAATTTGATTTCTTATAGCTTATTTTTTATTATTTAATCTAATACTATATATAACAAGAATTAACATGTTGAAAATTGTCATGTTACAAAAATTACTTTTGTCATTTGACACATTTTTTTACATTAATAATTTTATTTTAATATTTATCATAAATAACTCTGTCATTTGACTCTTTGTATTGCCATGTGTTCAAAACAATTAGTTTCAATGATTACTTCTAACCTTCATTTAATTCCTCTTAAAAGACATTTATTATTTTTTATACTATATTAAATATTTAACGAGTTGATTGATGCCAATTTTTAAATGAAAAATGTTGGAATTATAACTTTATTTTTATTTATTTTTTAAAGTGTTTCTAAAATACTGTTTACTGTAATTATTTTTAATCACAAACGAATTGCATCTATGAGCTTTCATTGGAAACAGTAACAACTGTTGTTTTAATAAAATACAGTGACCTTCCGTCCTTCTTCTTTGACTATTTTTTCTTTAATTAATTAAAAAAATTGAGACATTTCATTTATCATTGGGAGCAATTATTTACTCCAATTTCATTCCTTTTTTTCTCTTCTCCTTTAAAGAAAGCTTACAAGGGTAGATGTCTCCTCATTAAAATGACCTTTCACTTCACCCATTACACCACTAAAGAAAGAATGCTCTTCTCTCCTCTTGGAAACCTGTTCTCTCTTTATGGGAAATGCGTTCTATTTTCCCTTTAAAAACCAACCCAGCCCGCTCAAAAGTCTGGCATTTCCAAAGCCATAATTTATTAGCTAAAACTTATTTTAGATCTGTTAAATTCTAAATGAAGTTATATCTAGATTTTCAAATTTGAATTGACTGAAGAAAACTTTCTTCCTTCTCCTATACGCATTTCTATTCTTCCACAGCTACTCATGGAGGCATCAATCTCTGAAATCTTGAGGTTAACTTTGAATGATTTCTTAAGTGTTGCAGGTAATGAAGAATACAACATACTATAATTACAAAAGCTACTAATCAAATTTCCTAAATGAAAAGAAATATTTATATATAATTAGTTTAGATAGTGATTTTTATCGTGAATGTAATATAGAAGATAGATATATTCTCTGCTCTTGTAGATTTTCCTCAATGGTGACTGTTGGATAAAGAAAATAGAGTTTTTTAGGTACCTTTTGTACATAATCCTCTTTGTGCATTTGCCGCTGCTTTCATCTGCTTATATTAAATAAAACTGACTGTCATATAGTTTCACTTAGTTGTGAGAAGCAGGTATGATTGTTGTCTTTTGTTTATCAAAATTAAATATCCATATTAATTACTTTGTGTGGTATAATGACACATATGCTTGTTGCCACTTATATGTGCTTTCCATTCTTTGCTTCAAAATGAATGTTTTTTTTAATCAAATATTCCACCATGCAAGAGGTTTTGGTTCCATGGTATCATAATGCCTATAATGGAATTCCACATATCCATATTTCTGCATGCTGATTAGATGGTTGGCAGCAATTAAGGATATAGGTAATTTTGTTCATATTTATGTAGAGTCTCTATTTTTTTCATTTAAAATTAATATCCTCCCACCTACTCCCTTTAACAATTATCATACCTACGTCTATTTCTCTTGAAACATGAGTAACTTTTTAATTACTATCTCATTTTCGAGAATGCCTATTTCTTGGGTAATCGTTCTTCATTATCACCTGTTTATTGAAAAAGTAACTGATTGGTTTCTATTATTTCTTCCAATGTGATCCTTCCCCAAGCCATCAGGTTTGAATTTCTTGTCTTAGCAGATGAATCGTTTCAATCTATCAATTTTATTCTTCTTTTATTTAAACAATGAGTTATGCATCTATATAAATTGTAATCATTCCAGTGATTTTAGGTTTTTCATTCCTTTTTTCCAAATTCCCTCATTATATCAAGTAAATCTTTGTCTCACTTATAATTTCTGCTATGTTTTTCTCTTTATTCTTATTCATTCACTGTTTCTATTTCTTAATTCCTTTAATTTTTATGTTTGTTGTATTCATTTTCCTCTTCTATTAATTTCTATTGTGGTTCTTGATGTGTCTCAATAAAGGGTGCTATTATTTTATTTCAGTATATCCATTTTTTTTTGTTCTATTTACTGGATATCAATTGTTATGATGGCTACAAATTCACATCTCCACATAATGATTTTCCAAATGAATTGTTTTATGTTATGCAAGAAAGACATAATATTTGCAAATTGATACATTTACCTGTCCAAACAGGTAGTAAAATAGGGCTTGAAAGAATGAGACAGGGATATACTCGAGAGGCTTACTTTGATCTTGTGCAAAAAATACAATATTATTCCATATGTGGGCTTAAGTGGTGTTTTCATTAGTGGTAATATGTTTTAGATGCTTCTTTCCCCGTCTTTTTTTCTTTCTTTCCTTT
The DNA here is from genome assembly GCA_023212625.1 of Styphnolobium japonicum. Taxonomy (NCBI): domain Eukaryota; kingdom Viridiplantae; phylum Streptophyta; class Magnoliopsida; order Fabales; family Fabaceae; genus Styphnolobium; species Styphnolobium japonicum. The sequence continues at coordinate 59,514,874 of JALBWW010000003.1, read as the reverse complement.
GCATTTCATTGATTTGACATTTTATAATTGAAATATATTAAATTCAACCGATAAGTGATGGAGTTTGACATTTATAGTTTCTTTCATTTTATAATCATGTTGTATCCAGAAGTTCTTAGGTGAGATTGTGTCCTTCGATTCTAAGGGAGTCTAGTGTTCTAATTTTCTCAAGCTATTCGGCTTCAGAACACAAGATGTAGACATTATCTTATGAAGATATTCATCCGGTCGTACTTCTTTTGGGAGGTGTAAAATTTTTCACTTTTTAAATTATTGATATTTTTTAAATAAATTTTCACAACAGTATTGAGCAAAGAGAGGTTTGTGGAAGATATTTGTTTTTGTGTTATTTAATAATAGCTTACTAATATTGATACGCCGCCATGGGATGCAACATGTTTATTTTATTAAAAGTAATAAAGGTAAATAAGTTCATTGGTTATTTATTTATATAGATATGGTAGCCAAAGCTTTCTAAATGAAAGTTTTAGTTTTTATTTGCCACACTAATATTTTACTAGATAAGCAATCATCCTCTTATTACATTCTTTTAATATTTGCAATTTTAACTAGTTTTTGTAGAGAAACAGAGAAGGAACATTCAGACACGTTGACTTTCATAAAAGTTGTTGGCTATGATATAACATTCATGTTTGCCTGTACCATAAGGGAGAAAACTCATGCCCACATAAATTATGTTGATGATATTCCTGACGAAATAAAATAGAGGAGGCTAACTGAACTTATTGAGACTTTCTGTGAAAGCACAGGAAAGTGCTATGACTCTCAAATTGGAACTATACAACTTGTATTAGTTGAAGGACCAAATAGGAGAGCGCTATATACTGAGCTCAAGGTTAAGAGTGATAAGGGCCATCAGGTTTTATTTGTCAATCTGTCAATCCACGACTGGGAAAATGTTAATACAAAGCGAAAACTTGTGGTTGGTGATTATGCTGAAGTTCGTATATCAAGATCTATAAGTGTATTACTCTTTGACGAAGCACTTACTATAACTAAATCGAGTTGATTTTACAATAATATGGATATAGAAATTGTTCCATGCCTCATATAAAACCTTGCAGCGTAAATAACTTGTCTTGGCAATTTTTGAAGTAAGTCATCATCATTCTTGGGAAAGGTTGCAGGGGAGTGGGGTTGGCTATTCATTTACCCCCCCCCCCCCCCAACATGTCAGTTGGATCACAATTTTATTCTCTGATTCTTTTCTTTTCATGAAAAGGGTTATGTATATAACTTTACAATATCGACCATTAAGAATCTCGTTGGCAACCTGCAATGCAACTTCAAACGGCTTAGGGGAGGATTATTGTGGTTTTGTCTTTTACCTTGGTTGACAAGTGAGCTTTGTGCTGCAAATTCTCATATGTGTAACTTTTATTATAGCAAGGAATCTTTATTCAAGGTTTCAAGGTGACAATGAAGCTTGTGTCTATACAATGAATACCCTTGACTCATCAAATGTTTTTGGCGACAGCTAATCTATACTATAAACAAGACATGATATTGACCATTTATTTGGTAGAATTACTTTTCCCTTTTTATTTTCTAGATGATCTACTTTTGTAATGTTTAGTCATATAGTTTGAAAACTACTAAGTGTTAGAGACATTTCATAATTTGTGGTTATTTGTCATTGGATGTATGTTTTTGGATTAGATATCTACTTTTGTATTGAGTTTGATTAATCCATCATTGTAAATTGGTTATAGAAAATAAAAATAAAACATTTAAAAATTGAATTGGTGAAACTAGGAACTTTTATTTAGTTTTTGTATGTGACAATTAATTAATACAAAATTTATGAATATTTATTTTGTGCTTGAAATGATCAATCAATTTTCATCATAATAGCCTGATGATATTTGGTTAAATTTACTATCTAATTAGTTATATTTTGTCATTAAAATTATAACATGTAAACAAATTAATTAGATTAAATAATGTTAGTACGTATTCTCTTATTGATATTAATATGAATTTAATTTTAATCTACTGTTACACTGTCATTTAATCATGTATTGTCAAATCATTAAAAGAGTTTGACTATTTCAACAACTATCTCAAAAATATGACACTTTTAGTGACGTGTTAATACTTGATTGGATGACAGTTTACAGACAATTCGTGTCAGCAGAAAAATATTTATATAAGTCTCATGATTTCCAGTGGTGGTCATTGTAATTTATTTTAGAATTTAGGTATTATAATTTAAGAAATAGTACACATAGTTAATTGTAATTTATTTTAGATTTTAGGTATTATAATTTAAGAAATAGTATACATAGTTAATATATATATATATCAATGTTTATGAACAATATAGTGAATTATTTTTCAGTATGACTTTTAATATTTTTATTATTCTCATTACCTTTTTTAAGGTAGTTTTATTTATATATTTTATTGCACAATGATAATTAAATATGCTTATTGTAATAATTTAAATTTATTTAACGAGGTAATGTTTAAATTTAATTACTTTAGATTTCTCATTTTTTCATATTATGTATGCAATTAATATTATTTTTATTTTAAAATATAAGTAATAACATTTGTGATCCGGGTACAGAAACTAATGAAATGATATTTGTTTTATTTTTTAAATTTAAAGGATTTATTAATATAGCTAGAAATTTTGAAAAAAATATATATTTACTACATAGTAGAAATTAAGCAATTTGAATAGAAATATATAATATCTTATTAGTTATTATAAAATTAATATGCTTTAAATAATGAGATGCCAACTAAAAAGCCTTTTAATAATCGGTTCAAAATATGAGTTAAGTCTTATTCATATTCTTTAATTTTCTCCCAAACTAGGTACCGCATTAGATAATTAATGAGATGTCTTTAAAATTTAATAAAATAATTGAAACAATTGACAAAGAATATGGGTACTTCTAATGAGTCAATGCTTTTCATCGATGGCAATTGTAAATGCATTGTGTGTAGGAAAAGATCAATTGAATATCATTATAATAGGTTGATGATTTCTTTGTATTGTTATTCATTTAAATCAATTTATACTATACCTTTGGGTTTTTTTAATTGTTAATAAAAAACTTAATTTTCAATTATCAGTTATTATAATTTTAAAGTAGTTACATATATAAGCAAGTCAACAGAATATAAGAAACAAATACCTTATTACAAGTAGTACTATTTAATTATAATATATGATAGTCATAAGAATTTGTTTCAAAGTGAATTATGCATGTTTGTCTACATGTATATTTAAATTTATTTATTTTTGGTAACATTAATGTTATTTTAATTATTTGATAAAAATATATATATTATTTCAAAACTATTTAATTCTTTAGGAAAAAAATTTTCATGCATTACATGAGTACAAATATACGTAAAATGTATAAGTTATTTTTTTACATTGTCGTCAATATGATAATGAATGTCTTCTATGCTTGATCAGAATTTTCAACTAAATATTGCTATCAAGAGAAATGTTGTGAAGACTTTAAATACACTATTTATGTATTTTATCCTAGAAATTTTATTCTGCATATTGTTTTCGTTAATATTCAAACTAATATTAGTAATAAACCATGTATAAATTTAATTATCTTAAGTGAATGTCAGTTCATTTGTTAGGCATAATATCTATAACTTGCTCTTTTTCATAAATGCATCATGAAGTTGATTATCTTTTATGCAAGGCAAGAACCATATCCAACTTTAACAGCATCTTTTGGTTTATGCAATGGTATAAGACTAATTCTCACTTAACTTGGTAATCATGTATTATAAGGTAAAGTAATCGCTAGCTCCAACATTGCCCAAAGTTATTTATTGCACGTATGTTGTTAAATTCTTTAGATTCAAAGCTACCATTTAAATCTCAAAGGTGACAATATCCTATATATGTTTGCTTTGCCATGACAATTAATAAGAGTGTTACGGGCACTCAAGGGCAAATGCACCCTATCGCACAAGTAATAAAGGAGTATTTGGGACTCCAAGTATCGAACCCCCAATGATTGTTGGCAATTACTAAGTTAATTAATCCCTTATGTTATCTAGATAATGAAATTCGAATGAGAAATGAGAAATTATCAAGCAATTAAGAGAAAGTGAGGAAATCAAAGATTATCAAGCAAATGTTCAATTATGGAAAGCATAGGGTGTCTAGTTTCACTTATGTCAAGACTCATAATATTACCAAATTCCTCAATAATGTGTTCCAATTGATTGTCAATCACCTGCTCTAATGTTATTAATACCCAATGGTCATGCAATCTTAATATTCTTTTTCTCAATCTGAAACCCCCAATAGTCATGCAAGGTAAACAGTTAAGAAAAGCATAAAGAACCAGCAGATTTGTTAATTAAATAATTGATTGAAAACAAGAGATTGAGTTTAGTCCACACAACCCCAAATCCGATTAATCCTAGAGTTCCGTTAACTAATTGTGGTATGGTCGCCAGAAAATCGATTAACTTTTTAAAGGGTGTGCAATCCTTATTGAAAAACAAAGCGTTAGGAAAAATTCAATCAATTGAGAAAACACAAAATTATTTTGGAATTAGGATAACATTATAAGAATTTGAACATAAGATCCACTATAACCCTAGTTATGGATTTAGCTACGTATAGTCAAAGGAAACAAAGCATAAACCAAAACCAAACTCAAATCCATAAAAGAACAATAGAAATACTAAAAACTGGAAACTCCCTTGCGGTGAAACAGGTCCTTCACAAACAATTGGGGAGACGGTCATTCGCTTAATAGCTTCAAAAACCTTCAAAACTCCACTATAACTCTCTAATCAAGCATAGGGCTATAACTACTTTCTGTTTCTAAATGCTGGATACTTCCCTCCTCATTTTTATAATGATTTTAGTGTGCTAATAACTCTAGCAGACTTTTCTTCTAGGGTTTCCTAATTGTGCACAAATTCATTTAATGTATAACTCTTGGGTAACAAGAAAAGTAGATTTCTTTCCATCATTGAGTATTCTTTATTAATGTGAGATAAGAGGGAAAATCTTCAAAGAATATAAAAGTGATTCAAAATAGGAAACTTTCACGACTAGATTGATGATATCTTTATAGGATCTTGTCAAAATCTTTCATAATTGGGTTGATGATATCTTCATAGAATCTTGCAAAAATCATTCATAACTAGGTTGTTGATATCTTTATATCTTTTCCAAGATTGCTTCCAGTTTAACATTTTAAAGCCTAATTCTCATAAATCTTCTACCTGCAATATTCAATGAAAATTGGGTAAGTTTCCCTTATAAAATTTTCAAATAAATATCAAATCAAACCCAATTTTCCAGCATTTAAGTATATAAAAACGTCAATTTATCAAAGAGCCAAGGGTAATCTGTCATATGTTGGTTTATTCCTTCAAACTCTAGTATTTAGTCATGGCCAATTGTACATTGCAAATTCTAGAGTATGAAATAAAGAAGGGTTAAATATTTTGATTGCTAACAAGGAAGGAAAATTATTTTTTCTAGCAAATAATGTTGTCTTCATGGAAGTTTTACAAAATCTTTTATAGGCACCTTATATCTTCCAAACTATTGATTGTTGTTAACATTTTGATGTAAAGAGTTTGAATACACAAGTTATGTATATTATCTTCAAAATTCTTTTTCTTTGTATTGCTATGACTAATGTAAAAGCTGTTATTTAACATTGTCAATATGAAAATTAACTTCTTTTATGCTTATATAGATGTCTAACTAAATATTGTTTTCAAGAGTGAGATTTTATCAGTCATCTTGAATGGAACTCAACAAGATATAGTTGTTGCTATTATTAATTCATCTTATTTGTGGTCATATTATAAGGTATTGAGATTGACAACAAATATAAGGTTATCAGTTATTGTTTCAGATCATTCTACAATTGAATTAAGACAAATTTCTGACTGAATTTTGAAAATGGGAGATAGCAATGTAAATTTACCAAATGATGGTGAATAGTTGATCCATATTCTTAATGAATTCCTTATTAAGGATTCTAATAAGGCTATTGTAGCTATTGTCAAAAGTACATATCCATCATTGTCGGAAAATATGCTTGATCCTTCATACATGTAAGACAGAGCAATTCTTGCACCAACCCATGATATTGTGGACTCAATCAATGATTATATATTATCAATTATGCTTGGTGAGAAAAAGGTATACCTCAGTTCGAATAGCATATGTAAATGAGACTTGAATTCATTTTCTAATGAAGATTTACATACTCCATAATTTTTAAACAACATTAAATGTTTTGGTCTTCCAAGTCATGTGCTCAAATTGAAGATCGGTGATCCTATTATGTTTCTTAGAAACATTGATCAATCTTCATTGTTTATGTAATGGTACAAGATTGAATCTAACTCAGCTTGAGAATCATGTATTAAAAGGTAAAGTTATATCAGGGTTCTAACATAGGTCAGAAGCTATTCATTCCACATATGTTGTTAACTCTTTCTGATTCAAAGCTTCCTTTTAAATTCTAAAGGAGGCAATATACTGTAGTTGTTTGCTTTGCAATGACTATTAATAAGAGTCATGTGTTGAAACCAAAATCTTTTAAAAAGGTTTAAGTACTAAATTCTTAAATGCTGTAGCTTTCCCTGTTTAAGTTTTGAGGATAACAAAAATATTTATTTAGTTTGAACAAATAAGTGTTTCGACAATAGTATTAACAAATCGCTACTTGTATGTGCGTCCTTTCTGCTCTATGCTTAAAGATAACTCTTTGTGCGACCAATATGCTATTTTGCTTTGTGCGTCCAATGAATATCTAAATATGCTTTGTGCGCCCAATGACTGTCTACATATACTTTAACTATTGGTGCGTCCAATACTTGTATGCATATACTGTTACTACTTTTATTGGTTCGTCCAATACGATCTGTCTGCCAAAGCTCGGACTCATTTCACTCTTTCAAAGTTCAAGCTCAAGCTCTCGTCCAAGTGAAAATTCAAAAATGAAGAACTGTTCCTCATTAAATGCTAGAAAAGAACTCTGACAACTCACGGCGACAGAAGAAGTCAACTAAGCCACTTTTGCTGACATTGTCTAACAACTACAAAGATCTGCAAATAAGAAATCGTCTGCAATCTTAGACAAATTAGGACTTTGTTTTCATTGATTGGAAATCTCAGAGAATAAAAGTCACCGTCAGAAGAAGTTCAACACTTTTCCAGTAGATGCATTTAATGCTACTCAGAACAGTAATAAATGTTTCCGTTGGACGATCTAGCCCATGAAGTCTGCTCAATTTGTTCTTACTTATAAAGAGATGAAGCAGCACTTGAAGAAAGATAGAGAGATCTTTTGCCGAAGCATCCTACAAAGTCTAAAAAGCTTTATTTCTTCTTGGATTTCCATATACGTGTAAAAAGAAAAAGCCTTGAGATTTCTATTGTCTATTCTCATTTGTCAGTGAGTTTCAAACTCAAGCTTTCATCTACTTTCACTTATTCATCTTAAGCATTGTAAGCCTGAAGAGGCTGTGTGTAAAAGAATACTTGTGTATTTGAACCTGAAGAGGTTGAAAATACTTGTTACCTGAAGAGGTGTATAATACTTGTAATCTCGTAAAAGATTAGTTGGAAAATCCTTCTGGTTGAAGGGACTGGACGTAGCTCTTGGTTGATAAGAGTGAACCAGGATAAATCTCGTGTGTAAGCTTCTCTTCTCTTCTAGTGTGTTTTATTATATTCACTAACCTCTGGGGTTTACTATTGTGTTTATTAACAAAGACCTTTTAATTGGTTTTAGAACGTGTTAACTGTTTTCTTAAAAGTCTTTTCAAAATCCTTAGAGTCCAATAGGACTAAGCCGTGTTGGTTCTAAGTTCTTTACTTGTCAAACTTTATCCTTCGCTGTGTTCAATCTTCTGTTAAAAAGGAAAATCTTTTATTAATAAAAAAAAAAGTTAAGAAACACAATTCAACCCCCTTTCTTGTGTTTCACTTGGTTTTTTCATCATGATCCATCTATGTCACATGTTGGTTTATTTCTTCAAAAACCCAATATTTAATCATGGTTAATTATATGTTGCATTATCTAGTGTTCGAAAGAAGCAAGGTTTGAAAATTTTGATTGCACACAAGGAAGGTAATTTATCTACATCAATTAATAATATGGTGTTCAAGGAAGTATTTCAAAATCTTTAATTAACAGGTACTGTAAATTATATATATTGTATTCATTCTCATTCAGCTAATAGTTAATGTATGCATTTTCAATTTATCTAATTGCGGATTGTTGCATATTGTATTCATTCTCATTATGCTAATAGATTTATGCTTTTTCAAATTTTCAAACTGCAAATTTCCATCAAGAGTGATGTTCTAAAAATTGAAATTTGTTGCTCAGCAGGACATCTTCTCAATTTTTAATCTTCATGATGCTCATTTATTTATATTGTTCTCTTTTAAGTTGTTAATATCATATTACTTCTTTTTATTGGCACTGAATATGAACTTAAAAATAATTACTTCATAGAGTTGTTGTAAACAATTGTAGGCCGTACTCATTTAAGTTATGCTTATTCTATTTTAAATTCAGATTTTATTGTCCCAATTACTAATTACCAGCCCTCGTTTATAAATGAGAATTTTTAAATTGAATGACGTTTATATATTCCTCCCTTTTCATATGTCCATCATTTATAAATTATATTTTCTTTAAGTCCTGATCCATATATGAAATTATTTCTAAAGTTACTGTTAATTTTATTTTCCCGTTATGTTACATCATGCATGTTTGATAGAATGCAATAATTTTTTTGTCATCTTATATTTTATTGTTTAATATTTATTGTACTGTTATTTTATTTATAATATTTAAAATTTATAAAAAAAAATTTACAAAATAACTAACCGGGCATCGCACGGGTGGTGAAAATCTAGTGTTCTTATATTCCTAGGGTATAAATGACTGTTTATTATTAAAATTATGAAATAAAAATATTCCTAGATGCGCAGAGAATCAGGGAAAAGGAAACACGTGGGGGACAACAAAAAGAAAGTAAAAAACTGATGAAGATGAACTCCAGATAAACGACACATCGTTCTTGCATTCTGACGAATTTGAAATTGGCATTCTGTCAAACTACACTAGTCAAGTGCACTTGAGATAGTTCATAATCTAAGTAAAAAACGAGAAACTTACCAGTTTTAAACGTCCAATTAGCACCTGCGAAGCCATTGCTGACCACCGTCTTCTCTTGTGCCCATAAAGTATTTCAAACTCGAAGTCGGCAAGTCCACAGGGTTTGGTGGCAAGTGATACAAATAGGCAATAGCATTGACAAAGAAATTTACAAGTTACATAAATTAAGTTCCTTATATTGAGTATAAATAGACGGTTCAAAGTCTATAAATACATGAAATTACAGTAAACCAGAAGAAAAACAAGATATGGAACAATTTCACACTAAAACTAAACCTCAAAACAAGCTCCTGCTCCAACTCCAACATTGCCATTTTTAACAGAGGGAGAAGAGACACCCACCCACTCCTAAAATTAAAAAAGAAAGCAACATATATATATAAACTATAAAAGCATCCCTGATCTCTACGTGTGCGTGGCAACTCGTGGTGGTGCCACTAACGACGAGTCACATCGATCAAAACGGCATGATCGAAGTTTTACAACGGTTCATTTTGAGTAACGACAATGGGGCTCCGAACCACGTGCTTTCCATCCGTCCACGAAAGCGACCCGAACACTGCCCCGGACTGACCCAGCATAAGATTCCGGGTATCCGCCGTCACTGTCACCACAAAGCTACGCTTCTTCACTGCCTCGGAGAACACAAGCTGTGACGGCCGCACTGTCACAGTCACCCCCTTCGCCTGCGACTCCACCCTCAACCGGTAAACCGAGTTAGCCGGGCCCACATTGGTCACCGTCCTGATGAACGTCTTTCTCGACAACCCTTTGGAAGAGACCGGGAACAGAGCAACAAACGAAGGGTAATTCAGATTCTCCGGCAACGGCTTCCTCGCCGGGCAATTCACCGGAGATCGAGTAATCACCTGAATTACCTTGGGCCCGTAACCAATAGCGCATAAGAAGTTGACGTAATCATTGTTGGTGATATCGTATACCAAACCAGGATCCATAGCAAGACCCAGATTGAGATGCCCAGCGCCGAAATCATAGGGTGTGGAACCTTTCCCGGAGGCTTCGTCGATCATGGGTTGGTTTCTGTTGTCAACTAGGGTCGCAGTTGTCATCATGGCTGACCTTATGGCAGCTGGGCTCCAATCTGGATGCGCAGATTTTAACAAGGCCGCAGCACCAGTTACATGAGGGCAAGCCATTGAAGTACCTGATAAGATGTTGAACTCGGTTCTTCGAGTATCGGAATCGAGACCGGTAGGACCAACCGCATCGGTCCAAGCAGCAAGAATGTTAACTCCCGGTGCGATCAAATCCGGTTTAAGTATCTCTGGGTTTAAACCATTGGGTCCTCTGGCTGAGAACGAAGCCAAAACCGGTGCCGGTTTGATTCCAAGTACAGTGCCTTTGAAATCAATGGTGGCTGTGGGATTCGCAGAGGATGAGATATATGCTTTGATTGCATCTCCTTCACCGGCACCAACGGCACATGCAGGAAGAAGATGAGCATCTCCAACCAGGCCTTCACCGTTAGATATACCATTTGCAAGAATCATTCCCACACCACCGGCTTTCTTCACAACAAGCCCTTTGGCAACTCTTGGACTACTTCCGCGATCACAAACCACAATCTTGCCCTTGACAATGTTGGGATCGAGGGAATCCTCCATACACAGTGAATCAGCGAGTACCCCTGATTTACCAGGGTAAATTAGTTGATACATTTTCCCCTTCAATGGTGCTCCAGAGTAAAGAGACACGCCAGAGAGTCTACGACCATTGCCGAGGACCACCTCAGCAGGGAAATCACGATCAATAGTGCCTGCTCCTACCGTCGTAAGCCATGGAGCCAGGTTGGTTACTGACATTCCACTAGGCCCATCATTTCCACCTGAAGAAGAAACAAAAACACCTCTTGCAACTGCACCGTAAGACCCAATTGCAATAGGGTCGAGATAGTACGGGGAGGCAATACCATCGCCGCCACCAATTGATATAGAAATAACATCAACGCCGTCGTTTACGGCGGTGTCAAATGCAGCGAGAATATCAGAATCAAAGCAACCTGAATTCTTCCAGCACACCTTGTAAACCGCCAAACGGGCTTTGGGAGCCACTCCCTTTGCGACTCCAGAAGCATAACCTTCCATGCTGGCCTGAAAAGCGTAGCGACCCGCCGCAGTTGATGCCGTATGGGTTCCATGGCCATCTGCATCTCGAGGGGATCGGAATTCGATGGTCTCGTTGATAGGGTTCATGGGGCCTGCCGAACTGGAACCTGCTTCATGACCTTTCGAGAAAAATCTAGCACCAATCAACTTCCTGTTACAGTTGCTGGCTGAAAACCTTGCCCCCTTCTCGCAAACCCCTTTCCAGCGCCGAGGAATGGGGCCCAGATTCAAATCGGAGAAGCTCCGGCGCTCAGGCCAAATCCCGGTGTCGAAGACTCCGATGATTACATCGGAGCCATAGTCAGATTCGGACCAAAGACCACGCTGGTTTCTGAGGCCAAGAAACTGTGGGGAGCGAGTGGTGTGAAGCTGACGGCAACGGTCCTCGAAGACAGCAAGCACGGAGGGGTGCTGGCTTATGGAAGCAACTTGTTCCTGGGTAAGCACCGCCGAGAAGCCATGGAAAACGGTGTCGTAGAGATGGAGGATACGGGTTGGTTCAGCGAACTCAGAGGTGTACCAGTGGTAGTGGGTAGGGAAAATGGAGGGTTTGGATTCAGAATCAATCCTGAAGATGAAGGTCTTGGAAGCTTGATCCTCGGAAAAAGCGAAACTTTGGTAGAGTAAATTAAAGAAAATGAAGATGAAGATGCAGAAAACAAGTGGGGGAGGAGGAGTAGCATTCACCAGAATTTTAGCCATTGCAATAGCAGAGTGGTGAGTGAGTGAGTGAGTGAATGCTCAGTGAGAAGCGAGTGATATAATATAACGTCCACACGCAGAGAGAGGGGGGCTTTTTCTGTTTTTTTCTTTTTAAAATAAAATCAATAGTTGTATGTAGTTTAGCAATAGATTTAATTTTGGTAAACTTAATTTTATTATTTCTAATTGTGATTAGTTTTGATTTTTTTTTATGTAAAATTTTTTTATATTATCATTTAATTATAAATTTTTAAATCATTAAAAGAATTTAATTATCATAATAATTATTTAAAAAATTTAACTCTTTTAATAATGTGTTAATATTATATTAAATTATTATTTAAAATTTTTTAATTAAATTAAAATTAAATTCTTTCTAATTTAGGGTAAGTGTGTATCTCTATGGATAGGACGTTAATTTGTCGTTCGCTGAGGTCTGATGAGTCAGCTCCATATCCGCGAGATCTACAAAAACAAAGACGTGCCCGGACATGGTGCGCCAATGCTGCTAATGTGCATGAAAACGACCTCAGCTTTCCCACAAATTCAACTTGGATTTAATCAACCGTGTTAATTTCACCATAATGTATTAGACTATGAAATTACCAGAAAAATGAATGAAAAGAATCCGGGAGAGGATGGGGTATTAGAAATAAAGCAACCAATGGAATGGTCCTTGAATTGCAATTTCAAAGTGTGTATGGCCAGTGGTCATTTTTTGTGCTTGCCAAAATTGGAGGAACGAGACGCTGTACGCTGGGTTTCTCTGATGCTGATGCCTTAACTATTGCCGTACGATTCATGGAAACAGTTCACTATTTTAATATAACTACCTGTTATCATCATTCCTAAGTTTTAGATCTCAAAGAATCAAATGATGTTACATGGTCCTCTTTACTGTCTTCAATTATATGTATATATTGCAAACAGAATGATGTTTACCGTCATTTATATTAATATAAAGATATAAGAAAGTGGCCTTTATGCTATTGACAATTTGGTGAAAGTACAGTAGATTAAGAAACAAATTATTGAAATGTCATTTATTTAAAATATATTATCAGCATACTGTCATTTTTGTCACGTTGGTATATTTTTTTTTTAATATTTCACGTGTATCACGCCAAAGCGGTAGGCATAATACACGTCATCACGCCACCCGTATTAGCGTGATATACACAAAATCAGAAAAATAATAATAATAGATTAATACAACAAAACATATATAACAAAAGTTAAAACTTTGAAAAGTCATAACTTTTGACTTGTTTGTCCGATTTAGACGCATTTTATATCGATTCTATATAACTTTTCGAGACCGAGTGCAATGGAAACAGCCGTAGGCGGTTTGGTCCACCGGAATTCCAAAAAACCCTTTATTTTGTAAGTTATGAAGCTTTTTATGAAAATTATATGGGTATTTCATGAAATCAAGGTTAAACTCATTTTTTCCTTACAATAAAAATTAAAAGGAAAGGTTCATAAAAATGAAAAGGAAAAAATTAAATTTTTATTGTAAGGAAAAAATAAGTTTAACCTTAATTTCATGAAATACCCATATAATTTTCATAAAAAGCTTCATAACTTACAAAATAAAGGGTTTTTTGGAATTCTGGTGGACCAAACCGCCTACGGCAGTGCGTTGCACTCGGCCTCAAAAAGTTATATGGAATCGATTTAAATGCATCTACATCAGACAAACGAGTCAAAAGTTATGGCTTTTCAAAGTTTTAACTTTTGTTATATAGGTTTTGTTGTATTAATCTATTATTTTTTTCCCGATTTTGTGTATATCACGCCACCCATGTTGGCGTGATACACATCATCACGTCACCCGTGTTGGCGTGATGACGTGTATCACGCCAACATGGGTGGCGTGATGACGTGTATCACGCCTACCACTTTGGCGTGATACACGTGGAATATTAAAAAAAAATATGTCAATGTGGCAAAAATGACAATATGCTGGTAATATGTTTCAAATGAGTGACATTTTGATAATTTGTCTCCTAATTTACTATAATTTGGCCAAAAAGGCTATGCTCTTCGCCTAAGAAATGGAAAGTTGGAAACTAATGATAATGTGTGAAAGAAAATGAACCGTGGAAGCCCATTAAGTATTTCAATTTTAGTGAGATAATCAATTAAAAAATTTAATTTTAAAACTTATTAATTAAAGAATTGAATTTAAAAAATATTTTTATAATAGATTGATTAACAATAATTTTTAGATGATATATGTCAAGTATTTTGTTTATGTTATAAATTATTTTAATACATCAAATTAGATATTATTGTCTTTTTAATTATTTTAATTAAAAAATATATTTTTTAGAAAAACAAATTATTTAATTAATAAAAGTCTTGCTAATCAGTAGTTAAAAAGCATTTAATACTTTTTAATAATTTCTCTAATTTATTTAATAAAAAATTAAATGTATTTTAGATTTTTAAGATATTTAATATTTACTTTTATATTTAATAATTTTAATTTTAATTTTTCAACCGATACTTTTAGGCTTTGTTTGGATTATGAGAGAAATAAAGTGGAAAGAAATAGAATAGAAAGAAATAAGAAGAAAGAAAATTAAATTTTATTATAAATACATATTTGTCCATATTTATTTATTTATAAAATAACAAAAAGAAGGGTATGTTAGTCAAATTTTCATCTTTACCCATTTCTTCTCTATTTCTTCTCATTTTAGGAGAGAAATAAAAAAGGTGTGGGACTCACCATATTTTTTTCTTTCTTCTTTATTTCTCTTCTAACCAAACAAATTTTTTTTTTCATTTCTCTTCTATTTTTTTCTTCTTTAATTCTCTCTTCTCCATTTCTCTCATATCAAACAAAGGCTTAGAAAATGTCAATTAATAATAATAATAATAATAATTCAATCAATTAATTTATCTTTAAAAATAAATAAATTCTCAAATAATTCTCGACTCACAAATTAACTATGACGCCCCCAAAGACCAATCACCTCCACGTGTCTTTCTTTCTTCGTGTTGAATTTTCGACAGATATTAACAACAAAATAAATGTTACACATTTTCCATAACGCAATTAACAACCGTAAGTACTAATATTGAGATCTAATTTAATGGTGAGTTGGAGGTATGATGCGTGACAATGCATTATTATAATTTTAAATTTTAAAATTTAAATTTATCAAATTTAAAATAAATTATAATAATTTTTGTGAGTTCCTTAATTTCGGTGTGGTGATTGAAATATGCTAATTAACAAAATTATTTAATTAATTAATTGAACTGTTCTAAAATATTTTGAGCAAAATTCAGCACACGATTTCCTCGTTAGTTTTCATAATTGTTGTGTCATACATTGAACATATTTCTTCTAGAACATGATGTGATTGTTTATATACAAATTAAGTGGTGAACACCCAAAGGCACGCCCAAAGTCACGTCATAAGATTCTTAACCCATCACTAGTTGGAAATATGTAAAATTTTGCCTTAAAGGAGAAGAAAATATCTGGAATATTTTTGTTTTTAAGTTCTCTTTTTTACCCTGAATTTGATTTTCATTTGAATATACAATATTAAGGAAATTATTATATATCATTAATATGCTATGAGTTATCTTCTCACCATTCAATTTACTTCATGGACCTTTTTCCCATTCATACCAATTGCAAGCGTCGCCTACTAATGTTTTATCGACTCATAAGAGTAAAGTTCGTCACGCAAGTCTTAACTCTTATCTACTTGAATTTAATTTTCATGTCCATAAATTTTTTTTACAAATAATATATTGACAAATTATTACATTCGTTTGACTTTTATAATAATTATTTAAAAATATATAATTATTTTAATAATATATTTACATATTATTAAATAATAATATAAACTTTATTTACACTAAAAATAAATCAAAACAATTATACTCTATCTACTTTGACAAATAAGGTTTATAAAAGAAAAAAGATACTTTTATGAAAAGAAAAAAATATATAAAATTGGCATCGAGCATGGTAGTTGCACTACCGAGATTTTTATTTTTTTTAGTTTAAATTCAATTCATCGTAAATATAAATCTTTTTATATTATTTTTTACTAATGTGTTAGGGTATTATTAAAATAATTGATTTTTTAAACAGTTATTATAATAGTTAAATTTTTATAATAATTTAATAATTTATTATGAAATAATAATTACAAAAATTATACTAAAAATAAATTAAAATTAAAATTTTTTCTTTTTTCCATCAACCGACAGGCGGCGACAGACATATGATAAAAGCTATTTTACTTTCTTTTTGATATATTGTCCGCAGGAATTCATTGTTAATAATACATTTAAAAAACAAAAAAAAAAAACGGCAAGGAGATACAGCAGAACAAGGAAAATGCTAATTCTTATTAAAACCATTTTTATGAAATTTTACGAATGATGTGGCACCTTGTTTTCTTGAACTTAGCCAAAGGTTGAATGCTGTACTGTGTGTTGTTCATGGGTGAGAACTTATGTCAAGTTTACCATAATGTGATTTTTCACTTCATTCGTAAATTCATAGAAAATAATTTCATATGATATAGCAGTACTGGGAACAATTATAATGAAAGCTAGATAAAAGGAAAGTTTTAATTACAAAGATCATGATATTTAATGCCAATTTAAGGGAAACTAGATTGTAATACTCCTACCATCATACTAATTGCTGACTAGAAATCTAGAATATGAGGCTAGACAGTATTTTTTGGGGAACAAAATATTGTTGCAACTTACAACTTACAGTGAGAGCATCGCTGACCCATCTCCTGGAGGGATTTAAATTTCTCGTCTCTTTTTTTATTTTTATTTTTATTTCAGTGAAATAATGACTACTTGATAAAAAAAATTATTTATTAATTATAACTTCTCTTTTAATTATTAATTTTTTTTGTTAAATTATTAACATGTAATTGAAAGATAAAGAAGAAGAGAGTAAAATGAGACATTAGATTTGATTTTTTCTACTCACCAAAAAATATATATATTTGATTTTCTCCTAGAAACAAGTATAATTTTAAAGAATATATTATAGAAGTAATATTTTTTATAAGTATAATATTTACTTTTTTATTCTTTAAATTTAATTCATATAACTATTTATTACAACATTTATATCTCGAGAAATTGAGTAATATAAATTTGTTTTATTTTCCTTAAAAAATGGAAAAGGTCAGACAATTCAATTATTTAAACATTAGTGAGATTTGTAGAGGTTGGGAAAGAGAGACAAAAGGTAATGGAGCACGTGCTTGAAAGGCGCGTGTGGCATGTGCATATTACGTTTCTTTACTCCAAAGTATGTTCGGCCCTTTTATGTAGGGTAACAATTTTTACTCGGATTTTTTTTAGGAATTATTTCATTTGGAACTTTGCGAGTGAGGGATTTTTTTTTTGTAGAGACAAGAATAAGAGATAAAATCTCCTTAAAGGTGATTTGAGGATGGAATGGAGATCATACCCTCCACTCCGTGGGATCTTTACTCTCTTCACTCTGAATAAATTACATATATATATCTTATTATATGTGCTATATATCATAAATACTAATAATATTTTGATCTTTTCATAATTTTTTATTTAATTTGAATATTGTGATTGTACTATTTAATAATTTAAATTTATTAGAGTTTAGTTTGTAATTTTATAAATTTTTTATGAATTATCGGAGTTCCCGTGGCGATGAAGATGGGGGAGAAAAACTCCCCATGGCAGAGATCAGGAACTGGGACGAGAAAAAATATAAAGGGCACGGATGGGAAGCGGGGGAGTACTCCCTACCCCACCCCGCTCTATTAACATCCCTACTTTTATCTCAGCACTACCACAATTAGATAAAGAAGAAGAATAATAATAATTATTAAAGAAAAATTAATATATAAAATTATTAATTTATAATTTAAAATATTTTATATTTAAATAAATTATATTTTTTTAAAAAAATTCTAAATTAAATTTAGTGACAAGTTTAAAATTTTGTTTTATTATCTTTGTTTCAACAACATATAATTTACTCTTTTGAACCTCTTAAAGATAAAAGATTATTATAATTCTTAATAATTTGACTATAAATAATAATATAGGGTTGTCATGTTTGAGATACTTTTTATGTTAAAAAAATAAAGTACGCAATCTTTCTAAATGCTTTATTTTTTTCTTCAGCTTAGAACTGAAATTCACAAATTCTTTTACTATTTGTTGATAATTTACGCACAAAACACACTATCTCTCATATTAATATGTTTTAAAGCATAAATTTCAATTTATAATAATAAATTCAATGTGATTTAGACAACAAATATCACATAATATTTTCTAACATTTAAACGGAATAATGTACTCTTTTAAAATCTGATGGGTTAAATTGTAAGGTTTTGAAGTTAAAGTTGATTTTGTATCCTTTAAAACAGAGAGTAAAAGTTGTAAGATAAATATTTTATATAAATTTTCATGCATATTTTTTTTTTAATTTTCTACATTTATTTTTAAAAATATGCTAAATTGATATTTAATATATTAAAATTGATTTAAACAAAGTTTTGAATAAAATATATATAATTTGTATCAAATTTTAGTGATTTAAAATTAAAGCTTAGTTTTGATCTACGATAAATTTTAAAAAAATTATATTATCATTTAATTATTTATTATTATATCATTAAAAGAGTTTTATATTTTAAATCATTATTATCTTAATTTAATGTTTTTAATAATATATTAATACATAATTAAAGAAATTTTTTAAAAATTAATAATGAATCAAAATTAAATTCTTAAAAATATACTGATATTTTTTATACAAGTCTTTTTTATAAGCATTATTTTTATTGGGACAGAAATAAGCATTATATTTTAGTAACCTTACACTTAACATTAACATTAATAAGTCATAAATAGATGTGTCAATTCGGGTCGGCCACCATCAGGCTAAGTTTATTTTGGACTAGGCTGGCCTACAGTGAGTGCGGGCCAGCAAAGAGTCAGTCCAGCCCGTGCGGATTGCGGGTTGGGCTGGGCTGACCCATGAGCTCAATTTTCTTTCTTTTTTTATTATCTTTCTTTACTTTTTTTCATATTTATAATAATAAGTTATTAATAAATTAAACTTCTACATCAATCAAAACCCACAAAAATCATATACGTAAATTAGATATAAATATAATATATTATATTAAGTGTCATTAACATAAACATTAAAAGATTTACTATATTATTTTCGACATAAACGATTTATGATATATTCATGAAGCATTGCTTGAACCATAATTTAATCAATTCAAGGAACTAGCACAAGTTAATATCATATTTCAAGTGGAGAAAAAAAAGGCTTAGATGTACTCACTAAATTTAATTCTTTTTTTTAAATTCAAATAAAGCTAGTCAAGTAAAGATATGAATAAAAAATAACATAATTAAATATATAACAAAAAAAATTTCATATAGGCGAGTTAGCAGGCCGGCCTGGCATATTACTGGCTGTCCTGCATCGAGTCAACCTATTTTTAGCCTAAACTGGACCGACTCATAATTAGTTTAGGCTGAGATTCTCTCAGTCTAACCCACACTTTTTGTCAAGTTATTCAAGTCAGTCCATAAGCTCGGTCCATTTTATCATCTCTCATCATAAGCAATTTTAACATCTCTCATCATAAGCATTACTTTTGAATAAATAAATAAAAGGTGAAACATAATTAAATAAAGTAAAGATATGAATAAAAAATAACATAATTAAACATATAACAAAAAAAAATTCATATAAGCAAGTTAGCGGGTCGGCCTGACACATTACTGGCTGTCCTGCATCGAGTCAGTCTATTTTTAACCTAAACTAGACCGACTCATAATTAATTTAAATTAAAATTTTCTCAATTTAACTCACACTTTTTATCAAATTATTCGGTTCAGACCATAATTCCAATTGATTTTATCATCTCTCATCATAAGTAATTTTAACATCTCTCGTCATAAGCATTACTTTTGAATAAATAAATAAAAGGTGAAACTGTTTGATGAGAGAGAGGTGGACAAGTGTCCCCAATCGCGTTCGCCTATATCAGACGGCTGGCATTTCGTTTCAGAACGTGCAAACATCATTGAGTGGACCATCATTCACCGAGATGGACGGTGCAGATTAGACGCCCATCGCGGACGTGTGATCATTTCAGTGATTGTTGGGTCCCCACACATTCCCTGTCTGCCGTTGAACGCTGAGGTCACCTTTCTTTTCCTTTTCTTTTAATCTGAGCTGGAAAGTTGTCTTGGCTGTGGTTGGAGGGGTACGAGACGATTGGACGACGAGTTTAGTTATTGAGTCAACTCGTATAAAGGTTAATTCTCAATCATCAATCATCGATGTGGTTGACATCCATTCATGGGCGCGATTGTAGCAGAGATAAACGAAGCCAAAATATTAAATTTCTTAAACTTTGGAAACTTTTTTATCACGGATAGACAGTTATTCAGTTTCAATTTAGCATTCAATTAACTTAGATAATCATTCTAAATACTTATTTGGTCCCACCTTATGATTATTATACTTTTTTTCTATCAAAGAAAATATCCTGAAATGTAAGTCTAAAAAAGAAATGATGATTTTAGGTCCACAATGATGGTGGCCTTCACTGGGTTGGAGAAATGCTTCTTTTAGATCGTATATAAGATTAGAATAACTCCAATTGAATACACCTAGCTAGTTCAGCTTCACCATCACTCTGGCCTAGTTAAAATTCGAAACGAACATGCCCGAGTGTTGGAGGCTTATTGGTCCATAGGCAACAAGTTGGCCATGTTCGGTGATGCCCTTTGGATTTACAACCAAAGATTTCATCCTAATTTGTTGTTTATAAGTTGCCTAATAATTTTACCTGATTAGTGTGACAACAAAGTCAGCAAATCGATCAATTGCGCTTTGGTTCGAGTTAAAAAGTGAATAAAGTTTGAAGATAAATTGATCCAGATTCCTGAAAATGAGTCTGATATTTGGGAAGATAGGATATGTGTTGACTTGAGTGCATTCATTGTTGATATTTGGGATGGTCTAAAGTTGAATCGAGTTGAGATGAAGGTTGCTTTCATGTTGTTTTCCCCGTCCGTGAATTGGAAGAGTGAGTGGGTATTCAACTATTGTTTGGAATGTGTAAATTTTAGTCGTTACCAAACATCATACCGAGAGTTCAGTACTAATCATTAGCCAGCTAGCTAGCACACGACACAGTTATTTACTAGAACATCTAAATGACCAATTGCAGTGCTAAGAATCATATTTATTAAATTTGGATAAGTAATTAACTCGGTTTGGATATTAAGTTAATGAGTTATTGGTTCAATCAAAGAGTTATTGGTTAAACGTAAAAAATTAAATAAATATTTAAATATATATATATAAATACACATTATATTTAATGATATTTATTATTATAAATAAATAAAATATATTTATTTTGAGATAAATGATTACCTTTAAAAAAAAAGAGTTTAATCCTTAATTTATATAAAAAAAACTTAATATTTTCATTAAAATGGTCATAACTCATAAAAAAGATTAAAAAAAAAATAGGACCGACATAGCATAGATCTTGAAAAGTTATATGAAATTGACATATAATTAGTCTAAATCAGACAAACGAATCAAAAGTTATCACTTCTCAAAGTTTAAAAATTTTTTAAAACAAATTTTATGACTCGATCGGTTTGCCGATTCAACAATTTAACTAGTCGGGTAATTGATTTTTAGCTCAAATTGGCCAAGTCGAACCTGGTTCGAAACATGTCCGTTCCAACTAATCACTTGAATCGATTACTTAACCAGTTCACCAGTTAAACCGGCTAATCCAGTCCGACTTTTATAACTATGTTAAGAACACCCAAGAAAGATATATCCTTATTTTGCCCTTCGTAACATTTTGCCATTATCTTGCCGGAAGTAAATAAATAAACCTTTTTTTTTATATAAGGATATGCCACAACTCATCTCCTTTTTATCCAATGTCGGATTTTTTTAATCCACATTATCTTGTAATCACATGTGGACAATCCGAAGAATACTTCCCCTTGTATTTGGGTTGGCATCTGCCTCTTAAAGGGGACGTCATTTACCAAGTCCAAGTGTTACAGGCTTTTAGGAGGCCCGTCTTAATATAACTCTTTCCCAAGTTTTTTTTCTGTGGGCTCGCTTGTTACCTTCAGTTTTTCATTTTGCATTTCCATTGTTCCTAGTTTCAAATTGCTAATCGTTCGTTCATTTAAATACCTTATGATGATCTACATTTAGGTCATTTTCTGTTTATGATATTGATTGTGCTTCTTCGTGTTTTTTCGATCCTGTTTGTGTTGAACTAAGTCTCTGTTTAATAAAAC
Organism: Styphnolobium japonicum; assembly: GCA_023212625.1. Taxonomy (NCBI): domain Eukaryota; kingdom Viridiplantae; phylum Streptophyta; class Magnoliopsida; order Fabales; family Fabaceae; genus Styphnolobium; species Styphnolobium japonicum. The sequence continues at coordinate 59,492,490 of JALBWW010000003.1, read as the reverse complement.
ACTTCTCCTTCCAACATTGCATTGCATTCTAACTTACATTGATTTGTCTGCTATCCATATTAACATTTCAATTATGTTTACAATGTATAAAACTCATAGCATGGGATAACAATTATTATTACAAGCATATTTACGGGCACTACATGATTTGTCAATCTGTATTTTTATTAATATTTTTGAATAAGATAAAGAATTAAATAAATAAAAATTATTTGAAATTAATTATAAGTGTAAAATAAGAAGTTGATAAGTATTTATAATATGAGAAATTGAGGAGTATTTGTAAATAATTATAACTGTTAAGTAAGTATATTTATAATTTAATATTTATTTAATTTTTGTTTAAAAATAATAATAATGACATTTTAAGAAAAAAAATACCAGAATGGGGAATCTCTTTATAATAGCATATATTAAATATCTTTTTTTGCCTTCACCAGCTTAGTCGAGTAAGTGAATTTCAAATATATAATAATTATACAATTTCAGAAACAAAAGACCATCATCAGATTATTTTAGAAGTTGAAAATGAAGCGAAATACTAGGGGGGAAATCACTTAATTTATGCTCAATGAATAATAAGTTTCGTCACATAGATTTGTAGGATTATGTTGAGAGTCCCACATTGGATAGTGATATGGCCTGAAAAGTGTTTATAAATGGGGGGCAACCCTCACTCATTGAGCTAGCTTTTGGAGTTGAGTTAGGCCCAAATTCTAAGATGGTATCGAGGCTATCGAGATCCGTTGGGCCACCCATGAGATGTCGATCCTGCAAACTTCACGCTCGGATGTCGATCCCAGGCGTGAGGGTGTGTTGAGAGTCGCGTTGGATAGTGATATGGCACGAAAAGTGTTTATAAATGAAGCAACCTCGTTGAAACTTTTGGAGTTGAGTTAGGCCCAAACCCAAATTCTAAGAGATTATCTCTCATATTATTGAGCACGACCAATTAGGGAATAAAAATGAGAGTAGTTGAGGTGGGGTTGTATATGTGTGGCTAAATCTCATCTTAGGTTCATTCGTTTATTTATTTATTATGTAAAGATTCCTTCTTTTATCGACAACTCTATTTATTTATGTTGAAGTCTATTGCAGACAACCTTCGATGCACGAGTTGATCCATCAGTAACAACCCGTAAACGACTGGTAAAAAAGTTGATTTGCGCCCGGTCAACAGAAAAACTATAAGCCCAGTTCGGGACAAGTGAATCCATGTACGCAATTTAGCTCTTAATGAATGAAGACTGTACGTAACGTTTGTTTCAAGATTAATGGATTTTTGGAAATGATTTAATTTTGATCTAATTTTAATTGAGTAAAATTTATTTATGTTATCATTTAATTATATATTATTAAATTATTAAAAAAATTTAAATTTTATAATAATTATTTAAAAATTTTAATTTTTTTAAATAATGTATGAATACATTATTAATTGATAATATAAAAATATTTACATTAATAATAAATCAAATTTAAAATTTTATTTTGATACTCATATTTTTTTTACTTGATACCAAATTCATAGTGAATTATAAAATATTTATTAGTTACAAATTATATTTAATAAATTTATAAATATCTTTTATAAAACTAACAGGTAATAAATCCTCAATAACTCATTTTTAATATGTACTCATAAGGATATCAAAATTTTGGGACACAATGCTCTTAAGTTGAAGCGATCCAGGTTTGTATTTGTCATGAGACAAAATTATGTAGGATCCATTTATTTTTACAAGGTTGATAAAAGATGACATTTATTTCTTTTACCATTGAAAAATTCAAGCGTGAAAACATTCAAGTGTTTTATAGCAACATTTAATTTCTTTAAGTATTTGTTAATGAGTGCCTTAATTAAGGCACAAGTTAAGGAATTAAAAAAAATATATTAAATGTAAAAAGAGAGCATTTAGTATTTGAAAAATCTAACAAATATTTAATATTTTTTTCATTAAGAAGTGTAAAGGATTTATTAAGGAGTTTTTTTTTTTTTTAAGTATCCTCTTGTTTAGAAGATAAGAAACTAATTCTTCAAAATAATGTCAGGTGTCATAACCAGAAATCCCTCCTAACTGTATTTTTTTCATACATATTATCCTAAGGATATTGAGGAATATTAAATACTTTTTAAATAGTATCTTTAAGGCAATAGTTAGCAAGATTCATATTTTTATACCATAATTTAATTATATATTGTCAAAAAAGAAGCTTTACTATTATAGCTATTACTTAAAAAGTCTAACTTGTTTTAATAATATGTCAACACATTATTAGATTATAGTATTTTTTTTACACTAATAATAAATCAAAATTTTTAAAAAAATCTTAAACATACATTACTTATATAGGCACCATATTGTTGAAATTCGACAACGATGGTACATGCAGACAACTTTTAACCAAATCCTACCAATGACGGCTTGCCAATAATTTTTTGTTGGTTATTTAAAAAGGTAAAAAATTAAGAATAAGACCACAAGAAAAAAGTCAAATGGAAATGCTTAATCAACGAATAATGTCAAAGTAGATAGTGACAACATAATATTTATGTTTATAGTGTTGTGTTTGATGTTATGGACTCGATATCTTCATTTTGCATATTCATAAAATCTTCTATATAGTGAAAAGTATTACATAAATATACATTAAAAAAAATCATATTTTCATATTATTAATTTCTTTTAAATATATGTAAGATCACATTAATACTTTTATTTATTTATTTTTACTTTAATAAACATAGGGTTTTTTTATTAAATAGGATCTGGTCATATATTTTACTTGTAACTTTGGAGTTTTTAAATACTCAAGTTTAATGATACATTAAGAAGTCATTGTTATGGCTTGCACTTTAGATACGGCATTTACTTTTAAGTCCTCACTCGTATTAACAATCTACACGAAATGGGTCGAACCCGGCATCCGTTGTAATTAAGCAGCACTTGTGTTGTGTGCCACTGGACTAAACAACGCAGTGGCAGATTAATGAATTATCATAGTTAAGGGATAAGGATCATGCAAAAGCATTAATTAATTAAAAGATTTAATCTAGTGTTAGTCTAAATTTTTTTTAAATTGTCATTCAATCATGTACTAATACATTAATTAAATTTTTAAAGTAATTATTATAATAGTCAAATTTTTTTAATAATTTAATAATATATAATTAAATGATAGAGTAAAATTAAACTGTCACAATTTTTTTAAATTGTCATCTCATTAAAAGAATTAAACTTTTAAAATAATTATTATAATAGTCAAACTATTTTAATGATTTAACAATACATAATCAAATAATAAAGTAAATAAAATTTACACCAAAGATGAATGAAAATTAAACTTTTAATTAAATCAATCAATTGTAATGCATCAACTTTTACATTTAAAAAGTTAAGTCACAGAATAATTTTATATTTTTCTAATAAATTATTCTAATTATTTAAAGAAAAAAATTATTAAATATTTTTTGAGTTTAAAATATTAAATGCTTTATTATTTTAAACAATTAAGAGGATGTTAAGAGAATTTAATAAGAAAATATCGCATAACTCTTAAGCTAAATCTATTCTTTTAACAGTTTTCATGATTAAAAGATTTTTTTTTGGTACAGATTAATAGAGATTACAACAAAGGTTTGTTGTCCTTAACTTATCATACACCGGGTATTCACATTAAATACATATTATTATCATTAAAGATTAGACGCCCCCCCTACGTCACATTGATGCCAGCCAAAAACCTACATAATAAAACTATTATAGAAAGCAAGAGGAAAGAAAAGCACATGTCATTGAAGCTTCTCAATTAAGAGAGAGTAAGATTTGCAGATAAAATGATTAGCTTAGCACTTGTATTTGGTTCTATCTATTTGGCTCTGTCTCTAATTATATCGAATCCCATCTCGGTTGGATCAGTGGCCTGAAGTTCATAGTGGATTCCATCAAGCGCTCTTCGCAGCCCATCCTTGGATGTTGCGTATAGCATCTTTGCTCTTATCCTTGATGCTGTTGGAGACCTGAACATTCAATTCATTTAGTCCATGAAATCAAATCAACCACCGCCAGGGTCCCCACTTTATAAGAAGAAGAAAAAGAAATTTCTTGACATCATCATATAACTGCACCTTAAAATGAACTTTTAATTGCACATATGGGTAATGGGTCATTTTCCCCTACCATTTAATTTCAATTACTACTATTAGAGTCATAATTAATACATTGCCACCTGATACTGGGTTGGCTACTTTTGTCTGTATGCAACAAGGATAAGATAAGCATTAAGCAAGCATGGCATTGTAAGACAGGGTTAAGATGGTAATTTTGAAAACGCAATAATGATGAGGATAAAGAGTAATATTAGAGATCGAAAGATTATTAATTAATATATATGAAGAGAGTTAGAGTAATGATAGAGTGGAGTGACGGACCATGCAATGAAGAAGATCTTGCTCTTGCGGCAGTTATCAACGGTGACGTAGTCGAAGTCGAACACGGCGTAGCGGCAATCATCGGTGGGCAACGAGGCGGTGAGATCATCATAACCCTCAGCGGGGCCACCGACTTTATCAACGGTGACGAGCCTGGATCCTTCGTCGATCTTGAACACTATGTATCTGTGAACCTTCTTCCACTTCATCTCCATGAACGAGTTCTTGCACTCATCCGTCACCCACATTCCAGTAGTGGCCTGTCAACCCCAAATCATTATCAATCATTCACCACTCAACATCCATCGATAAACAAAATCTAATTGACAGATAGAAAAAGCAAAACTTATATATATATATGCTGTAACAGTACCATCTTGAAAGCCATCGCCATTGTTTTCAGCTGTGGAGGAAGATAACCAAGCTGACCTGCTCTGAATTTTTTTCTCTATTAAAAATGGTTGGCCTGAACTAAGCAAGACTTGGGTGTATATATAAAGATTGGGTAGCTTGAAATGCCATCGGTATTCCCTCCTATTTACAGTTTTGTCCTAGATTGATTAGGCCTTATTTGGACATTATTTATTATTCAGTAACTAATACGCCCTTTTGATTTGTATTTTATTTATCATTTATCTATAGTGCTCAAATCGTCTATTTCTTTCCTTTTCCTTATCCTAAATCCTGTTTTTAATAAAATATGAGATTTAATTTTAATTTAATATTAGTGTAAAAAAATTTACATTATCATTTAATTATATATTGACACATTATTAAAATAATTAAACTTTTAAATTAATTATTGTAATAATTACACTATTTTAATAATTTGATAATATATAATTAAATTATAATATAAAAAATTTTATACTCTAAAATATAGAATTTTTTATTAATAGAAATTTTAAACAAGAAGGGACGCGAGATTTGAATCTTTATCTTTAGAGGTGTTTGTCAACTTTTTAAAAATGTTAAGTCCATAGATTATAATAAGTTTCAAGTGGATATTACTGTATAACTCGTATGGAAACGGTAAATACACATTATCGACATTGTTAACGTAAAAAAAATCTAGTCTCATACTTTCATTAATTATGTACACCGAAATTTTTTTTATCATTAATTATCAATAACCATTTCAGTGTAATGTTAATTATAATTTAGAAAAGTTTCCTAATTTTCTTTAACTGTAGTTCATATTTGGTTATATCCAATGAATTTTATATTAATGAAAAGTTGTTGACTATAAACCTTGTCTAATTGTCAGTCATTATTATTTTACATTTCTGCAATCGCACACAGATATCAATTCCCTTTGCCACATTTCATGCACAGAATTTTAATTTTATAAAAATGAAAATTAATTAAAATGAAATTAATGATCATTATTTCTATAATTTGATAATTTTTAATAATGGCCTAGCTTTTTCAAATCATTATACTTTAGTTTATAAAATTAAAATTTATCTAAATGACATAAATTCCTTTTTAGAAGATTATAAAAAATTAACTTTTTCATATATATATCTCATATATATAATATAAATCTATTTTTCAGAGTAACGTTCACATTTAACTTTTACAACTTCATGATAAACATAAATTTGGTTGTTTATATATATATATATATAGAGAGAGAGAGAGAGAGAGATATTTTTAGGTTGATTTAGGTCAAGCAAAAAACAAAGTGTACACATATATATATATATATATATATATATATATAATATAAAGAGAGAGAGAAAGAGAGAGAGAGAGATAAATTGATTTGGGAAAGTCACTTAAAAGGAATGAAAAATGAGAATGCGATGAATTAAATTCAAATCACATAAGTACAATCTTCTAGTAAAGTTAAAAAAAATACCAATTGAATTATGCTTTATCGATAAAGAGATTTTATTAAGTAGGTTAAATTTAAGAAAAAATATTTATTTTAGTTATTTAAATATACATGTAATATTAATTTAGTCTTTTAATAATTAGTGACATCAAATTAATCATTTAATATTAATTTTTGACATCAAATTAGTAATTTAATGGCATAAATAGTTCTCTAAAATGACCAATTTGATATCACATAATTATTAGATGACTAAACTGATGTCACTTGTATTTTTGAGAGACTAAAAGAAATATTTACTCTAAATTTAATGTGTAGTAATTTTCATTATATAAAATCAATAAATGTACATTAAGAAATAAATTTTATTCTATGGAGTATAAAATTACCAATTTCACCTCTCTAATTGGAAGAAAATGGTGATATCTAATTTTATAAAAAGATACTTAGAATCAATGTTGTTAAAATCGCACTGAACAGTAATGAATCGAAAAAATTTCCAATTCAAGTTTAACTGGATGATTTTATAATTAAGTATTATATATATATATATATACACACATAACTCATAACGTATATTATTAATAATAAAATGCATAATAAAATTTTGAGTTTTAATTCTTAAGCTTGCTTTATGTCACTTTTAGTTAAATAGTCAAATAATTGAAAGATTAAAAAAATGATTGGTTTACATAAAACAAACTGATTTACCAATTATGCCTAATTTTAACTAATTTTAATTGACTTAATCTCATCTAACCATAAATATAATTATGATAATAAATTATAACTGATGGAGATACCGATTTCTAGTGGCTCGGACAGCAAACATTACATGGAATGAAATCACAAATTTGAAAATGTCATATCTTGAAATAAAAATACAAAACAAAATTACCATTTTGTGTACCGAGACATGATATTAATAAGAAATGTGGCATTGGAGCAAGAACCGAGAGTAATACTTTCAGCATTTTTTAACAAATAAACTTGATTTAAATGTTATTATATAATATTTTAAATTCAATCTAATGACATGGATAATTATATATTATTATATGTTATGCTTTTAGTAGAGTATTATATTATTCTTAAAATACATAAGAATTTATCGATAAAGATAAAAAAAAAATACCAGTTAAGCTATTGAAAAATATTAATACACCAAATTATTCTTATTGCGTTTCCCAACATACATGTTAATTATTTTTGTGATGCTTCTTTAAAAAAAAAAAAGAAGGGGTAATACATATTTGAATCTCAACTTTTTTATTTTATTTTAAAAATATGACAATGTCATATTGAAAGATAAAAATACATAAACAATGTTTATGCATAGTTCGTGGGTCCCTGCACAAAAATAGTAAGTCATTTGCAGGATACAAGTTTGAGATGATACAGTTTTGCTTTGCTTGAAAAGGAATATCATAGATGGAATGTGCCATTTGTGCACTGAATTATAGTTTGATGTATCTTTTCTTTCTTTTTAATTAACTGTTCTTCATATAATCACTATCCACGACAACAAAATCGTAGTTATAGATTTTACTATCAAATGTGATTATTTTCTCAAGGAATTTGGAATAATATAATCATTATTCACAAAAAAATAGCTACTTTTTTTTTGGCAGTGTGGTTATTATATTTGTGAGAATACTTATTTAAAGGACAACTTCGAGAGAGAAAAAGTATATGTCAAATTGAAATATATTACATAATTTAGCATCAAACAATAATTATATAAAAAATAATAGTTATTTACATATAATTTATGGTCAATATAATCCTTTATTAATAAGTTACATAAATATGTAATAGAAAATTAATTAAAGAATTTAAATTTTATTCACAACGTTTGCAAAAATTCGCTTTCGCAACCCTTCAAACACATTCAGTTCGTGCTTTTTCTGAAAATCGAACTTATGTTTTTTTTTTTTTTTTTCCTGAAAAATATCAACTAAGTTGTATCAATTATCTTATGAACGTCAAAGTTCTGTGCTTTTCAACTAATTTGGGTTGTCAATAAATAGATTCAATGCAGTATACTCCACATACTAAAGGAAAGGATCAGTCTCCACGTGTCATGATTACAAGGTTTTACTTGCCTAATAGGTATCTGTTTACAGAGTTACGATGTTTAAAACGGTTATTAATTATTTATTAACTATTAATTTTATAATAAATATTTAAAAATTTATTAAATATAAATAATAATTAATAAATATTTGACAATTTAATTTTATTTAAAAAAAATGAGTATTAGAATAATTTTTTTTGTTTATGGATTATTTTGATATTTATATTTTTTTCTTAGGTATTAGTACTCAATGTGAGTTATCAAGTATTTATTAATTTTTATTTATATTTAATAGATTTAAAAATATTTATTATAAAACTAATAATTAATAAATGATTGACAACTCATCTTGATACTAAATCCATCAAAATATTATAATAAATTAAAAATAAAAATATCGTTAGTTTGATCTTTTAATAATAAATATATTAAAATATTTATTTAATAATAATTTTTTTATATTAAATTAATATTTTTAAAACTAATTTGATGTAAAAAAATAATATTAAAAAATTAATTTAATGTAAAAAATTGACATTAAATGTTTATTTTAATGTATTTATTAAGAGAGAGTTGCTATGATACCTTGATAAGTTTAATATTCAGGGTGAGTTGTTAATTATTTATTTACTCTTTGTTTTAAAATAAATATTTAAAAGTCTATTAAATATACATAACAATTAATAAATGCTTAACAATTCATCCTAGATATTAGCGTAATTATCTTATTATAAAGATTAAATTAATAATACTTATATATTTAAAATATTGAAATAAGTGTTTATTCTATGTATATCTATTATTTAATTTTTAATTCTTAAAATATTAAAAAAAACTGTGATATTTTATTTATTACTTTTAAAAGAAGGAACGATACACTAATAAAGCCACCAGAAAATAAACTACAAGCAGGGGAGCACCATCCAACTATCATCATGGTAATAAAAAAAAACACACCATTCAACGTATATTAAGTTCAACACAAAATACTTCGTAGATATTAGCAGTGGAGAGTGGAGACTAAACCGTGGTCCCATCTCGGATCACACACCCACATCCCATCACCCTTTCTTTTGTGTTTCTGAAAAATAGTCTTTGCGTGAAAGCAAAGCAGAGAAGAAGGTAAAAGAAAAAAAAAAGCTGCTTCTCGGTACAAATCAGTCCATGTACGTCTCACCAATCACCGTTCAGTTCTCTTGCCAACTTGGTTATCATCTGTTTGTTTCATATCCCCTGGGTGGCTGGGTTCTTCGAAGTCGAGATTTCATGGCCCAAGGGCTGGAGTTTTCCCACACAATTGTCGAAGAAAACGTAGATAGACATAACACGGCAACTGACGTCAGTCAAATTAACTAGTGGATATTGAGTTATGATGAGAGATATTTTTACATATTTAAGTGTAATGCATTCAATAATTTAAGTTTATTTAAAAAATTAATTTGTGTTATTATTAAATTTTTAGTTTTCGATAAAATTAATAATCGACAATTTATGAGTCTTTATAAGATTGAATTTGGAAATGTGAAAATCTAAAATAAAATAAATGCGTTATTCTATAATTTACACTTAGTTGAAACCATGAAATTATATTAAAGGTTGAGTCGAAAAAATTTGTGATAAAAGATCAAACTGATATTTGGTGTGCTATATTTGACAAATGTACAAAACCGACAATAGTATTGTATTCGACAAATCAAAGCTATGAGAGGAATTCGACAAATAAGTTTTATTTGACAAATGTGTGAAGTCGACAATGGATTGTGTTCGACAAATTAAGTCCCAAAGATATGTTTGACAAAAGTTACATTTAAGTAACATATGAAGTCGATAAAGTTTAAGTACACACAACTGACAAAAGGACTTGTGAATTGTTGACGAAGTTGGTGCACCGACAAAACCATTAATGGTTACCCAGGAGCTGGTGGTTACCATTTTGAATTTCAAAGTAGCGGTTGCATCCATTGTTTAAGGAACTGTTGATGCTGATTCATTGGGCAGTTGTTAGTAGTTTTAGGAATAAGCATGTGCTAGTTGCATGTATGTCACTTGTCCAACAAATGGCAGGTTTTAAGGAATTTAGACGTAGGAAGTTTTTGTATAAATACTACTTAGAACCATGTACAAAGGGCTGCAACTTGAAATATCCTACACTCCTAAAGTCCTAGCAATGCTCAAAGGATATACTGATCAATCAAGTTTATATCACACTTTCATTTTATGCAATTTGATTTCAGGTTCTTTACTGCATTTCATTTTCGTTTGATTTGTTTTACTTGCTTTCTTTAATTGCTTTCACTTTTCATTTCTCTTCATCTTCATCTTCTTTTTTTATACTTTTTGATCCAACCGACACTTTAGTCACTTGAAAGTGAGAACCCAGTGGAGGAAGTTCCCTTCCAATTGGAACCGAAATATTGTCGACTTAGGCACCGACGAATCTGATAATTGGCAAATTTGACATTTTGGAGCCAAGTTTTTGTCGGTACATTGCCTGACAATTTTTTACCTTTAACAATTTGATATTATCATTTCAATTTTTACATCATATATTAAGCAGGAGCCTCTTCTCAGTAATTCATGATAAGAAAAGAGAAATAGATTACAAACACTAAAATCAAGGGAAGGTATGCAGGTGAATAAGGAGGCATGTCCATCAAACGGATGCCACCTAATATTTTCTACTCATAAAAATTTGTTGAGCAAAGGATGATAGTGCATGATGTCTATTTGCTTTGGGGGAGACCACTAGAATGTCCTAAGTATAGTATTTTACAAGAGTGTCTTTTGCATGGAAGGACTCAATTTTGTGGTGCTGATTGATCTTCCTTCATGGAGTTGAAAAGAAGGCATGTGTGTATGCTAACTTTATGTTCTTGGTTATTGTTTGATTAAGTTTATATCTGGCTTGCCCATCTTTGGCATTGATTAGGGTCTCACCCTATACTCCACTTTAGAAGAGTTCTTATCATTGTTTACACACAATGAGAATTGAGAAGCAAGTTTCATTTGGCAAACTAGAGGGAGAAAACACAACATACATATATCTATATGCCACTGTTATTACTAAATTTCCAGTTTTCGACAAAATTGGTAATTAACAAATTGTGAGACTTTGCAAGGTTGAATCTAGAAATGTGCAAGTCCAAAATGGAATAAATGTGTTATTCGACAATTTATACTTAGTTGTAATCATGAAATGGTGTTAAAGGTTGAGTCGACAAAAGTTATGATAAAAGATTGAACTGACATTTGATGTGTTATTTTCGACAAAAGGGCAAAATCAACAACAATATTGTATCTGACAAATCAAGGAAGTGTATTCGACAAATGAGTTTCGTCCGACAAATGTTTGAAACCGACAATAATGTTGCTTTTGACAAATCAAGTCTCGGAGAAGTGCTCGACAAAGTATACACTCAACCGACAAAGGGACTTGCAAATTACTGACAAAGCTGATGCATCGACAAAACCATTATCCAAGAGTTAATGGTTATCAATTTGAATTTCAAAAGTAGCGGTTGCATCCAAGAATTAAGGAACTGCTAATGCTGACTCAATGGCAGTTGCTGGTAGTTTTTAGGATATTACTAAAGAATAAGCATGTATTAGTTGCATGTAAGCCACCTGTTCAATAAATGGCAGGTTTTTAGGGATTTTAGATGTAGGATTTTTTCTATAAATATTACTTAGAACGATGTAATGGGGGCTGCAACTTGAAACATCCTACACTTCTAAAGTCCCAGCGACACTCAAAGAATACACGGATCAATCAAGTTTATATGTCACTTTCATTTTATGCAATTTAAATTCAGGTTCTTTACTACATTTCATTTTCTTTTGATTTGCTTTACTTGCTTTCTTTAATTGCTTTCATCTTTCATTTTTATTCACCGTCATCTTCATCTTCTTCTTATACTTTTTGATTCAATTGACACTTTCATCACTTGAAAGTGAGAACCCAATGGAGGAGGTTCCCTTCCAAGATTAACAACTGGAACTGCAATATTGTCAACTTAGGCACCGACAAATCTGATAATTGACAAATTTGGTACTTTGGAGCCAAGTTTTTGTTAGTACATTGCCTGACAAATTTTCACCTTTAACAGCCACATTTTGATTGTACATTTTGATTCAGAATGATCTATAGATCTAGCCCACCAGAAGATCAGACAGAGGCAAAGCAAATCATATAGTGTAACATATATTAAAGTTGAATCTATAAATTAAAACATTTAGATTTACTGGTGTTAAAAGTAAAAATTTGTCAGGCAATGTATTGGCGAAAAATTTGGCTTCAATGTGCCAATTTGTCAAACATGAAATTCGTCAATGTCTTAATTGATAATATTACAGTTCTAGTTATCAATCTTGGAAGGAAACATCCTCCATAGGATTCTCACTTTCAAGTGATTAAAAAATATCAATTAGATTAAAAGTGTAAAAAGAAGATGACGATAGAGATAAACGAAAATGAAAGATAAAAGCAAATAAAGAAAGCAAGTAAAACAAATCAGAAGAAAAGAAATGCAATAAAGAACCTGATATCAAATTGTAGAAAATGAAAGTGACGTTTTAACTTAATTGATCATTTTTCCTTTGAGCGTCGCATGGACTTTAGGAGTTGTAAGATGTTTCAAGTTGCAGCTTTTTTTATATCGTTACAAGTAGTATTTATAGAGAAACTTCCTACGTCTAAATCCCGAAGAACCTGCCATTTGTTGAACAGGTGGCTTACATGCAACTAATACATGCTTATTCTTTACTAATAGCCTAAAAACTACCAACAACAACTGCCAATGAGTCAGCATCAGCAGTTCCTTGATCCATGGATGCAATTGCCACTTTGAAATTCAAAATGGTAACCTCCAGCTCCTGGATAATCATCAATGGTTTTGTCGGTGAACCAACTTCGTCAATAATTTGCAAGTCTTTTTGTCGGTTGAGTGTATATTTGGAACTTTGTCGACTTCACATATTATTTGAATGTAACTTTTGTCGAATATCATTTTGGGACTTGATTTGTCGAATACAACACTATTATCGGCTTCACATATTTATCGAATGAAACTTGTTTTGTCGAACACAACACTATTATCGGCTTCACATATTTATCGAATGAAACTTGTTTGTCAAACACCTTTCATAGCCTTGATTTGTCAGATACAATACTATTGTCAGCTTCAAACATTTGACGTATGAAACTTATTTGTCAAATACCCTTCTTAACCTTGATTTGTCGGATGCACTACTGTTGTTGGCTTTGTACATTTGTCGAATGTAGCACACCAAATATCAGCTTAATCTTTCATTACAAATTGTGTCGATTCAACCTTCAATAACATTTCATGATTTCAATTAAAAATAAATTGTTGAATATCACATCTATTTCATTTTAAACTTATACATTTACAACTTCAACCTTGCAAAGTCTTACAATTTATCGATTATCAATTTTTTTGAAAAGTGTAAATTTGATAATAACAGCTGTAATATTAAGTATCGGCTAGAGTTACGTCAACTTCAGATCCCTTGAAAAGCCAGATTGGTTCGATTCTTGAGGCAAATTATCCCGTGCCAGAAGAAGCGCATCAAGTAAGGCCAACTTAAGGGCATGGACCACACAATACACCAATAGCAAGCCATAACCTTGAAGCAATTGTCACAGAACACATAATGGCCCTATGCATTACAGCTAGTCGACTACTAGGCATCCCTTCATTAATTATATTCATTGATTCATTCTAATTGTACAACACAAAGCCTCAGATATCATTCAGTCATCAGCATCTTGAGGCACTTTGTTAAAACCACTAGGCTCTGTTCTTTTTAAGTTTTAAACTTTCAACTAATTACCATTGAAAGGTATGAAGAATCTACATAATTGGCCATAGTGCTACATACGGTCCTTACAAAAATCCATAAAATTTTGCAACTCCACTAGTCCACTCGCACTAGAAGAGCCACCAACTTCAGCTGAATATAGCTGTTGCAGTGGTATTTCTGCCTTCTCCATCCCCGGGGAATACAGGTGGATTGCCATAGAATCGTAACTCTGAACCCTAGTTATTGACTTATTGTCACGAATTCCATCGCATCTCTATAACCATAGCGCAGAAGTTAAATGCATAGATGCTTCCCACAATTATGTGAAACCAAGTTGCTCTATAACAGCTCTTACAATTGGTGGGAAGCAAATTGTGGTCAAAGATTAATATACATCCATGTTCTTAAAAACCCAGTCAGGTGCAATGCTTCCCGGAAAGAAAAATTGTTTCTTGTATTGAATTCAGTTTCAATTGCTGCTAAATACTAACCATTTGAGGAAAATGTGGCATCTTCCAGTATGAGGCACAGCTTTCATGGGATAGGATTGAGGAAACAGTAAGCATTTTGAATTTAAAACGAAACCCAGTTAACTACGCAGGCCCAAAAAGCTTCTCTTCGTTTTCATTCCTTGGTCTTAGCCTTCTCTTAGATTTTTTTCAACACAAGGACAGGAGCTAACGGCGATATGGGAAAATACCATACCAGATGAGTTTTTTAACAATCAAAGAAATCTTCTATCTTCACTTCACTATTGAATTGGTGGTTCAACTTTCTACATAAGGAAGCAGCCGAAACAGATTCTCTAGTAGCATAAAATATGACAAAATCAAATACTTGGAATCGTAGCTTTTGCATGGATTCGTGGCTATGAGAATACCGCTTAACAAGAATAAAAAGCAAATCATGTCCCCAAAATCAGGGAATGAAAGCACTACAAAAATAAAACAGATTTTGGTTAGTCCCCGAACAATTTTTTTTATTTAGTGTAAACTTGTACCTCATCCCCCCCCCCCCCCTTTCTCTCTCTCTCTAATAAAACAGTATACATGATTCAGGCTACATTAAAAACTCAAGTCAACTTTCAAATTAACTATCCTTGCTCTGAATAAATTGTAAAACACAATTTATAGAAGAAACAGAGGTATGCACAATAGGGTGACAGAGAATTCTAACTACACACCCATTCTGTCCACAAAATAGCAATCCAACGACAACATTTCAATCCTAAGGATTATTTACACAACCTGAGTTCTTATAGTAAGATATTGTCTTTGACTTCTGCTAATGGGTAGGCGAACATAAACCTCATGGACCTCTTGTTTACAAACCTCTCCTCTGTCCCTGTCTATGGCATAGCACACATAAATTGTGTCAATTACAATGTCTAGTACATGCACAAAGAAACCCAGCACTAATATCAGCAGCACCCAAGCCAGCGCAGCCACAAAATATGAATCAGTCCCAAGATTTGTCACCGCTTTTAAGATAGCACAGGCCTGCTTACAGAAAACAATTAGGATACATGTAAAGAGAAGAAATAGAAAGGAAGGAAAATAAAAAATGAAATGGTAACAATTTACTAACTAAACAGAATAACCAAGTCTCTTCCAAAGAACCAGCACGTGTCTTTTTACAAAGGTCTAACTCGAGAGCCTAGGACTTCAAAAAGGCATGTGTATCTTTTAGGTAACCTAAATCATCCTGCAAGCTCCTTCTCACCTCAAAACAAACAAAAAATAACAATAAATTGGCCATAATATCTGGCTCCCAAGTGAATGTGCTTGATGTAAAAAAAATGAATGGAAGGATATGTGGCAGATTGTCCGTCACTAGTCAACATCCACAGGTCACAACCACAAGAACAGTAATTGTTGACATGTTTACCTATGGTAAGAATGAACAGTAAATTCTCACATGCTTCAAGAGGAATTGTTGACATGTTTACCTATGTAAGAACTTAGTCATAGTAACAAATCTCTAAGCAAAGCATAAGAATTAAAGTAATATTAATGTAACGCACCACAATTGTGTATATTGCTGAGAGGACGAAAGCAATTCCAGCCAGGAGACGAGATGAGATGATCTCCACAAAAACAGCAGAGAGAAGATTACGTCTTAGAAGTTCATATGTCATCCTTGCGGATGAGCAGTAAGCTTCACCAGTTATTGCAGCAAAGTTGATGGTAAACTTATTAAGAAAATCAACTGCTGTCAGTAAAGCATTTACACAGCAGCGCAATACAAGTTTCACTATCCCGGGAAAATCTTCCTGTCTTGCACTATCAACCACAGAACGCACCAATCGAACAACACAGATAAGCAATCCTGACAAACATACCGTGCCAGAGGAAGGACCAAATGCATTTCTGCCACCCAAATTCTCATATTAACATCTTTCTAAATGTGAAACAGTCATTTAACTGAGTTGAACACTAATTTTCTTTTTTCCTATCTGCCAGTCAAAGAGTATGCAAAGAGGAATGACTAAATTTGGAAGCAACAAGACACATCACAGGTAATGGCTGTCTTCCACTGTTGAAGGAAGAGTATGATCAGAGTAGCTATATTCTCAAACTAAGCATTTTAACATTGGAGAAGAAATCTGTGAAGTAAATATTGATGGGCAAACGATGATCTATTAGAATCGAAATGCACAATTTGTCAGTTAACAACCAATCTCACACTAGATTGAGTAGATATTATGTGTGTATTCCACAGGGCAAGGGGATTTAATATGATACTTACACAATGAAAGAAGTTAATTGTGTGAATTCTCTGAAAATTATTTTTGTACTACATAGCAATTGTGTTCATGTCGACAAACATAAGCTTAGCAGCAACAGAAATATATGATAATCAGTGTCTAAGATGCATAAAATAAAATAAATATATATAAGTAAGTGCAAAGCAACAAGAATCAGGAACATGAAGGGGATAAGAAGAAAGAGATAAGTTATGTTCACCTCAGAGAAGATCTAATACTCCTCCTAGGAGTTTCATACTCGTTAGAGAAATACCACTGTGCAATAGTCCCACTGATCACATAAACTTGAGCTTCCAGCATAGCAGATGCAGACCACAGCATGGTGAGGATTGCCAACGCAAAATAAGCGGGCACCCAGCTGTCCTGCTTCCAAACGCAACTATATTCACCATTCAAATTCTTGGCCACAATCTTCCCATTAAATCTTGCAAACACCATGAAAACCACAATCGGTGCATAATACACCACCAATCCAATCGTCAAGCAAGGTAACACTCCAAACAATCCCAAGTTCCAGGAAAGCGCGTTGGAAGCCACCGCGATTATGTTCACAGTGAGCTCAACCCGATGCCAATTCACCACGAGAATCCACATCATCACCCCAATTGTCAAGAAGATGAACACAAGCACTAGAATTCTATACACCAACGGAAAAGCATCGCTGCAAGCGGAGCTGACAGTGCAGGCAACGAACCAATATACGTTCAAGAAAATGGGGATGATGATGAAGAATGGAAGCGAAGCATAGACAATCTGTTTTGCATAATGCTTGAGTAACAAAAGCATGGCCCAGCATAAGGGGACGGTCAAAATCAAGGTAATAACAAGTGTCCATGTCAAATCCTTCACAATATGCGATGAAGATGAAGAAGAAGAATTAGAATTGAGCCAAACCCATTTGGGAGATGATGTGGAATACTTGACACACGAGGTAGAGTTAGAGTTGTAAGAGTAAGATGAGACAGTGAAATAGTTGGTGTTTCTATGGAAGATGGCGAAGATGCCGAAACAGAATGTGCAGAGGAGGAAGAGGAGGAAGAGGATTAGGAAAGGGATGTCCTTGAAGGAACGTGGATCATGATTGTAAGAGATGTGAAGGTAGTGGTTTGAGTCGTTCTGGGGAGATTCTTCGATTGGAGAAGGGTAAGGAGGATTGGCGAGTAGGGGCTGTGATGGCGATGAGTCGTTATTGTTGGGGTCCTCGCTACTACCCATGATAGCGAAGGAAGAGGAGAAGAGGTTGAAGGGCTCAAGTTTCAATCTTTGAAGGGAGATGGAACTGTGGAAGAAGGAGATGGCTGCTGAGGAGACGAGGTAAAAACATGTTCATCTCAGTGTGGCAGTTGAGGTGGCTGCTGCTGTATTGTTTGTCATTGGGTACACAAGTAGAATAGAACAGTAGGTGAAGACAATTCCCTACTCTATTCTTATCTCATGTTGCCACTCTTCCATTTCTGTTTTGTATATTTATTCAAAATCCAAAAACAGAAATGAAAATGGTGTCTTAAACTCTCAAGTCAAGATCGACAAACATGACTTTTTTGTTTTTCATTTTTTCTTGTGAAAAGCAGATAAATCTATAGCATTTTCAGAGAAGCGCTAAAATTTATGGTCTAACTTGGGGAGGGGATCTCATTTCACATTCCATTTCTTTTTCTTTTTTGTTGCATTGTTGGAACATTACCAAAATTTATTTTTTAGTGTTCCGTATTTAAATGTTGGTAAACTAATTAAAATATATTAAACAGTTGCATTCAAAGTTAAATGCTGTAGTCAAGTAGTTAAAATAATTTCTGCTTTTTCTTTCCTTCCAAGTGGATCCAATGAAATATTCCTCTAGGCCTCATAACATTCCTCAAATCAACAAAAAATATATTTACCATTGTGTTTAGGATGTAAAAAATAGAATTTGATTTGATTTATAAATCAAATTTTGTGTTTAAAATGTTAAAAAATAAGAAATAATTTAATTTAAAAAATTTCATGAATTTTAATAAATTAGATTTAAAAATCTTATAAAATATGGTGTGATTTATTAGAATTTTATTTGATTTTAAATTTAATTATTTAAATAAATCATTTTACTCTTACTTAATTTTTTAATTTTTCATAATATCATTTGATATAAGAGTAAAAAAGTAAAATAATAAAATAAAATTCTTTTTTAATGAATTTCAAACATAAAAATTTATTTTCAAATCAATTAAATTTAATTTTTTATAATAAGTTCAAAATACAAAATTTGATTTTTAAATTAAATTAAATCAATTCTATTTTATTTTTAATTGATTCTAAACACTTTAATTTTTTTTTTCATTTATGAGATATTAGGTCACACAATAATAAATTGTTTTTTTTTGGGTTAACAATAATAAAGAGTTATTCTCTTAAAACTTAGAAGTTTTACTATAATCCTTTCTTCAATATTATATTATTTTCTTAATTATTGTGGTAGAATTTTTAGAAGCTTTTGAGCTGCAATCCACATGCTTTGAGAACGCACACAGATCTGGCTTAAAAAATTAAGAAGAGAAAATAACAGTATACGTCGACTTGAAAAAAAAATTTCTTTTTGTTTGTTTTAAAAGTTAATTAAATATTTAATTACATTAATTAATAATTAATCACATATTAAATATTAAAATAAAAATAAATTATTAATTAATATAATTAAATATTTAATTAACTTTTAAAACAAACCATTTTTTTTTTTTCAAACCGACCTATACGGCCATTTTCCCATTTAACAACCAGCTCAAAGTCAGAAACATGCGGCTCTTTCTTCTTGTTATCTTATCACCTCTTTATTAAAGTCATCCCCTCCAGTAATCTAACTCCATCTGTTAGATTTCCTTGCTTAGTCGATTTCTTCAAATTCTTAAACAAAAAAGTAACTTCTCATCCAAAATTAAACAACATACACCCTTCTTTTTGCATTTCTTTGTGAGACAAATATAATTCTCCCCCTTCTCCTTTGTTTTCCACCAATTGGGAAAGATAATTCAGGAAACCAATTGTAAGTCTACTGTGTATACATTCCTATACATATACATATACACGTACACATATCTTTACATCTACGATATTGTTAGAAATTCAAGTGTAAGTAAATGAATAAAGTAAAAAACATATAAATATAAGAACTTATGAACCTAATAATTTTAAAGTTTTGAGTTGACATATGGTATTAGGCTCATTAGTGTAGTTTTTCAATAAGTCTAATGAAAAGATTTTTCCGACGTTCAATGCAGTGGAGCATTGAAATACACACACTCATGTGAAGAGGTTGAACGCCCAGAAAAACTTAACAGCTTGTATGCGAATTAACCATTAACATAAGGTGCCATGGCTTAGCTATCGGCTGTTCTGTTCTGTCTTTTTCTGTTTTAACATCTTAATCATCCATGGACTTCAACAGAGGTTTTAGATGCAGCTTAAATCCCTACAAACTGGTGTAGCCTGTTCTTTACTGTTGCCTGTCTTCTTTGTCCCGTTTGCAAACGACCAGGTAGAGTGAACGATCCCGAACTAAGTAATTTAAAGATGTATAATTCACTTGGGAAAATTTTTTAAACAAAAGGAAAAAATAAAAGTCTTGGTTGAGAGGATAAGGGTTTCTTCATAAGGTTGCATTATGCATTGAATACCTCGGTTTACCATGCCACCTGCTGCTGATGGGTGAATGATCAAAGAAAAGAGAATGGGGAGAAGCGGATGTATGATTATGAAACATATCTCCAGGCATGCAATAGTGGAGGAAGATCACTCTGAACCTGTTGATAATATGCTTAATTTACCAAGTTTATTACCCACCTTAATCTTTGATTCCCCGATGTTGAAAATGGAATTATTCTCAAAGACTATTAATACATATAAGATGTGGTAAATACCGGGATGTAAATGTTGGGATTTAAGCATATTGTTAACATAAGAGGAGGCTACTCTGCTTGGGTTGACAACTGACTTACCTGGTACAAGCAAGCAGACAAGATCAAAAACTCCCTCCAACTTCCGTCGTTTACCGTGTGCTCTAACACTGAATTAATCCCAAGGTTATTATTTTTCTTCAAAAAAATGTTGGCAGTTTGTTTTGTATAATTTCAAGGTCCTTGTGCTGGAGATTTGAGTTCGGGAATTTCTTTCAATTCATAAACTTCCCTGGCATACATACATCTGGATAACAAATTCACCAAAACGAGCAAAGTACAACGTGCATAATGAAGATTAAATGGAAACAAGATAATCTCTTTTAATTTCTTTCCCTTTCTCTACATAAAACAGCTTTGTGTTAATCTAAGTTGTCAAATACAATACACAAAGCTAAAGAAAAGAATGAAACAGACTATAAAATAGCAAAAAAGTGTCATCTGGACAAAAAAAAAATCAAGTGAGATTTCCTAGACATCTTACAGAGGAAATTCAATGTAAAACAGATATCTAAACCATTTTTTAAGTCAAGGAATAATTTGTTGGCGCTATAACAAGGAAGTTCATCTTTCCTCATCCCACTGGCTCTTGGGTATCTCTCCAGAGTCAGAAATCACTACCTTTTTTCTGGGTTTCCCACTGTAGGTTCCAGCTCCCCCTTCAATTACAAACACAGTATCCATGCCTTGAACAACCTTGCCAAAGACAACATGGTCTCCATCCAACCTGGAAAGTTTGGAAGTGAACTGATATCATAACTAGAGAGAGACAGTGGCACAATGAGCATATAACTTGCAGTAAAGAACAAATTTAAAAGTACATAGTTTCTACATGCAAGATTATCAAACAATATTTGGCCAACTTTAATTTTTTAGAAGTAGAAGAGTTTTGGCTGCCTTAAAAGACTGTTCGCAACATTTGATGACTCAATCTAACTGCTTCTGACCCCCAGTTCTGTGGACAACAAGAAGAGTAACACTTTTTTTCTCTTTCTTTTTTTTCCTGGGGGTGGGGGCTGGGGCTCAAAAGAAGAAAACAACAGAAGAGTTTAGATGTTCCAAAATGATACTGTTTTCAAAACTCACCACTGGACCCCTGGTCAAGAAATAGCCCATTCCATGAAGACACAGAAGATTTGTCTAGGAGCAATTATTTAAGGTCATGACAGAATAACTTACCAACTGGCCTTCACTGTGGTGATAAAAAACTGTGAGCCATTGGAATCAGGACCAGAATTTGCCATAGAGACAACACCTGCAACCATGAAGTAAGCTTTCAAGGAAACAACTCAAACGTACACCTCAGAAATGAAAAAAAAAACTAATAAAGTAAAATGCTTGCATCCAAGCAAATAATGTTGCAGACCAGCATGTGAATGTTTTATCTTGAAATTCTCATCAGGAAAGGTGCCACCATAAACAGATTCATGTCCTCTGCCATCACGATGAACAATGTCTCCACCCTGAATCACAAAACCGGATATTATCCGATGAAATGGTGTTCCTTTGTAATGAAGTTTTACGCCACTGGCACTCTTGCCTTTCTCCCCTACACATTATGGAACACGCTCGTAATCAGTACATGGACAAAATGGAGGTTAAATTAACAAACAACATGAAGGAGACTACAAATACCTGTGCACAAAGCTCTAAAATTTTCTGCAGAAAGAAAGTTTTCAATCATTACAAAATTGCAATGCGCAAGGATAGTATAAGCATTACTCTATGTAAATGACATCATATTCAATGAGGAAGCTTCATAAGTTTGAATTTACTGAAAAGATTGAAGTCTAACCACCCTGCATAAAGGGTGACACAAAGGACTGCCCACCAACTTTACAATTTCTACTAGGAGTCCAGTCACACTTGATTCATGCAAAATGGAACTTTAGACTTGTACGTAAAGCAATTAAAGGTAAGTAATTACAGACTAAAGAACTTGAAGTAGGAGATCAATGACATACCCACAGTCTTCGGTACAACTTGGCCATATAATCCAATCACGATCCTACCTGCAGAAATTTTAGTGTACGACAAGGTGTTAGTAGCAAACAGGAAAGGAAAAGTAGCATATATTTTTTAATGCTAACAGATGATAAATTGTTGCTTTCTATATGCCTACATCCTCATTCTAACAAAAATATTTAAGTAAATCAAATTGGTTATTATAAGAGCAATTGGTTAAAATTTCTAAAAACAAATTTTCTCCAAACCTAAATGTTGTCCATCAATATTAACATCCAAGAATACTCTGTGTGTAATTTCAGGCTGTTCTTCTTCTTTCTCCTCAGCCTACATCAGAAAAGGCAAAAGTTTATTATTGACTGAACACAATAACCAATAAAGATGGAAATTGTAAGTGGAAAAAAATTACAAATGAACTAAAATTACAAATTTCAGGCTGATACAGACAACTAGTTATGTGTAAATTTTGAGTGTTACAGATAGTTCTCTCAATACAAGTGTACAGACACATAATATGGTGGGGGAAAGAACCTCCTTTGTATTTAGAAGTTTAGACCTATATATAGTTTTGGTCTCTGATTACAGCCGCCAGATTTATTTGGACCAATTTGAAGTTATGCTTTTTAGCATTAAGATTAAAACGTGCTTCTATGATTGTGATGGTAGTTGTCTATCTCTTGCAAACACTCCAAGGAGCAAGGACTAAGGAATGCCCATAAAAAGCTGGAAAATAAAAAGGTTGAACGATAAACAACAGGGGTTAATTTCAGTATTTGTCTCTCTGACTCAAATTGAAATGAAAGGACAAAGATAACTCTTGCAACATTGATTAACCCTAAGACTATAATTTTTTTCCTTCTTAATGGCAGCCTTGAGACTACAGATTTAAGAAAACCAAGATTCTAAACCTCCTTACTGGGTGATAAATAACAACCAAAAGAAGCAAACATGAACATCAACTCCTATGGTACCACCCCACCAAATAATTAAATTACTCATAGCCAGGATACAAGGACACCATGGTGGAACCATCCTCCATATATTCCTACAGAATCCCTAGCCCAGAGGTAGATTAAATAATTATAATAGACAGTACTTAGTGGACCAGAAAGGGTTCTCGTCCTGGATAATACTTATCTATTTAAAGTCCAATTTAATAGACTATGTTAACCAAGTATAAACTTTAAGGTATGGAAGTCATTTTATAACTTTACAGGTAGTTAATAGTTACAAAACAACTTCAGCATGCAATGGTGATCAGGATACTTCTGTCAACTACCAAGCAACCAAAGGCGAATCATATATTCAAGGAAAATCATTCTAGTGCTTTATTTAAGAATTTCCCTTCTTGCTCATAAGTCCCAAAGCCCCATTCATTTTGGGTCATCCAAAAGCAGGCCTGTGTGTGTATTCTTTGTTGTATTAATATTCTGTGTCTATCTCCCTCATCACATCTTCTCAATGTGAAGATTCAACTTGCCTACATATGCTTAACCCCAATGTCAGTTAAGCAACCATCAATCAAAAGATCGTCCCCAAGGCGCTCAAGCAATTTGCTAAACAAAGAAAGGGGCAGATTACAGTGCATAGGCAAGCTACAGCACAATCTACAGCATCAAGCCGAACCCATGATCGAATTAGAAAGCATAAACCCACCAAGCAGCAAAAAGTTACAGCTATTGCCCCGGCAGAGTTTAAAATTAGTGAGACAGCCATACCTACAATACCAATATACCATTCAATTACGTGAAAGGATTTCGTTTTCTATGACGTATTTCATTAGGGCGCCATTACAGATAATGTAAGCAAAATTGAAGACACAAAAAGCTCACGTCTTGATTACATCATATTCAGAAAGTGAAAGTAAAGAAAGAAAGAAAGAAATTGCACCTAAAACGATTGGAACCGATCATTCAGATCAGTGCAAACCAAACCCCATCAAACTCATAGTGTTATATTCAATCTCAGATCAAACAATTTGGTCCAATTATCGAAATCAGATCCACAGTGCCAATAGTATAGAAACAAAGGGTTAAAGGTCATACCCGTTTGGAGGGAGAGAATGCGAAAATGAGGAAAATTGAGAGAACAACAAAGAGAAGGAGGCATCGTGGTTGAACGAGAAACGAGATCTCTCTACGCATTGCTTCAATACAATACCCACTTTGTTCAGTTACATCCAATCACAAAAAAATCCCAACTTTGTGATCCTCCATGGCAGAGAGCTTAATGGGTTTGTCTCAGAAACGTGGTATCCCCAAAACGACAAACGAAAAAGCGAGGTCTCTCTCTCTCTCTCTCTCTCTCTCTGTGCGCAGTTGCTGACTGAAGCCTGAAACTGAAAGCCGGTTCGAGTTGCACAGTAGAGGCGCTGCAAAGGGTATAAATGTGGTGTGCAAGATAAATAATTAAAATAAAAAATTGATTAATTTTTAAATCAGATAATAATTAATGCAATGCAACCTCTTAGGCTTGCAGTTAATGAACTAAAAACAATTTTATATGTTCCCCCGTCAGATGCTGATGTCTTGTTTAACGGGGAAATTCTAATATATGCATTATGCACGGGAACATGTAATCATTTTTTTTATTTAATGGAAGTTGCTATAACTTTTTATTTGAGAAAATGACTTGAATTTTAATTTTTTTTAATTTTCCACTAAATCAAACTACTTCATTTAATCGGACAAATTTTGAAGCAATAGAGTTTACTATGACGTGATTGCACAATTCAAACAAAAAATGACTGCACAATTCAGTAATTCACAATATTGAATAGGTGGGATGTATATATTGCAACACAGAAGTGAGTCAATTTACTTATTTAGTTATACTTTATATAAAAAATAAAAGATTCTAAATTTTAAAATAATAATATTTTAAAGTTAAAATTATATATTTAAAAAAACTGGGGCAAAATATTATCTAAAATATAAATATTAATAAAATATCTCATTTTTAAATTATAGTTAATTTGTGATGCATATAAATAATAATTAAACATCGTAGCATGTAAATAAAATAAGGCATTTTGAATTTTATTTTATATTTATATGCTCATTAAACACATGAAAAATTGATAAATATTTATAATATCGAAAAGTATATATATAAATTAAATGAATAAATACTCAAATTGCTCCTTCAAAATTATATAGGACATCATTTTGGTCTTTTAATAATTTTTATATCAAAATAGTCTTCTAATATCAATTTTTAAACATCAAATTGGTCTTCTAAAGTTATTTTTTGACATCAAATTGATCTTCTAAAAGAACTAATTTAATGTCAAAAATAATTAAATGACCAAACGGATGTCCCATATATCTTTAAAAAACTAAATTAAGTATTTATTCTAAATTAAAATTAAGACACATCATGATTTTACTTGTCTATCACTCTTAGATTATTGGAAAGAATGGTCTTTAGATTAATGGAATAAATTTCTTTTTTTAAGAATACGACAATGTTATGTATAAGGATAAGAAAATATAAATTTTCATTTTTGTTGTGTTTTTTTTTTAAAGAATTTTTGAAAATATAAATTTTTGTTGTGTTAAGTGACCACAAGTCCAATAATTTTGGATCTCATGAGTATATGGCCCTGTTATTATATAAAGAAAGAGATAGACGCGATAAGAAATGTGAGGTGATACAAGAATTGTGGGTTTTATGCACTAATTTTTTATACAATCTTTTCAAATAACCCATTATATGATATGAGACATGTACACCAGAGAATTTAAATCCAAGTTTTACATTCAAATTGGTGTCAAAAAAAAAAAGTTTTACATTCAAATTGTTAGTATCTTTCTTTTTATCACAACTAGATTAATTGCACAGGTATATTATATTAGATATGTATAGGTTTTTTTAATTATAATATATTATTCATTTTCATATTTTTTATAACAATTTTTTAATTAGATTTATGCAAGAATAAAAGGTTAACTTTCTAATTTTATTATCTTAGGAAAAAAACGCATAAATTTATCATAAAATATTTAATATATCTAGTGTCTAGTAATATGAAAAAAAACAAAATAATAACTATAAAAATATATAACTTAAAGTATTTGATTAAGGTTAAAAATATTTCAAATTAAAATTTTATTAGAGTATTTATTCATTATAATAGTAAATAAGTATAATTAATATTTAATTAATTTTAAAAAATATAATCAATTTGGATATATTATGATATATGATTTTCATTAGTCATACTTATTGATAGGTAAATAAGTAATTAACATTTAAATTAATATAATATTTAAAAATTTAGAGTAATTAAATTTATCACTTAAATAAAATAAAATAAAATATAATTAAAATTTGAAATAGATTTGATTTTTTTATAAAAAAAAAATTGAATATATAGAAATAAAGTCATATCAAATAAGTAAAAATTTGAAAAGAGAAAAAATCATGTATGAGTGACTTGTAATATTGACCACACTTGTATGAATTGTGTTTTATATAATAATATTAAACTTATTAATAGGTAAATTAGTAATTGGTATTTAGATTAATATAAAATTTAAAATTTAAATAAAATATAATATAATTAAAATTTGAATATATTTTGAACTTTTTATCTAAAATTTGAATACATTAAAAAGAATGTTATATTAAGAATATGTTTGGATCGGTGGTAAATGAGTGGAATAGAGCGGAATGAAATTGAATGGTAAATGTGTTGGAACTAAAGACGAATTCATGTATCTGATATTGGAATCAAAATTGTTCAATAAAATTGAACCCTTCAGAGTTTTGAAGATAATAATAAATATTAAATTACAATGAATAAATAAGTTTTGAATAAATTTATGTCATTTTGTTTTAAAAGAACAAAGTCCAAGTTGTATTTTTGAATAAATAGTTTATAAATACTTTTGGAACAAAGGCAAGTTTTTACAAAGACAATTTCTGTTTTACTTCGTGCGTCCAATAAAACATGAATTGCATATTATATTATATTGGATCTTCTGTTGTTTTGTTTCTGTTAATTATTTTTCAAAAGCATCCATCCAAAGAAATTAAAAAAACAAGCAAAATAAAGTGCATTAATTGCTGATGAGATCTCTGACATGAACGTGTCTTTCAAAAATCAATTTTGTATGATGGAGCTGACACACCGAACAACTACAAGGACTAGCAAATAAAGAATTTTCTACTTGTTCAAAAGAGTCATAACTGAGATATCAAATTCTTCGCAAATGTTGATAACCAAAGTCAATTTTTAAAAAGAGATCAACATGTTATCATCATTGTGCATTTAATGCTATTCAGAACGGTAATAAATATTGTCGTTAGACGAAGAAGCTTATGAAGACTATTTAAAGCTCACAAGCCTATAAATATCAAAGTCTTCAAAGATTCAAGAAAAAAAGAAACATTAAGAGAATAAGAGAAAATATTCAAAGATTCACTCTGTTTCATATACTTTCTTTTTACTCTTGTATAGAGTATATACTTAAACTTATTGCTTATCCTCACTTGTCGTGAGTTACTTTCAAGTGTATTAAAATACTATTCTATTATTTCTTTGTTGATAAGTCTGAAGAGGTTTTTTATAAAAGAATACTTGTGTTTAGAACCTCAAGAGGTTAAAAATATTTGGTTGTAGCATGAAGAGGCATTGAGAATAATACTTATAATATGAGAAAGATTAGTGGAAAATCCTTCAAGTAAAAAGGACTGGACGTAGCTCTCAGGTTGTGAGAGTGAACCAATATAACATTTTGGGAACTTTTCTTCCATCTGTTTACATTATTTTACTTATCAACTAACATTTAGGGATTGTCATTGTTGTTCTTAACAAATATTTTTTGAAAACATAAGTATTTAACTTGAGCACAAATATTTTCAGTAAAAGCCTCTTTGTGTCCAACGGACTGTAAACAGTTTACATCTCGTCAATTTTCTTCTACAATCTTGCAAAAATTTTATTCCAAGATTTGTTTTACGAAAAAAATTTCAAAAATATTAAGAAACACAATTCAATCCTCCTTCTTGTGTATCATATTTATTTCAAAATGTACAAATTGTTTGGATGCTTAAAATAAAGATGAAATTGAATGGAATTGGAGGGACTTCATACCACTACATTCCCCAATTTTTCTTACCCTCAAAATTTGGAGTTAAATGATGGAGTGAGTCATGAAATTATATTTTTATTTTTAATTCTTATATCTTTGTGTTTGAGATGATAGTAATATGAGAATAATGAACTTATAATTCTTACTATTTCATTCACTTCCACTAAAACATTCGAACAATAGTATGTAAACTTTCTTCCATTCCACCATCAAACATCCAAATAATGGTAAGGAAACTTTATTCCATACAATTCCTTTCCATTTCAATATATTATATATCATTCTATTTCACTCACCATAAAACATCCAAACATAGCCTAAAAAAACAAAAAAGGTTGGAGGAAATATATATATATATATATATTAATGACACTTGATATTTGTCTAAATTGTATCATTGTATTTTATATAATAGCATATAGATAATGTGAGAAAGAATAGAAGATTCAAACATGGACAACAACGGGTCCGATTAAGATTCGCGTGTGCATAAATAAGCCCAATTATTATGGATGTCCAGATTATGGTTGAGTGTGTTTTTTGTGTTGGTTTGGATTACCTTTTTATGTCATACGATGGGCCCTTCAATGTCTAATTTGAATGACAAATAGTCCGATTTTATCATTATCAGAACTCCTCTTTTTTAAAAAAAAAATGTTTGAAATTAAAATTCACTCACGAGTTTTCTTCAATTGTTGAATTGGGCAGGTATTGAAGATAAACCCTGCAAAGTACAAATAACTTGCCCTGTAACATTATTCTCTAGTACCAAAATAAAAAGTAAATATTTGAAAAAAAAATTAACCATTAATTTTAATTAAGAATTAAAAAATTACTTTAAAATTTATTCAAATTAAATTATATAAACACTGAGTATTTATTTGATTTTTAATTATAAAAAATTCAACATTTGTAAAAAAAATTAAAGTGAAATCCACCATTGGATATACTAGATTGATTTTTCCTAGCTTGAATCATCTTCCTCCCTTTCACTCTTGCCACTGGTCCTCAAGAAACGACACCCCTTTGACCCACCATGACGGGCGTCTTCTCAATGGGAACTTGAACACTGGCATATCTTATAGTACGGTCAATTAAGTCATTAGGGCGCACATGCAATGGTGATCTTATTGGCTGGAGCACACGAGGATGACTTATATGCAAATGGACCCATTAAAGCCACCACCAAAGTGCCTTCATATGTTCGGGTGTAGAGAATTCCCTAGGGATTCAAGGGTGGCGCACAGTGGTGTTAGGGCCCTTGTTTACCATTTGCTTGGGTCATGGAGTTTTTTGTACTATTTATCTCCTTGTTTTTATTTTATTTCTGGGCTACTTCATGGGCTTTCTCCTTTTCTGGCCCCCGCTGCTCATGTCCCAGTTTGGTTTTAAGGAGAATTACAAAGTAGTGGTGGTGATGTCCACTGCTATGCCAACATTTTTCTTATGATGGCATGCGCTTCCGAAGTGATATATTGTGTTCTGATAAATCATTTTTAAGATACTTATGTTAGCTTTGTACTTGACATTATTGGATGTTCATTGTGCCCAATATTAGTATATTAGCTGAGTTTTGTGTTGTTGGGCATCATTGGGCTTTAATGTAAATTTTGATTAACTCTCAGATTTTGATGCATTTTGACATTTCTTCCTTGATTATGCTATAACTTGGGCTTATGTGATCTGTTTGAGGTATTCTTGGTGTCTGTGGAAAGCTAAGACAAATATCTACAAGTTTCATGAGAACTCAAAAGCTGGATCAAACTTCTAATGGTCTAAAATATGCCTGAAAATCAGAGTGGGCTTGTTGTCGTTGGAATCTGAGTAGTATGCACATATTGGACCATATCGTAGGCTGTAGGTCTTCTTTTAAGCTGAAACCAATGCCATTAGAAAGATAACACGGAAAGCTCTAACTTTATTAAAGATCATTTAGTCAATAGATGTTGTTGTCAGCATGATTATGAAGCTACAAGTTGGTTTGAATTTAGAAACACGTTCTGCCAACGTAACTTGAGGTAGGTGCAGTGTTTTAAGAATATCTTGAGTTGTAGAAGTCCTATTGACATGAAACTAGCGCCGAAAGTTCAAGAAGACAATTGTTTACAACTGTCATGAAGAATCCTAAGGTCAATTTGGTGGGATGGAGGGTCATACAGATTATGGAAGGAGGCACACAAAATCTGGCAGAATATCAACTTTGCTATTCTTTTTATAATTGTTTATCATTTGGTTAGTTAACATGGACCACTATATTTGAAAATCTCTATTTTTTACAGCTTGCATTCATTTTATTTTCAGTTACAAATTGACTTATATGATTAGTATAAATAGAGTCAATCTCTTTGTATTAAACATCAATGAAATTTGAAGTAAGTTTGAGTATTTGTGAGAGTTTTCTTTCTCTTCTTCTCCCTTATCTTTAGAATTTCATTTTTGTTATTTATTTTCTGAGTTCTTCCTTCCCATCCATGGAAGGCTAGGCTCTTATAATCAATCTAAGGGATTAACCATCTTAATGTTTAATTTGGAGATCTTGTTTTGATTATTCATATTGCTTAATTGTTATTCAAGTTTCTCTTATTCCTCTTTTGATTTTTATCTAAATTGAATTTCTTAATTTGATTTAGATATTGATGTGATAATAACTTTTTTATCATGTATTCAAAAAGGATCACAAAGATTAAACAATATATCAAAGCTTTTTGATAGATTGTTTAGCTTGGTTAAATTCCAGATCTTAAGTTAATTTATGTTTGGATGATGCTTAATTTATTTTACCGTGGTTAATTAAATCCTATATGCTTATCTAGTAGAGGATTCTTGAATCATGTTGAGGCTTCTTGATGTGATTTAAAGCCAAGAACATAGTTAGCAATTAAGTGAATTCCTTGTGATCAATGATGGATTAAACTCAAGATCGGTAAATTTCCTTAGATTTGTTAATTTGTTAATTACTTTTCTTTAATTCAACTAGTGTATTTTCTTTATAAATCATCAAAACCCCCCTTTTTAATTATCCTGATCTGATTGAATATTTGTTTTTTAGATCCTTGAGAGACGATTCGGTTCATTCTCTATACTACAAATCAGTTTATGAACCAGTACATTTTATTATTTTGACGAGTCTCGACAACCTCTTGTCAAATTTAGCGCCATTGCCGGGGATACAAGGCAACTATTTGATCATTTCAAAACCCCATCTAACTCTAACAATTGTGTTTGTTTTGGTTTTTGAAACTTTCAAGTGCAAGAAGGACATCCGCATCGCCGTCCAAGCTGTCGTTGATGCCATCAAGACCGTCCTATGCCTAGGATGGAAGTCCATTAATCTGCCACCAAGATGTGTGCCGAGCTCTTCAAGTCCCAGGACGCTGTCATTGGCAACAACACCACCACCTTAGTTGTCATCGTTGGCGCCCTCCTTGAGCAATTCTGTTTGCTCTTCTCATTTGGCATTTCACTCCATTGTAGTTTCTAATTCATTCCACAAGGTTTCGATGAAAGCTATTGATTTACTTATGACCATGGCTATGCCTGTCGAGCACTCCGATCGTTGATCAAATATGCACTTCGATCAATAACGAGGTAGCACTCGACGTTGCTAGCGTCACTTGCAGTTGATGCTGTGCAGTCGGTGGTGAACCTGATGAAATTTTGTTGCGTTGAATGTTCTTAGTTTGCATTTCAACTTTTTCAATTTATTTTTAAAAACTATTAATTACATGTAATTAAATTGTCACCTCATTTAATTACCTCATTCTGTCAATTTTATTCGAGTAATTTTTTTTTGGCTAACTAGTAGTATTCTATATTAAGAGTAAGCGACACTGAAAGAATTTGAAAATATCTAGCAGCTGAAATTTATTATTAAGATGAAGGCAGCTTTGCTTTTAAGTTATAGACTAAAAAAATTCGTCTTATTTTTCAAAGCTGTCACCGACAGTATTTTAGAACAATTATAGATAGAAAGAAATAACAGAAAAAGCCTGGTTTTCCTCTGGTAGTCTCACATATTTTGGATATTTGATAGTATTTATTTAACTGGCACGTGTCCAGTACATAGTACAATTACACAAATTTTGGACCATATAGTAGCTGTCACTGACATCTTACCGCTTTTGTCACTTTAATTTGCCATCTGTCACAGCCAGCGTGCCTTTTGTCATTTCTGTTTTGCTATTTGTCATTCTCCGTTTTCCAGTTGTCATGGTCAGTTGTTCAGAGGAAGTTATTAACTTAACACATTTTTTTTTTGGGTAGACAATTTACTCCTCGTACATGTACATATCCAATTTTCAGAAATTATAGATGCTCGGGAGGTTGTTCCCGTAATATATATGGATGCAATATGCATACTTGCTTGACTAGATAATGAAGCTAAGGAGCAACTTAATCAGTGGAGTGGTGACTTTAATCAAAACATAATGTAGTTAAAATCGTTGAGGAGTTACATGATCAAGAAGACGGGCAAGCTATTTTGTTGCAACTTGGAAGTAGCCTGCTGAGAGTTGCTGAATGCGTCAAGTTACGTGCAATGCATGAGCATGATGTAGAAGAGACAAAATAAAAAGGATCTGTTTGATGGGGTGATTCTAATTACGTGAAGGTCAAGAAATAATGAGTAATTAAAAGCAAAGGGCATATTTTCTTTATTTTTGTTTTGTTTCCTTTTCTCTTTCTCTTTCGTTCCAATATATGGCAATGAAGCTTATCATTGAATTTCTGTTAGTCGGCTGGTCTAAAATCGGTGGCTAAGCATAAAGCAGTCCATTACGCATGTAGAATGCAAGTTGCAGTTAATGGTGGCTCTTCGAAGCAGCCAACAGCCAATTAAGTAAGGAAAATGACTCACAAAAAAGATATTTTTTATTTAGTTTGTTTTAAAAATTAATTAATAATTTATATATAATTAATTATTATTAAATATTAAAATAAAAATAAATTATTAATTAATGATATATAAATTATTAATTAAATTAATTAAATATTTAATTAACTTTTAAAACGAACTAAATAAAAAAATATTTTTTAAGTTAATTATTCGAATCATTTTCTTATTAAAGTAGGGACTGTGAAACGGACAAGTCCTATTCTTTTTTTTTAGGGTAAAAACAAGGCCTACTCTTTTTTTTTTTTGGGTTGAAACAAGGCTTACTCTTTTTTTTTTTTGGGTTGAAACAAGGCCTACTCTTTAATTTGCTCATCAATGCGTCCTACTGTGGAAACGATCCTGATGCATGCTTTTTGACTTTGTACCCATATTTTAAAAATTATTTATCAAAATATTTTTGGTTCAAAGGAGCGCCTTTTTGACACCTTCAATATGAAGGCTATAATGCGGATAGCGTCTCACACGTTGCATGTATTTAGAATTTACACCAAGTACTCTAGTGAATAGGCCGCCACCATCATGTTGCTCGTGGCGAGTATTCCAAATGATAATGTAAAATTCATCAATTGGGTGAGATCTCGTCCTAAATCTAAAAATATGCTTCAAACATAATTTTCACCAACTATTACACGACAACATATATAATAACAAAGCATAAATAGTCAACTTCTAATAATATAATAATGTTAAAACAATAAATGATAAATCAAGGCCCCTTACCACAAAACAGACGCCAACTTGGTCCCAAACACCTTCATTGTAGAAGAAAAACGAGCAGGAATGTGAAGTGTATGGAAAAAATAGAGACAATAGGCTTTGGAGAGGGAGTCAAGTGTCAAACTTTGAAAAATTATATTTGACTATTATATTCACATTTAATTGAAAATATTTTAAAATTATAATTAAAAGTAATTAGTAAGAATTATAAATAAACATTTGAGAATCCAATAAATTAAAATTAACCAATTTCAAAATGTAAAGATTTGGTGAAAAAAACAACATATATCAATAAATGAATGCATTTTTGTTTATACAAAAGTAACAGAAAAGAACCATCTAATAAGCAGGAGGAGAGTGATCTAAGATGCACAGTTGAAAGTGAGGATTGTGAGCCCTGCTTGGTCAGAAGTTGCATCCTGTTACCATCAATAAATGAAGGCATGTTTTGCATTAAAAATAAATAAATAAAATGAAGGCATGTTACATCACTTACATGTGAATATTTTCCAATCTTACAAAAAAAAATAAAAAAATGATTATTTTGCAAGTGGCTTGAAATGGACAAAACAAAACAAAATCTGGATCGAGTGGCTTGAAATGGCCAAATCAAAATAAAATCTGGATCGGGCCATACGATGAAAATGATGTTTTCAAACTTCTGTTTTTATACTATTGTTTATTATTTATTCATAGATTGATTCTTTTCTCGATACATGATACATCTCTATACGTCAAATAAAATTAACATAAACAGTAGGATAATAACATCATAATATTAATTATAATGTTTCACATTAAAAAACAAGATTATAATATGTGGTTTGGTGACAAGCCAAGTCCCATACCTCAGAGGGTTGATGTATATGCGAGGCATCTTATCAAAAAACAAAAGCGATAAGGCCTCAGCTCTCACGGCTTATCGGGTAGTTACTAGTTAGGTCCACAATGTAGACAAGATACCGAACACTTATTATCAAGTTGATGGAGCAGACCCCGCCGTACCCTTACACAGGATATAATCATTTTCTGGGATCAAACTATGAACTTTTTCATTCTTCGGAATCATTAAAAAATAAAATAAAATATATTTACTTTTAAAATTAATTTTTATGTTTAAAATTCATTAGAAAAAATTAAAATTTAAATCATGTTTGAAATGCTTGTATAAATAAATAAAATTCATTTGTTTTAATAATTAGCCTTAATTATCTTTACTTACATTAAGTATAGTATGAGTAAATTAATAAGGATAAAATTATCAATTCAAACAATTTAAACTAAAATTATATTAAATTTGAGTGAATTTTTTAATATAAACAATTTAAATTAAAAAATTAAAATAAAATCAATTCGTATTTTATAACTTTTTCAACAAATTTTTTTTATTTATAATCAAATCAATTTTCAAAATTTATGATTCCAAGAGATAGTCGTACAAGTTACGCAGCACAATAATGAAATTTCCAACTGTTTGAGCATGCATAAGTTGCTTGCTTTCAAAAGATGATAAAAATAAGTTCAAATTAATTAACCTAGTACTTCCTCTTCTTCTTTGTGGGACAAATACAGTCATTTGAGGTTTGGTCTTTGGTGTCATTATAATAACAACTTCTTTCCATCAAGCTTTCAATAATTACATATGGACAAACAGCACGACCTTCAAGCTTTCATTATATCGCAAGTTTCTGTCCTCTTTTATGGCAAAATTTACATTTCTTGTAATCAGAATTATTTCCTTTTTCTTTGAATAAAAAAGAAGGTAAGAATGAGAACAAATAGCAATTAGATGGTATTATAAAAGATGGTATTATTCTAATCAACTTTCATTTTCGGAGAACTCGTATGGTACGTAATATTAAAATGGCCCACTTGAGTGAGTTGACGGTAACATTTGCGATTGCGAGCTAAAAGTGGCATACAGCTCATTATGGGTTTGAAAATGAGGGGAGAAAAAGGTTTAGGGCAACGACAGCCGCAGATCCAAGATATTTCGAAAGCCATTGTTTTGTTGTTTGTTTTGGGTTATATCAAGTTGGATGTTTATTAATTTGGAGAGGGGTGCTGCCGTAAGCTATGATCAAATTGTCTTTACCTTAATCACATTGCAAAGTACGGAGATCAATATGTAATTTCACCTATCAGATAGTACAGTTTTTGTGGAACAAAATGGTTTCAATAAACGCGTGTAAGGAAATCACCAAAAAGCCCACGAGCTCATAGCTCAGTGGTATGGCATTGGTGTGCTACGGAGAGCAGGAGGGTTTGATCCTCCAATTCACTCTCTTCCTTTCTCATTTCTTTTAGACTCTTATCGGGGTTTTTTAGGTCCCATTTTAGTGGTGGGACCTGCCTCAACCAACCAAAAAAAAAAGGAAATCATCAAAAAAATAAAAGAGTATATAAGGATTGTTTCATTTGTACATTAGCTATCCATAACTTATCAATTTGTGCATTGCTTCCAACAATCCTACTGGTTGTTATGATTTATATATCAGTCCTTTATGTGTTTTTATTTGTTATCATCATTTTTGGCTCTTTTAAATATAATAAAAATAAAATAATTATTTAATTCATTATTAATATAAAATTTTGTTACATTATATCATCTAATTATGTATTATTATCTGTGTTATTAAAAAATTTAATTGTGATAATAATTATTAAAAAAAATCATCCTCTTTTAATTATATGATAACATGATAGTGTTTGAATCAAAATTAAAACAAAATAAACTCTCCTAATTTTTAAGTTAACACCAATTACTTAAATATAAATAACTAGTTTTATTACCTAGGTAATATATGAAATTGTTATATTATATGTGTATAATTTTTTAAAATTATAATTTTTTGTTCATTTTGATATTTTTTATAAGATTTTCTAATTAGATTTATGCAAAAAGATAGCTTAATTACTTTCTACTTTAATTATCTTAGATGAAAAATATTAAAAAAAATCATAAAAATTAACTTTATTTTGTAACATTTAATATATCTAGTGTTTAACAGGATATAAAAAAAATATAATAATAACTATGAAGATATAAAATTTGAAGTATTTGATTAAGGCTAAAAATATTTTAAATTAAATATTTATTAGAGTATTTGTTCATTATAATAGGTAAATAAGTATAATTAAAATTTAATTAATTTAAAAAATATTAACAATTTGAATATGTTATGATATATAATTTTCATTAATCACACTTATTAATAGGTAAATCATAAATTAGTAAAGAAATTAAAATTACATAATCTCTGACACTATTGCATACAAAGATTTTGACTTTTGGAAATGTAATTCTATGATATAATTTATGTGAGAAAGAAAAATAAACGTAATTGAATTTTACTTTACTAATGCTAATTAATTAAGCTTGTTTAATGGCTCCAGTGAGATGAACCAAAGTTAAAGTATTGATAAAGAAAAAATATATATGGGAGGAATCATAATAGTTATGTAATTGGATTTTATGGAAAAAAATAATTAAAAACACACATTTAAAACATATTTTATTTTTTAAATTAACTAATGATTATAGTTAATAATAAAATATTTGGATATAAATAAGAGTGGCAATAGACAACTAGTTTAACTATGAATAAGGAATAATTATCTAATAGTGGTTATTTTAAACAAATTAAATGAAAATTTGTTGGAGTAGATTGACACTAGATAAATAAGATTGAGAATAAACTCACCCTAATTTGTTTACACTGAATTATTTGGTTGATAATTTATAACAAAAACTCAGCTTTCTCCTTTTAACTTGTCAGAATGTAGGAAAAATTGGAATATGTAATGTAGTAAAGATTTGACTCTAATTTATAAAGATAATATTTGCCTCTCCTCCTTTTACTTATTCAAGTTGGGAATAGCATAAAATGAGAAGCTATAACTCTCTTTTTATTTCTCCTGGAGCTTGTTTTGTTAGGGCTAGTCCCTCGCTTGATTACCAAAAAGAGAAAGATACTAGTATATATTTTTACTTTAATATATACTTATTATATGTGGTAAATCAATTTAATCATATTATAAATATATTTCAAAAATTTCTCCAATAATTTTGTTTATGTATTTAATATATATATATATATATATATATATATAACATATCAAATTTTTTTCATGTTATTTATTAATATGACAAAAATAAAATTAATAAATTTTCATAAATACTAATGAGTCTTGTCATAATCAATTTTTTATCTTTCATAATATAATCATCTTATACTATTTAATAATATGAGAAAGTCCATATATATATAGTTTCAATTCGATCTTGATTTGACAGCGATTAAAATTTAAAACCTTAAACTTGTTATTTTATCAATTCAATCAACTATTCAAATTTTAAAATATTAATATTCTTAATTCGAATTCACTAGTAATAATGTTAGTAATTTTGTTTTAAACGAAAAATTATGATTAATTCATTAAGAATGGGTTAGTAATAAATAATTTAAATAGTTTGCAATAGTGATAATTTCAAAAATTTGTGCCACTATTATTATTAAAAAATGATTACATTCGATGCCTTTCCATTTTTTATTTTTTGCATACGTCATGTGAATTGCCTTTTATTGGTCACAATTATGTTAACCCGTCATATTTTCTAACTGTTACACTCGGAATTTCAGGGAAAAGAACTTGTTTGTGACCTCAAGATATTTATTATTCCGAACTTGAAAAGTACATACTCTTGAGAGAATTACATTTATTATTTAGTTTGAATGTATGTTTTTCTTTCTTTTTTCCCTTTTATTTACATTGGTTAACTTTTCTAGGTTGATATATATATATATATATTTCTACCTTAGTTTAAGATTTTAAAATCAACAACTTGTACAAGTTGAAAATAAAGTAAACGTTTATATTTTTTCCTGATATCAAAGGTCTTTTAATGTTGATTAAGATCATCAAAGTAATCATATTAAATTAGTCATTCAACAAATAAAATTAATAATATTAATTATTATTAAAAAATTAATCTTATAGTATTCATTTATGATAAAATACACCATAAAAAATTGAATATAATATCATGAAAAGTACCAGGACATGCCAGCAATAGCCTTCCATATTTGGGCATTTAGATGAAAAAACAAAACAAAATCCCTACGGTACGCGTGTTGCCTTGCGGACTACAGTGAGTACAGTGATCCTGGAAAAAGAACAAATGCGCAAACAGACAGTATTGCTATAAGTATCGTTTGGTGTCGGCGAAGAATTGAAACCTACAACAATCATTCAAAATCGCTTGCTCTGTTTCTCAGTTGCTTAATAAATAAATAATAATGGGCTACGAGTTCTCCCACGTTCCCACCACCAGTAAATGGCTAGGCTTCGTGACCGCCGTTTGGATTCAAGCTATCTCCGGCAACAACTACACTTTCTCCAATTACTCCGATGCTCTCAAATCCCTCATGCATCTCACCCAGATTGAGCTCAATAGTCTCTCAGTCGCCAAAGATGTTGGCAAGGCTTTTGGCCTTCTTGCAGGCCTTGCTTCTGACCGATTCCCCACCTGGGCAATTCTCCTCATTGGCTCTCTCGAAGGTCTCCTAGGCTACGGCGTTCAGTGGCTTGTTGTCAGTCAAAGAATTCAACCCCTTCCTTACTGGCAGGTAATCATCAACTTTCAGTTTCAAGCACAACCATTTCTAGAAAAAACAGAAATCAATCATAACATAAGTAAAGGTTGCTCCTTTCATTGCATTTGAGAATGCATTTGCTCTAACTAACAGATCCTTACTTGCTCAAAATACAGATGTGCATATTTCTTTGCATGGGAGGCAACAGCACAACGTGGATGAACACAGCGGTTTTGGTCACTTGCATACGCAACTTCCGGAGAAACAGAGGCCCTGTTTCTGGCATTCTCAAAGGGTTTGTGGGCTTGAGCACTGCCATATTCACTGACCTCTGCTCTGCTCTCTTCGCCGACGACCCTGCTTCCTTCCTCCTCATGCTTTCCATCGTCCCATTCGCCGTTTGCCTCACCGGTATCTTTTTCCTCCGTGAGGTCCCTCTCGCTAATTCCACCGCCGCCGAAGAAAAAGAAGAGTCCAAGTATTTCGCTCTATTCAATGCCGTCGCCGTCATCGTCGCCGTTTACCTCTTGGCTTTTGGCTTCGTGCCCAACCCCAGCACTTTGGTATCTCGGGTATTCGCTGGCGTTTTGCTCCTTCTGTTGGCGGCGCCGTTGGGAATCCCGGTGCACTCTTACTTAAAAGGGTTTATCTTGGACCGGTTCAAACCGGCCCTGGACGTTGAGGGGCGGGTCACTGAACCGTTGTTGCTTCAAAGTGACGACATGGAGAAGGAAACAGAGGCGGAGAGAGTCAACAAAGCGGCGCAAGACACGGCGGTGGTGATGATAAAGAGGGGACCGGCGGTGGGGGAGGAGCACACGATATTGGAGGCGCTGAGAACCGTGGATTTTTGGATATTGTTTGTCTCTTTTCTGTGTGGGGTTGGAACGGGTTTGGCCGTTATGAACAACATGGGTCAAATCGGGTTGGCGATGGGTTACACGGACGTGTCCATCTTTGTCTCCTTGACCAGTGTGTGGGGCTTTTTTGGACGGATAATCTCGGGTTCGGTTTCGGAGCACTTCATCAAGTAAGTAAAAGTTAATAAACATTGTAATATAAAATATCTGCATTCTTTTAGGTCTACCTGGGGGATTAAAAAAAATTTAGAAATTGAATTTGGTTCTTTATATGAAATATTATTTCGTCTTTTAATTATATTTAATATTAAAAAAATTAATTTAATGTTAAAAAATAATTTTAAAAGATTAATTTAATATTAAAAAATTATTTTGATATAAAAAATTATATTATATATATATTTTTAAATATTAATTTGAGTTTTTTTTTTACCACTTTCTAATGCACATTGACTTTCTTTTTATACTGTTACCCAAAGAGAAGTTTCGTGGAATTTGCCTTCGTTTTTTCTTCTCTTCTTGTGTGGAATTTTTACTCGCATCTTATTCTTTTAACATTCGAATGTTACTTTCGGTGGCAGGCAGAGATAACTTTGGTGGAAATTAAGTTGTGTTTGCAAAATTGGACTTTATCGCTGACATGATGTGATGGGCTTTAGTTGGTCAAACGTCTTTTTTAAAACTTATGAATTTAACATTTTGATTCGACGCTTGAAAAATATGCAATAGACTCGTTTGGTAGGAGAGAAATGAAAAAAATAAAAATAAAAATAAAAAAATAAGAAAAAAATAAAAAGTTTTATTTTTGGTTAGAAGAGAAATAGAAAAGAAAAAATAATAATGGGTTTATACTTTTTTATTTTTCTTCAAAAATAATAAAAATAAGTAAAGATAAAAATTTGACTAATATATTATTTTTTTTGTTATTTTATAAATAAATAAATAGGGGTAAATATGTATTTCTAATAAAATTTAATTTTCTTTCTTTCTTATTTCTTTTCTAATTCTCTTAATCCAAACAATTTAAAAATCTATTCATTTTTTACTCTATTTCTCTTCTCCTTATTTCTTTTCACTCTATTTCTCTCATAATTCAAACAAAGCTTTAATGTTTGAAGTGTTTGATGTAATTTTGAAAAGGTATAAAGGAATAAAGTTGTATTTTTATCATTAGCTCTAACTTTTAGTTTAGTGATAAACATTTGATTTA
Source organism: Styphnolobium japonicum (assembly GCA_023212625.1). Lineage (NCBI taxonomy): Eukaryota > Viridiplantae > Streptophyta > Magnoliopsida > Fabales > Fabaceae > Styphnolobium > Styphnolobium japonicum. Next base: position 59,450,284 of record JALBWW010000003.1, on the reverse strand, counting down.
ACAAGTGATATTAGATCAAGGTCATAGGTTTAAATCTTTCAAGTGACATTGGAAAGAGATTGTTGATTTTTTTTTGTCAGCGTCTTTCTTAAAATTTGTGAACTTAACATCTCGATTAATGACTCCTATAATGAATTTCTTAATGTTCTTTTGAAAAGTTATAAAAATATAAAGTTATATTCTTACTATCAATTATAACTTTTAAATTAGTGATAAGCGCTTGATAGGTGAGATTTTGGTTTGAAAATTGTTAGAAGATTCAAAATGTCAAATGTTTAAAGATATATCTTTAAGTTTATGCCTAATTTACAACTCAAATTGCTAATGTAAATTCATTATTAGATATCTTCAACTTATGTAAGGTTTTGTTTGGAATCTATTGAAAATGAAATTGATTTGATTTAAAAATTAAATTTTATGTTTAAAACTCATTATAAAAAATTTAATTTGATCTGATTTGAGAATTTTTATGTTTAGAATTCATTAAAAAAGAAATTAATTTTATTATTATTTTTAATCTTATATTATTGTAAATAATATTTTTAATAAGGGTAAAATAATTAATTTAAATAATTCAATTTAAAATTAAATCAAACCTACTTAAATTTATCTAAATTTGAGTGTATTTCTACACATAATTTAAATCAAAATAATTTTAAAATCAAATTAAATCTTATTTTTTAACATTCTAAACACACGAATCAACGTTAGATCCTCAAAGTAATGCAAGATTATGGTGTGGAAATATATACGTTAGTGATAGATTGTCCTATATTTTGTGTGATCTTGTGTGGCGAGAATGATGGTTATAAATTTTGACTAAGGCGAGAATGATGGTTATAAATTTTGACTAGTATTGTTTGTTCATGAAGTTTAAACTAACTGTATGATATTCTTTTTTCAAATTTTCCTGTTTGCAGGAAAGCTGCAACGCCTAGACCTCTTTGGAATGCAGCGTCTCAGCTTCTGATGGCTGTGGGATACATACTCTTGGCCATGGCTATGCCCGGTTCTCTTTACATAGGGTCTGCAGTAGTTGGCATATGCTATGGAGTCAGGCTTGCCATTACAGTCCCGACAGCCTCTGAGTTATTTGGCCTCAAATATTATGGCCTCATCTACAACATTCTCATCCTCAACCTTCCCCTTGGCTCTTTCCTCTTTTCTGGTCTGCTTGCTGGCATACTATATGATATGGAGGCAACTACCACGGCAGGAGGAGGCAACACTTGTGTTGGAGCTCATTGTTACAGACTAGTATTTATAATCATGACTGCAGCATGTATTGTTGGGTTCTTCTTAGACATTCTGTTGTCAATCAGAACCAAGAATGTTTACAACAAGATTTCATTGAGCAAAAAATCCAAGAAATCCTCAGTGACATCAAATAGCCGATGACCCGGAATGGAACATATAAGATGGTATAATAATCCTGGGATTGACGAGCTTTTTGCTCAATGATATCCTATTTTCCACCAGTAGGGTAAACAACAGCCAATCAGATGGTTAATTCTTCTTCTTTTTTTTTTTTTTATAAAGGCGGGCTATTTGTATGTAATTCCATTTTCGTGCCTCTGTGTTATCAATAATTGGTTTTCATGATATGTTTGCAAGAATCAGTGAGAGTTCTTTTAGTTAAAATTTGGGGAGAAGAGAATATTGCGTAGTTTTTTTGGTAGATGAAAATATTGTGCAGTTTGTTCTGTGGTGAGCTGGTGTTGTGCTATGTTAGATGTTTTCTCATATTCCTTTGTCCGTGTAATTGGTGATAAGAGAGAGACAAGCTAGAAAGTGCCCGTTTAGTCACTACTCCATGAAGGAAAAAAATATTATAACTACAAATTTCTTTATTACAAATTTCTTAACCCTATACTGTAGCATACACAGATCATACAGAACGTCAAGATGATTTAGTTTCAGGGTTACCTGGATGGGAAGATGATGAATCATCTACGATTTTCCAGAAGAGCATCAAAGAGAAAAACAGCAGAATCCTCGATTCGCCGGGCCTTGGTGTGTGCGCTACAGAGAAACTACTCCTCTCCTAGGTGTCAAGCCGCGTGCAGCCTCAATGCAAGAACTACAATCGCAACCCTAAATTAATGCGCTCTCCAAAGGCATGAAAAATGGGCCTCGCTTGCCCATCATAGCGGCCAATACATGTGCCTACCACACTAAACCCACGAACAAAACGCGCCAATAAGAATGCGCCCAATAACCATCGGGACGATCACACCGGGCCAACAACAATAATAACAATATGCTCTAATAGTTTTGACATCTAATTAACTGAAGTTTTAAGAAATAACACCGATTTATACAAGTCCAAATTAAAATAATCCAACAATCTCCCACTTGACAAGATAAGTCGTGTTGTTCGCTTTGATAAACAATACTCCGACATTACAATACGGCCACAATAAGACGTCAAAATTGAGCGAAAGACCATCAACCATCTGGCCCAAAATGAAACTATAAGTAGCTTAGTAATATAGAAAATCATACCCGATAGAGGCATCGACATCATATATACCAAACACTCATATCTCAAATGACTGGATAAATGTGGATGTGGAATAAGGAAAACATATCAAAATCGCGATCAATCATGCAATTCCAAAACAAACGGCCCCAAGATCCGCTTCAAGATGCTTGCCTAAGATTCAACAAAGTATCTCAAAGATAACACAACGAGACTGGGTCCAAAATGTCTCTAAAATATGCCAAAATTATCATGTATAATCATAAACAAAATTGGCGCAAAATAATAATATCATATGGCATCAACAACAATAATAATGATAATAAGAATAATTTATTCAAGAGTCTGAGACATAATAATAATAAAGTTAATGTTGCTACAAATCACAAAAATAAAACTCCCACTAACCCAAGGCGTTAAAGATCTCACAAGACCCATATGGGTTACATGATCTACAAAGTTTTGACAATTAAACCCTTGGTCAGAGGATTCCGCCACCATAAGTTCCGTAGATATATACTCAATGCAGTCCGAAACTCCCGAACTTTCTCTCTAACAAACATATATTAAGGTCAAAATGCTTTGAACGTTTAGAATTTTTATCACTCGAGAGAAGCTCACTACAAATAGAAGTTATCACAATATATGGTTAGAGGTCCGAGACGCTTCCACAACACCAAACTCAAAAATAAAATTCCTCAACCATATCGCTTAAGTAGTGGCTTCAAAGCATGCCACATACTCGCCTCCATAGTCGGCAGTGGCGTAGTGTCTGCTTGACACTTTTCCATGAAATAGCTCCTCCGCCAACATAAAAACATAACCTGATGTGGATTTATGGTCATCAAAGAGCCCACCATAATCGTGAGTCGAGTAGCCTCGTCACCTCAAGATGATCGCACTTTTAAAGGTGAGCAAATAGTCTTTGGTACCTCGCAGATACCTCATGACTCGCTTAGCGCCTTTGCCAATGACCCACACCTGGTTTACTCAAGTATCTTCCAAGTACACTAATAGCAAAGGCTATATCGTGGACGGTACAAACTCGAGCATACATAAGATCGCCTACAATGGGAAGCATATGGAACCTTCTCCATTTCACTTCTTTCTTTATCATTCCGAGGACACCGGGTATTAGGCAGTCTCTCACCCTTTTGAATGGGTGCAAAGACACCTGATTGCAAGATTTCATGTTGAACCCGCTTCAAAACTCTTTCAATGTAGTTTTTCCGAGATAAGCCAAGAACCCCACGAGATCCGTCACGAATAATCTCAATGCCCAAAACAAAGGAAGCATCACCAAGATCCTTCATATCAAAACGGGTCGTTAACAACTCGCTAGTCTCAAACAGTAAAATTCAAATCATTACTAGCCAGGAGAATGCTATCAACATACAAGACAAGTATTATAAATCTACTCCCACTATTCTTCGTGATAGATACATTGATCAACTCGTATTTTCTCCAAGCCAAGAGAGCAGATAACCTCATCAAACTTCGTGATACCATTGCCTGTAGGCCTCTGCTTTAATCCATAAATGGATCTATGCAACTTACATACAAGATGCTCTTTACCCTCTTCCTTGAAAAACCATCAGCCGGTCCATGTACACATCTTCATATAAGTCACCATTGAGGAAGGCGCTTTGACATCCATCCGATGTAGCTCTAAATCAAAAATGAGCCACCAAAGCCATCACAACTCTAAAAGAGTCTTTAGTGGAGACCGGAGAAAAAGTCTCCTTGAAATCAATGCCTTCCTCCTGGTTGTAGCCTTTAGCAACAAGTCCCGCCTTATACCTTTCTATCTCACCTGCATCTCTCTGGTCTTAAAGACCCATTTACACCCAACAGCCTTACTCGGCAGCAGTAACTCCACCAACTCCCAAACATTATTCTTCTTCATAGAAGCCGCTCATCCTCCATGGCTATCAACCATCACGAACCATGAGAGCCGTAATAAATGCCTCTTGAAAATTAACAGTGATCGCAGTCCCCATCTCAATTAAATTCATGCTCCCAAGTAAACAAAATAATCTCTAAATTTGGTGGGTCCAAGAGGCTTGGGAAGCCTCCTCTCGATCTTCTCGGGTGGAGCCAAGTCTACAGCCTTGGTTTTGTTCATCATTATCATCCTGCTGGTAGAGTAATGTCAACATCATCGACCTGATCAACAATGTCATTATGAGTCACCACCTGTGTCTCCACCTCTCGAAAAGGGGAATAATGGGTGTAGGAACAACAACACTCTCATCTCTCAAGTCAACAATGCGAGGCTCAAGACTCCCACCATGCTCCATCTCATTCTCAAAATAAACAAATGATCGTATTCAATAACTCTAGTGGTATGTGAAGGACAATAGAACCTCGGATCCCCTGGAACCAAAGGCAATACCCAATAAAGAAGCCACTAATTGTTTTGGGGTCAAGTTTCTTCAACTCGTGGATTATAAGGTCTCACTTCTCGCTTACAACCCCAAACACGAAAAATGCTTCAAACCGGGTTTTCTACTCGTCATCACCAAAAGAAGTCTCTGGGAACAGACTTTGCTAGGAACATGGTTCAAGATGTATGTAGCTTTAAAGCATCACCCCATAAGAACTCGAAGAGTCGAATGGCTAAGCATACACCTCACCATATCCATAAGGGTGCGATTTCACCTTTCAAAGAACCCCATTTTGTCGAGGAGTGCTAGGCATAGTATATTGTGCCTCTATACCACTATCTTGCAAGAACCTAGCAAAAGGTCCAGGATTTCTTCCACCTCATCATATCCGCCATAGTACTCACCACCCCGCCGACCTAACACATTTTAATCATCTTGCCAAGTTTCAATTCAACAAATGCCTTGAACGCCTTAAAGGCATCTAAAGATTCAGACTTTCTCACGAAGCAAGTCAATCCATCCATGCCTAGAGAAATCATCAATAAAGGTAATGAAATATCTAAAACCACCCATAGCAAGAGGAGTAATGGGTCCACATATATCCGTGTGTGAATCAACTCGCGTAACTTCTTCATTCCCTCGGCAACCCTACTCTTTCTAGTCCCTCAGTGAGTTTCCCTTTACACAATCAACACAAGTATCGAATCAAAATCAAGATTATGCATTATTCTCTCTCGATCAATCTCTCCATTCTCTCCTCGGAAATATGCCCCGTGACGCTTGTGCTACAACATGGAAGAGTTTTCAATAACTCTACCACGCTTCTTTCCAACAACAAGTTGTTGACAATTGAATATTGTTGGTCGTAAGAGGGAAAGAATCTAGTATCTAACAAATACAAACCATCACACAAATTTCCAACCAACAACAATGTAATCATAGGACAAAGAAACCCTTTATTATCAAGGAAAAGAGTAGCCACAATCATCCAAAACTAAACAAATCAAATTCCTTCATCAAGGTACAAAAACAAGTTGTCTTTCAAATTTAAAACATGTCCAGTAGACAACTATAAGGAAACAACTCCTATGTGCTCCACTTTCGCACTAGCTCCATTCCCAACAGTGATCATCAACTCTCCTTCATTTGGCATCCGCCTGCTTTTGAACTCCTGCAAGGAGTTTGTAACATGAATAGTAGCACCAGTTTCAAACCACCATGTATGGGAAGGAACATCAACAAGGTTTGATTCAAAACATACTAGAGCCAAGGGGTTACCTTTCTTCTTCTCAAGCCAGTTCTTAAACTTCCAACACCGCTTGTCGTGCCCAATCATGTCACGTAACTTGCACTTTCCATTGAACCGAAACTGGCTTTTGCGTAATTCTCCTGCACGTTGCTCAAATTGCTGATCAGAATGTTGCCCAGAATCGCCACTCCCCTTCTTCTTAAACTGAAACTTTCTGCCCTTATTCTTATGAAACTTCTTCTTGTCTTTACCCTTGTGAGAAGTAAATTGCACACTATGAGACTTGCCCTTCTTCATTGTCTCCTCCTCTTGAGTGAGGATGGAAATCAACTCATCAATACTCCATTCATTTTGCTGGGCATTATAGGAGGTTCTCAGCACATCAAACTGAGAAGGAAGAGACTCAAACACCTGCCATATCAGAAAACTCTCTCCCAACTCCACCTTCATAGACTTCAGCTTATTGTACCAGTTCACAAGCTTCATGACATGTTCACGACACCTCCCACTCCATCATATTTAGTCTTTCCCAATAAGGAAAGGTAATGGGCCTTCTCAGCCTTGTCAAACTTCTTGAACTTCACCAATGCCTGAGAAATTCCTTGGCATTTTCAATGTCATGATACTATCCTTTGATTGTCTTGTCCATTGTGTACTTCATTGTCATCAAACACACTTTGTTGGAGTGTGCCCATTTTTCATATTTGGACTTATCAAGAGCAGGAGACACATCTCAGGGGCTTAGGAGGCTCATCCTCATGAGAGCCAAGTCAACATTAGATACTAGCTTAGAATGCTTTGTGAGACTCAACCCAAATTCTCATAATTGGTCTCATTCAGCCTTGTCAAGGCATTCATTTGCATAGGCAATGCTGGATAGGAAGAAACACCAAAAGAAGATTTTATATATATCATCCGCATATCAATATATACATATTAAATTGAATAGAATCATTTGAGCACTCATGTAATTATAATCCCGCCTAAGGGTCCCGAATTATAATACATAAGTAGACTCCCATATACATTAAGATTATGTCCCTAAAGCTAATACCGATAGGATATTGAAAACTCTAAGGCCATAATATTTAATATACTTCACTAAACATCAAGAATCATATCAACAAAGACAAACCGATAGGGTATGTGCATTACTAACACAATTCCTAATGCAAAAATAACATGGTATAATATCAAAATGACACTTTGTCATAATTGGTCCCACGATAGGCGAGCTCACAATCACACAAAATGTCCAAAACAATAATTCTAAAATTATAAAATAATTTCCCAGATTTTATTCTTGCACAAAATTATAAAATATAATAACTCTCAAGTGTTGCACAATATGATAATTATATAATGATTACCTAGAAAATTTTACAATACCCATACAGTGTCATATCTGAGAGTATGAAAAATATAGTATGCCTAATAATGTCAAAATTATACACAAAAAATTTCAGAGGCAAAATCGGAGAGTATCATATATTTTTCATATATACAAAACTAGGATAAAATTAAGAAAAAATATTAAGTGGAAATAAAAATTACCAAAAATAATATCTGGGCGCGTGAAATCCAGAAAATAAAAAAATAAAAAAAAATAACATTTAATGACATCTCACGCGCCTGCACTCGTGCGGTATGTGGGAATGTCACGCGCAGTGGCTATCATCCCGCCTCTACTGCTCGCAACCGGGTCGCGCGATGACCCGCTTCCGCTAGCTGTTCTCAACAATTTGCACTCATTTTTCAACCAAAATTAGGGCTTTTGGTGTCACTGAAATCAGAAAAATGAGATCTACAAAACCCCTATGTTTAATTCGTCAATTATGTCTTTATTTTGTCATGAGCCGAAAACCCTAGAGGAGGGGAAACCTCCATTAACGACGACTCGTAAAGCTTGCTTGGACCAAAAACAGTAGGCTCGAACCGTGTAAGTCAGAGTCATTCAATCATATTCCAACCAATTATTTCACAAATAATGGAGAAACGAAATGGGTTTATTATCTTCCTATATGAATCGATTTTAGGTACCCTAAAATTATGGATCAAGATGTTAATCTCATGTAATTAACAAGTATATGCAGCCACGCATGAGGTTAATTGGCTTTTGATACCAATTGAAGGAAAAATATTATAAATACAAATTTCTTTATTACAAATTTCTTAACCCTATACTCAGAAAGATACATGCATCATCAGGTAACGTCAAGATGATTTAGTTTCGTGGTTACCTGATGGGAAGATGATGAATACCCATGATTTTCCTCGTAGAAAGGTATCAAAGAGAAAACAAGCAGAATCCTCGATTCGTCGCTTCTTGGTGTGTGTGTGTGAGAGAAACTACTCCTCTCCTAGGTGCCGTCCACGGTGTGCAGCCTCAATGGGGCAACTACACCGCAACCCTAGCTAGGAATAGCGACCTCTCCCAAAGGCATGAAAAATGGGTCCTTTCGGCTTCATCATAGCGCCCAATACATGCGCCTACCACACTAAACCCACGTAACAAAATGTGCTCAATAGTAACAGGCCCAATAACCATCAGATGATCACATAATTGGGCCAACAACAATAATAACAATATGCTCTAATAGTTTTGAATCTAATTAATCTGAGTTTTAGTAAAATAACACTGATTTATGCAAGTCCAAATTAAAATAATCCAACACTCCATAGTGTCTAGTCTAGGTCCAAAGTGGCAATCCCATGGTCGTACTAATCTTTGGCATTTCTTCTTGACATTGTATCATATATGTTTTTCTTACTTGACAATGTGTTTGATGAAAGAGGCAGCAGGGAAAATTGATGTGAGAAGAGACTATTAGACTAATAGGAAGTAATGGATCTCCTATGATCCCTAAAAGACGTGCACGTTGATGAAAAAGAGTTAAAAAAAAGTGGATTTTCGCATATCTATAAATCCAAAACTCTGTTTTGTTTAAGTGAAGACAAAGTACTTTTGAAGCCAAAATAAATTACACTCTTTGAAGCCAAACTCTGACCGGGCCGGGGGTACGAGTAATAATAGATCCTTTACTACCTAGTTCATACTTCATAGCCAACAAAAAGTTTTTTTTTAATATTGAAGTATCGCGTTAAATTGCAATTTTTAGTTTTGGCCAATTAATACTTTAATTCAGAATATTAACTTTTGTGTTTATATTACAAAAAACAATTAGAAATAAGAAGTATTTTATTTATGCCAACTTGGCACGAGAGATTGCCAACTACTATAGTAAAAGCATCTATCACTATCCATTGCTTCTAAGTTCCTATTATAATTATGAATATCTTAACATACGCATGCAATTCGTTGAACTATAAATCAAAATCACAACTTGCACCATATCAACATCAAAAGCATTATCTGGTGTTTTGTTTAAAATAGAATTAGCGTTTGCATCTTCTTACTTAAGCATTTTAGTGCTTCTTCTGGCCTTCCCGAAGCTGTCAACATCGACCCTTTCCCCACACCTTGCTCTGTGTATACTGGGAGGGGACGTTATGAAGTTTACGGTAAGCGCCAGAGCAGAAAATTTTGTAGTATATGGTGGTGTCAATAATAATTTACCGAGTTATTGTCATTTGAGTAGTTACGATAATTTATAATAAGAATGTCCTGAATGAATTGGATGGATCATGAGTCATCAGACTCGATTCTTATCCAATGTCCCCAGGAATTCTTGTACCAAACGATAAAGGGAACAAAGAGAAACGAGAGGACAATAGAGAGGTCACTAGTTCCGATCTTGCGCCTCTTCTCTTGGCTTTGCTCTTCTGCTCTGTCGCCATTCCAGTACATTGTAAATAGTCCTCTGGGACCTTTGCATGATTTGTCAATTGTCACCGAAGGAGAAAGTCCCCATCTCCAGTACAATTCTTTTTGGACCCCAATTGCAAAGGTCCAGTTCTATCTCAATCCAGACTTGGGCCAGCCTGAAAACTGAAACAGGGTTGCAAACTGTTGTTTAAAAACTAGAACCGTCAAGATTGTTAAATATATAAATTATTTATATGTTTATACTTAATAACTTAAGTTATTGAGAGAGTTAGTTCATGATATAGTATTAAAGCGTCTAAATGTTCAATCCTTACTGCCTCCATTCTTTTAAATAAAATTGAAGTTTTGCACAAAGCAAAGTATATTATCCATGCTTCGAGTGTAAATAACTCTTGCATGAAAGAGCATATTAAAGATATTAATCATTCATAAGTCTACAACTAATAGCTTAAGTTATTATGTAAGTTAATTCATGAAAATGACAAACAAAGAATATCAGCACCTTCCTTCAATGGGAATTGGGAAGCACCAACATGACAAAAGCGCTACAAGATTTGCCCGTACTCTTTATATGGGGTCCGGTCCAGGGAGCCTCTAATCATAAGGGCACAATGATTTAGCTCCCACGAAGAGGCTGGCAAAGATAACAAGTAACAAATTTTGTGGACTACACAGAAAGCCCAAATGCTATGATGCAAGTCATGTGCATATCAAAATTGATGGCATATCTATATTCTCCTCAAATTTGGTATTGATATGCCTATATGATTGTATTCGTATTTTTGGTGTATCCATAAAAATAGATATTAGATACTTATTGCCCTCAAAATACCGTTACTTGAAAAATTGGAGATACATATTCAAAGTTTATTTTCATCAATTACTTTCTTGAAAACATACTCTCACTTTTATAATATTACCCTCCTCAAAATCATCACATAGAATAACAAACTTTCAATCTCATCAAGCGAGCTATCACAACGGGCAGACGAGAAGGAACGTGGCAAAATGGGGAAGAAGCAAGGCACTAGGGCGAGGGAGAAATAGGGTGGAAGCAAGAGGGAGCAGATGACAAGGGCGTGGAGAAGAAGGAGCAGATGCATGGGGAAAAGGAAGATAAAGGAGCAACGGACTGGATCAGGGTGATGAAGCTTTGCGAGAACAACTTATATACAATGCTGACACACGTTATCTTTTAAAAACTTATATTCAGATTTTGAATGAGATGAAATTAATTTCAAAAAAATTGGTGTGAAAATTCACCAAGTTTAAAATTTTCTTTTACATATATAAATAATTTATTTTATTCAATATACATTATCATACTTATATTTTATTTTATTTTTAAATAGCATATTTATGTATCTATCATGTCATATACTTATAACCGTATCTATGCTACATCTCGAAGAGGAAGGAGAATATAATATTGATGGGTATCAATTCAAGCATGCATGAGCAAAGAGAAAGTGTTAGTCCTGTTTCAAAGAAATCAACAAATCTAGTCAGAACTTGATGTCATGCATCAAAGTGACCAAACACAAACAGGGGAACATACTTCACTTAAAAGGCAAAGATGTAGTCGTCTTCAAAACTTTTCTTCATGTGGTTTTTTGTTGACTCTCATTTCGCTTTTCCCCATTCTGTATTGTCTGAATTGGTAGGTGCCCCTGCTTGAAGCATAGGGCATTTAAAAGGGAGGGGAGCGCTCTACATTGTGCAGCTCGTGGGAGTAAATGGTAATCCACATCCTATGGTCCCAAAAAGAAGAGCGCGTGTTAGTCCTATGGTGTAGGTAATCTATATTCAATGGTCCCTCGAAGCTACATTGATAGGCAAGGAGGTGGTGATGGTATCTCCAGCAGTACCGTTTTGGGAAAATTCAAGCTGGGTTCATTTTTCTTTTCCTTTCTTTACCAAAAGTGAAGTTTTGTGCAGCAGTCTTTGGGTATGACGAATTTCTTTTACTTAAAATTTCAAGCATTTATAAGTTAGCAAGCTATTGCAATATCATAACAGGAAATTAATCGTTAGTTCTTTCTGCCATTTGGGCCGTGACTCCATGAAATTTTAAAACAGCCACCTTCATCCCCATTCACCCAACAACTTATTCCCAAATTGGATAACCTGCTTTCATCCAGAGTTGGTATTGGTAATTAATAAATAGGGTTTCTTTAGTTTAAACAATCAATTAGTGTAGATTCCATGTTATTAATAGAATTGGGCTAGTAAATATAAGAGCGAGACGAATATCCTGAATTCGCTGGCATTTGAAGTTGTTGGGGGTCTTGTATATTATTTAACAGTAATTTTCCATTCATTTATCAATTCTTTGCATTATCTCATTATCTTTTTTGCACTTGAACAGCTATAATACAAGATCCAAGACCCAGATATGAAAGTGCATGATACTTGCACATCAAATATTGTGTGTAAACATTATACCATTTAAATCTCTACATAAAGATTGATTTTATTTCAGTTGAAGAAGGGATCTTCGTGTGTATGGAATGGACCTTGTTCAAAAACTAATCATCTGTGTAAGAAAGTGATGTAAGATGTGGTATAAAAAATGTGCATAAAAAAATCAGTGTATATATATATTATGAGTTTAATTTTTATCCATTGTCAGTGTAAAGATTTTTTACATTGTCATCCAATCATGCGTTGTCAAATTAATAAAAGTGTTGACTATCACAACAAATACTTGAAAAATCTAACTATTTTAATGATTTGGCAACACATGATTGGATGAGAGTGTAAAGAAAGTATAAAAGAAACTTTACACTCACAGTGGATAGAAATTAAATACATATTTTATATATATATATATATGGAGCATATCAAGTGAGAGGAGTGGTTTATTATGAGAGTGAGAGGAGCAAATCTTAACCATTGAATCATCTATGTATGGTCAATATTTGATGTTACTTAAATCTTGACCATACATAGATGATCCAATGGTCAAGATTTGCTCCTCTCACTCTCACAATAAATCACTCCTCTCACTAGATATGTCCCCTATATATATATATATATATATATATATATAGAGAGAGAGAGAGAGAGAGAGAGGAAGAGACTAAAGATTAGGTGAGGATCAATAAGGCCAAATCAGAGAACAACATATTGGTACGTGCTGGGACGTTTAAATGACTAGGACAAATTTGTTACCATCATCAAATCAAATAAATGTTTGTTATGAACGTTGTAAATGAGTCAACGACTGGTAAATTGTTAATCAATGATACAGCAGGAGCATAAATAGTAAAACTTGCCAACTGCAAACCATTATAGAGTGAACCACAGGCTGGTATTCAATAATTAACAGTCACATGAAGCTCTCTTTCACATAGCATGTGAAGCAGAGCACGGGCCTCCTCAGAGGTCCCCTGTTCCCTTGTGATATCACCCCCCCAATCCCATTAACCTCAGAGTACAACCTTTTTGTCGCCTCTCCTAGTTCCCTCCCTTTCCCATGTTTTCTGGGAGACAGTAATAACACGGGGCATTTGTATATATGCTAAACAATTCCTTTCACTGTCTATGACAGTTTTGTTTATCATCAGTAGGCAAGTGACCAGCTCCAATTTCCAAGTCCAAGGATGCAAGATATTGCATTCTTTAGCCTTATATTTTTCTTCCTTCTAATAGAGGCTTCTTTGGTTCATCCTTTATATGGTTCTTATTCTTACTCCCTTCCCTGGTTAATTTTTGAGTGGAAAATCTGAAGTTAATAAGATTCTCAACATTCCGTAATTAGTTTTTCACTATTATGGTTTCTATGTTGCAGATGGACCCCTATATGACTACACTGCTTACACAGAGGTAATTAAAATAAACCCGCTTCAACATAGAACTGGAATTATCACTCTCAACTCTCAATTCGTTTTAAAGACCAATTAAAGCTGTCCGTTCTATGTCAGTGGGTCTTCAATTCATGTTATTGACGGAAAATATGACTTGGTTGACAGTGCAAAGAGCAGCCTGAGGAGCCACTTTACGGAGGAGGAGTTTTCATGAGTGAGCCTCAGTCTCGGGGTGTTGTTGAAGATGGCATTGGCATTGATATGCCTTCACTCGTTCTGCATAACCTCACTCAGGGCACCATCTACTGTTTTTCCAGTTGGGTACACTCTCTCTGTTAACGTTAGGCTACAGGTTTAAGGGGAAAAAAAAGGTTTAAGGAAAAAAAAAAAAAAACTTCCGTTGCCAGGACTTGAACCCGGGTCTCTCGGGTGAGAGCCGAGTATCCTAACCAACTAGACTACAACGGATTGCTTGATGAGGCTGGTGTAGACATAATTTTACCCTAATTTACCCCACTTTTGTTAAAGTTAAATTAGTCTTGTTTGCTCATTGAACTGTTTCCACCTTTTCAATGGTTAGAATTAGGTGCCTTATTGCAAAGTTGTTACATATGATGTTGGTGCCTAATTATATTTTACAGTATGGGTGAGAGTTGAAGGTTCAAGTTCAGCTCTGATAAGGGCCAGCCTGCAAACGGAAAAAGAGACATATGACTGCATTGGGACTGTTTTGGCCAAGCGTGGATGCTGGTCATTTCTCAAGGGTGGATTTGTTCTGGATTCGCCTTCAAGTTTATCTATACTCTTCTTTCAGGTAGCTTGCTTTTTTCCTTTTTTTTTTTATTCAGTAATAAAACTTTCCAGCTTAGTGATTTGCTTCAAGATATTTGGTTTTGTTTCTTTGATTTTGGTAATTTCTGCAGAAAGCGGATGGTGAAGATATCAATATAGATGTAGCTAGCCCATCGCTGCATCCATTTACCGAGCAGCAGTGGAGAATCAATCAACAGTATATAATCAACACTGTGAGTACATTTAACTTTTAACTCCACAATTTCAGCAAGACAATGAAATGCGTAATTGTTTTTTTACCACGCTCAAGTAACCAAACAAAACTGATCAAAAAGTGATGGAGTTGCAAAGACTTTCAAATAGGTAAATCACAATAAAAATAGGGGGGAAAAGGTCCAAGTTTTTAAAGATTAAATTCTTTGTAAGTGGATTCAAATGGACTGAGAAAAAGGGACGTAGATGCTATAGAGTAGAGTGAAGAAGAATTTAATCTTGTTTTCCTTTTGCATTTGACAGCAAAGAAAGCGTGCCGTAACGATTCACGTGTCAGATACTAATGGAAAGAGATTGCAAGGAGCAGCCATCACTATAGAGCAGATCTCAAAAGACTTCCCTATTGGATCTGCAATAGCAAAGACCATTCTTGGCAATTTGCCATATCAGGTTTGTATATTTTATGTACCCCACTAACATATTCCACGAAATTGGAATTAACACAACAAACCTCATTCCTTTGTCCATACAGAATTGGTTTGTGAAGCGATTCAATGCTGCAGTCTTTGAAAATGAGCTCAAATGGTACGCAACAGAGCCTGATCAAGGCAAGGCCAATTACACCATTTCAGACCAGATGCTGCAATTTGTTAGAGAAAACCAAATCATAGCTAGAGGGCACAATATATTCTGGGAAGACCCTAAATACACACCGGCATGGGTTCTTAACCTTACTGGCATCCAGTTACAATCTGCTGTCAATTCCCGAATACAAAGTCTTATGAGCCAATACAAAGAAGAATTCGTACACTGGGATGTCAGCAATGAAATGCTTCATTTTGATTTCTATGAGCAAAGACTTGGACCTGATGCCACGTTGCATTTCTTTGAGACAGCACATAAATCAGACCCATTAGCAACCCTGTTTATGAATGACTTTAATGTTGTGGAAACTTGCAGTGATGTAAATTCTACTGTTGACACTTATATCTCACAGATAAGAGAATTACAACAAAATGGTGTCTTCATGGATGGAATTGGCTTAGAGGGTCACTTCATAGTACCAAATCCTCCCCTTATCAGAGCTATCCTAGACAAGTTGGCAACACTTGGCCTTCCCATTTGGCTTACTGAGGTTGACATAAGCAAGACACTAGATAAAGAGACACAGGTGAGCTAGAGCAAGAGCAAGTTGAGTTCTAGAAAAAATAAAAATAAAAAATTGAATTACCATTTGCTTAATGGAATTTCTTTGCTTTCATTTTCTGTATGTAGGCAATTTATTTGGAAGCAGTGTTGAGGGAAGGCTTCTCACATCCTTCTGTGAATGGGATTATGCTTTGGACCGCACTCCATCCAGAAGGGTGCTATCAAATGTGCCTCACAGACAATGATTTCAGGAACCTCCCAGCAGGTGATGTGGTGGACAAACTTCTTGAAGAGTGGCAAACTGGTCGTGTAGAGGGAGTGACAGATGAGCACGGTTCATATAGCTTTTATGGGTTCTTAGGAGAATATAGAATCAGTGTCAAGTATGGCAACAGAACTAAAGATTCAACCTTCTCGCTCTGTCGAGGTGAAGAAACTAGACATTTTACTATTACACTCTGACTAGTAATTTTATTAATTGAAGCAGCTTAATTTTACCAGAAACTTTAGTTTCATATTCAAATGTTATTATCACCGTCAAAGATGCATGCGGTCATTTGCACTATATAAATGTCAAATCTGTAAACTTATCATTTCAGATGTAGAATGCTTGATCCAAAGTCTATGTTTCCTGATCCAAGTCGCACGCAAAGACGCAATCCGAAGATTGGACTCTTTCTGTAAATAAATTTTTTAAATAATAAACTTTTTTTCCCCCTTTCATTTTCGAGAGAAATTCGCTTATGCAAACCTAGACTTGCCAGTTTAGAGGTGTCAATTGGGCTTAATTTTGGACAGGCCAGGTCGAGTCTATACGGGTTCGGGGGTAGCCTATTAGAACTTCACTTTTGTTTTCGTTTTTATTTTATTTTTTTTGTTTATAACAATAAATTATTGATAAGTAAAACTTTTATGCCAATCCAAGACCATAAAAGTCATGTAGGCTAATTAGATGCAAGTATAACATAATTATATTAAGTGTTAGTAATATAAATAATAAGGATTTATTACATTATTTTTGGCTTAAATAATTTAAGATATATACATAAAATATTTTTTGAATCATAAATTAAAAAATTAGAACAAATAAACATCATATAAAAATGAAAAAAAAAAACTAAGATGTATTCACAAAATTTGACTCTTCTTTTTTCTATTTTAATCCAAAAGAAATTAGTCAAATAAAAAAAATAAATAATAATATAATTAAATAATATAATAATAGAAAATTTTCACAATGTCAGAACAGTGGGATGGTTAAGCCCATTATAATGCGGGCTGGCCTATCACACTGTGATTTAGACTGTAATTTCGGGTCACTCTATCCTACTCTTAGGAGTAGTAATACTTTTAATAAAAATAATAATTTTTATATTAAAATAATAATATAAATAATAATTTAGAAAGGAAATATTATTTTTTAATTATAAAAAATAATAAAAGTACTTGAAGGTAAGAGAACTTGTAAGGTAGGATAGACTAACCCTCTACCTTTGATTTTGTCAAATTATTCGGGTCCGGACCGAATGTCCCAGTTTGATACCCCTACTCGCCATCCCACATGGAGAGTTCTATGAAGATGCCATCCCACATGGAGCGTTCTATAAAGGTGAAAATTCAAGAATTTTGGACGGGAAGTCTTGATGGGATTTTGGTATCAGTTCTATTCGGGAATCTGATTAACGATAAGAATGAAGGACCCACATGCTTTGCACTTTACAGAATACATCTACTGATCTACGTTTCCAAAAGGCATCCATAATTGCAACGAGATTGTGAAGAATATGAAGCGTTCTACTATGTAGTTATAGGAAAATGGAGGATGGATACTCCATCAAAATTATTTATTATAATTGATTTTATTTTATTTTTATTTAAGGCTTAACTTTTCATATTTTTACACTTTAGTTCATGATATTTTTATTTACTTTTTTTGCTGTATGATTTAAAAATAATTTTATTAAGAGTAAATACTTATTTTAATTATTAAAATATACAAGTAATATCAGTTTAGTCTTCTAATAATTATATGACATCAAATTTGTCTCTTAGAAGATCATTTTGTGCCACTAAAGGACTAATTTGATGTCAAAAAATATATTAAATGACCAATTTGATGTCAAAAATAAATATTGAAAGACTAATTTGATGTCAAAAATGAATATTGAATGACCAATTTGATGTCACAAATTATTAGATGACTAAATTAATATTACTCGTATTTTTAGAAAACTAAAATAAGTTTTTACTTTTTTATTAATTGTAATAATTTTTTCTTATTTCTTTTTGTTTAATACATAAAAATTAAATTTATTTTTTGTCTACATAAAATGTTTTCTACTATGCCATGGAAAAATTAGTTTATTTTTAATTTATTTTTCATAAAAATTAAATTAAAATTTGTTTCCTTTATCACCATTTTGATATTTTATTTTATGTTTAATGATTTTCATAAAAATAAAACTTAATATATAAAGAATTTTTTAATATGTATTATTTATTTTTCATGAAATATAAATATAATTTATAATTAATAAAATATTTATTTTGTATTTTTCTATAATACATATTTTATTATCTTTCTTATAATAAAGGTTAATATATATATATATGTTAATGGTGGAACTACCAATCCGGCCATAGATTAAAAACTAAAAATTAAAAAAATTAAAATTAAAATAAGTTATATGTTGATTGTCATAAAAAAAGAGAGAAAAGGATAAAGTTGTTAATTAAGAAATATATATATATATATATATATATATATATTAATTCATGGCATGAATGAAATGAACTTTTTTTTAAAAAAAATATTTTTGACTCAAAATGTATTTTATTTTTACTTTTCAAATTTTGTTTATAATAGTTTAAAAATTATAAATGAAATTTTTTTTTATGAAATTAAATTAAAAAGTGATATTTTTATTTTATTACTATATAAAATTTTAATCCTTTATTTAAAATAAAATATATTTCCTTGACGGGACTAACTGTAAATATATCTATAATATATATATATATATATATAGTTTTAAACATATATATTAATTCGTAGGAAATTTGTTTTAGATATTTTATGAAATTTTTTTTATTTTTTTAAAATAATTATAGCATGACAGAATTAGTAATATGTTTTGCATTTTTTTAAAATTTTTTTAATATACCATCGTAAGGAATTTTTTTTTTTGTAATATTTTATTTCAAGATTGTCATTGAATTTTTTTTTTGAATTATTTTGATGTGTTACCATGAAAATTTTTATTTTTTATTTACTTTCATATGTTAATTTTATTTTTTTAGTCAAAAATATTCATAGACTATTTTATTTTTTAAAAAAAATTAATTAAACTTAAGCCATGATGAATTTCATTTTACTTTTACATTGTATTTTTTTTATTAAATCAAAATAAATTTTATTTTATTGAATGCAAGACGTCTTAAGCTTTTTTATTTTTATTTATTTAAAGTTTTATATTATTGTTTAAACTTAATTCAAGAGTTGTAATTCCCATCATGGAAAATGACTAAAATAAAAGTTTGAGAATAAATAAAAATGGATTTTTTTTCAAATTGCATTTTAACTTTTTCAATCAGTTTACTATTTAATTTTCAGCTGTTAGTTTTTTTTTCATGATTTAATTATTATTAACCAATGATAAATATTAAATGATACATCAATACACTCGTTTTTTTAAAGTGTCGCCTTAAATAACCAGGCAAAACTATAGAGAAGTATCCAATTTTTGGGTTTCAAATTCTCTAACTCAAGACTTGTGGCCTGAATTTCTAGCAAAAGAAAATGTTTGAAAAACTAAGCAAGCATGATAAACACGAGTCGTAGCACAAGTGAAGGAAAATGATTCTTGCAAATTATTTTATATTTATATCATTTTTTACATTAAAATCTTGTTCAGAAATTGTTTTGTAAATGATTTCAATGAAACTCACATATATAACTAATCCCACAAAATCACAACACTGAGCAAGCACGCTGCATCTGATAACCTACCAGGCTACCACACTGCGGTGCAGTCTCAGTGATGCATGCATACCGGTGTGAAATTCAGTTGTGTGAAACGACCACGTTTCTCTTCAGTCAAACCAACGGATTCTCTGCTTACATCAAGAGGGGTAAGCGATGACAGCAAAATCTTAAATTAGTCTTAAGTCACTATATATTAAGAAACACCTTCGTGGTAGGTCCCCCGACTTGCAGCATTTGTACGACATGATCCTTCTTTTTGAAAATTGCTGAAGAAAATTTTGAAGACCTTTAATTACAACGCCAATTAGAAGGATGACAACTAAGAATAGTTTCAACTTTCAACAAGATATGATCTTTTCATGGACTTCTTGATAATAAATGGATATAAAAATGGCGAATTTACACTAGCACTGGGGCGTTTTGGCTCTATACTATACTGAAACTAATGATTGAAGTTATTGTTCTGCAAATTGCAATATTCCACTCTCAGGCCTCAATTTTCCTTTTTCGTGTTCTACCCACAAGTTCATTTATCTCACCAAATGCATCTCAAAATTCCTTCTTCCATAGCAGACAAAACGCAAAAGCCAAGCAAAGTAGCAAACTACTTGTGCTACCCGCAAAGTGAACCCCACCTCAGCTTCTTTTCAGAAACCTTTCTCTCTCTTCTCTTTGCTGAGTAACCAAAATCAAAGCCACAGCACATGTATTAATATTGATATTATACATGTGAAACCAACAAAGCTAACCCAAAATTGCAGAAATTTGTTTGCTTTATAAACCCCAACAATCATATAACCTGAAAAGCTTCGATGGGAGAGATAAATACTTCCAAGATGAATATAAAAACAAACACTTTTTTTTTAAAACCACAAGACTAGTTCATACTCGGGATTCAACTCAGCGTGTTTTCAATAGAAATCAAACTTTTGCTAGAAACATGGATTTTTGTTTTTTTGTTTTTTTTAATATCGAAGTGGGTTGGTTGTTTACGATCAGGAATAATTTGCCAGCTTTACTAGCAAAGCCAAAATTCATGAACCCATTAAACCCGCAAAAATCCACTACCCATTTACAATTAACAAGAAAAAGCAATGAGAATGCTGCTGCAGCTAGATCAAGGAGAGAACAAGCAAAAAGCTAACAGAGACAGAGTAGAGAAACGCAGAGAAGGAGAACGTCCTGGGAGAGTCTCCCATGGCCAAATCAGCTAAATATGACCCATCTGATAGCATGGCCTCTCTAGATCCTGAACTCGACCTTGAACCATCAACCGAATACCCAAGACCAGGGTCCGTACCCGTGGATCCCCCTGTCACTCCGGATCCTATCCCTGACCCTGGTGACGTTGTCGTGGTCACGGGGCCTGTATCTCGTGAAGATTTTTGACTGCAAAGCAAAACCAAACATTGAGACAATCACCATCAATTTCTCAATGAGAAAAATAAAGTACTAGTCGGATTCTTGTCAAATAGTTGGTAATTCTTGTTCTTACTGAGTGACATATTCATCAACATCAATAGCAAAACCAGCTACCATTTATATTAAGACCCACTTATTATTCCAAGTTTCTAACCAACAATTGATAATTTCTTAATGACATAAGCATTAAAAAGTTCACCTTTAGCCGTATGGTACAGCCACCGACTACTCTGGTACTGGAATTTCACAAAAATAAAATAAAAAAGTAGTGATCCGGTTACAAGTTGCAGTTTGAGATATGCATTCTAAATGCAGGAATAACAGATAACAAAATCATCTTAGAATGAGTAAAATATTGAGGAATCACCGAACACTTCTGCAACAATACAACGATTGGCATGAAACAAACAATTAGAAATAGAGTGGGAAAAGAAAAGAAAAAAAGTCTCATTTACCTTGGAGAAGAAGGACAGAAGGTAACCGTATAATCGGCACCAGCACAAGTAAACGTACTCGAAGCATCATCGTAAGCATAGCTATACGAGCTCGGACATGCAGCCTTGAACATTTCGGAGTACACAGAGGGTCTACATGTCGCCGGCGAACTATACGTGCCGCTGCAGCAATATTCAGGGCTACCAAAGGCTTCACACGCGCTCTTGCACGCGCTTCCGTCACCAGCTTTCAACTCCTCCGGGCATTGACGGCTGAGATCCGAAGTGCACCCGGTTGAAGCACACAGACCCGACCCGCCTGAACCTTCTACGATCATGGGGAGATTGTAGCCATCGACAAGGCTTACGTCGTAAAAGTCTTGGCCGACAGTGCCAAGTGTGAACTCGGCTAGTGTCACAGGTGGGGAAGCTCCGGCACCGTTGCATTCGAGCTGGCCGGAACCGCAGTCGCCGGTGAGGCAGGATCCGGATCCAGATCCATCGAAATTGCAACCGGTTCGGCCCCAGAATCGACCGGACCAGCCGGTGGGAGCTTGGAAGGAGGTGGATGTGTCCTTGGGGAGCTCGAATCCTGTGGTGTCGAGCGTTGGGCTACCCGCATTTGCAAGAATACCTGGCCACACTGTGTAGTCGCATTTGTTTACAAATGTAAACGTTGTTCCCATAACACCTGACAAGTGACAAGAGTAAGAACTGGTAAGTGTGTTTAAGCCAAATCAAAACCACGTATACTCTTAGAAGAATAACTAAAGAGCGTGTTTTTACCTGCTGGAGTGACGAACAGCAGGGCACAGCTAAGAATGAAGGTGAAGTGACAGCAGGCGAAGGGATCCATATGTGGATGTAGTGCTATTTGGGTAGAAAGCAAAGGAGTAGTGTAAGAGATTTACAAATGCGTTAACTTATATATGTTACTTATGGTGCAGATTGAAATGGGAAGGAGATCCGCGATGGTTGCAATGGTGAGCTGAGACGGTGGTTGTGAAGAGAGAGGTGAATGCATATGCAGGCTTCACGTCCCGTTCCTTGTCAATAGTACTAGGATTCCCAAATGGATGATGGAGGAGGGTTTGGATGGGATTAGGATCCTACCATGTAATGAGTAACATGAAATGGTTATGAAAAAGATAAAAACAAAAAAGTAAAATGAATAGACTTTTACAAAAATACTAATAGATTTTATTATAATAAAATTTATAATATCACCGTCGCTAGAGTGGATCCAACTGCGTTTGGATGTTCATGGATTTGTCGCTCATTGCCATGAAACGACGAAAAGTGTTTCAGGGAAAAAGCACAAGTAGGAGACAGGTATGTTACCAAGTAGCTAAGCTCGTATCCAAAAATTAATTAATAAATAGATTTAATTTTCATGGTATATTATTATTAAACATTTTTATAAATTATAATATCATTAAATTATATATTAATTATTAACCCATATTAAAATAATTTTATTAAATTAAACTATATAATGATATAAAATTATATATTAATTATAAATTAAAATTAAACTCTTCATAAATAATCATATTATCCTTTTGATTGGATGGAGAGAAATTGGGGTGAAGAGAAATTAAATAAAAAAATGTACTTTTTTCATTTAAAAAAGTTAAGAAAATAAAAAAGAAAAAAAATAATATAGGTCCTATAAAAAAAATTTCTTTACTCATATGAGAAAAAATTGAGATAAAAATTGAACTCAAGCAAGTAAACAAGAGTGAAATTCAGTCACCAAAATTTAACATTTTGAAAAAATGATTAAAAGATTGTCAAAAAAAATATCTTTTAATTTTTAAATAAAATTAATTAAATATTTAATTAATATAACTAATAAATTACATATAATTAATTACATATTACATACAATTAATTACATATTAAGTATTAAAATAAAAATAAATTATTAATTAAATAAAAATAAATTATTAATTAAATATATATAAATTATTAATTAAATATTTAATTAATTTTATCTAAAAATTAAATAAAAATATTTTTCAACCAATCTTTTATTTCATTGTCCCTATCATTTTTCAAGTAAAATCTTGTAAAGTAGAGAACCCTTTCAAAAAATTAAGAGAATATGAAGGAAGTACTTTTAAAAATCCCAAAATGATGGCCAACCATTGGCAAATTAGACCAGAAATGCAAAGCTGGCCTTTGACAAATTTGAAGGAATCTCTAACGAGAATTACAAAGAGCAAAGAAATCCCCAAAACGGTCAATAAATATTTGGTCAAAATGCAAAAAATTCATTTCGTTTATGGTGTTGAGGATGAGATGAGAGAGAGGGCGTCATAGCCTTTAACGACCAGGGATGGGCATGGGAAATGGTATAAAGTTTTCAATTTTTTCCACAATTTTGGCGGGCTAGTTTTGAAACTGAAGTTCTTTTGTTTTCTCCCAGAAACTTCTACTTCATTTCACTCGGTAAAAAAGTTTCTGCCAAATTCCACTCCAGGCCAAAAACAATGAACAACGAAAACCCATAATTACAGAGAGTAATGAATGGGGAAGTTG
This sequence comes from Styphnolobium japonicum, assembly GCA_023212625.1. Taxonomy (NCBI): domain Eukaryota; kingdom Viridiplantae; phylum Streptophyta; class Magnoliopsida; order Fabales; family Fabaceae; genus Styphnolobium; species Styphnolobium japonicum. The sequence continues at coordinate 59,426,031 of JALBWW010000003.1, read as the reverse complement.
CAGAGAGGGTAATGATTGGGGAAGGCTAAATGGTAGTGATTGAAGGGATGCAGTAGGGTGCGCAACGCAGAGAAGAGATGAGTCCCACTCAGATTCTCTCATGCTGCTGCAGAGTAGTATCAATGCTAATGTGAAAGGGTTTTTTTTTTCACCTATTTTCTTTCTCTTTTATTTTATTTTCAACCACACGTATAAAGTGAAAGCATACTTTTCTTCTTATTTTTTATTATTTTCATTTTTTTATTTTTTCTCCTTAACAAAACAAAGAATAAATTAAAAAGGATGCTAAATGCTTGATTTATTTAAATTTTAAATACTTTCATAATAAAAAATTATTTTTTCTTCATTAAATTATTTTAAATATATAATATTATGCAAACTTTCTATTTAAAAAAAATTAAAGACATTAAGAACAAAAACGTAATTTTCATTTTCGTTCATTTGAATTATTTATATTTTGTTTGTTTTTTTTTAAATTTAACGCAAACAGAAAGAAAACATGTTTTTTTTAAGTATTTTAAAAAGGAAGCATTTTTTTTATTTGTACGTCCATTTGCGTTGTATAATTGGACAGCTGTAAAAAACAAATGTGCCATTAATTATTAGATTTAATTTTTATTTACTGTTAGTGTAAAAAAAATTTATATTGTCATCTAATTATGTGTTGTCAAATCATTAAAATAGTTAGACTTTCTAGATAATTATTGTAATAGTTAACTTTTTTACTGATTTAATATTAGATGACAATGTAAAATTTTTTTACACTAATAGTAAATAAAAATTAAATTTTTAATTATTTGTGTTTTTTCTTTCATTTTCTTACGTACCAAACTCCAAGGCTTTTTTGTCTATTAGGTGCAAAAAAAAACCCTGTTATAATGCGGTTCTAAGATTAATTTTTAAATAAGTGTAGAATTTAGAGTGAGTCCTAATTATAAATCACAATTTATATAAGTCGTAATTATGAGTTATGGGATTAATTAATTTATTTTTTCATCAAACCCACGATTTAAGACTTGGGTTCAGATTTACATTAAGCCAAAACACACACACCACATATAACATGGGTACGTAAGAATGACTCCTCATCTAGAAGATTGTGATTGGTGGCATGGTGTGGTGTAGGGGAAATGACCAGTTTCCCCTTGGAATATTGATTTGAGTCAAGTCACGAAAATGTTTCATGCACCTTACTCCCTTGCCTTTCCTTCTACCATGTCCAAACACACGTCATTCAAAGATTAAAGATTAACCAGTAATTAGTCACTAGTCGGTACTCAGTACTATGGGGTACAATTTGGTTGACGGCCCTCTTCACTTCCACAATGATGGTATACTTTCCTTTTACATTTTCTTTCACCTTGGCCTTCAACTTCGCCACAACTTTCTAGATAAGGAGTCATTCTTATATTCCCACTTCCCATGTTGCATGTGGTGTGCATGGTTTGGATTAATGTAAATCTGAACTAAAGTCAGAAGTGTAGTAATTAATAAACAACTTACGAAAAGCTCCCATACGTGCAGACTAAAAAAATTAGGAATCTACATTGTCTTCTAATAAACTTGGCCACGACTTACATAATTAAATTAAAAAAAAAAGAATATGTCCTAAGTCTTTGATGAAAAAAAATAATAATAAAACATTAACCCTAAGTCGTAACTCATAACTATAGCTTACTATAAATCATGATTTATGATCACGATTCACTGTAAAATTCTATACCTATTTAAGAAATAATCGTAGATGTGCACAAGAATTTTCATTTCCATTTGCATTTAATAGATAAAAAAGCTAAACTCTGAAATTCCCAAAACATAAGAACAAAATAGCAAAATAACTAAATAGTATAGTTTGGTAAAGATAATGATCGTTTGGTTTATTTTTAAAATTAATTAAATATTTAATTATATTATCTAATAATTTATATACGATTAATTAATAATTTATATTTATTTTAATAATTGATACGTGATTAATTATATATAAATTATTAATTAATATAATTAAATATTTATTTTATTTTCAAAACAAATCAAACAATTATCATCTTTACTAAATTGCATTATTGGATCATTTTTTTGAACAAAATACCATTATCTTCGAGGCTCAACCTACATCCATTATCTTCAAAGATTTGGTTCCATAAAGCTAAGTGGATTTGGGCCGGAGCATTGATGTTGCCGTTGTAGTACAGTCTCAAGTGGCTTGGCTTGGCTTGGCTTGGAGCTAAGAAGGACTTAACCCTGTTACAGCAACCAAACTTAACCAGAGTTACCCTCATGGTCTAGAATCTTCCTCTTCGGCCAGTTACAGTTACCCATTCGTCAATAATCTACATTCGCCTTCGATTCACGGATGAGGTATTGAGACAACAGAGTGGGGATGATTTGTTGTGGCTTATAGAATATAGAAGAAAGAGAAAACGAACCAAATATTGAATTTGATGAACACTAATAATAATTTGATTTGTTTTAAAAATTAATTAAGTATTTAATTATATTAATTAATAATTTATATAAAATTAATTAATAATTTATTTTTATTTTAATATTTAATATGCGGTTAATTATATATAAATTATTAATTAATATACTTAAATATTTAATTAATTTTTAAAACAAATTAAATACTCATTAATTTCACCAAATTAACTATTTGAGTCATTTTTTCAATTTAATTCTTAAAGGAGAACAAATTGTAATTTTATATTAAAGATAGATATGTAGAATAATATATTCTTGTATATGTATAATTATTGTATAAATATTTATATTTTATAAAATTTTAAATTAATTTTTTTATTAATGAAAAAATTATTTTAATACTTATTCTTTTTTAAAATATAATACTTAAAATGAGTTATTAAATATATTTATATTTATAAAATATTTAAATATTTATTATAAAATTAATAATTAATAAATAATAAATAATTTATTTTATATATTATATTCATAAAAATATCTTGATAACTTTCTACCAATAGTTATTATTTTACATTTTATTTTTGAATTCTTAACTTTAAAAAGATTCAAATCTCTGTAACCCATTATGGGAATGAGTTTAGACGAGCGTTGCGTTAAGAGATTATTTCGATATTTTATTTTTAAATATTAATATTTATAATAAATTATTAATTATTTATTAATTATTCTTTATATTTAATAAATTTTTAAATATTTATTATATAATTAATAATCAATAAATAATTATCAACTTTTTATAAATACTAAATCTTTTAAAATAGCTTAGCAAACTCCCGTTCCGTTAATATATGCGGTGTAGTTGAAGTTGATAGACCAAGTTCAGTGGTTAGCAACAGCAACGGTGGGCCCTTGTTACTTGCCCGACTGGTACCATCATGCAATTACGTCAAAAGCATTGAATTTCACTGCCCGCTCTGTTCTTTTCAGGGCAAATCATCGCAACCTAAAAATTTCCACTTCATAAATTTTAGAAACCAAAAGTGTAAATAAGTATTGACACAATATTTATTTTTAATATAAATAATGTATATAATTTTATTAAAAATTTAAGATAATATTATATGAATAATATTTTATATTTGTATGACTCTTTATAATATTTAATCAACTAATATATTTTTAAAAATTATAGTACTTAAATTTCATTTTTATAAAATACAAAATTATAGGTTTTATAATTTTATTACTTTAAAATTATGTATTTTTCAAAACAAATTACAATAATTCATCAAGATATAAAGATTTCATCTTTTATAAAAGATATTATAATCGAGCTATCAATATACATTTTATATAAGTATATACATTATAAAATGTGGTAAAACAAATACAGAATTTAATTGGTTGCGTTCCCTTTTCCAATCTTTGCCTTTTGGCCGAATCTAATACGTTTTTTTTTCTAATACATATGAAAGGAGTTCCATTATAGAATACATTTTGATTTAAAATTTAGTTGAATTTATTTTAAAAGAATTGATGTTGAAATAATTGATTTTAAAATAATTGATATTAAAATAATTAATTTGTGTTTAGAAATGATGTTTCGAAAGTTAGTTTAAAATAATTGATTTTGTTTAGATAATAAAGTATAATCACTTTTGAAATGTAACTATAGGTATATTTTTAAAAATTTTATGGGTTCCACACCTAAAATCACTTCTGTTTACTATGAAAGCAAGAAAAATATACTTATAAAAAAAAACAAATCTACAACCTAGAAATTTGTGAAAATTGACTATGCAAAACTACCCAAAGATCTTGGAACAGACTTATAATTGATTATGGGTAGTTTGGAATCTAAAACCAACATGCACTATGTTAGACTAAATCTCATTCAAGTTGAACGAATATTTTGCCACATTGACACTATAAAGTTTAAACTCACGAAAAAATTAATTGAATTGTTTTCACTTTCTTATGCTACTTTTTTAATATACAAATTATTTTAAATTTTAAAATATACACAAAATTAGAATATTTTATATGGATTTTTTAAAAAATTTATATTTGTATTTATAAATTTTATGACAAATTTGTATATATTGTTAAAATAGAAAAAGGCCGTATAATTTGAACAGCGTACAGGAAAAATTAAAATACAAATAGTTTACTCAAATTTATATGAAGATGGATCTATTCTTTTTCCCCAAAATTATGTGTTTTATTGTTTAAAAACAAACAAATAAAATTAAAGAGATTAAATTTTATTTATATGATCCATGCATTCATGTATAAAAAGAAATCATAGTGACCATTTCACTTAGAAGTTTCTCTAACTAATAAGTTGAATTTGGCAAAATTTTGGTCAACTCTTTTGTGCATGCTATGCTATCAAATTCTGTAACAGTCTAGACATTAGAAAACATCAATAAGAGCCGGCTCAGCATATAAGATAAAAATGTTGATTTTTGGCAAAATATAAGAGGGATATGTAATACTACAAATTATGTCCAGTAATCAGCAGAATTTGTGCTTGTCTCCCGAAGAAAAGGAAAGCAGAAGATGAGGTGCAGGGTTCGTTTTTGTGCATGGGGTTAGTTCTCTACAGTAACAGGAACTTTAACAATTTGCATCAGGATGATGTTCAAAGGACACGATTGCTAAGACCAGTTAAACCTACTTTCTTAGACAAAGCATAATGAAATAATGGCCTATTTGACAAAAAAAGGGAAGTAGAAGAATTATAAAAAATAGGTGATTCTTTTAAGTGTTTTTACCGTCAAGTTTTAAAAAGAACCCCACTTTCTTCGCATTTCTGTCACATGCATAGTTAACTTTATTCAAAGCATATAGTGTCAGAAGGATGAAAAAAATAAGCATCCATTGTTTCCACCGAAAAAAAAGTAAACATCCATTATGTGTTAACGGAGCATCTTATCAAGGGTCATCCAAACAATCTCTCCCGGAAACATTTAAATGGGGCTCGACCGATTGCAAACTTACCACTTAAAAAGGTTTAAATTGAATGATCTTTAACGTTATCAATGAAAAGAGTTTAATTAGATTGGATAATGCTAGATACGAATATAAAATCTATGAATTTTTATATTTATGGTAGTATTTGAACTTATCATTCTAACAATAAACTTACTATTATTATTTTTTAATTTAGTGACTATATTTTTCATAATAATTACGAAACACATTTTTATCTTATTCTCATCCCTCCAATCTAATTATAGTCATTATATATGTAAAGATCTCGTTATATGGTATAGTATCCTTGGGGTACTATACCAAGGATACTAGCTGTAGATGCGAATTACTCTGAAAAAAATTTTTCCAAAAAATTAAAGGGATGCATTGGTATATTGGGCACTCAAGCATTTTGTGCATATTGAATCCGAGAATTGTGTACAAACTACAAAGCATTACTCCATAAAACTGCCTCATCGACACATTATTGTATCCTGTGCGTAATACAGGTAAAGGATGCTATTATTGAGACCGTCATAACTGGCAAAATCTGACTTCAGAGAATACTTTACAAATTGACAATCCCTCGTGGTAAAACCAGAATTGAACGATCACCGGAGATCAACTACTGAAATGTTGATGTATATTATACAAAAAAGGGAGGGGGAATAGAAAACATATAAAAAACAAAAAATACTTACAGTGTTTCCCATATTATATCCGTGATGTCCTGCATGATAAGTAGAATCAGCACAGCAGCCATTTGAAAGTTTGATGTAAGAAAGTAGACAGAAGGGAGACTGAATGAAGAGTTTACACGGCTACAATTTATAATCAGCTACTTTTCGTGTCACTATCTGCCTGAGGTGTCCATGCAAATGTCAGTCATAAAGGATGTAAAAGAGGAGAAAATCTTAAGTAGGCATTGTCTATCATAGCCACTTCATTAAACATTAAATATGTGTAAAGTTGTGTGAGTCATATTATAAATATACCAATCTCTAAAGAATTCCTTTACACATGTCAACTTTTAAGTGAAGTGCTAATGGTAGGCTATACCTACCTAAGAATTTCTCATAAAAGAGAGCATAACAGGAAAAATGCCGCTGCAACATAGGCGACATGAGCAATACTCAGCGTTTGGATCGGACCTGTTGATGAAGAACAGCCCTAACGTCGCCTTCATAAGTACATCATGGTTTTGTTTACCAGAGGGAGCAGTGCGCCATCTTTCCGTGCTCCAAGCAGTTTTTGGCTGCTCAAGTCCACACAAGATACATGCACATATTATTAACAACTCAAAAGGAGTAGCAGTATTCCCCTAATTTACATCTGCTTGATGCAATCCCAGTTATACCATTATGCACTACACCACATAAAAGATGAAAAGTCGAGCCATCAGGCTTCTGGTCTGGTGGTCACCCACTTGGTAATAAGTGAGTGTTTTCCCTCCCAGGTTCGAGTTTGAATCCCAAGAAAACCAAAAATAAAAAAAGGTGACAAGTCGTAAAGATGTCAAATCGTCATCGTGTATACACTTGTGCCACATTATGTGCTTTGGAGGTGGTATGTGGGCCATCAAGCCAAAAACACCAAGAAAAGTCCAAACTACACAAAGAAAATCTAGTTTGGAAACATAGTGGAAAGAAGCACATATATAAGAACAGTTTTAAGGAGTCATGACCAATTGTAAGGATATGAATTCATGTTCATTAGAAAGAAAACTTAGGTTTCTTTCCATTCTTTCTGGTTGAGTGATTAGATTGCAAATTTAATTAGCAAAAGAACCTACCAATGGTGATACAACTCCTTTGCAAAGGTCATAAAAATACACAGGCACCTTAATTCAGTAATCCCTGTCTTTTGCTGGTGAGATTTCTTGTGTGACTCCATAAAATTGGGGATAAAGAGAGGGGCGGGGATCACAAAAATAATATAAACTCATGTAATTTCAGTAACTAGGGAAGTCATTGTATAGAAGTAACCAAACATTCTGCATAGTTAAAGGCAGCAAAGGTAAGGTGTGACTGCTACAGTGGGAGGCTACAATTGGCTGGTATGATAACTCACTAAAAGACACTAACCTTATGTTTGGTGGAGGAGTTTGGAAGGGAGGGATAATTTTTTATTTTAAGTAAACATTATCTTTATTTGAGAATTTTTTAAAATGAGAGATTATCAGGTAACCTTCCAATCATTCCGTATTCATTTTTATAAACATTTTATAATTCTCTTAATTTAAAAATGAAAAATTACTCCTCCACTCTCTAATTCCCCTCCAAACTCCTCCATCCCAAAGATACCCTAAAGAGTTCACATTGCTGGGCCAGCTATCAAACTGAGAATAAACCAAATGCCATACAGAACTTGGGACTTTAGTAGAATAAATTTGATTGAAAACATCCGGACACACACACAGAATATCCAGAATTGCACCACCAAAGGGCTTTAATTCTGATGTCCCCCCTCCCCCTTCTCTTAGCAATAGAAAAAGCTTATGTCCAGCAAACCAAAAGCGAAGAAGACAGCTAAATTCACTATGTCATTAGCAACTACCCTTTCTCTTATCCTTTGAGCAACATAAAGCTATTACCAGTGTTTGCTTTTGCACAATCTTTGTTAAAACTAATGAGAAACAGCCTAGCTATGATACAAACAGATTTCCGTACTGTAAAAAGCTGTACCAAGCAACCTCGTCTCTACTCTCTATGAAATAAGTGCCATTATCAATTGCCAAAACTATGGGAAATTAGAAAGTTAGTACATAGATGACCAGCAATACTGGTTGGGTGTACTTAATTATATCAGGTTTCTTCCTTCCCTCCCTCTCTATCCCATCATTTATCCAAAAAATAAAAATTATTGCCAGTAGGACAACTGGTACATTTGTTTCAGCTATACAGTGCAAGATAATTTATCAGTCACATTCTAGGAACAGCATAACTTTTAAAAGTTTTTTAAAAAAAACAAACGTAATTGTATTAGAGAAGCAAAATGACATAATAGTCATGTCAAAACTTTTTTTGAGTGATTTTTGAACTATATACTGTTATGTCACGTGTCATTATCAAAATAATAAATTCCACTTACATTGTATATTATAAAATTCATCACAAGCTTAATAGTTAATATACTACTTGATTATTTGAACATCGCTCCAATTAGTCATTCAAAAAAAAACTGGAAAGCATTCCAATTATTAACACAAGGGTAATCAATTTATTATGTAGATATGCTTTGGAGAACATACTCCACACAAAAAGGCTCCCCCACTATTCAATCAATGGCCCACAAAAGATGTAATTATCTGGATGGACAGCTACCGAAAAAGAATAAAATCAAGATAGAAAGACCCAACTATCTGCATTAGCCTCCAAGCCAATGCCAATCATGCACTCCCATAAAAATACCAGAATTACTATCACTTTATACAACTATTATTTATGCGCTACATTAAAGCTTAATAGTTCATACCTGGTGTATGGTAAGGGGCAGAAAATGATCAAGTAATCAGCTGAGGCACACGTGTAGGTGCTAGTCTTGTCATCATACGCATAGCTATACGCGCGTGGACAAGCATGCTTGAAGAACAACGAATATGCAGAAGGATGACACGTGTCGGGCGTAGAGTACGCGTCACTGCAACAATACTGAGGATCTCCAAAAGCCTCGCACGCGCTTCTGCAAGCGACGTTACGAGCAGTCCTATTCCCACGCGCCACCCTGAGGCCCGCGGGGCACGCGCCGTTAAGGTCCACCAGACACCCGGTGGCGCTGCATCCACCCCTCTTGCCACCCTTGGCTACGATCAGCATCGGAAGGTTGTAACCGTCCACCAAGCTCACGTCGTAGAAATCTAACCCGTCGGCACCGTTCAGAGTGAACTCCGCCAATGTTGCCGGCGGCTTTGCACCGCCGGCGCACTCTACCTTGCCGGAGCCACAGTCGGCGGTGACGCAAGAGAATTTTCTATCGGCGTCTTGGCCACACAGGGTCCGAGCCCATATCCGACCCGACCAAGATTTGGGGATGGTTATGGTTTTTGATTTGCCACTCTTGAGAGCGAAGCCAGTGGTGGGGAGCGGCGGTGACGTGGCGCCGGATAGCAAACCGGGCCATATCGTGTGGCGGCACTTGTTCACAATCTTGAACGACGCTGATTGTGCCTCTGCAATTGAAAGAGCCCAGACAAGAGTTGTTACTGTTGATTTGAAATTTGTAGAGACAGTGCATGTGCGACGCTGCAAATTGGTGGTTTTTAATCTATTTTTATTCTATTTTATTTTTTATTTTGGTGAGTTTTCTAGTTTGTGGAATTTACCTGAGAGTAAAGATAATGCGACGAAGCTGAGAATGATGAGAAAGTGAAGAAGGCGACCCATGGAAGGAAGAAGGAGAATCAAAGAACAAAATTTGAAGAAGATTTGATTCAGAGAACCCCAAATAACTTATCTTTCTTTTTAAGCTGAGAGCAAGTGTTTCATTTCACTGTTTTGGTTCTTCTTTTGCTTTTCTTTTTCTTTTTCTTTTTCTTTTTTTTTTTTCTTCTTTTTTTTCCCCTTCTTTTGCTTTCTTGCTTGCAAAACATTACTTGTAATTCCCATTTTTTGGCCGCTGACCCGCTTGTTCACTCACTGTAACTTGCTCCAATAATATCCCCAAATTCCCCTTCTAAATAAATAAATAAAAGAATCGCCTTTTTCCCCCTAACCCATAGTTTTAAGTACGAGAGGCTGTACTAATTACATAACTTTTATGAAGCATGATGATTATTGCCAACCTTCCTATCTTTTACTTTTTAGGCTGGGTCCTCCTTTTCTTGGCTTAATATAACATTAGAAGCTAGAAGCCTTGGCATGAGATTAGACATCATTTTATTTTAGTGCAAAATTGCTTCTTGATAGTCAATTGGGACTCCTCATGACATTGAGTCGTTGCTGGTCTTCTTTATAGGAAACAATATACAGTTGAAAGGTAGTTTATAAAAAGGTAGTCTGGATTAGTAACTGTTTGACATTCTTTGGTGATGGTTTTGGCTGGCTTTTTTATGGTTCCATTGACATAACCCATCAGATCCAAGCCAGAAACTTGAGAATACCAGGTGAGGTAGTTGCTTTGGGTGAGTTTGAAAGATTGTTGGGCGGCTACATTAATCTGGATGCTTTCATTCATTCTGTTCTAGTATTTATAGACAAAGATAAGTATGTACAGCTGTATTTTCTACTTACCTGTTAACGGAAAATTCTCTCCTAGGATTTGACATACAACTTCATACATTGGTTACTGAAAATTGAATTCAAGAGTAAGATGAGGCATAATAGGAATAAAACTTCGAGAAGCTGAATCAGATTCTCTAATAGTCTCGAGACATTATTTTTAACTTAAAAGGATAATATAATCATTAGTTACTACGGGACTACAGAAGGGAAATATGATTTATAGGTTGTACTTACAGAATGTGCTCAAAATGAAAACGGAATCTCAGGTATATAACATAAAAGCTTAGCATTAGCAATATGAAACAAACGGAAGTACAAAACTAACAACCCTAGGCAAATAAGTCTCAACAAAATGTGTATAAAGAAGAAGAATGCTTGACCAATTGTGCTTAATTCACTTGAACGTTTAGATAGGACGAATATGCTTGGAAAAAGAACAAGAACAAACATGACATCAAATTTCTCAAAGATCGGCCTGCATAAATGAATTAAAACTGTTACTATGAGTGCCATAGAGACTTTAACCAGGTCAAACGTCTGGGTCCTTTTATTGTCATAAAAGCAATAGCATTCTTGTCATCCTTAAGAGCATTAACAGCCTTTGCAAACTCATTGTCATCCAACTCCTCCAATTTTTGCAACTCCTCCAAGCAGTTCTGATACATTGTTGCATTGGATGCATTCCTTTGCTTGGCTTTGGTCTTGGCCGTGGTGAAGACCTCATACAAAGCATTCTCTATTGTCTCCCCAATTTTATGATATGATCTTTTTTCTCGAATTGACTCTGATGGATTGATAGATTTGTGTTTCTTGGTTTGCATGTTATTTATACGGATTATTGAATCAGAATCAAGGGTACCATCAATTACTTGTGTTGGTAGGTTACAAGGCTCTGAAGATCGGACTGTTTCTGTGTTGCTATTTCCCTCTTCTGCTGTAGCCACTGCTTCACTATGAAATTGACCTTTTGGAACGCCTCTTTCTCCTGCATTCAACAAGCCATAAATTGATATGCAACTCCAGAAACACCATATAAAATTTGTGTTGGGGCTTCACCTTCAAATATGATGGACATCTGTTTATACAGTGGGAAGCTCTTGCGTCGAAAAGGTCTTGCTTCACATCGTACCTAATTGTAGTTACATAAATTTTTTCCCAATTAGAAAAATATAATCCTTTGTACATTTGGCATGTAAAATAAATACTTAAAACTTGATACATAAAACATACGCTTATTAGAACAGTTACTCACAGGAATATAATTGTCCCACACTTTATCATCAGCCACAACCATATGCCGAGTTTCATCCCAGCCAAATTCCTTATGACTAAGCAGTGTTTTGACAACACCATAGTCTTTCTTCATTACATTATAGCGATTCTTTATCTGATTATCTTCTAAGTTCAAGGCAAACTTTTTGTTGAAATCCCTTGTGACAGATTTAATCACTTCATTTTTGAATTCATTGTAAGCTGTTCTTCCACTGTTGTGTTGCTCAAAAAGAAGTTCAACCAAGTATGCATCGCGGGTGGGTGTCCATTCTGCCTTTGATCGGTTTAGAAATCCATCTTGTCCAGCTGACATCTTGTCTGGTGAGAGTCAAAGAGTAGAGATAGAGAGCGTTTAGGAGCAATGTTTTAAGAACCGGACCGGAGATCGAACCGGCGAGACCTCCGGGTCATGGTTCCGTTAATTGAATCCAGGTTGAGCTGGTCGAGCGGATGACGTAATAATTATAATTATAATTATATAAATAATTATTTATATACATATTCAATTAAAATAACCTTATTTTGAGAGGTAATAAGAATTTAAGAAAAAAATTAAGGTTTAATCTTTATTTAAAAAAATAACTATAATTATTTCTTTTAAAAATATTCATTATTATGAAAATAATTATTAATTTTTTTAAAAAATCAATTGTCTAACTTCATTAGTTCATTTTCTATCGCATAGATCTTAAAAAGCTATGTGAAATTGATATAAAATGCATTTAAATCGGACGAATAAGTAAAAAGTTATGACTTTTAGAAGATAGATGTGAAAAAAGATCCTAAAAAACTAATTTAAAAATCTGAAAAAGTAATAAAAAATTCAAAAAAAGTAAAAAAAAAGATTGAACGGCCGGTTTTCAAGAGGTCGGTTCATCCGGTCGCGGTTCAATCCGGTTTTTCCCGGTTCAATCCGGTTCTTCCCGGTTCAATGGCCAAAACGGTTTTTAGGATGGACCGGACCGGCCAGACACGCGGGTCACGGTCGGACCGGCCGGTCCGGTCCGGTTTTTCAAACATTGTTTAGGAGCCTCTGAAGTCTGAAGTAAATGATTTCCCTTTCTGGCATGCTTAAGAACATGATAGATCACAGAAGATAAGGCTCAAAATCAAGTGGCCTATAATCTAATTTACATCACTTGTGCTTCATCAAGCGTACTTGATATTAGATGAATCCGAATGTCTTTGAAGCACGGATAATTCAAATACGTATCCATATCGATATAATATTGGATTCTCCACATACATAACATTACCCTACATCTAGTGTTTTTTATTTTTTTTTTATTTTTGAATTTTTGTACCAATAATAATGAGGTATCATAAAAATTTTATAAATGTTAGTCTTCACCTGTGTCGCTAATGTTGAAAATAAAAACTATTTTCTCTACTTTTTTTTCTTGATTATGAAATGACCCATCTATTTTTATTTATTTATTTATGATGGTTTTTTATGTTTTATTTTTTATAAGATGATATATATAATTTTTTATATATATGTTATGTCCTATCACATTGTACTCATCTTAAATTTTTAACAAATGTTAAATCCCGTATGTCTTATTGATATTGTATCTTATACTTGTACCCGTATCACAACCTAAAAAATGAAATAATGCTGAAGGGAGACTTTTATATCTTATTTTTTTTGTTTCATTTTGTTTTCTAAGTTTATATATCTCAAAAGTCATTTTGTATGATAGCATGCTATAAACTCATTATTTAAAATCAAAAGAGCACAAAACAGACTGGTTCAGTATCTGAGAAGAAAGAAGTAGGGAGAAGAGAAGTAAAGTAGAAAAAGATTAAATTGTTAAGTTGTTTAGATTAAGAAAAAAAAAATTTAAATTTTGTTGTAAATACATATTTACCTTTATTTATTTATTTATAAAATAACAAAAAGAATGGTATATTAGACAAATTTCCACTTCTATCTATTTCTTCTCAATTTCTCCTCACTTTAGGAGAAAAATAAAAAAGTTGTGAAATCCACTTATTTTTTTTTTTCTTTATTTCTCTTCTAACCAAACAAAAGAGTGAAATTATTTCTCTTTTATTTCTCTCTTCTCTAACTCCTTCCCCATTGCTCTCAAATCAAAAGGCTAAGTAAAACCATTGAAGACATTTATTGGACAGAATAAATTTAAGACATCTACAAGGCACTTCTGCAGGTACGAAAGAGAACAAAAACTTGATTAACACAGCAGTAACAGTAGGCTATATAATTTTGAAAACCTGAGGCGACCCAGAAGTTCGATTCCTGAACTTGGCTACGCAGCACCACCAAGCATGAAACTTAATGTGCTCCAGTTATTATACGAAAAGTTCCCAATGAACCAGTTCCAACACGTCAATAAATAAACCAGAGAATGAAATATTCACCGCCTCTGGATGCGACCTCAGTCAACTCTTGTCATTAGTCTCTTAACAACAGCTAAATTTTTTTTATCCCATTTAATTAAGGACAATGCATGTTATCCTCAAGTGAAGTTATGATTCCAGAGAGTCAAAGACTACAAATTGCAAAAAGCATATAAATTTATTCTGCCTCCTTGCTACATTTTATTCCAGCAATGAAAGGGAGTGGATTTTCTGAAAGAACGGAAGGATCAATCGCTAATACCTGGCAAGTGTCAACTCACTGCGTCTTGATCGAGTTGATAGTAGATTGGATTTGGAGCTGACATGATCGGAGCCAAGAGGAAGAGAAGTAACTCCAAACCAAAAACAAAGGATGAATCATGAATGAATGAAGGACATGTTTCGCAGTATACGCTTTTTGTATACGGCCACCAGTCTTCTTCTTGTTTGACCTTTTTGGCCACGTGGATGTTTGCTTCATTTGTTTCGGGTAACCCGTTGATCCAATTTTTTTTTTTTTTTGTTTCTTATGATATTTGCATGTGTGATTATAGAACTAATCTTAAGATACTGAAAGAGATAGATATTTTTTAACATATTTTTTTTATATATATAAGGGACCTAAATATCTACTATTTATGCTATATCATATTAAATCAAATTTGATGATTTGTTTTTTACTTTAATAATAAAAAATATAAATGTTATTAATTTGATTTTAATATAAAAAATAATATTAAAAAATTAATTTAATATTAAATAAATAATTTATATCAAAAGTTAATATTAAAAAATTATTTTTAAATATTTATTATTTAATAACTTAATTAATAATATTTATATTTTTAAATCATCAAAATAAATATTTATTTAATATTTTTTTAAGATGGGTCAAATTTTTTTCTTTTTTTTTTTTTGGGTGCTTTTAGTCTTTTCCTTAAGTCATAGACTCATAGTCGGGGTCAAATGCTCTATAACTAAAAGAGCCCTACCATTCATGTTGGGTCTTCTGTCGAATTGATCCACTATACTAATTTGGGCTGCGACTACAGCCCATATGGTAAATTTTACTATATATATATATATTATTTTTTTTCCACACAGTGTAAAGATTAAAATTTTCATTTTTCATTATAAGTAAAATTTTATATGGAATAAATGGAAAATAATTCTAATTTTTTATTTCAATTTGTAACAATGATATTACATTTCTTAATTTAAACAAGAAATATATTAAACAAATATTTGGTCAAGATTGGCATAACTTTGTATTTGCGTAAAGGAAAAAGAGCACTACAATTGATGTTGATTGTTGAATAATAGAGAATAAAAGAAAAGTGAAAAACTATATAACATTTTTCAGCAGATATGTAATGCATATTAATATAGTTAGGGGACTTGGTGTCGTTGGCGATGGGACAACTCCTTATGGGATTTTCATTGATGTTAATGAGAGAAGCTTGAAAGTATGATTTTCTTTTTGGCTTTAATAGAAATATGAATTTCATTCAACCATAATCACCAAATAGTATTAAAGGAATTGAATAGGAAAGTGGAGTCCTCGCTAGAAGTTATATATTCAAATAATGGCTAACTCTACCTATTGCCAAGACAAAGTAAAAGTAACTGGGAAATGTAGCAGAATATTTTATTGGATCTTCACGGTACAGAAGAAGGCATTAAAGTGAAGCAAAGTTTTGTTCATGATAGAATTCTTTTGGTCACAGGAGAGGTCTCAGCATGGAGGCCATAAAGATGCCCAGCATGATAGTGTTTGTAGATAAATGGCTTCCAATTAAATTATAATGCATATGTAAACATAGACATCCATCTTTGGAAAATACTAATGGTGCAAGCAATACTAAAGAACCACGTTATGAAATTGCATCACAAGTCAATGCAGGTTTGCTGTCCCCTGTCTAGTCTTGCCCACCAAAAGCCAAAAGTGCTAACGTCCATTATTGATGATCAGCACAAGGAGCCCCACAAAAATAGCACAGCATAAAAGGAGATATAGATGCCAAAAAGGATTGACTCAGATATGGAGTTTAAATCATTGCAGTGCATGATCATCTTTACTGACAAGAAAAAAATAATCTTACATCCAAATTTTCTGTGGTTTAAGCATTAGAACAGAAAATATAGCTTCAGATTTCGGAGCACTTTATGGAACTTAAATTTAGCAGCAAAGCCTGAACTGCATGCTTAAAAGTGAGAGTGGATTTAGCAGATGATTATGGTATGACCACATTCTGCTATAATATAAACAAGCTGGGAGGTTAATGTCTGTTTAGTTCTTTCCACCCTTTAACCAATTTGAGCAATAACTTTGAAGAATCATTGCTCTTTATAGGTTTGAGTTCTCAATATCTATATCAGTTTCACCAACAAATGGCATAGCGTGCTACCAACTTTAGCAGGCATACTAGATATTGTTACTTGTTAGTTGATTGCGACAAATATAAGCATGCACTTTAAACTTGAAGATCATGTTTCTATCTCAAGATTATCATTAAAATCGAATGATACAACTTTTCATCTATGGTCCCCTACCTTAATTAAGGACTCATTAATACGATTCAATAAAGACAACTTATTGCAGCTAGCATGCCTTGTCTTAATTCTTTCTTGAAAAACTGTATAGTACTCCATGAATTCCTCTCTTGATTTGCAATTTTTTCAATAGCCACGAATATCTCTGTTGGTGACAATCCACTAATCAATTTTTGTTTTTATTGAATCTCTTAACAGATATATCCAAAAGCAACTTCAAACATGAAATGACTAAAACGGTCACTAGTATTAAGGCCCCAATTCGTCATATGACCCGTATAGCTCGGGGGCTCTGGCGTAAACATGAAGCAAAATTTTCTTACCAAAATATAAACTATTCTTGGAAATGAGCTAGGACAGACTCATAATTGAATCAGAATGTGGAATTTGCGTTAACCATCATTTTGCTTCGAAATTGCTTCAAAACGTGCAGAACAGACTGAATATGCTAATTATGCAGACACCCACGTTAACCACCCGTTCACCTGACAATGGA
Organism: Styphnolobium japonicum; assembly: GCA_023212625.1. Taxonomy (NCBI): domain Eukaryota; kingdom Viridiplantae; phylum Streptophyta; class Magnoliopsida; order Fabales; family Fabaceae; genus Styphnolobium; species Styphnolobium japonicum. The sequence goes on along the minus strand of JALBWW010000003.1, from coordinate 59,408,727 downwards.
GGATAGAAGAAATTTTAGTTGATCCGACGGTGGAAACATAATGACAATTCCCTGTATCAGAATATCAATACTATCAAGAGTTGATATTAATCAATGAAGGGCAAGGTGCTGAACTGCTGATTATGCTAAGAATATATTTGAACAAACTAGAAGGTCTGCAACAGATTGGAGGTAGTCAAGGAGACACAAGTCACAGAGAATGTTTCTGGTCCCAGGGCCTAGAAAGTATGACTAAACAAGGACTGGGATGTGAGCATCCAACAGACTTCATGAATATGTTTTACTGCAGCAAAACATTATGCTTTTTGGACCTTCAAGTGCATGTTTCCCTTTTTATTTTAATTTCCCCCTGATAATATGATCAGCAGCACCACTAGGTAAATGTTTTTCTTATCTTGATAAAAAAGACAAACTCATTATGGTTTATCATCATGAGAGGAAGAAGAATAATCAGTGACTACTTTAACCAACTTATTCGAATTTTAAAAAAGACAAATCAGAAAGTTGGTAACTTTTCCTGCCGTATTTGGGCCAGTGTCAGAAAATTTCAAGACAATGAAAGAAAAGCTAGGGGAGAAAAGAAATAAATTATTTTACGCATGGATGAAATATAAAGTTTCTATGTAACTTTTTTCTTATCGTTTAAAGGTTTAAAATTGCTGAATAAATATATGACAAAACTGAAGAGGTTGGCTTTATTTATTTATTTTGTCTGACGTGGCTTTGATATTAATACAGGCAAAAAGAAAGATGAAAATCAGGGACTTTTTATTCTTTCTGTAACAAAAAGAATCAGAGAATCTTTGGGATAGCAGTTTTCTTTTGGAATAAGGGGAAAGAAAACACATAATATATAGGATTATATAAGAGATAAAATGCATAGAATATTTTTTCTTTCAAGAAGACAGTAGAGAATATTAGCGTACCATGGAAATCATGATAAAGATTAACAATGGAGAGGTGCAGTTGGGCAAGGGCACATCATCTAAATTCTATAACAATGTCTTATGATAATATAATATTTTCCATGCATTTGTCCTAGTTCAGTCCCCTATGACTATACTATATTATATGTATATGCAGTAAATAAATTGCATGTGGAATAGGGAGTTTTAATTGGGGTTTGAGCATGAAATTGGGTAGAAGGGATCCTCGAGTCTACAAAGAGTTGGCCATGTGATAAAAGCAACTTTCTTCGACTTGCAAAGCGACCATGCCCGTTTGGCAGCAATCATGCGGTCTACTTTGTTATTATTTCCTTGACTCCTTCCATTGCTTAATATTTTTTCCAAAAGGACATTTTAGGTCATTTTGATAAAAATAATGTCAATTTTGTTCGTTTTAAAAATTAATCAAGTATTTAATTATATTAACTAATAATTTATATATGATTAATCACGTATCAAGTATCAAAATGAAAATAAATTATTAGTTAACCATATATAAATTATTAGTTAATGTAATTAAATATTTAATTAATTTTTTAAAAAAACTAAATTGACATTATTTTTACCAAACTGTACTAAAAGGTCATTTTCCCATTATCTTTTTCTCATCCCTCTATCCTCTCCTAATTTTACCCTGTTCTCCAACCAAAAAATAACCCTTTGGTGTGCCGTGCTAGCCCTTCTGTTTTCCACATTCCCATACCATTACCAAAGGAAACATATGTGCGCCTAAGAATTAAGGTTAGCACAAAGGTTTAGACAGCGGTGGTTGCAATTTCATTTGTGCTTTCTACAAAACTATCAACTAAGCTAGATTCAACATTGGCAAATGCAAAACAATTCAAATTAAAGGGTCAAATCCATTAGTTTTGAGCATTGAACATTGAAGCAAAGGCAAGTTCTAGTTAAATATATGTTTACATGAAATGGACTAGTGTTATTAATAGTATATAAGCACCAATCAAGCATAAGTGGTGCTAATGCCTGCTCTGATCTTTCAAAAGGATTCTTTACAAGAGAAATGACAGTAAAAAAATAGGCCAATTAAACAACAGCCTCAAAACGGCAAATTGAGCAAATTACAGAGAAGGAAGCGGGGATGCCCGCTCGTGCGGACACGCTCCCTAAGTAGCTAAGAAAAAAATGTCATTTCACTTTTACTCATATTTTATGTTCATGTGACTATGTGAGCAATTTTTTTTTTTTGGGACAAACAATATGTGATTAGTAAATAAGAACGTTCTTAAAAGTGAATTCACTAATTTTTTTAATTATTAAAATTAATTAGTTAGATTGAATCACATCATTAAAATAATTTATATGTAATAATATAAAATATATAAAAAAATTATAAAATATAAAAAATATGATTTTTTTTAAATTTAATAATTGATCAATTCAATTAAATAAATTGTATAATTTAACCAAATTTTCATCAATCTAAAATTATTTGATGGTGAGAATAATTCATAGCTTTATTGATTGAACTGTTCAAATTTAATCTAATTACAAGAATACTAATAAATAACAAAAGTTGTAATTACAAAAAGGGTCTCCACAACCAAGGGATTTCGTCAAATCACCACGCGAGCTTTTAGTTTTAGTTCTTCAAAAAACAGATTTAACTCGCTTCCCAAAACCGCTCTCAACAATACCTTTCATACACAGTCTTTCCCATCCTTCGAGAACCCTTTTGTGTCCTGTATATATATACCACCACTCCAAAACTCCCCTCAATCCATCCTCGTTTCGAATCTCCACCCTGGCCCTGCCCTTCCCTCACATACCTAGCAGTATTGAAACCCACCAGTCCACCACGCACCCACTCAAAGAAGGAGTGAAGTCACCAAACCAAGGTAGAGATAGTAGACGATAATACAACAGGAGTTTATCAGACTTGAGAGAGTGAGGAGAAAGTGCAAGTGATCGAGATAGATCAGTAAGAACCACAAAATGGAATCGGAGAAGGCGGTGGAAACTGTAATAGTTGGGAGCTATGTGGAAATGGAAACTGAAGGGAAGCCTAAGGACGTAAAATCCAAGTTATTAAGCTTGTTGTGGCATGGTGGTTCTGTTTATGATGCATGGTTTAGCTGTGCTTCCAACCAGGTTGGTTTGTAAAATATATTCCTTCTTCTTAACAAGTTATTGCTTGTGTTCCATTGCATATAGTATCCAACAATATGTGCTACATTCTTTATATGTTGTTCTGGTTTTGTAATGCTTCTGTGGGGATATTTACGGCGTTTTTATGTCAGGTGGCTCAAGTTCTGCTTACGTTGCCATACTCATTTTCCCAGCTGGGATTGCTTTCTGGCATACTTTTCCAACTCTTCTACTGCCTGCTGGGTAGCTGGACGGCTTACCTTATTAGCACACTCTACGTTGAATACAGAACCAGAAAAGAGAGAGAAAAAGTTGATTTCAGGAACCATGTCATCCAGGTTCAACTCTCCCAAATCCATTAATTAAAACCAATTAATTCCATTTAACTTAATTACTATTCAAATTCTATGGACTACTTCTTCAGTTCTTCTTTCGTCTTTTCAACTAAGTTTTCAGCTACTACTCGTCTAATCGTGTGTTCTTTTAAGATCAATGGCATTAATTTATTTATTTTTTAAAACACATTTTACTATTGCAGTGGTTTGAGGTTCTTGATGGGCTCCTCGGGAAGTACTGGAGAAACGTGGGTTTGGCCTTTAACTGCACATTTCTTCTGTTTGGATCTGTTATCCAACTGATAGCTTGTGCAAGGTACCTACCCCCATTCTAATCTAGAGTCTCTGACCCTTCTCTAACTCTTTCTTCATAATTTATAACTTCATATTGATGATCAATTCTATATTGCTATTGTATTTTATTCAAAACAAAACAAAACACCCACATGCATGCCCGATGATAATCTACCCGCTGCAACTTCATTGGGGTTTGAACATTCTTAATTTTGTGCAGCAACATATATTACATAAATGACAATCTGGACAAGAGGACGTGGACTTACATCTTCGGAGCTTGCTGTGCCACCACTGTCTTTATCCCTTCCTTTCACAACTACAGAATCTGGTCCTTTCTGGGCCTCCTCATGACCACTTACACTGCTTGGTACCTCACCGTTGCCTCTCTCCTTCACGGCCAGGTAATAATTATAGCTTTGAAAATAAATAATTATAACTATAACCCTAAGAGTATTATTGGCAATAAATATATAGATCGATCATTGTATTTAAAAACCATTAAATAATAATAATTTTTTTTGTTATTGTGATTGTGTATAGGTGGAGGGTGTTAAGCATTCGGGTCCGACCAAATTAGTTCTATACTTTACGGGGGCCACAAACATTCTCTACACATTCGGGGGACATGCCGTTACTGTGTAAGACTAACCTCAGATATATAATTCGTGTCTTTTACGTTTTGACAAATGTGCCTTGTTTCTTTCTCCCTTCTTGGCTTTGCCTTTGTTTGGACGAATCTCTATGGTAATGGTTAACGAATGCCAAATGAAAAAGCGAAATAACCATGCACCAATTGGGGCTTAACGTCATTTCGATAGTGACTCAACCTCAACTTCTTTAAACATGATCTGACCATGTATCTGATGAACCATCTTAAGTCTTTTTTCCTTTTGATTTTTTCTTTTAAATTTGAGATGAGAATCGATAACTTCGTCATGTTAGGTTAGTGCATCTGAATTCTGATTCACCAAAAAAAAAAACAGTATATCTAAATTCTGAGTGCCGAATGTTTTTCAAATATTTCTGCATTGTTTCTACCCCAAAAAAAAAGTATATATTCTGCATTACTGTGAGCGCTTCCCCCCCAACCCCACCCCACAAAAAAAATACCATTGCTAGGCGTGGGATGCAAAAATATCCCTTTTCTTGGGAATCCTTGAGCTTCTTCTTACGTTGTAGAAAGCCAAGGTTCTTTCTCTAAATGGCTCTGCTTTAATGCTTTTATCATGAAAAGGACCCTGAGAAGTCCAGCTTTCCTCAATGAATGCTAGATCTTTAGCTTTCAGGTCCTTTTCTCACAGCATAGCAAAACAAAACCTTGAGCCAAAAAGCTTCCCTAATTCTCTTTCTTTTCTCTTCACCTTTTACCGAAAAAGGTAGTATCTTTATTAGCATTGGTTCCATTCTTCAAGTTCATATTATGATTTACTTAAAGACAACATGAACAGCACCTTAAGGTAACTTCAATTGCACAAGAAAAACCCTGTAAGGGCAGGATTTTTTTTTTAATTGAAGTATGATATGCTATTAATTAGTTGTTGAAATGAATAATGAGATAAATATATTGGTGGTACTGTTACAGGGAGATAATGCACGCGATGTGGAAGCCTCAGAAGTTCAAGGCCATATACTTACTGGCTACCCTGTATGTGCTGACACTGACACTTCCATCGGCAGCAGCAGTGTATTGGGCATTTGGAGACATGCTTTTAAATCACTCCAACGCTTTTTCTCTGCTCCCAAGATCACCCTTCCGAGACATGGCTGTCATTTTAATGCTTATCCACCAGGCACGCATCTATACTCACTCATTATCCATGCATCTGTTATACGTCACATACATACACCTACTCGTCTAGTCTGCTATAATACAATACATGAAGTGCAGGAACGTAATATATGTACTGGATCACCCATTTTATTTAATAATTGAAATTTGGAAAATGCAGTTTATAACATTTGGGTTTGCATGCACGCCACTATACTTGGTGTGGGAGAAAGCAATAGGGATACACGAGTGCAGGAGCCTGTGCAAGCGTGCTTTGGCGAGATTGCCAGTGGTGATCCCCATATGGTTCTTGGCCATCGTATTCCCCTTCTTCGGCCCCATCAACTCCACCGTCGGATCTCTACTTGTCAGCTTCACTGTTTACATCATCCCCGCCCTCGCCCACCTCTTCACCTTCAAATCACCCTCTGCCCGAGAGGTAACTTTTTTATTACACTATTCTTGCACACCATTTTTAACATTACTTTTATACTTAGTTAACGATGAGTAAATATTCTTAACGATGTGTAAATATTTAATTAATATAGTATATTGTTTGGTTAATGAATTTTGATAATCAATTACTTACAAGCTGGTAATATATTAACCAAACGATATATTTAATTAACTAATAATTTTGTCATCATTAACCAAGTTTGTGAGTAATTGATTATCAAAACTCATTAATTGTATTAATAAAAAATTTACTAATTATTAACTAAATATAAAAATAGTGTGAAAAAAAAATGTACATATATCATTACTCTATTCATTATATACACTTCAAACTCATTTTGGTAACTTGCTTTTTTTTTGGGTAACTATACACTTCAAACTTTATTATCCTTACTTCTACTGCTATATGCACTTGTACATTCATTCATACTCCCATCAACTATCAAGTTTTAGAATTTAGACCAAACAAATAATTAAGTAGCTAAAAGGAAATTTTAATTTAAGTGAACAGTTCGAGAAAAATTAAAGTAGCCACGTGGGTCATCTCATCTCTGCAACTTGTCGGACCCAATAGTTTTACTGAGCAGCGGTGTTAGAATTTATTCCCTACATTATTCTAAGTAATTTGCTACTGTAATTTATTGTTGCTTTTATTGTGTACAAAACTAAGAGAATAAGAACAAGGAAAACTGTGACTGTGAAGGGTTAGCGTAGGGTCACCGTCTAGCAGACCAGACCCGGGACTTTCTCCTAAACCCATCATTTTTTAGATTTTCGGATTTTTCCTTTCCACCCTTTTTTTTTTTTTTTAAACTGCATTAATTTAATTGAATTAACAAAAAAAATATACTGGGAGGTAAAGACAAACACGTAAAAACTAGAGATGATCTGGAACAGCTCCGGAAAGGGAAGGGCTCCCACATGTCTTCTCCAATACGTATTCTGTAACGTACAATGTCCATACCAATTAATATAGGGATAAAGGTAATTCAACAGTGAACATACACTGCAAACAATTTGCACATACTAATATATTTAAAAAATTATGATTTATGAATGTAAATATGAAATAATAATTGTGAATGTGGAGATGTGGAAGTACTATTTTCCTAATCTGACTTACTAATATTGGTATGTACTAGCATTTGTTAATTCTTGAATGGTTGAAATGCAGAATGCAGTGGAGCAACCTCCCAAGTTCGTGGGAAGATGGGTGGGGACCTGCACGATCAACGTATTTGTGGTGGTGTGGGTCCTGGTGGTAGGCTTTGGATTTGGTGGGTGGGCCAGCATGGTCAACTTCATACACCAGATTGACACATTCGGCCTCTTCACCAAGTGTTACCAGTGCCCCCCGCAGCCGCCCCTGCTACCGCCGATGCCGGCACCACAGCTGAACGCTACCGCGCCTTCGCCTCTTCACCACCCCCACCCCTCCCCTCGTGGCCACTGAGTTGTGCACTCTAAGTTTATTGATGCCTGGAGTTCCCCCCACCCAAGGCCTAACTGAATTGATGGCTGTCTGATCATGTTATGGATATAGATAAATCAAAGTTCTGTCATATCCTGGATTCATTATGTATTGGCCTCTGAACACCCTTATCACGCTCATCAACATATAATGCATTCTTCTTCAAGTTCTTTTATCTTTCTTTATGTCTGTTATAGTCTTGTGGTAGCTGAGGACTTTGTCATCATGAGTTTCATAAGAAAGAAAGACAAAATTAGAAGGAAAAAAAAAACAGGTTTATGAAATTGCACAAAGTTTCTTTCTAGCAATTTCCTGGACGACCGGGACCAACCGATTGGCCTAGTTACTTGTGAGTGTCGCTTGAAAAAATGCTAATAGATTCTAGTCCTTTTACTGAACTGGGAAAAAAAATTGGTTTAATGGCAGTATGAAGATTTGAATAACCTTATACAACCACTGGCTCACTTATTATTTGAGACTAATGAAACATGTTTGCTATTATGGATTTTCTTCTGGTCATTTTCTTATTATGATCGAAGTGAAGCAACAAAGGAGACCCTGATTGGTTGCATGGTGCAACTTGTACCTACTGCGCTATAGACATGGGACGTGGCCAATTTGCAATTGTTAAGGAACTTAAACTTTGCCAAATGCCAACCATATGGCGCGTGAAAGCAAAATCATTAGAGTAAAAAAGCTCGTTATAGTAAAGTATTTACCCTATAAATGCAAACCTTTGTGTATTTACCTGACTTTACACTTCTCATATGCTTGGACTACAAAATGAAGGAATTGGTACTTATAAGAAGGCCCATAATTTCTATATCAAGAAAGGGAACAGAAAAGAAATTCTCACGTTCCGGCCGGGTTCTTGGAAAAGCAAACGCAAAATGAAAATTGAAACCCCTCTGCCTTTTTCCTCCACGACAATGAGTGTGCAGGCACTTAGATCTTGAAAATGATTAGTCATGAAATAAAGGCATAACGTGCAGCTAGAATATTATAATTACAGAGCATCTTTTCCTTTTCACCAAGTTTCCCAGACTTTTTCCATGATTCTAAGGTAGCAGCAGATAGCTGAGTTGATGAAGGAAAAGGAGAAGGCCAATCAGACAAACCAAACAATTAAAGAACAAAGGCAAACAATGGGGCTGGCGTATTTGCTGTTAGACGTACATAGCAACGTTGCCCAGAGCAATAAGGCTGCTGCATGTTGTTGACATATATGTGTAACATGCAGAGCTGAGTGGGGAATCTAATAATAATCTATCTATCTCCCTCAAAAGGCTAGCGCAATCAACAGTGACAATGCTATTTATGATCTATCTAAACTCTAAAACAGACCTTTCATGAGAGGTCTGAGACCATGTACAGCTTTTTACATCACAGGCATGCGAAACCCGCGGAAGAACCAGAAAAAAAAAATGAAAAGAATAAATTAAAACCATAATAACAAAGCTTTGAGACTTTTCAGTTAAAGCTCATCTTCTCTTAATCGGTTTGCCTCTCCTTTATTTCCCAAGAAAAGATGAGGATGCTACGCTCTCAACTTGGTGTTAGGAGACATGCTATTCTCTTTGTTTTAGCTCCAAAGTCACACTATTTGGCACTTTTTTTTTTCTTTTCCATTTATCAATGTGAGCTCCATCTACTTTTCATTGAATCAAATAAGGCAAAAATAATTAAGCCATTCTACTTGGGATGCGGTGCCTTCTATATAAATTGGATGCCGTTCTTCCAAAGCTCGCAAATTTCAGTTTTCACGCAATGAATCACCTTTTTATGTAAGTTTAAATTTCTTTCAATGTTATTGAAATATTATAAGTAACAAAAATATCACATTATTATAACAATTAATATTTTGAAATAAAAATATTAAATCATTTTTAAATAAATAATAAGATATGATAAGCTAATTAATATGAAATAATTTACAATATATATATATATTATATTACTTTAAGGTCCTTTCGGCCTCTAACTCTCGACATCTCCCTTGAGGGTAAATCTGACTTCCAGAGAAACACTTCAAATTTGGGAAGCCAGAGGTTAGATCTTAGACCCTTTTCGTGACGTTTTGTTTGTGGATTGCTTTTGAGTTGTTGAGAATTTTTATATAGAAATGTTGGATTTGTAAGTTTAGTAAAAGATTTTAAAAAATATTTTCATTTAAAAATAATTCTTATAAATGATTTTTGTCCAACATTCATATACTATTAATTTCATGAGAGGTGAAATTTGACTACATCTCCATGACATAAGAATATTTTTAATATATGAAATGTCTAAAATATATATCATTTTATTGTCATGTCATTAACCAATTACAGTTATGTCATTGTTGGTGGCAGCCACCAACCACCATTCGTGACGGACAATATTTGGAAGTGGGTTACTACCGCTGATAATTGACAATGACTGTCAACGAAGATGTCCCCGATCGAAAGACTTTAACCTTCCCTACCAACAATAACCCAAGTCATTTTTAAAAATATTTTTAGCCAACTAGAATCTAAATGTAAATTGTAATAATCATCATTTTCATAATACCATTTTTAAAAATATTATTCTTAGATATATTACTCTAAAAAATAATTTTTTTAAATTTCAACCAAACGAACTTTGAAGTTTGAAGGTTGCAAGAAATTAATCTCACAAGATTTTTAAAAGGCCCAGCTTAACCTGCATGTGGGCTAGCCTTAAACAGTGGGCCGACTCTCCTGTTGTGGACTAACATGATGAACGAGCTAGTCCGCAATTACAAGCCTTCCTATTTTCCTCTAATTGTTTTTAAAATATTTAAATAATTATTTTCATGTTAGTAAAAAAACAAATCGAGATATAGACTAAAAATTATAAAAGTATAATTAAAATTTTAAAAAATAGCTTATTATTTTTTTTGGAAGTTCATTTTCGCTCAATCTACACGAGTTATTCAAAGAAATTAGAAGAAAATTACAAATCCAACCGGCACAAATCCCTGGACTAAACAAGCCAACCAACAAATTACAAATTTTGACTGGTTCTAAAGGTGCAACTAATAGCAAAATACTTGAAGTGTGATTGATGATGAACAGAGAAAATTTAAAACCCAATAAATTGAGAATCAATGCCAATTCCCTAAAAATATCAACAACGTTGGAGAATACAATTTCAATAAAGAAACTTTAAAACAGAAATTGTTTATCTCCACCACCTAAAGATAGATACTTGTTTTTTAGCAATAAAGAAAGATACTTTAATAATTAAAAATAATAATATAGTAATTAATAAAAAAAATTTATACTTTGTAATGGACTCGCAGATTTTATTTTATTTTATTTTATTTTTTGCTAGAAAATTCATATTTATTAATCCAGAAATCAATCTAAATCACAGGCAAGTGCCTACTTAATACATAGAGGTAAACTTGTCAAAAATCCAAACCACCATTTAATGGACTAGCAGGTAATTCTAATTTCAAAGGTCAATTCAGAAGGGCAAGAAGACTGGGTTTACAAGGGAATCCAGCCCAACTTGAAAGCCCATCATAAGATAGACTCATATACGATAGGAACTGTTCAATCCGATGCGCACAGCACCATGTTATACGAACATATAGGACTGGAACTGTTCAAACTTCAATCCCCTGGATCTGTTCAATCCTCATGTGCACAGCTGCATGTCAGACTCATAGGACTTGAACTGTTCAAACCCGTGATCTGTTTAATCCCTATGTGCACATCAGCATGATCTGGGTTTGTAATAGGTTTTTAGTCTTAGTAACAAAAAATGTTGCCAAGATGAATAGTTTAAATTTTAACAGTGTCACATCATGAAAGTAACCAAAGGTTTTTCACTTCTTGCAAAAACTTACAACAATTTAATAGAGTAATTCTTCACATTAATCCTTAAGATTATGCGAAAAAAAAAAAAAGTGAACTACTTGCTGGCTTATGAGGTCAAACATTGGAACAATGACAGGCCTCTCGGTTCCAAATCCAATAGTGTAAAAAAAAGAGAAGTGCGCCAGAAGTATAAGAGAAAAGAAATGTGCGGCTGACATTAATTTTATTTTCTCTTTCCTTATCAAACATTAGTTCAACATATACACTGTAATTCATTGCTAAGGAAAGTGTTTTTGGGGTTCCTACATTGCATTTACGACTTCCGTCAAACTATCAAGCTGCCTGCTCGATCAGCAACAGATATTCTTAACTACATCTAAGTTTGAATCTCATTGCGAAGCAAACAAGCAGGAACCAGCTAGTTGTTAATGAGCAATCTCTACTAAATCCTAAAACTGAAGCAAACAGTAAACACAAGCTAAAGAATCAAAATGAATAAGCATACTAGCGCATTACAATAGACATGAGAATTGGAAGCATCAGCTACTAGCATTGTTCATCCTAAATTTGTCAATGTACAATGCTCATCCAAAGAGTTCTTCATCACCCACTCCTCACCATTGCAAGCTTCAAACGCTACGCTAGATTGTCCTCGACAGAATTGTCAATATAAAAAGAGAGAATGAAAAGAGTGTGTGAAACTCTCAATTTTTTTCATGCAGGATGATGGAAATCAAAGCCCAAAGAAAAGTTAATGATGCCAACATCATTCTCCATAGTTCATCCAAAATTTGTAAATGTACAATTACTAATCCAAAATGTTCTTAATTACCCACTCAAAAAGAGATTAGTGATTAACAGAAAGGGATGGTTAACGGTTTGATTTCCCAGAAAAAGAATGCCAGTGTTTTTCTCCCCTTGATTAAATGAGCCAAAGTTTCAAACCTACAATACATTATCCTTAAACACACCTGTCAATTTAAAAATGCTTTAAGAAAAAGTGTGAATGCAAATCAAAGCCTACAGAAAAATTAATTCATGCCAGCCAGCATCAAGGCTGATGGTGGAAGCCGTGAGAGACACCAGATACCTGATAGTGATGAACAGAATGGGATGGTTAATGGTTTGATTTGGCTTCACAGTAAACAGCTAGCCAGAGTTTTTCTTTTTCTCTTGATTGGCATGTATACCAGATCCTACCATATGATGATGACTTAAAACGAACTTTGTTGGGTATCCTTTCTTGACTCAACCAACAATCACATATAACCCCACAGACACCATAACATCCTAATTGCAAATCACAACAAATAAATACACACTATCAACAGTTAGAAAACACACAACCATTTGAATAGGACATGAATGATAAATGCAAATCACGTTTCAAGATTGCAAATATAAGCCAGAGCAGATTTTGTTCATGATGTGTATATTAACACTCAGAAACAGAGTATATAGCCAATAATTTCAGAACTCCACAAAATACCTCCACTTCACTAAGCCAAAAAGCAAAAACCCAACAACTAATTGCTTGCTTATAATATGAAAAAGCCCAGAGAAGCCACAACTACAGAGATCCATCATTCAAAACCCTAACCCTATTTCAAAACAGAATCTTCAAATTAGAATAAGAAAAGCGACCAACAAAACGCAAGACCAAACCCGCACCCATCCAATGGCACCGTAAAAGTAATGGGCAGGGACCTTCAACACCATACTATTAGCTCAGCGAGCATTCGATGGGCAGTCCCTCGCAAAATGACCAGACTCCCCACAGTTGTAGCAGCTCCCACCGCCACCGCCACCGCCGCCGCCGCCGTACCTTCCCCCTCCGCCACCGCCTCCTTGGTAGCAGTCCCTAGCCATGTGACCCGACTCACCACACTTATAACAAGCCCCACCGCCACCTCCGTACCCACCGCCACCATACCCACCACCACCACCACCTCTTCCACCTCGTCCGCCCCCGCCCCCGTATCCACCGCCACCTCCATATCCACCGCCATATCCACCACCGCGCCCACCGCCGTAGCCCCTATTGCCGCCGCCTCCTCCGCCAGGGGCACCGCCACGTCGGCTTCCCTGAACAGATGACTCCTCAGGGCCGGTGACATCAACGGCCTTGGTGCGTCCATCAGCATCAGACTCAACAAGGAATTCGACGGACTCTCCGTCGCCAAGGCTGCGGAAGCCTTCGGATCTGATGGAAGATTGATGAACAAAGAGGTCCTCACCGCCATCGTCGGGGGTTATGAAGCCAAAACCCTTCTGGTCATTGAACCACTTCACCTTTCCTGATACCCTCTCACTCATCTCTTCTCTTCTCTTCTCTTTGGATCGATGCTCCTCCACCAACGCTCTCTCTCCCTCTCTCTCTCTCTCTCTCTCTGCGTCTCTGTTTAGGGCAAAACTGCAGATGTAGTCTTATACTAAAATAACATTGGGCTTGTGGGCCCTGTTTTCAGGTTCTGGTTACCCCAATTTCAAGAGACCATTTCGATCTTCATCCAACGGTCAATGGTGTTTTTGCTTGCTTACTGGATCTTCACCGTTGATCATGAATACTGATTACCATACTACTGCTGCTACTCTCGTATCTATTGGGCATGAGCATGACATTGGTCGTCGAATGCTCAGGGATCCTTCCCTGCTTTTTATCTTCTTTTTTTTTCTATTTAATCATTTCTCATTATTCCCCAAAATATCCCATTTACCGTTATTATGAGAAAATCAGCACACTAAATATTAAAATTCAATATAATTAATTTTTTTATAAATACTTTATAAACGTAAGAAATGATTATTAAATATCTTATATGTATAAAACAATATTTCAAGAGTTTAAATATATTTTATCAAGAAAAAGTTTGAATCAAATTCAAACTGAAGTGTATTTAACAGTGTTTTACATAAGGAATTAATTTTAATTTATTATGATTACAATGTCATTTGTATTGACACATTATTAAAAGAATTATACTTTTTATATAGTTATTATGATTGTCAAACTATTTTAATAATTTAACAAAATATAATTAAATGACAATATAAAAAAAATTTATACTAACAACATATCAAAATTATACACTTTATATAAATCATTTCAGGAGGTTGTTATCAATCATGTAACTTTCTTTTCCTTGCTCATTTATGTAGAGGAGTAATTTATCATTCAATCATACAGCTTTTTGTATGGTTTTAGTAAGATTATTAGAGCGGAAGAAGTCAGGGATAAGCATAAGCTTTCCTCCAAATTTTAAGAATGTTGAATTTTTCTTTACCAGTTTTTCTTATCACTTTATGAGGTTAGAAAGAAGGATTCATCCAATCATCCCTTGAATTTTGAAACTCTCAACTTAGCTAGATTGCCTATAACATGATTCGAACCCTCCATCTTTTTTTTAAAAAGAAAAATATTATAATAATTCAATATCAAAACTCGTTTTGTTAATACAACATTAAAGTTAATCTTTTAATGATCAACTTCTAAAAGATATATTTTTATTATTATTTTCTTCAATTTTTTTTATAAAAAATAAAACTTACTTTATATTTAGATATAATATTTAAAAATAATTTTTCATATTTTAACTATTTTTATGTTATAAAAATTAATGTTTTAAAAATTAAAACAAATTAAATAATTCAATTGGTTGAATCGTGAACTAGTTGTGTCTGGTCCAATCAATTAGCCTCTTAAAACTAGAGGAGTTGTTGAACCACTCAAACTTGAAAAAGTTAAATTGTTTCATTGAACTTGAAACAGGAACCCGAGTTTCAATAACCTTTTTGGGTCGTCGTTGTCATTGTTGGCGTTGTAAGAGAAAGCGATGATGTCGAACTCGTTGCAAAGGTCCTTGAGGCAAAGTTTGATCTTGTTGTGGAGCTAGAGGGTGTCGAAGAAGAGGAGGACTCAATATGACCTTAGGGGTTTTGAGGAATCGAGGGACAGATTGACCATTGAGGTGGAATACATTAGATTTAGATTTGGATATGGATTAAAGGGAAACAAGCTTGTTGGCATGATCGTCGTTGGATTTGGATAAGGTGGTGATGATGATGATGATGATGATAAAGAGCAAGAAAATTGAGAGCTTGGGGATGAGAAAGGGAGCCATGGTTACATGCTTTGGGTTGGATGAGGTTTAAGAGAGAAAGAAAAAGAGACAAAGGAAAAGATGAGTTTTATTTTAGGAGAGATCTGGAATTTGATAAGACTATGACACATTCACTCCTTGCTAGCTACACTATATTATAGTGGTGTCTTGTATTCACAAATCCTCATTTTTCAAGATAGTCAATTTTTTACAAATATCATTTTCTAAAATAGATAATTTTTTCAATCACTACCTAGTCTGCTTTTTTCTTTGGTATTTTGCTTGTTAAATACTTTATTATTATTATTATTATTATTATTATTATTATTATTATTCAACTTAATTACCGATTAAACCAATCAAATCATAACTTGAAAGTTTTGCCAATTCGATTTCTAATTTGGTTATTAAAACATTGATAAAAATGTCTTTTTTTAAAAGGTACCAAAATCTAACTAAAAAGAAAAAGTACAACATGTGTATTTTTTAGTGCTTTATTTTTAAAAAATTCAAATATACTAAACTATAATAAAAATTAAAAAAAAAATCAAACGAGCACAAAATTTAGTTTATCTTATCATTGCTCTGCATGCTAGTTTGCACACCCAAAATCACTTTTGTACTTTAAATATGCCTCAAATGCAGTGTTAACATGTTTGTCAACCTTTAAAATAGAATCATATTAAGTGAAAACATGATTTTAATACCTCAAATATAAAAGTAACATTTTGTTACTTTTGCGGTGAAAGAAAGTTCGTTTTTGTATATAATGACAAAAATACTCTTATAATTTGAGATTATATCAATATTTAAATAAATATAACTTAATAATTTCTTTAAATATTTTAAAAGAATTTATTTTACCCTCAATTTATAATAAATATTTTTAACATCAATTTATTAACAATTTAACTCAAAATAATTATTTTTACATCATACCATTTTTGGTAATTACACATCTAAAATTAATTTTTATCAACAATATCCAAACAACATTTATTTTGACAAAATTAATTTTCAAATAAATATTTTTAAACAAAAATCACTTTATTCAAACTTATTTTTGACTAAAATCAAGTTCATCTAAAATCAAATTTACAAAATTAAATTCATCTAAAATTAAATTTATAAAATTTAATCCAAACACATACGTAATACTTACTCACCACGTCAAACAATCACTTGATAGTGTCTCGTAAACTTAGTAGTACAAGCTTTTGATTGTGTTTCCTAGCTACACCTATCTTGCTTGCAGCTTGATATTCTCTTACTATATATATATATATGACGTTCTATTTTAGATTATAGATACAAGAATACGTCACAGTGTTGAGACAGTTATTTTAACGACTGCTATAAGCCTATAACTGCCTTCCCATGTTTACTTTGGGAATATATATATACTATGAAAATGCCTTAAAAGAATACCAATTTAAAATAGAAAAAATTGAAAATTGTGTTAATCAAGTTAGGATGAGCAAGTAATGTTTTAGAAGATTTTATGAAGCTCTTAGAAGTATGGGAAATGGGTCTAGTACGTAGAACTCTAAATATTACCATAGAAAAGCAAATGGTAATGCTTATGCACACTCTAGAACATGATCTTAGGAATAGAGGGATATCTTTTCCTGCGACTGATCGAACACATGTAAGATACTCTTCATATTCCGGATCAACTTATATTTTGAGATCGAAAGATGTGCACCACACAAAATGTTATGGCAGCATGAACATTTGACTAAAAAATTCATCCTTGCCTATTTGTCTTGAGAGGTCTTTTGGCGTCTTAAAAAGGTTATGTGCAGTTCTTGATGTACGACTATATTTTCTATTTAATACTCAAGTGAAATTAGTAGTTGCATATAATCATATTATAATTCATAATTTTGTTATGGGAGTGGAACCAAACGATCCGATCATACAAGAGGTTTATCTAGAGTCGCGTATGCATAAAAGAGTACATGTAACAACACAAGTTAGAGAGGAGAATGCTATGTGATCAAATCTAAGGAATGCCATGGCTGCAAAAATGTTTGTCGATTTTGCAAAAGCTTGAGGGATTTGTAGCTATAGTTGAACAAGTATGATTATAGTTTAAATGTTTGCTATGAGTATGAGCAATGCTTTGTGTAAGTGCTTCACAATATATATATCTAAATAAGCTTTCTCATGTCTAAAAACAAATTATTTATATTTATTTATAGCTAAACAATTTATAATAAGAATTTATTTCACACGAAACTAATAGAAATTTTTTCTAATCAAACAAACAGTAAAAAAAAATAAATAAATAATTTTATAGAAAAGTTTTTCTATAGAATTTCTATTTTCATACAAAACAAAATGAGCCTAAATTAATTTCACAGGGGTGATCGCCCAAGCATTGCTAATTTATATACACTGATCAGTGATCACTTATGTAAGATTGTCAAAATAAAACAAAAACCCAAAAAAAAAAAAAAAGAGATCCATTTCAGTGTTCTGGAGATATGTTAAATCAGCGGAATCCTCTGGTACCTCTTGATTGATAGAGTTCCAACCGACTTTTGGCTTCTGGTAATAGTGCTTCAATGGAGGGTTCTTCGATCAGATGCGCCTGCTTTGTGCACCACTCGAGAACTATGAGCACCTCTTCTTGCGCAAGAGTCTCGCTTTTAGGGACGTGTAGTGCTATGTAACAGAGAAGAGTTAACGAAGGAATTTGGACCATTTGTTCCCCGAAGTAGACTAGTTGAATTAAGTGCTTTGCACCACCTGCCTCTATAATGGCGTTGCAGTGATTCTCATGTAGATAGTTTTCTGTACAAGCAAATTTGTTCAGTGCAATGGCGGCTTCCATAGAAATTTCTGCTTCTCTTTCGTCAAGCAACCTCACCAATGGTCCAATGATTCGTGTTTCTGTTGCTCTAAAAGTCCTTGCCAAGTTACCAACAGCTCTGACACAAGGTATGAGCAGGTCAGAGTCGGCTTTCTCAATAATTTTAAGGAGTTGCTCTACAACAGCCCTGGCAGCAGGGGAAGTGGGCTTGAAAGCAGAGCGTCTCAATTCCGCGTGTTGATCTGCCACAGCTGTGATTTCCATCAACGCCATTGCTGAATAGGACTGCACATCCTCAGGGCCTTTTTCCAATAGAACAGCAAAGCAAAGAAGAGCTCTTGATTCAGTGATGTTCCGACAGATAGTGACGTTTCCCCTGGATAGCTGCCAAAGTGCTCTAGCTGCCATGGCCTTCATCTGAGCCTTTGTAGTTGGATCTTCGAATTCCCTCCCCTTGATGCTTGTCCCAGATATTGACACATGCGGATTCCCATTGTGGTGTTGTTGCTTTGCATTGTTGGGGTTGCCCTTGGCATTATCTCCCTGCCCCTGGTGATGATGCGTAATACGATTGGTTTGGGGCGCATCTGGCTTAGACTGGTTAGGATCCTGGCCCCTCATGGCCATTGTGTTAGTGACCACATTGTGTATCTGGTTAGGTGTTTGATTCCCCATTGGGTGAGCAATTTGCTTATCATGATCGTCTTCTTGCACCTTTTTCTTGTCATCAGGATTCGGGGTATTACTGGCCATCACAACTGAATGAATCGACATGTTTTGTTTACTGACAATAGCGTACTTACTGTGCTCTTGAATGGTCTCAAATGCAAGATGGCTAACGAGCAAGCGTATGGCATTGTTCTGTGAGAAGTGGTCCTGGCATTTAGGGTGATGTGCAGCCAGCTCTGAAATTGCCCATGCCACCACTGTCTGAACCTTCATGTGACCTTCTTTGAGGATTTTCGCAAACACAGAGCAAACCCCGGCATTCACAATGTGTTCCACGCATTCGGGATCTCTTCCAAGTAACCCAATTGCCCTGGCAGCATTTTCCTGACCTTCCATTCGCCCTTCTTTCAGCAATTTCAGAAGTGGTGGCACTCCACCTTCCTCAATAATCAGTTTCCCATACCGGTCGTTATCACGAGCCAAAGAAACCAACGACGCAGCAGCGTCTGAACGGTCTTCTGAAGAACACCCAGAAAGTAAAATCGCTACCTGTTCCCAAATAAGGCACAAAATAGGTTCGTTGGCAGCAATTGGGGGAAGACCAAGATACTCATCATCACGTTCATCGGCCGAAGCAGAGACTCGAAGGAGCCATTGCACGTCTCCTACAGAATTCTCGAGCTGCATCGACGTCTTGCGAAACGCAGTAGCAGGGATAATGGTGAAAAGTCGCTTGATGACGCCATTTGCACGGCATTTGCTGACCAGTGCAAGGGCTTTGTCGAGGACTTGTTCGGTGTCGTCGATGATGCGTCTTGTGGGGCGCTCATAGAGGTCGTTGCTGGCCCTTGCGGCTTGGCGGAGGAGGCCAGCGAGCTTCTCTGTTTTGCCCTTGAGTTCAAGACATTCTTGTCTAAAATTTTGGGCTTCATCGGCCATCTTCGATACCTGGTCCGCCATCTGTATCGGGCTCGCCAGGATCTCCTTGACGATGCTCGACATGGTTTCAGCGGACCAAATTATCCTCCCTTAATTATATATACCAGGTCAAACACCTATATACTCAGGAGATTGGAGAAACAAAAAGGAAGAGAGATAGATTTTTTTTCTTCTTTCGGTATTTGAGATTGAGACTTCGGAAGGTCGTGTTGTACTTGTTTATGGATTGGTGTGCTGTATTCAAAAGCTCAAATCTAAAACTTATGGTGGGTCATGGGTGTTGGAGTTGTGTAAAGTGTTTTTGCCTGCATTCTACATGAGAGTCAGGATTGGTAGGAGGAGGAGCAGTGGCGGTGATGGTGGTGGCGCCGCCGGTGGTGAGGGAATGAAATAATGGGATGGTCCAACGGGTTTGTCTGCAGGTTTTATGTAAAGAAGCACCATTATAGTTTGGGTTATATATAGTAGGTGGAATTGATTGGTTTAAAGTCTATGAGGACGTTTCTAGTTCGTAGTACACGAGTGGACAAGGCCCCCTTCCCCCACAACTCTCTCATCTTCAATTGAGGACCACGTTCTCATCCTACGGCTTGTGAATCTTCTAGCTTTCGTAGAGCTTCCGTCATCTTTGGTGCGATGAAGAAATAAAAGGCACGCGCCACGGAGGTGAGTGATGCTAACTTTTAGCACATTTGCATACGACTTACACGCAGAGAGAGAGAGAGAGAGCGATTGCAATGATGAAATTAATTAGTTAAAATATTTACGTGAATCATAACCAATAAACGAAGTTAAAAACTCCATTCTCTATCATTGGTGCTGATTGAACAATTGATAGTTAATGATAATGGTTTAATATTAATAAAATTATGCTTATTGGAAACAAAAATATATAATAATATTTTTAAAAATGTGTAAGTATATAATTAGATAATAGTGTAAAAAAATGTTATACATGAATTGAAATTAAATTCTATAAAGAATACAGTTTATAAAATAGAAACACATGTGTTAATTTCAATTTTATGCATTAAAAACAAAATTGACTGGTACAATTAATAGTTGTATCTATTGTCAAGTATCAATATTCATTAGTTACACGGGCTATTATATATTTTATACTTAAATTAATTAATTTAAAATTATTATTTTAAATATGTTCAATTTACAAAATATTTTTTCATAAATTTTTTATAAATAGATGAAAAAATATGTAAAATTAAATTTTTGTATTAGATAAAATGTATATTTTTATTTTATTTTATCTGTGTAAATTATTTTATATTTTATATTTATTATTTATATTTAATTTTTTTTATGTATAATGAGTATTTCAGAGATCTTAAATTAAGAAGTATTTTTTAATAAAAAAAATTAAATATAAATTAAGGAAATGTTGTAAAATTTTTTTTTATGTTAGGGAGATTGTCTTTTTAAATTTCACTATTTAATTCTTTAAATTTTTGCTTTGACAACACATACTTTCTAATATTAGTTTTCTTTTTTAATTTTATTATTTCATTCATTTTCTTTAAAAATTAATTCATATTTAATGATATTATTGTATTTAATATTATTATTATTTACTTCTCAAGGTAATTTTATTTATCTATATAGATAGATAGATAGATTTATTATTTTTTATTCAAAATAATATTTTTATGCATAATTATTATTTCAAAGATGTTCAATTTACAAAGTATTCTTTTAAGAAAAAATCTTTAAAATGAAAGAAATGTTATAAATTAATTTGTATGTAGGAGAAATTGTCTTTTAAAATTTACTATTCAATTATTTAAATTTTAATTATATGTTTTGATAATATTTATTCTCTAATATTGTTGTATTTTTTAATTTTATTATTTATCTTCTTCTTTAATTTTATTATTTCATTTTTTCCTTTAATAACTAACATGTGTTGAATGATATTATTAAATTTAATGATAGTATGAATTGTTTCTCAAGCTAATTTTATTTGGATTTAATTTCTATTCATCGTAAGTGTAAAGTTTCTTTACACTGTCATGTAATCATATGTTGATACATCATTAAAAGAGTTAGACTTTCTAGGTAATTGTTGTGATAGTCAAACTCTTTTAATGATGTATTAACATATGATTAGATGACAGTGTAAAGAAACTTTACACTGATGGTGGATACAAATTAAACTCATTTTATTTATATATATAGTTTCTTTAAAAATTAACTCGTATTTAATGATATTATTATTATTATTTATTTCTCAAGCCAATTTTACTTCTATAAGATATAGATAGATAGATAGATTTATTATTTTTTATTCAAAATAATATTTTTATGCATAATTATTATTTCAAAGATGTTGAATTTATGAAGTATTCGTTTAAGAAAAATTCTTTAAAATGAAAGAAATTATATAAATTAATTTGTATGATGGAGAGATTGTCCTTTTCTAATTTTACTATCCAATTCTTTAAATTTTAATTATATGTTTTAATGATATTTATTCTCTAATATTGTTGTCTTTTTTTAATTTTATTATTTCATTCTTTCCTTTAAAAACTAACATGTGTTTAATGACCCTTAAAAAAACACGTGTTTAATGATATTATTGAATTTAATGATAATATTAATTGTTTCTCAAACTAATTTTACTTTTATATATAAATTAAAAGAATTTGAAATTTATATCCAATAAACAGCTTTCTAGTAAAATTCAGGAACTATTGAGCCTCGTCTGATGATTATGTAGTAAAGAATTTAAATAAAAGAGTTAATTGGACAGTAAAAAAATAATTCTGAAAGTTAATTGCTACAAAAGATAGTATAAAGGATTATTTGAATATTAATTAATTATTTTGGTCAAGGGAGTATTCAGGAAAGTTGATATAAGAAAATCTAAAAGGGGTGGTTGAAGTGGTATGTAAGCATGAGTTCAGCAGTTAAGGAGTTTCTGTAAAATTAGAAGTTCGAGTCTATAAAAAATCACTTGTGGAGAGAGATAATCTAAATACCTCAAATGAGATTAATCTCACACTTAAAGTATGTAAATACCATCACAAGTACCAAATGTTGATATAACCAAAAGTTAAGGGAGCTAAAGTTTAACATTATAAGATATTATATTTACTCTTTTCTTGGACAGTAAAGATATTCTTAGGTCAAATTTTATGTCAATTGATACTAAATTTTTCCATTGACAATTTTAAAGACATACCTTCATATTGTCATGATGTATTTAAAAGAATTAATTAATTTCTATAAGCGTTGAGCCAAAGTTTAAACTTAAGTTGTTAAGACATGAAATATATTTCTTTAATCATTAAGCTAACTTTTTATGTTATAACTACTATTATCATTTCATAGAAAACTACTATCATAATCTAAAATAATAAATAATGTTTTAAAAAGTATAAGCTAATTAATTTATGAAAAATACTGAGGAGCCCCGAAGAGTCATGCATGAAATTGACCAAATAAACATGGATTTGATAAGTTTTATTGTGTAAGACTCACATTTGCTGTGAGTGGACCATCAAAACTGTGTATGTTATAATGTCCGGTAAAATTCACTGATCAAATTCCGAGCTCTCTAAAACCACTCTTAATTTATTAAATTTTTTTTATATAAATTGAAAATAAATACTAAAATCCCCATGTATATTATATTAAAAATTGCACATTATATGTATTGCCCTTGTACACTTCAATAATTCGTCCTTGATGGACCATGGATGCATCCCCAGAGGCATTTCAAAATCCAAACTTGCACCTTCTATTTTTAAGTGTCCGTTTAGCGGATACGTCTTACATACTCATTGACATAACCAGTGTATAGATATATCATTTAATATGAGGCATTAATTATGAATAATATGACCCATGAATTCATCGAATGGCTGATAAAAATACCTACAATCGCTTCAACAGGTTATGCTGTATTTTCATCCTTACACCTCCATAAAAAAATAAGAAATTGCACGCAAGTCCTTTCGTTCTCTTTTTCTGATGCCCTTTTGCTTTGCTTCGTTATCACATCTGTTGAAATTGGAACAGTAGTGGAGCGGGGAGGATGGGATGGTGAGCTCCAAGGTCGAGTACGAAGAAGAACTTTTCCGACAAGCATTTGAAGGTCCAGCAACAGAGGTGCTACAACGAATGAAGAGTAATAAAAATATTAATTTTTTTTGACAAAAAAATTAAAAAATAATTTCACCAAAAAAATAAAAAATAAATAAAATTTTATTTTGAGATTCTTAAACCATTGTGATTAAAACCGGACTAGTCTGGCGAATGTACTGGTGAACCGGTCAAGTAACCGATTTAGGTAATTAGTTTGATTAGATATGTCTCGAAACCAGTGTAATCGGTTTGACTCGATTAGTTTGGGCAAAAAATCAGTGACCTGGAAATTAAACCGGTAAACTGGCCGAGTCATGAAATTAAAAAAATAAACTTTTAAACTTTTAGAAGTCATAACTTTTGACTCATTTGTTCAATTTATATTAATTATATATCAATTTCATATAACTTTTCAATATCTATGTCATGTCAATCCTAATTTTTTTTAAAAAAATTTATTCTCTAATGAACATTTTAATGAAAATATTAGAACTTTTTTTTTATAAATTAAAGGTTAAACTCTTTTTTTTTTTCTTAAAAGTCATCATTTTTCTCAAAATAAAAATACTTTAGTTGTTTATAATGATAAATATCATCATATGTAATGTGTATATATATATATATATATATTTAAATATTTATTTAATTCGACCAGTGACCCATGGTTAAACTTGTAATTTATTAACTTAGTATCTTAACCGAATCAAGTATCGGTTTGAATTTAATAATTATGTCATAAACCCATTATGAAAGACAATAAAATAAAATAAAAATAGTCATGCAGTGAAAATAATAACAACAAAACAAAATCTCATTTTCATGATATATATATATGGTTACATTTTTCATTAAAAAAATATAAAATAAATTGTCATGACGCCCCATAATTTAATAGTATCAGTGCTTTTATATATGTTTGCTTGTGGCTTATAAAAAACTAAACTATGTTATAAAAAATATTTGTCTACAATGAATGACCATTCTCACTTCTTTAAGATTAAAAAAGAATTTTGCATAATCAATTCTTAAAATAGAATAATTATTTTATATTTTTTTTCACAAAAGTAGGAGATTATCATTTAATTTATATAAGTAGATGTGAGCTCCATTGCCATCATTCCATGTGTTAAAATCAGAACAATATATACGGTGTGGAAGGACCAACAACGCGAGTCACTAGGAATATGTTAAGCACGTCTCTTCCCTTTTTCTCCTCTTCGCAAGGTTTCCCTATCATGCTTCATCCAAGTTCTCTGATACGAGAGTGATAGCAACAGTACAAGCATCCCACGCAGCCACGGCAACGGTGGCCGAGAAGGCACAATGACTGAGAGGGAGGTCCCTGACTCCCTGGCGACTTGGGGACCCTGCAGTATATTTTCTTATGAATTCTCATTTTTGTTTGGAGTATACTATTAAGGGTTCGTTTTTTATTAACTTTTTAAGAAAAAAATATTTTTTTAAAATAATAAAAATACTTGTTTTAGAAGTTAAAGAGTTTAAATTTTTTAAAAAATACTTTATGTGTAATAAAAAAGTATATGAAGTATTTTTTAAAAAAACTTGAACTCTTTAACTTTTAAAAAAAGTATTTTTATTATTTCAAAAAAGTACTTCTACTCCTAAAAAAGTTAATACAAACAGGCCTTAAATTGGTCATCAAAAGATATAAATGACGTCAATTTAGTTCTTTAATAATTTTTTATATTAAATTGATCTTTTTTAAGACTAATTTGATGTGAAAAAATAATTTTAGAGGAACAATTTGATGTGAAAAAATTGACATTCAAAGACTAATTTAATGTTAAAAATTATTAAAGGACTAAATTGACATTACCTATATTTTTGGAAGACTAATTTAATAGTTTACTCTTTTGTCTACTTTCAAGTCTATTTTTTAATTTCCATGAAAAATAAAATATCCATGACGGATTGATCAATCAATTTGAGACACTCATGTTAGCTTTGTATTAGGCTTTATTATATGTTTATTGTGCCCAATATTAGTATTTTAGATGAGTTTAATGTTGTTGGGCTTCATTAGGTTTTAATGTAAATATTGGATAATTTTCGGATTTTGATGCATTTTGACCTTTCTTCCTTGGTTAGGCCATAAATTGGGACTCGGTGATCCAATTGAAGTGATCTTGGTGTCTTTGGAAAGCTAAGACAATGCTCTACAAGTTTCATGAAGAACTCAAGAGCTGGATCGGACTTCTAAGGGTCCAAAACATCCCTGTAATACAGAGTGGGTTTGCTGTCAGGAAAATCTGGGCAGTATGCACATATTGGACTACATAGTGAGTTATAGGCCTCCTCTTGGGCTGAAACTTGGTCATTTGAAAGATAAGACCCATATCTCCAACTTCACTGAAGACCATTTTGTCAATAGATGTCATTTTAGGCATGCTTCTGAAGCTACAAGTTGGTATGAATTTGGAAACACGTTCTTCCAACCTAACTTGAGGTAGGTGCAGTGTTTTTGGCATTTCTGGAGTTCTAAAAGTCCAAATGGCATGATTCAAATTGGAGATTTTCAAGAAGACAACTGGCTACAACTTTTATGAAGACATCCAAGCCAAAATGCACCGTCTAGGTGATGAATTTGAAGCCAGAAGTCGGATAAGAATTGTTGACTAAAAGCCACCAACCATACACCAACCCACCTACCATGCACCAACCCACCAACCATGCATCAAGCTTCCATTTTTGACAATTTTCATATTTTTATAGCTTGTATTCAGATTATGTACATGTACAAATTGGCTTCTAGGATTAGTATAAATAGACCCAACCTCTTTGTATTAAAAAGATTCAAAATTTGAAGTAAGTTAGAATTCAATTTTGTAGTAAGTTTGAGTATTTGTTAGTTTTCTTTCTCTTCTTCTCCCTTCTCTTTAGAATTTTATTTTTATTCTTTATTTTCTGAGTTCTTCCTTCCCATCCATGGAAGGCTAGGCTCTTATAATCAATCCAAGGGATTAACCGTCTTGATGTTTAATTTGAAGATCTTGTTTTGCTTGTTCATATTGCTTAATTGTTATTCAAGTTTCTCTTCTTCCTCTTTTGATTTCTATCTAGATTGAATTGCTTAATTTGATTTAGATGTCAATGTGATAATAGCTTTATTGTCATGTATTCAAGGAGGATCACAAAGAATAAACAATTTATTAAAGCTTTTTGATGAATTGTTTAGCTTGGTTAAATTCTGGATCTTAAGTTAATCTATGTTTGGATAGTGCTTACTTTATCTAACCTTGGTTAATTAAATCCTAGATGCTTATCTAGTAGAGGATTCTTGGATTATGTTGAGGCGTCTTGATGTGATCTGAGGCCAAGAACATGGTTAGCGATTAAGTGAATTACTTGTGATCAATGATGAGTTAAACTCAAGATCGGTAAATTTCCTTGGATTGGTTGTTTCTTTATATTTGTTTACAACATTAAGTCTTGTACTTCTTTTCAATCTTATTACTCAACAATAAAGCCCCCCTTTCTAATTATCTTGATATGATTAAATCTTTGTTCTTTTTGGATCCTTGAGAGACGATTCGGTTCATGCTCTATACTACAAATTAGTTTGCGAACCGGTAATTTTTATTATTTGACGAGGTCTCGACAACCTCTTGTCACGGATCATGAGAAAAAAAATTCATAAATTTTTTAAAAGTAAACTAAAATTTTTATGACTGGTTTTGTAAACCCGTCATGAGAAAAAAAATCATGAAAAAAGTTCAATTTAATTTTCATAAAAATTTAAAAGTAAAATAAAATATTCATGAAAGGTTTTCTAAACTCATCATGAGAAAAATCATAAAAAATTAAATTAATTTTTTATAACATAAAATAAAATAATATTTCCAACAGGTTTATGAGAAAAAATAATATAAATAAATAAATTTAATATTTATGAAAAAAATAAAATAAAATTTCTATGACAAGTTTTCAAAACTATAACAAAACATTTTATGAAAATAAATAAATTTAATTTTCATGAAATAAGAAAAAATAAAATTTTCATGCATCATGAGAAAAAAATATTATAAATTAAAAATCATATCTGGGTCATGCAGCAAAAAAATAAAATAAGATTTCATGGTCTAAAATGCAAAAAAACAAGAGATGAGCCTTTAACAAAAAAAATAAGAGAATAAGAGAGGGGGTGACTGGTTATATAATAGATAAATTTGATGGGGTGTTTATGCACTCATCTCTTTCAGGTGCATAGTAGAAAATTGTGTGTTTAAGCTTCAATTAGCTTCAATTGACCAAAAAATCTTAAGCGTTAGCATCAGTGCCTCACTTCTTTTCTTTATTGATTTTGCTAAAAACATTTTCACAGATAACATTCTTAAGCTTCACTCAAGGGCATGCACTGAAGTTTTGTCGTACTTCAATAACTGACTTCCTTTCATTCTTTACGCTGGCCATAATTATTAACTAATGAAAAGGAATCACCAATAATTGGGAGATGAAAATTGTTGATTTCGGATGGACCAGAAAAAAAAATATCAGACCCAAATATAGAAGCACAAATTGGTTTAAATGTTTAATTAATGGCCATTTATAATAAAAGGATGAGAGTATCGGGAATGTACGTGGGCCTCAGAATTAGTCCCCTCTCTATAGCTATGTGTGCGACATCAACAGATATTGGAAAACAAGATCTTCTAAGCGTGAATAATGAGAAGCAACAGCTGATGTTTGCCCTGTCCCAAGCCATTTGGTAAACAACAAATTCTATTTGATCAAATCTATAGCAAATAAAAGACTGTTGGGCCAAAATGAAATAGGATATAATAGATTTCACTATTGCTAATGTCTCTTTGCAGGGTAGGGGTTGCTGATAAGATTTATGTGGTAGTTTCACTATCCAATCATGCATGAATTCTGTATTTAGAATGATATGAAATGGGTGCTATCATGGAGGTTCCTTTCATCTATTATGTAGCAGTTGAATCTTGAAAAAGGATGTACGGTATCATATATACCCCCCCAAAAAAAGTTTATTCATACGATTATAAATAGTTAGATACGACACAGTCAATACCCCTCCATCGTGTCTTGTAACTTGCAGGGATTTTTTTTTTATTCTGAGACTTGAAAACCTATGTGTCCTGTCTTCCTTTGATGGGTCAAAGTATCCTGGACATATAATCATCAATTTTTTTTAGTCCTCCTAAGCAGAACTGCATGTCAACAATATTGATCCCCAACTTGCATCAACTCTTAAGGTTGTGCAATGGGATAGAGATAAAATGTTAATGATTTTAAGTTGTGTGACTCCACTCCAATCAATTCCTCTTTTTATTTTCCTCTTTTGTATCAGATTTTATGATTCTTCTTTGTTTGTTTCCCATTTGCCGCAATCAAATAATCTATAACTTAAAGATGAATCAACTACTGTTGTCTATTTCGTTTTTGTGCATGTGGTGGATTAATTAGTAGCATCTAGGTTACATCATACTTAGGTAGAACGTTGCATCACCAATTAAAAAAGATTAGTAGTCTGTCTTTGACTATTTGTGATTACACGCGCCAACGATTATGTCCTCAGGAAGGCATATCCATTAATCTAGATATATTATCAATTTCACCTGCATGATATATGTTCATCAGGAAGGCATATCAGTTTTTTACTTTGATAATCACGAATCATGGAGTTGGATGCATGACCGCAAATGTTGCACATGTAGGGATACTTGTATCTGATACGATACGATATGTGAATATGTTAATTTTTTAAAAAATTAGAATATAAGTACAGCAATACATATGAAATAAAATAAATTTATATCTATATATATATAAAAATAAACTTTAAAATTGGTAAAATTTATTACCAATTTACTATAATTTTGAGGATGAGAAAATTACAAGATTAAGAATATATTTTAAGGGAAGTAATTAGTGAGAACGGGACTTGAATTCACAATTCTGGATTTTTCAAGTAGTAACAGTATCTTGAAGACGGTAGATATTTCAAAAAAATACGAATATTACAAAAATATGAATGTAATAGTATTATACAAATATTAGTATCAGATATAGGTACGATACGGATACAACACCAATTTTGAAGTATATGTGCATCATAGCTGCCAACCTAGCTTGCCTGCCACATTTGTGTGTCTATTTCGATAAAAAAAAATTAATTTGTTTGCTTGTTTATTGAGTTAGTTAACTAAATAATTATTAAATATACATATTTATTAACTTATAATAATGACTATTTTAATTTTTTAAGTATAACAAAGACCAATTATAAATTAATATAAGGACTTATATATATATTAGTATAAAAATTCTATTACATATAATAAGAAAGTAAAATTTATAAGATGAATTATACTATAAAAAAAATCTAAGGTAAGGTAGGGTAGGGAGGGAGGCTCGGGCCCTACTCACTCCCCGTGGATTCGTCCCTGCCTCTATGTCTAATAGACTAGTAGCATAAATACCGGCCAGTTTGTATCACATCGTAGTTAGATATGCATCTATTTTACCAATTTATGTTGGTTTAAGTGGAATTACTTGGTCAATTTAAATATTTTGTTCTATATTTGATTATTAAGATAATATGTATGGAGAAAATACATTTGAAAAAAAATTTCATTTCACATGCCTAATAGTACTCATGTGATTAGTTTCTCTCCTTCTAAACAAGGACATACCTAGTTTACATTAAAAAAAACAAAAAAAAGATATGCATCCATTTTTCCTGTTTCTACTTCGTACACAACGGTTACCCGTACAGCCCCTTGTATCTTACTCATGCTCTTACATAATGTTAAGTATATTCAATGAATATGTGCTTAATCCCACTTGGATACAGTTTGGTTACGTGAATGGAAAGAGCATTATCTCTTAAGGTTTGAGGTTTAGTTGTCCAAGCCTTCTACCCTATACTTAAAAAAAAAAGTGGTGTATATATATTTAGAAAAATTTACCTACTATACTATCTTTGGTTACCACAAGTTTAATTATGATATTATAAAAATGATTTCTACTTTTGTTTCTTTTTTATGGGCCTTATTCCTCATTTTTTATATTTTAGTCCAATTTTTCTTTTATAACTTTTCTCTTTTATTTTTTAATTCATGATGGGTCATGAAATTTTAATTTTCTAATATTTTTTATTCTATAATGGGTTAAATCTCATTATGCCATTTTATTTTTTCAAATTGAATTTTTATTTTATTTTATGATTATTATTTAATTCAAAACATATTTAGTAATTTTGAAATAAAATTTTAATTTTTTAATTTATTTTATTTATATCATGACAATTTAATCTGTAATTTTTTATTTTATTTTATTATTTTAATTTATGATGAGACTGTCAATAACTTTTTTATATGAAAATAGTTGTTTTTTTATTTTTCTTTTTACATCACTTTAAGAATTATGTACTAAAATATATTTTTTTTTTTAAATTAGAAAACCAATTTTCATGAAATCGACGGCTTAACATATTTTTTTTCTTTTTAATATGAGCCATTTATTAGAAATAATAAAATTCATCAATTCAACCAATGGTTTATAATTATATAGGAACCGCTTAAACATATTACTTTTATTTTTTTCTTTGCAAAAAAGTCTTATGCAATTGAATCATAATAAATAATAATAATAAATTATTATTTTGTCATGAGGAGATTCTTAAACCCATCATGAGAAAAATAAAAACTAAAAAAATTATTTGTTGAAAAAAAATAAATTTAATTTAATGAGTACAAATGAAAATAAAATAAAAACAAAAAAAATGAGTAATGTAGAGAAAAAAGGGGAAAATTTCATTTGTCATAATTTTAACTAGACAAAATATAGAATTTGAATTAAATCTGAGAAAAGTTTAGCATGTTATGATTCATTTTTAAAGTAAAGTAATAATAAAAAATTTTAAAAAATTATTGGAACACAAAAAAAATAATTATTGGAACACTATACATGTAATGATAAAACACTAAAAGAAAATAAAAAAATTCATTTCAGAACTCTCAATTTCGTCAAGGCTTAAAAAAAAAAAAGACATGTCAAGACTGTTAGTCCCTTCAAGAATTGAAAAAAAAAATTATTCTATCACTTTTCACCTTATTTTTTTAAAAATGTTAATTCATGATGGGTTTGCAACCTCTCATGGAATTTTAATATTTTTAATCAATTTTTTTATTCTATATAAGCAAGATTTAAATTTATTTTTTTTCAAATAAATGAATTTTTTAAGAAAAAATATTAAATTTTTTTTATTGTTCACTTTGAATCTATTAAAAAACTAAAGGAATAGGAACAGTTTGGAAAGATTTTTTCTTGTTTTTTTTTTGCAAATGACTTCCACCCAATTTATTGTTCGTGGAGGTGTTAAATGAAATAAAGTGTAACTTAAAACATAATATGTTCAACCAGTTCTAGGTATAATTATCAACCATTAGATATATTGACCAATTTTATTATTCTTAATGGATGACTCATATTAGATGTGCATGCACCTATTTGTTGCATGTGTATGTTAGACAAATACGTAGTTGTGAGCCTTTATGTTTTAATCTCAAGAACTTCATTTGTTTTTCTTTTAAAATTATTTGATCGTCTTATTTTGATTCATCATCCATGTTTTGCTTGTTGCATCGGACTTTAAAAGGATATTACTTGAAGACCTACAATTTCACAGTGGTATTGACATTTTGTTGGACAGATATTGACATATACTTTTGAATGGTTTCTGATTCGAGTGCTCGGGATTTGGTTATGGGAGAAAAGTTATTTGAACCAAATTAATTAATTTTTTTTTATATCAAGAATTAATTGATTTTTTAAAAATAAGATAACCAAATCAAACAAAATTAATTGTAATTGGTTTGATTTGATTCAATTGATTTTTAGTTAAATATTTAAAAAAAATCATATATAACTTTATTTTATTCTTTTTATGGACCAATGAAAAAAAGTTAGTATAAAATTCTAAGAAAAACATTATTACATAATTATAAACAATAAATTAACCTAAAAACATTTATAGAAATAACAAGAAATTTAAATATAATTATTTATATGTATGTAAATTATAAAATATATATATAAATAATTATATGAGTTTTGTTTAATTTGATTTGGTTCGATTTTATAAATGAAAATAAAAAATATAACAAAACCAATCAAGTTTTATAAAAAACAAATCAAATAAAATTAAAATTAATTGATTTTATTCAATTTTTAATTTTTGAATTTAATTTTTTTGATTTTAATTAATTTAGTTTGGTTATAAACACCCTTAATTTTTAATACATCTTTGACCTTTGTATTTTAAATTAGAGAAGCTATAAGTATAGAGAGAGTAGTCAAAAGAAATCAAATTTTCTATCTTTTCTTTTTTCTGTACGTCCCTTTAATTAAATATTAATAATTCAATTAAAAAACTCTTTCATAATTAGTAATATTTTTTTATTAATTATTTTTTTGGTTAATTATCAATATTTAATTAAAAAATAAGACAAAAAAAATTAAATCCAAAATTAATATATGTGCATTCTATTTAAGTGTCGGCCGAAAACCGCCAATTAGTAAAATAAAAAGGCCAGAAATCCGCCAATTAGTAAAATGAAAAGGAACGACAAGCTTGTAATTTAATTAACAAGAAAATAAAAGAAAACGGCGTGACTATTTTTCACTGTCAAAAAAAAAAAAAAACGGTGTGACTATTTTTCCAATGAACCCAATCTATACCTCGTAGTGGTGGTGAGTAACCAAATCTTATGCCACACCCACATGCCATCATAAATCTTACTTAGCCTTACTCTTTGACAAAATCAAATTATTTTATGAGAGATAAAAATAATAATTTTGTTATTATTAAGAAATTTTAATTAATTTTATATTTTATCAAAAAATAATAATAATTCTTAATCATTTCATGTTAATATTTTTTTTAATAAATTTTAAAAACAAACACAAATATATTGTTTTTAAAAAATAAACAACCCACAAATGACAAATATCTTTTTAATTTTTTTATATATAAAATATCGTGTCTATCTTTGTCATCAAATAGCATGGTTACATGAAGGTCTCACATCACATCTGAGCATCCGAAATCCGTCAGTTTTGCTACTTCTTTCTCAATTTCTCCCTTGTTCATCGAAGTCCCCAGTTAAGGCTATGTTTGGATTCACAAATAACTTTCTATTTGCAAGGAAAGTGTAAATAAGTTTTAAGATATTTTATCATGTTTGGATAAAATTTTAATGCAAAATAGTAAATAAAATTCTCATCTTAAACTACGTTTAAGCAGAAATAACATTTTATTATTTTTGTAATGAACAAAAACTCATTTGTATATATTAATAAAAATAATTTTATAATTTAATATTATATTATTATTTTAAAAAAATATTTAAATAAATGTGACCTAATAGTTTTTAAAATTATTATAATTATATTTAAAGTGATTTTATTTTATAAGATTATAAATAAATTTAATTTTTTAATAAATTTCTTTTTAAAATTAATTTATTTATAACCAAATTTTTAACATTAATTTTATAATAATAAAACTTAAAATAACTCATATTTTATTTAGTAATTAAGTATTTAAAAATAATTTTTATTAATATTATCTAAATAATATTAATTTTTAAATATAAATTATTTTTAATTAAAATTAATTTTATAAAACTAAATTTAAAATTTACAAAAACTAATTCAAACGTATGGTGGCCGGTGGCTTGCATTATATTGACACTCGATCCAGAGGCACGACTGCTCAGTCCGTTCCATTTTATTTAAGAATTAAGACAGCCTTACAAATAATCGTGACTGACTTTCAGACTCTTATGATCAAATTGGAAATTAATCAACTTTTCCTGGGTCAAAGACTCGACCATGAATGAAGCTAGATTTATTTAGGATATATTTAAATGTTTTATGGTAGGTGAAATAAAATAATATATAATGATATAGAAAGAAAATAAAAATTAATAGTATGAAATAAAGTTTTGATATTATCATTTGGATGTTTAATAGTAGAGTAGAATAAAGCTTTTATTCTATTGTTTAAAAGTTTGAATAGAAGTTAATAGAATAACAATAATTATAAGTTAATTATTTTTATATTATCCTTACATCAAACACAAAAATATAAAGATTAATGTCACAAATGTAATTTCATAACTTATTCTATTCTTTATTTCTTAATTTGGAGGGGAGAAAAATAAAATAATATACAGTGAGATGAATGTTTTCCAATTTCATTCTATTCAATCTCCATTTTAAATAATCAAATAATGACACCTTTTATTATTCCATTACATTCTACAATATTCTATTCTTTACCACCAATATAAACATACAAGAGTATTTAGTATTTACCACGGTGCAACAGGTACAAAATTAAGTCATATCCGCCTTGGGTCCAGTCTAAATTTCATTTTCCATGGCATTTTTAATGGGAAAAAAAAGGACAAAGCAAGAACAAGTATATCCTATTACATGTGATTCTTCAATTTGACGGCTCTGCTTGGTCCGAATTTGAATAGTTTAGTGGTTTGCTGAACGAATTCTGGAGAAAACAGTCATTATATTCTTGCGCCTACAAAACTGGCATGAGTTTTAGAAACAGCTTTGCTGTTGTTATTCTGTTATTCTAAATGCGCCTCCACACACTATGTTGGGTACATCCTAATTAGAAGCTGGGCCTACAAAACTCTCCCTCTATTTTTCAAGCCCATATGTAATGTAACATATTTTTTCAACCAAAACCAATTCTTTTTTTAGGGTTTTTTTATAATAATATTGCTAACTTTTTATTTATCAAAATAACTCATTTTTATTTTTATTTATCAAAATATGTATTTTTTAAAAATTTATTCAGAAATCATCATGAATCAGGACAATTTTTCAAAATATTTTTTTTTATTTTATAAGTAAAAAATTGCCTCTATCAAAGGTGATTTTTATGAAAAAATTTGAGCAAAATTTAAATAGAGCAATCACCACGATAGTTTTCATTTATATTTTTGAAATCTAAAAACATAAAATCAATAAAAAAACATGTTAGGAAATCGCCAAGCCAAGACAGTTTCTAAATAAGAATTAAAAAAAACATATTTTGGTACATAAAAATAAAATTAAAGTATTTTGATATATAAAAAAATAATTAGTATTCGTATAAAAAACCCTCCTTTTTATATTTACTTTCCTTTCATTTTAAATCTCACACGGCATAATAAAAAGAAAAATATTAGTAATAAAATTAATCTCACTCAGTTGCGAAACAAAGGATTATGATCAATAAAAAATACCTCTTACAACCATCCACTTAATTACTTTGGCCTTCTATTAGATTGTACATGATATATCAATGCCCCTCCCTATGCTATAGCTGGATCATTGACAGTTTTTACACTACATTTGATTAAAATTAATCTGGTACTTAAATTCCCCGCCTAATAGTCTCCATTGTCAACATAAACGTCAAATCTTTTAAATAATATTATATGCCATTTGAATTTGGTTTTGATGAGAGGTGTTCATTTACATATTATTATGCCAAGTCAAGAATGGAGAGAATGGTCTTATATGAATATCATTTTTCTAGCTGGTCTTATCCAAAATCTAACTGCCATTCAAGTTCAACTCATTATTAAAAAAACGATACTTACAGGTACTTTTAATCTCACATATATTTATTTTTGGTTTCCCTCTCTTTCTCTTCTCTCTTCTTTCTTTTTAATATTAAAAAACTTAAATAAATAAAAATATATAAAATTAAATATATTTGTAAATATCATGTCTTCCAATAATATGAAACCAAGTGAAGAGGGTCCTGCTGAGTTTTACGCGTGGACCATTAACGAGTTTGTCAGACATCTCTGCTACAAACACATGCATTAGATTAGAATTTAGAAGTTAACTTCATGGTCACAGACTATGTGGTCACATTACAGTACTACAAGGTACAAGCATATCACCCAAAAGCCTGACACAAAAGCCGAGGAGAAACTGCTACAATTACTCCGTTCACGTTTCCATCTTTTATGCTCAGGATCCCTGCTCGCAGTTGATATTGTAGCGAATTGAATTGGTTTTGACATAACAGAGCATTTGGCCCAGCGAAGTACAGATCATAAATTTAGAGGGAGAGGGAGAGGGAGAGGGAGCTTCATGAAGGAGAGAAGATCAAGTTCTATAACCAGAAACGTACTTAGATAGAGGAAAACAAACGGTTAATATTAACGAATGAATCATGTGTTAGCAAGATCAGCTACCAACATTGGTCTGTCTCCCAGTTCCGGATATGGAACCTATATTTGCTGAAGTCAGATATGAATGGTTAAGAGGTCTTCTGTGCCGATAAAATTCTCTATCATTTGAGCACGCTTATCTGGGTCTGACAATGTTGAATAAGCTGAATGGATCTCCACGAACTGGTTAGCTGAGGTTTCCTTCTGATTCATGTCATGGCCCCAACGTTAGGGAGGGTGGCACGTTATTGCAAGCTTTCTGTACGCGGCCTTTATTTAGTTGCAGCTCGCAGTCATTGAAATTCCAAGCACCTCATAGAGGGAAGCAGGGGAAGCCATCTCTGTGGCACAACAACCCGGTGCTCTGTTCTCACACAATTTTCCTTGGAACATTGGCGCTTCTACACTACTTTTGGAGGATTTGAGATGACTGGGTAAGAATGAGGGTTGCAGGAAGGAGGCAGCAAACATTTGGAATTCTTGGATAGTGAGATTGAAGGGGGTTGACTTGAGGTGGCAAAGATGGTGTATATAGAGATTAGAGGGTCACTAACATGTCACCTTCAAACATGGACAGCTCCTTAGTGACTAGTGAGATATTTCAACCTATGGAATCCGTCGAATACATTTTGACTCAATCAATCATCCAAATTTTGCCTGTATTTGGGAGACTCGTATTAAATAATTTTTGAGAGTGTAATTTCCTAAGGAAATAAATAATTAAATTTTAAATAAAAGTAAAATAAATTAAATAAATATTTTGAGTAATTATTTATTCTCATTAAAATTATACTCCTCAAAAGTTCTTCAAAAGTAACTTTTTAAAAATTATGATGACAGATCACGTGGAGTGAACCTTCCTGGATTGAGAGGAAATATTGGACTTTTGGAATATTATAGATGATAATGATTAATGATGTCCAATATATAAGGTGATGAGCCTGCCTTTTAAACTTTCCCATCAATTTATATTTTCTCTTAAGAATAATGATAGCTTTACACCCTTTTCTTTCATATAAAATCTCATACTTTAGTGGAAGTCATTGAGTCCTTTATCTACATAAGAGCTTGCAGCAGTGGACATAATTTTTTGTATGTAAAGGGTCATAAAAGAGTATGATTTCTCTTTCTCTAATGCCATTGCGTGACAGCCACTCCATTACCGTCCAAGTCCAACCAAACAACCAAAGTATCCGATTAAGATGGTGCGTGCTTAGGTACTTACTGGTTTTGTTGGCCTGACATTTTCTTCTTGTGATATTAATAAATTTAATTGTAACAATTTTCAAAGACTATTAGCTTGATTTGATGTGCTATCATTGTCACTTCTTTTAAAAGGAAAAATATATAATAGTAGTTGAGGAGGAGATTGAGCATAAGATTTTTAGTTACTAAGAATTTGCATCTCTAAGCCATCGGATGGACACTCATATAAATAGCTAAAAGACCAAAAGATGAGTATTAAATCTATTCCAGAGGGAGTGCAAAATTCATCTTTCCAAAATATTTTAGATTTAAAGCTCATCCCTTTAGGAATAGTTCCAATTATGAACTCTTCCCGCTGGCTTGTGACGTTGAACAGGACACCATTGTTGTATTGGTCGTTTAAAAATGGTCAAAGAAGACATTGAGGTTGCGGAATGCCATTCTTGAATTTGATGGCAGGATGAAAACAAATATGCGTTCATAAGTTTTGTAGGAACTTTGGAAAACACAAAAGGCACAAGAAAGTTGGTTTCTTTCGGACCACTTTGAAACAAATAATTGGTTTCTGTCCGGAAATTACGGCTCTTGTAACTGTATGAATTTTCCTCTGATTTCCTCCTAGTTGTTGAACTCCATTTCCATGGATTTCAATGGGGCATGAACCATGACATGAATGCAAGAATCAATTTTAAACAATGGGACGGTGTAAATATGCCGTAAGAAAATATAATTTATTTTGATAGTACAAATACAATTTACAACCAAATCTATACACGTTACAAACCAAACAAACAAAAACACACAATCTCAGAGCTGACTGCTGAAACCATCAAGGCATCAACCATGATCAAGAGATAGATAGATGCAGAAAACGGCACTAACGAAAAAGAATAAACTGGTGGAAATATATAGCAGAACAATAATTGAGTTTTGAACCTAGAGAATTTTCATGTTTTTCCTTCAATCCTTGCATGAGTTAGTCCAACGCATGCATCAACAAAATCCTCGTCTATAAAATCCGTAGAAAGAACCTGCAGTCTATCTGCACACCCGTTGGCGAAGCACTGAGTGATGAAGAGCCTAGCATACCCATGAATGCGTCTCGTAACGGGTTTCACACACAGAACTGGGTTATCCGCCACCGGGGTAACCGTGTTCTCCACCCTATAGAAGTATTTCCTTGACGTAACCGATGGGTGCTCGCTCAAATGCTTCAAATTGCCATCAAACTTGGTTGATGGCAAATCTGTGTTGATCCAATTATCCTTCAGATACCCTGCACTCCAAAGGGGGCTCCCTGCCTTGGGCTGTGGCGATTTTCTTGGCTTCCACACACATATTATTCTCTTGGGTAACAGCTCTGCAATGGTCTTCCCAAAAACGTGATCATCCTGGGGAACCAAGAACTCACCCAATTGATCCTCTAAGTACTTGTCGAATTGAGGTGGGTCCTCGTGCCCAAACTCTGTTCTAATCTCAAGAATTATGATCTCAGACTGGGTTTCAGACAAGAACTTCTTGACATCTTTGATGACAACGTCGATGCTGTAAGTGACGAGAATTCCATGGCACACACGGCGCTCCTCCTGCACCCGAATGTCAAGCAGTCGGGTGCCCCTCACTAACTGGTGATAGATGGACAAGGATTGGCATTGAGCAAAAGGGCGAGTGACAAGTGGGATGCCAATCTTGTTGGTTGCAGAATCATGGGTTCCAGGCCAAACAATCTGATTGATGTGAACTTTCTCTGGGCTGAGCCCAAGCATCCAATTTTTTCTGTCTGGGGGATGGTAATCAGAGCCAGGGTAGACTTCCCCAGAGCTTTTAAGACCAGACAGAATTTTCTTCTCGGTATGGATTGCCTTTCTTCGCTCAACCTGTTTAGACACCTGAGAACCCATCTTCAGTATCAAAGAGGAGGAGGGGGAGTAGAAGAAATCAGACGATGAAGAAGAGGAATTCCTAGTTCCTCCTCTTCTTTAATTCTGCTTTTTGTTTGTTGCAGGTGGAGTTAGCAGTTGAAGGCAATCATGACTTGGCTGATGGGGTTTAATATAATAAAGCATCGTAACGTCACAATGGATTTTGTTTTCTTATTTTTATTTTTATTTTTTATAATCAATTGGTAATAGACTTGCTGAATGGGACAAATGTTGTGAAATTATGATATGATGACTTTGTGTTTTCTTCACTCAAATTTTCTTCGGTTATGTGGAAGGATTTTGGTTTTGGGATGGAAGGGCTCCTCTATTAGCCTTGTCTTTTATGTTGCGGGGAGCCTTCCCTCTCATTATTGGTGGGGAGTCAAAATGGATGTATGTCTTTGGTCAGTCCACTTGTATGGCCGTCCAAGCTTTTCTATCTTACTCTGTTTTTTGTTTCTTCGCTTAGCTTTCTTGTTTGTTGCTAACTTGTTATAATATCTTTATTATTAAAGGATCTCATATATCAATCCAATATACAAATTTCTTATAAATTTATAGACATGAAACCCCGAAGTATCAAAATCTGATGGGTGATTGTAAATGAGAGTTGACTTAACTG
Source organism: Styphnolobium japonicum (assembly GCA_023212625.1). NCBI lineage: Eukaryota > Viridiplantae > Streptophyta > Magnoliopsida > Fabales > Fabaceae > Styphnolobium > Styphnolobium japonicum. The sequence goes on along the minus strand of JALBWW010000003.1, from coordinate 59,367,905 downwards.
GTTTGATCAAATAACATCGGCTAAAAGATCTTAGATTTAATTCTTGCTGGTTTGTTTTAGAGTTATCAAATTTACAATACTTTCTAGTACGCACTGCATTATTTTTTAAAGTTATGATTTTAAGAATTTTTTTATATTACGAAGTATCAAGAATTTGTATGTGAAAATTAGTACGTGAGAATTGATACATAATTCACAAGATTAGAGAGAGAATTTGGCAACTATGGTTTGTTTTAAGGCTTCTCACCTTGAAAGAGTTATAGACTTATAGGAGAATATGGAGTGAGATCAGTCATTACTATTTCTCCTTCTCAGCGAGATTCATCTGGATTGTGAGAAGATATTAAAGGAGCAATTGAAGGAGACCTCATGTCAATTAGACACATGGATAGTATAGAGAACATCTTCCAGTTCCAGATTTGCTTGTAAACTAGAACCTCAAACCTCAAACCTCATATCAGAATCAGAGATAATTTTATTTCAACCTCTAATTTCCGGGTGATGACTGATGATGACTCTTAGGCACAATCTGCCAGTCTATTGTGGCTTTTGTCTCGCATGGTTTATTGTCCACATGTTTAGCCACTGTCCAGTTTTGTAGCTTTAAGAAGAAAATATAATTTAAAAACAACAAATAGTCTCTTGTTTTTTACCTATAAACACCACACGGATCAATTTGTAAGTCCATAACAAGAAAAAAAAGTGTAAAGAACTGATATATTATTTTTTGTGAACAGAAGCTTAGAGTAGGCTATCTCATTCTAAGGCCAGATGTCACAATCCTCAATGAATGTTTATAATAATATTACTTGATATTTTTTCTTTGATCTAATATTGCACGTTAGCTCAGAAAGAAAGTAAAAAAATTAACTCAATGAAGAGAATATTTTTCTCGATTGACATGACAAGAAATTTTGGTATTTCAATTTCTTTCGAGAAAATAAATCAACACCTTTAAATGATCAGAAAAATGCTTTTTAATATACACATAAAAATACTGTATCTTTTGGTAAAAATTTATTTTTCATTAATATACACAACATTCTTAAATCAAGAAAGACTAAAGCGAAAAGAATACACCAATAATTTGGTTTGACCTACAGTTTTGCTCTCCAGGATTCACATAAATATTTTAGTATTTTTCTTATTAGTCCTGAAATTAATAGTTGCTTGTATGTATGAGACTATGAGGGTTCTGCTAGATGGGTCTGAAGCCTTTTGACGACTCTTCTTTTCCTTCTTTTATTTTTTCATGCCAAATGAACTTCAAACGCACAGTTAATTACTAGAGAAATAATATAATAGTATAATTACATTTAAAGACCTTTCTATCATTACCACGGACAAAGCTTAAAATTAGGAAAAGTAAATATGTCACCTGAAAGAAATTATCCTTCACGATCCGGTAAAGATGGTTGCCACTGAATGACCATATGTTACAACTATTCTCCACTCCAATAGCTGAAGTTGCAACAAACCTGCAATAACAAGCGTCACAGTCTGAGGTAGTTTAGTTTTCTTTTCTTTTTCCTGGTCTTCATTCTGATATGCTTTACAAACATTAATAATCTTAAATCTTAAATTAAGTTTGATTTACCTTCCAGTAGGATCCCAAAAAAGTATCAGTTGTTGCCATGGTCTTCAGTTCATCAACGTCCTAAAACTCCAATAAGTTATTTAATCCTGCAAGAACAACATCGCGTCCAGCAGGCCACCAACAAAGAGCATTTGCCTTTTTTACTTCCAAAGACAACGTAGCGAGCTTCAAAACCCGGCTTGTGTTCTGAGTATTTGATACAACCTCCTTATTTCGAGTAAAGAAGATAACTGTTAAATGAACTATGTCAATCCACAATACAATTCACTAATGAATAGTTTAACCCATTTGGCACTATTTATATTATAACTAATTAACTACTCATCACTAACTAACTCATTATTTGGCTAATTACTAACTAATAGTCAATTACATGTAACAATTCGTATCAGTACTGCACATATAGTAAAAGCTAACATCAGTCTTTAAGTTATCACACCATGAATTACCACCAAAAACATATGGCCTTTTGGCTCCAAGCAAAGACAGTGAAGTTGTCATGCTCCAGTGCTTCAAAGGGTATGTTGCACTCTTTTATATGGAAAAGCTTTAAAGTCAGTGTATGTGCTTCCTTAACTTTTGGTATATGGGAGTTGCTTGATCCATCCACCTTCACAGCAAGGTAATCTCCATTGCTTAATTTGCCCGTACATCTGGCAATTTGCTGAATCAGAAAATTTCTTGTGCTCGAGTACCTCATTACTGGGGATTTGAACCAGAATCACCTATAAGATGTATCAAAGCATTATGAACTTTAATATGAGATATAGCAAACCAAAGAGGCAGATCCAGACATCAATATTTACCTTTGCAGGCTGCTTTTTACCTATACCACCCAATTGGGTGCAAGAATTGAATATATGTTGGAGACTACTTGAAATCCATTACACTTCCAAGTTTCAACCTTTAAAGGCTCTTCGTTGATAAGAGAAAAGGCCTTAGACAAAGATCTTATTGATTGTTGTCCATCGTTGTAAAATACCCATCACCACTCCAGCTGCCAAGACAATAATAACATTGGACCAAGTTTAGCACTTTATAAGGCAGAGTAGACCATTGCACAAAACTAACAGCCCACACCTGCAATGCAAAATGCAAGACAAATAGGCCAGTATGAAGAGAGGAGAAAAGAAAAATAATGCTAATTAGAAGGGGCACTGATAAACATGCACAGATGCACTCAGTAACAGCGTGATTAAAATACAGGATACAACTTCAAAATTAAAAGCCAGTCATGAAACCAGAAAACCTCAAAATCTGAAGTTCTGAACCAGCCCAAATCACAAACTGATCTTTGGCAATTTTACTTCAGTAATGATCCACAATATTCATATCGCTTAAATAGAAAACCTAAAAGATTAGATCCCTAATTGGGTCAAGTAACTATCAAGTGTGAAGATACACAAGATGAGTATTCAGTTGCTCAAACTCAAAAGCATTTTTTCAGTTTTTTTTTTAACCACCCCAATTAGCTATTTAAGTGGAGTGAGTAATGACACTTTGATATTTGAGGTTAGGTTATTTGAACTCTTTATAAAATTTTAATTCATAATTCACAATTTAAAGTATAAGAACTTTTATTATTTTTAACCGAAACAACTCTCACTTTACGTCTTATCTAATGAAAGAAATTAAAAAAAAAACTTGCTTAGCAACTCGAAATTATTATTTTTTCAGTACCTTTATACGGTGAGAGATACAAACTGAACGCGGGCGAACGGAATGGATTTGTTGTGACGTAAACATATCCGTGGTTGGTTTTGATCAAACCATCAGCATCACACGGACGGTTGAGATCTACCTCCCAACTTTGCCACGTGAAACGCAAGGTCTAACACGTGCTCGCTTCTATTACTTTACTGCTATCAAGAACAGGTAACCTTTTTCTCCGCTTTTGCTCCACGTCACAATGATTCGCGCATTTTCGCCGATGATGCGATTGCAGAATTCTCCACCGTCCGATGATCTAAACCCCTCACTCATCTCTACCCGTTGATCCACCCTTATCCTGAATTCACTTGCTGTAGAGTAGATATAGCGAGAAAAAAGGCATATAGGCATAGGATTAGGAAGGAAGATAATCATCTCTTCCATTTCATTTCACCCAACCCAGACTCTGAGAGTGACACATCTTTCTCTCATCTGGGCATAAACATTAAACAGGTTAGCATTCTTCCTATTATTTACTATAATTTAATTAACGCTCCTTTTTCATTTTGCTTGATTACGCAAAACCCTAATAGAAACCAAAACAACCAAATCAATCACACACACCAGCACACTAGGGATCTGGTTCTCATTCTCATGGACCCTTCTGTTAATTAATTACTATGCTGCATAAAGATCCATTATTTCTATCATATTTATAGCTTATTCGGTCCACAAATTGTTACGTTTAATTTATGTTAGGTATCGATTTTAATTCATTATTGAGACTAGTTTATAGTCATTTGAATGTTTCTGACGTGCTTTCTTACTCTGTCCCGCTTCTCTTTTCTGTTTAACGGTTTTCTGATGTCTGATTCCTTTTGGCGAATCTAGGGTTTTGAAGCGACATTGAGGATTTGTTATGGATTACGGGGTTGAGGTTTTTGATGGGTATGGTGAGGGAGAGAGGAAGAGACTGGACCTCGAGGTCTCCGAGGAGTGTATAGTGGGGTCTGATAAGTTGAACGATTTGGAAGGAGAGGAGGTTTTTGAGGAGGCAATGGAGCCACAAGAGCATTTCCATGATCAGGGAGCGACACAATATCACGGGGATGCTGTTGTTGATAAAGACAATGATGCTGGCACAGTTAGTGCATCGCCTTCCGCTTTGCTTGATGAAACTCCTGATGCCGCACAAGAGGCCGAGAACTTTGAGGAAGCAATTGGGGTTGCTGATGAGTCTGGCAAATACACAGAGGGGGACACTGAAGTAATTGCTGACCAGGATGTGGATAAGGATGGGCAGGGGCAGCTTGATAGCGTTCATCTAGATGGAGTTGATTCTGGAGGGACTGGAGATGGAGTATTGTGTGATGAATCCTACAGTATGAGGAATGATGAGTTGAAAAGTAGTGATTGGAGTGGTGAAAAGGAACTATCGGGGTTAAACACTGACGGAGAGATGGTAGTTCAGGAGAATGGAGCCATGGTGGATGTAAACTCTAGTTTATCAAATGAGAAGGCTGAAAATGAGGATTCTGAATACATGACTCCTAGACAAAATGGTGGAATAATCTTGGAAAATGGAAGCAAAGACAAGGTGGACTATGTTGATATCAAGTCTCATACAGAATCTGAATCCAATGAGGAGATGACATACCAGGGTACTGATACTGGGGATTTGAAGGAGGATGTATTGGATCCTGAATTTGGAGATGACAAGACAGAGGAACAGTTGAATGATTCGGGTGATCCTTATAGTGAAATTCAAGATGATACAGGTGAAGAAGTACATGGCAATTCAGCTCATAGGGATCTAGAACTTCAGGGTGAAGTAATTATGGATATGAAGGATGAGACCCCTGGTGCTGATATAATCCATGAAGATAGAAATGGCGAAGAAATAAGCATATCTGGTTGTCAGAGTACTGAATGCAAAGATTGTAGTATTGATGATGTTAAAGATGCTAAACCTAGATCAGACTCAGTGCATCAGGAAGCAATTGGTGAAATAGGAGGACCTTCTCCTGACCTACATGAAGCTGTGGAGGAAAAGGAACTGATACAAGCTGCTGAAAGCTCATCCTTTATGGAAAATTCTTCTGCTGAGATACCGGATGTTCAGGCTAGTGCCGCTGATTTGAAAGAAGGAAGTAATAAGGATTACCAATCTCGGATTTCTGATGAAGATATTCGTGGAGATCATGACAACTCTTCTGTGGTTGAGGAGCCTGAAAAGATACAGGAGAACAATGCAAAAGTGAAGGAAACCACTCAAGTCACTAGAGAACAAAATAGTGAGCTTGCTTCATCATCTGGAAAATCTTCTGGTACTGGTCCCCCTCCTGTTCGTCCAGCCGGGCTTGGCCGTGCAGCCCCATTATTGGAACCTGCACCTCGGGTAGTGCAGCAGCCTCGCGTGAATGGTACTGCATCTAATATGCAGTCCCGACAAATCGAAGACTCCTCAAATGGGGAGGCTGAGGAGTATGATGAGACTCGTGAGAAACTTCAGATGATTAGGGTGAAGTTTTTACGGCTAGCTCATAGGCTTGGGCAGACACCCCACAATGTTGTTGTAGCACAAGTTTTGTATAGACTAGGACTGGCTGAGCAACTCAGAGGGAGGAATGGGGGCCGTGTTGGTGCTTTTAGCTTTGATCGTGCAAGTGCAATGGCTGAGCAACTGGAAGCAGCAGGTCAGGCACCACTTGATTTCTCTTGTACAATAATGGTTCTTGGAAAGACAGGAGTTGGTAAAAGTGCAACCATCAATTCTATTTTTGATGAGGTTAAGTTTAATACTGATGCTTTTCATATGGGAACAAAAAAGGTTCAGGATGTTGTGGGAACTGTGCAGGGAATTAAGGTACGGGTTATTGATACACCGGGACTTCTACCTTCCTGGTCAGACCAGCGACATAATGAGAAGATCCTGAACTCTGTCAAGCGCTTTATTAAGAAAACACCACCCGATATTGTGCTGTATCTTGATAGGTTAGACATGCAGAGCCGGGATTTTAGTGATATGCCACTCTTACGCACAATTACCGAGATTTTTGGACCATCCATATGGTTCAATGCTATTGTGGTTCTGACTCATGCAGCATCTGCTCCACCTGATGGCCCTAATGGTACTGCTTCCAGTTATGACATGTTTGTCACCCAGCGTTCTCATGTTGTGCAGCAAGCCATTCGTCAAGCAGCTGGAGATATGCGTCTCATGAATCCTGTATCATTGGTGGAGAACCACTCTGCATGCAGGACAAATAGGGCTGGCCAGAGAGTGCTGCCAAATGGTCAGGTTTGGAAACCTCATTTGTTACTTCTATCTTTTGCATCAAAAATTCTGGCTGAAGCAAATGCTCTTCTTAAGTTACAAGATAGTCCACCTGGAAAGCCTTACACAGCTCGAGCAAGAGCACCACCACTACCGTTTCTTCTGTCATCCCTTCTGCAGTCAAGGCCACCATTAAAGTTGCCAGACGAGCAGTTTGGTGATGAGGACAGTCTTGATGATGACCTTGATGAAGCATCAGATTCTGATGATGAAACAGAACCTGATGACTTGCCACCATTTAAACGTTTAACGAAGGCCCAGGTGGAAAAGCTTTCTAGAGCTCAAAAGAAAGCATATTTCGATGAGTTAGAGTACCGAGAAAAACTTTTTATGAAGAAACAATTCAAGGAAGAAAAAAAGCAACGGAAGATGATGAAGAAAATAGCAGAATCAGCAAAAGATCTGCCAAGTGACTATAGTGAAAATGTGGAAGAAGAAAGTGGCGGTGCAGCTTCTGTTCCTGTTCCCATGCCAGATTTGGCATTACCTGCTTCTTTTGATTCTGATAATCCCACTCATCGGTATCGTTATCTTGATTCATCCAACCAGTGGCTTGTAAGACCTGTCCTAGAAACTCATGGATGGGATCATGATGTGGGTTATGAAGGGTTAAATGTAGAAAGATTGTTTGTTCTTAAAGACAAGATACCCTTGTCTTTCAGTGGCCAGGTTACTAAGGATAAAAAGGATGCTAATGTTCAGATGGAAATGGCCAGTTCAGTTAAGTATGGGGAAGGGAAAGCAACTTTGTTAGGTTTTGATTTGCAGACTGTTGGGAAGGACTTAGCTTATACATTACGCAGTGAAACAAATTTCAGTAATTTTAGGAGAAATAAGGCAACTGCTGGTCTCTCATTTACTCTCCTGGGTGATGCCTTGTCAGCTGGAGTGAAAGTTGAAGACAAATTGGTTGCTAATAAACGATTCAAGATGGTTATTACTGGAGGTGCAATGGCAGGGCGTGGTGATGTTGCTTATGGTGGCAGTTTGGAGGCCCAATTGAGAGATAAAGATTACCCTCTCGGACGTTCGTTATCAACACTTGGGCTTTCTGTTATGGATTGGCACGGAGATCTTGCTGTTGGGTGCAATGTACAATCACAAATCCCTGTTGGACGGCATACAAACATTGTTGCCCGGGCCAATTTGAACAACCGAGGGGCAGGACAAGTCAGCATTCGATTCAATAGTTCAGAGCAGCTTCAAATTGCTTTGATTGGTCTCATTCCGCTACTCAAGAAGCTGTTCAGTTATCCTCAACAATTGCAGTTCGAACAATGATGATGATGATGATGATAATGTCAAGTTATGTAAGCTGCAATACTTGCACGGTAATAGGTAATTTTCTTTAAAATGGCATCTCTTGCTGGTCGCCATGAAATGAGAGTGATACTAAGTTGCGTTTTCATGTTTTCTATACCCAATAGTATCTATTATTTGATCGTAGTCGTTGTAGTTTCCCTTGTTAGATATTCTTGTTACATTATGCTGCTGGACTCCGAGTAATGCATCTTTTTTTATTAATGTCTTCTACATATATAGCTACGGGCCTGTAAATTCTGTTGTCTCTTGCCCTTCATCCTGTCGGAACCACTATCTCTCCTTTTGTTAATTTTTGTTATCTCTGGGTTAGGGTGTGCTTTGTACCTTTGAGGACTGTCCAATCCCAAGCTTATTTTATCGGGAATGAATTGGCAAATGTTACTTCTCTTCTGTTTTAAGTGTTCATTGGAATTTGAGTGGCTGGCCTCCTTTCTGGAGCAACGCTCAACTTTAGAGATTTCATTTTCGTGGCCCTTGGCGTAGAGCCAGTAGAAGTCTGTTTTGATACCAAAGTAATGGAAATGAGAATTGAATGATAAATAGGATAATGATTGGTTTGTTTGGCTCGTGTGGTATTCTATTTTTGTTCAATAGTTATGTTTTTATAAAGGATAGTCGTAATTTTTTATAATTGCATAGTAATATTTTAAAACTAAAATACAATACTTCTTGTTGAGCTGAACAAAAGGGTTATTGCTGCCGATATCAGCCATCAATATTTTATGTTTTTTTTAATGCATTTGTGAAATGCTTTAAAAATGACTAGGGCTATCATCTTAAAAATGGATAAAAGGGTAAGAGCTTTACCTTTCTTTTAAAATAGGGGATTAAAAAATTTAGGGTATGTTTGGGAGTTTTAAAAGGGATGGAAGGGGGTGGCTCATAATGGAAAGGAAGGGAAGGGATGGGAATGGAGAGATAGATGTTCCTTTATTGTTTTGTAATTTAATAAAGAAATAGAAGAGACTTCATATACTTTTGTTTTGAAGTTATAATTTAAGTGGGTGGAATGGAAAAACTTATATATTTTAATTTTTAATTTTCCTACCAAAAAATGTTCCTCATTCTTAAACATCTCAATTTAAAGGAACAACAAAATTGAGGATTTTAATAGCAAGGAGGGGTCTTGGGGTCCTTTCATTGCCACTCTTTTCCATCCTTTTTAGTAATTCTCAAACACCCATTTTGTAAAATTTATTATATCATTCCATTCTATTCCTTTACATGTCATCCTTCTAAACATAGACTTAGAGACAACAATAGTTCATTAATCATTATATATGTAGTGTATACTTTTGGGTTCTCTGGTACATATGGTGCATGCGTGGGGTTAAATTGCAAGTGGTATATGTTCTCTAGATTTCAAGGCTATGATCTGTGTCCATCCGCTTGGATTTACACACAATTCTTGTTGGTGTCATTGTAGTTATTAGAAAAGGTCAATGGGAATGCTCTACGTAGTAAGTTCCAAGGATTAACAAGCTTGATGTGCTTTTTTGCGTGAATAATTGATCTTGTGGTGGGGCTTGAAGCAGCCAAAATAGTTGGCAATGATATTCCAAGAAATACGGGACAAAGGCAATGCGCGCGACTTCTCTACTCTTGTTTTTGTCTGTTTGGAGTATTCAATCATGCGGTTATCTGTTCGTCTTTGCGCTAGTTAATGCATTATTTGACCATAGAGAAGGGTTTGTTTGGTTGAGTAAGTAAAACATAACTAGAGTTACTAGATCAATTTTTTTGAATAAATTATTATAAAATAGAAAATAAAATATAATCATTTTTATTCTTAGATAAAAGTTATTTCGCTCTTATTTTTTTAATGTTTCACCTGTTTAAACAAACACATTCTAAATTCATTTGGTTATTTGTGACAATTCAGAAGAGGAGGTTCTTTTTCATCAATACACGTAATATGCGAAGCTCCCAGAACTACTCTCGAACGCATCTGATGATTAAAAAAAAAAACATGAATTGAAACATGACTTAATGCGTGCTTTGTTGTACATCAAGAATTGAAACATGAAGAAGATTAGGAATGTAAATGGGTCGAGTGTAGGTTAGAGATTAAAGTTTTTATGCCTAAATCCCAAATAAGAAAGAAGCATTTATACACGTCTCAATATTTATTATAAAGTAAATTTTTGTAACACATATCTAAAGCCATATAAATTTTATATACTCATATATGCTCCGCATACTCAATATAGGTTTTTATACTTGGAATGAAATATATATAAACCGTATTCATATTCAAATAAAATATTTCTTCTATGACGGAACTATTTACCTTATTGATGAACCATATACAAGTATGGATGAGGAAATATATACCCAAAGTTGTTTGAATGTAATTTGTGAAACTTGAATTATATGTATAAATTTATTGCTTTTAATTTCAATTTACTACTTAACTTGTTATTATAATAAATTTAAAATTTTCATTTTTAAAATATTAACTATAAATATTAATATGCAAGTGTCAGCAAAAAACGAAGGCAAAGCGACTAGAAACAGAACAATCTACAACCAGATACACTAACAAATCAGTACCCAACCAGAAATATTATCATTGACAGTCCATCTCCTACATAATTAATTATGGTCCTTTTAGTGGACTATCAATAGAAAATATATATATAACATACAAGAAAAAAGTAATAAAGTTTTTATTGATTGATCAAACGGAACTCGAAGATACGATAAGAAAATAAAAACTACACATATTAAAGTGAAATTTGTGGTGTGGCAGTGGCAATCCAACTTCATCATTCATCAATGAACAACGGTGACATTGTAGCCAACAATAGCATCGCCGGTGGTTGGGTCGAGCCAATGAGTCTTGGCGAGTGCGTAGCCACGTGCCATACGGAAGAGTCCGGTGCCACCGACGACGGGCATCTCACGGAGAGAGTTGAGGGCGGAGTTCTTGCCCAAAACGGCAATGGAGCTGCCACTGTAAGCGCCGTCTATGAAGGAGAAGGACATGGCCATGAGCAACCCCACCTCCTGCTGACACGCCGACCCATACAGCCCCTGGGCACGCCCCACCAGCTTCGACTTGGGGTCATGCGTCTCTGTCAACGGGTCATCCGCCATCACGATGGCACCGAATAGGGTGAGACTGGGTGATGATTTGTTTTTGTCAGCAGGTTCAACCACCCTAATGGCACTTGGATTGCTGCCGCTGAGGGTGTCGTGGAAATAGAACTGCAGGTTTGTCACTGTCTCCTTCTCAGCTTTAACACTTTCTGCCCAGTTCCCTGTTTTGAAGCTTTGTGTCCATGCCATCGCTCCCATCAAATTTGTTACGCAAGTAAGCATCACAAGCACACTACTTTGCTTTGTCATCTTTGTCTGATCAAGGTTCACTTTCCTAGTCCTAGGGTTTTCTTTTTCCTGCAGGGTTATGGCTTTTTAACCCGAGTACTTGTTTAGATATAATGGCTACGAGAGCTTTTCTTTTTCGTTTGCTTTACTTTCTCTCTAGATGTACCAGATTTGAATTTCCCCAACAAATATTCAAAAGGCCGTTTAACAACAATAGACAAACAACGATTTTAATTATTTGTTTATTTTTGGTTTCTCAAGGGTCAAGGGGGTCCAATTGTGCATGTGAGCTAATTTCTTTCATCCATATCTGCTTTAGCAACAAAAGAAAAGATGATAGTGAGAAAACATGATAAATATGAAAAAGGGGGCCGCGGGGGGGAAGAGAGAGGAAGTGCTAGGTTGTAACTTGTAAGTTAGATTGGTTATTTTAAGAATTTTTTTTTGTGTGTGTAAAAGAAGTTATTTATGGTGGATGTACTTTTCAAAATTGAGAGAGTTGGATACTAATTTGGAAGGACTTGAGATTATTGTAGAAAAAATTATATTAAATCAAAGAAAATGCGTTTAATTTTAAGTATTAAGAAAAAAAATTTGAAGTGGATGCTTATATATAAGTATAGAAATGCTACACAGTGAGAAAATTTTGACAGAATGCAATGAGAATTTTGTCAAGATTTAAAAGTAATTATTGAATAAGTCAAAGTAATTGGGACCACTCATTCATCTAAGAATCAATAACTATACAAACTCATTTTGTTAAAAATTTTGTTAATTTTTTTTAGCTATTGATGAATCAATTTGAGACACTTATGTTAGCTTTGTATTAGGCATTATTATATGTTTATTGTGCCCAATATTAGTACTTTAGATGAGTTTAATGTTGTTGGACTTCATTGGGCTTTAATGCAAATTGTGAATAATTTTCGGATTTTGATGCATTTTGACCTTTCTTCCTTGGTTAGGCCATAACTTGGGACTCGGTGATCCAATTGAGGTGATCTTGGTGTCTTTGGAAAGCTAAGACAAGGATCTACAAGTTTCATGAAGAACTCAAGAGCTGGATTGGACTTCTAAGGGCCCAAAATAGCCTTGCAATACAGAGTGAGTTTGCTGTCACGGAACCATCTAGGCAATATGCACATATTGGACTATATAGTGGGTTATAGGCCTCCTCTTGGGCTGAAACTTGGTCACTTGAAAGATAAGACCCATATCTCTAACTTCACTGAAGACCATTTTGTCAATAGATGTCGTTTTAGGCATGCTTCTGAAACTACAAGTTGGTCTGAATTTGGAAACACGTTCTTCCAACCTAACTTGAGGTAGGTGCAGTGTTTTTGGCACTTCTGGAGTTCTAAAAGTCTAAATGACATGATTCAAATTGGAGATTTTCAAGGAGACAACTGGCTACAACTTTGATGAGACATCCAAGCCAAAATGGATCGTCTAGGTGATGAATTTGAAGCCAGAAGTCGGATAAGAGTTGTTGACTAAAAGCCACCAACCATACACCAACCCACCTACCATGCACCAACCCACCAACCATGCATCAAGCTTCCATTTTTGACAATTTTCATATTCTTATAGCTTGTATTCAGATTATGTACATGTACAAATTGGCTTCTAGGATTAGTATAAATAGACCCAACCTCTTTGTATTAGAAGCATTCAATTTGAAGTAAGTTAGAATTCAATTTTGTAGTAAGTTTGAGTATTTGTTAGTTTTCTTTCTCTTCTTCTCCCTTCTCTTTAGAATTTCATTTTTGTTCTTTATTTTCTGAGTTCTTCCTTCCCATCCATGGAAGGCTAGGCTCTTATAATCAATCCAAGGGATTAGCCATCTTGATGTTTAATTTGGAGATCTTGTTTCGCTTGTTCATATTGCTTAATTGTTATTCAAGTTTCTCTTCTTCCTCTTTTGATTTTGATCTAGATTGAATTGCTTAATTTGATTTGGATGTTTATGTGATAATAGCTTTATTATCATGTATTCAAGAGAATCACATAGAATAAACAATTTATTAAAGCTTTTTGATAGATTGTTTAGCTTGGTTAAATTCTTGATCTTAAGTTAATCTATGTTTGGATGGTGCTTACTTTATCTAACCTTGGTTAATTAAATCCTAGATGCTTATCTAGTAGAGGATTCTTGGATCATGTTGAGGCGTCTTGATATGATCTAAGGCCAAAACATGGTTAGCAATTAAGTGAATTCCTTGTGATCAATGATGAGTTAAACTCAAGATCTGTGGAATTTCCTTGGATTGGTTGTTTCTTTAAATTTGTTAATTAATTTCTTTAATTCAACTAGTCTATAATCTTTTCCAATCATTAAACCCCCTTTAATTATCTTGATCTGATTAAATATTTGTTCTTTTGGATCCTTGAGAGACGATCTAGGTTCATGCTCTATACTACAAATTAGTTTGCGAACCCAAGAAATTTTTATTATTTGATTTGAGGGTCTCGACAACCTCTTGTCAAATTTGGCGTCATGTTGCGGGGATCCAAAGGCAACTTTTTGATCATTTCATCTAACTCTAACAATTGTGTTTGTTTTGTTTTTGAAGCATTTTTTAAGTGGAATTACTAAATTGGGTAAAGGGCATCCTGTCAAGATTTTGGTTTGGTAACATATCTCTGATTGATCTGAATTTTGGTAGGATAATGAAAATTGTTATTTTGAGAAAGACTCACTGTTTACAGTGAGGTCACCCTTATTTTTGCCAAATTCCATCGTTTAGACCACTTTTTTAATTTTTTAAGATATTTTATTATTCTGTTAGATAGAATTTTTGTGTAGATTCCACTCTGTGGTAGTCCCATAATTTTTAAAAATCTGTAGATATGTTTTCTGTAATTATTTTGTGTGTATATTTAGATTTGTTTTTGTGTTTTTGTATTTGATCTCTAATTTGATGAAGCATAAACTTGATGAGCTGGCTTATCTGGTGGGGCAGTTGGCAGTGGAAGAACATCACTTATCTGTGCAAGAACCTGCAAGATTTTGTAGTATATGCTGTAATTCTTATCATCCCACATATGCTTGCACCACACTACAATATAATGGTTCTGTATTTCATAACCATTCTGTTGATACAACAGGTGTATTTCTTGGTGAACCACAATACCCACAGCTTGGATATGATCCTTATTCTACCACATATAACCATGATTGGGGAGATCATCCCTTGGTTCGAACCTTATGTTGAACCAATCAGTCTATACTGAAGAACCTATGCCGCACAAAGCAGTCCAATAAGCATGGAACTCGAGCCTACACTAGAGGATTTGGTGAAACAATTTGCTCAGAACAACATCCAATTCCAGCAGAGAACAGAAACTATAGTACAAAACGTGAAGACCCAAGTTGGTCAACTTACATCTTCATTGAGTCAGTTGAGCAAGTAACAGATGCAGAAATCTGATTCTACAAAACATGATATCATTGATGAGAAAAAACCAATTGATGATTTGTGTGATGAATTTGCTAGTTTTACTGATTTTGATGATTCTGTTTGTTGTGATGGTGATATATTGTGTAATGCATATGTTGAGATTGCTGCCTTTTTGAGACATGATGAATCTTTTTTAGCAGATTATGCAGTAGTTCAATCTATAGAAGTAGTGAAGCCAACAAAATTGGAGTCCATTGTGGCTAAAAACCTCCTTACTGATGAGGAGGAGAGGTTGCTACCCATTTTGGGGGAGAATTTGAGAGCATGCACACTTGCAAACATTCTTAGCGTTAGCCCTTCTATATGCATGCGTAGGATTTTATTTGAAGATGGAGTTAAGCCAATAAAGCAGCCCCCGAGGAGACTAAACTGTTTGATTTTGGATGTGGTGATCCGTTATACAGGCTATGGTGTGGCTGCTGGAACGTTAATTCTTCTGCTATCCATAGGGAGTTTTCTTTCCACACTTTTATTTCATTTTTCTATTTGTTGTTTTCTTTTTGTTTTTACTGTTTTGCTATTGTTTTTAATATTGTTTCTGTTTTTATTCGATCGTTACAATTTACTCTTTTCTCGTCGTTGTTTCGCTGTTTGTGTTGTCTGTTTCTATTTTTGCTTCTGTTTTGTTGTACTGCTGATGTTTGTCTTTTATTACTTTTTTTTTCTTTTCTGTTTTTATTTTTTGTTTTGTTTGCTGTTTTTATTTTTTGTTGAAAAAAAAAAAGCTACGTTTAAGGTCAATGGCCAGAAATTGAATCATTATTGGGGAGGACCCATGGATCGTGCAAAATCTTCAATCACGCTGGCTAAAGACATTAAAAGTAGCGTTTCTTGGGAGGCAACCCAGGTCTTCTAACTTTTTCATTTTTTCAAACTTTGACTTATTTGCATTCACAGGAATCAAGACAGAAAATCGGTGCCGAGCAAGAAAATCTATCAGAGTTTGATTTTTCTGTCTTAATTTTGTTTGTTTTTCATTGACATATGATTTTTCACCGGTTAAATGGCGGATAACGGTACTCCGTGAAAATCTTTTTCGGTCCCTTCAGTTACCCACAAACACTGAAATCTGTATATAATTTTACTCATTTTTTTTCTCTCTTTCTTCTTTCTTTCGAAATGGATAATCAGCTTGTTAACCTTCGCAAGCAATTCCCCTCTCTCCCTCAAAATGCTTTAACTAACATTTATTGTGCAAGGTTTGAGAGATTAAGGATGCTTATGCACAAATGCATCCCTGCGGATATACGTTGGATAATCAAGCAAAGGTCAGGCTCGTGAGGTGAATTTTCTAACGCTTCTTATTTCATATATGGGGGCTAGGCAAAAGTTCATATGCAAAGAAGAGAAGAGTAAAAAAGGTTACTGGTCCTGCTATAAATGTGCAAGATGGACCTGTAACACAAAAATGCAAATCAATTGGAATGACGTCTATAAACCGAGATGATAAAATTAACTTCATAAAGGATGGCATGAGTAAGGAGTCTTTAGATAACATTCTATTGACTCTTGAGACGCATCCTAGTGGAGATGTGCAGAAAGTACTTCTCGATTTATGGCCAATATTCCAAGATGAACATGAGCGTTATAGTCTCGGGAATCTGACTCAAAAAGACCCTGTTTGCCAATTTTTAAGAAAATTGGATGGGAAGCCGACTATCGGCCCATAGAGAGCTTCAAGCCGTTACTAGACGTAAAACCAGAGGAAAATGTGAGCCACAATCACACCTCCTGTAAGTATTATTTTTTATTTTTTATTTTTTATTTTTCTTGTTTATTAAAAAAATTCAAAAAAAAATTCAAAAAAAAAATCAAATCAAAAGTAGCCGTATTCTTTTGAAATATGCGTTGCATATTTTCAAACTTCTTCTGACACATATAGATTAGCCTTTTATCCTTGTCATATAGCTATTATCATTTCTGTGCTTATTTTTCAAACTTATCTGACACGCAGATCTACCTTTCCTTTATAGGTGTAATTATTACCTTTGAGTTTTGATGCCTTTAAATATTGCACTTTGCTCTCTTCAGATCATTGATAAGGTGAGAGTACAAAAAAAAAACAAAGAAAAAAAAAATGGAAGTCACTATCATTTTGGATCAAGAGTGTTTGTGTCTTTTGTGGATCTAACTCGGGAAAGATAAAGAGTTTGTAAATATTGCACACCATCTTGGTCGAAAGTGCTAGTGAGAGAAATCCATTTAGTTTACTGAGGAGGAAGTCTTGGGTTAATGGGTTGTGTAGCAACTCGCTGCACATTTAGGAGGTGGCAAAGTCCTTGGTGTCATTCCAGCCCTTTATCTACCAAAGAAGCCCATTGAAAACATTAGGGGATGAAGTAATGGTATTTTGCATGCACCAACGCATGAATATTATGATAGCAAATGCCGATGCCTTTATTGCCCTACTTGGTGGTTTTGGAACTTTGGAAGAGCTCTTCCAAATTACATCCTCGTCACAAAGCAGAACTTTCACCAAAACCCATAGGTATATTAAATGTTAATGGTTTTTATGACAGTTTGTTTTGTTTTTCGATCATCTTTGTAGAAAAATGTTCATCTCACAACCGACACGTCAAAGTCTTGTAATCGGGGCCGCAACTTCGAACAATTGCTCGATCAATTAAATGAATTTGTACTACAACGTGATCCAAGAATGGCTCCACGGAATTGGGAACAAGGCAAAGAGCAAGAAAAAGCCAAAACTTGATTTGAATTTGTCTTTGTGAATTTTTTGTTTTCTCTTATGGTTTTAGTTTTTTGTAATTTTTCTTATTTCAGGCTCAATTTGCAGTTTTCTGGTAAGACCTTCTACACTCTACCTATCTTTATTTTGACATTGGGGACAATGTCTTTAATTAGTTGGGGGGAGGGATAGTTGACATTACCATATACATAGTTTAGTTTAAAAAAAAAAAAACTAACCAGCTAATCTTTATTGTTACTAGCTTTTTAGATGTATGATGGCAGAGTAAGGAGTAGTTTTGCTCTTGAGACGCATCTTAACTTGCATTTCATAGTATGTCTTAAATTATTTTGTTCTTGCATATATAAAAAAAAGCAAAAAAAAAAGACAAAAACAAAAACAAAATTTGATCTTTTCAATTGATTTTGGTACAAGCATGTGCTGAATCTGAACTTAATTGATGATAAAAGTATGCAAAACAGTTTATAGTTGAATCATTTTCATAATATACATGTGTATATGACTGTGGATATTAGGAAGAATGCATGGTTGAATTGAGTGAATGTTTCATACCTTTGTGAGTTTTGGGCTTTTCCAAGTTTGATACTTACACTTGGTTATTTTCTTTCATGAGTGATGTCAATTATGAATTTATTTTCTAGAACTTGCATTGAATCGATTTGAGATTACATTGGTCTGTATGTTGCATGAAAATGACAGAGGCATTTTTTCTTGACTTAGCTGCTTGGGCCAAATAAACCTACCTTGCATTTATCCAAATATTAACTCCCTTTGAGCCTATTTGCCTATTCTTTGTTCTTAGCTCATTACAAGCTTTGAGTGAAAAACCATGTTTTACCTTACCTTAGGGAATGAGAGAGTATTGATTTTCTTATTGGAGGAGTTCTTTTGCTTGCAATGATTTAAGTGTGGGGGAATTGGTGTGCTGATACGAAATGCTTGGTACAAAAAAAAACAACAAAAAAAAACAAAAAAAAGAGAAAAAAGAAAGAAAAATAAAAGAATAAAAAAGGAAGGAATGTGTGAAGAGAATAAGCATTTTATGGTTTTGGGTAAAAAATTTATTCTTTCTACTTGAGTTACTCCTCAATGCTCTTTTATTCTCTTTGGTTTTTACCTGCTATTATCCATATTGTTCCTTTCCTTCACCTTATAGTCATTACAACCTTTTCAAAAGACCTCTTGATTTTTGCAATTTATTTGATCTAAGTAGAAGAGAATTGATGTATATGCAAGCCTATGGTAAAATACTTTCATAATTTGACAAAGTTGAGGGCAAACAGATAACCTAAACACCTTGTGTGATTTGAGTGTCACTTGTGAGGAATTTTACTCAATTTGAACATGCCTATTTCTGATTAAAGCATGATTATGCTATACTTTATTCTCAATTGATTTGATTCAACTATTCTTTGTTAAGCATACTTGACTTATTAATTATGGTTTATATTTGATACAATGTTTGTATTTAAAAATTAGTTGAATTGATTAAATAAAATATTACATGTTTGTGGGTATCATCCTGGTAAACCCTCACGAGACTATAACTCGTCCACTAGGGACACCTAGGGGTTTAAAGGCTTGTGGCACATGCTAAGTGCCATCGTGTTTTCCTACGAAAATGGATTAGATTAGGTATAATCAGTTTTTATGTTTTTAGTTTAATAATATGATGTTTCTTGTTTTTCTCTAGTTTTGTTCTTATGTGTTTTGCCCAGGAGTGCAAAAGCTTAAGTTATGGGGGGAATTTGATCAATCAATTTGAGACACTTATGTTAGCTTTGTATTAGGCATTATTAGATGTTTATTGTGCCCAATATTAGTACTTTAGATGAGTTTAATGTTGTTGGACTTTATTGGGCTTTAATGCAAATTGTGAATAATTTTCGGATTTTGATGCATTTTGACCTTTCTTCCTTGGTTAGGCCATAACTTGGGACTCGGTGATCCAATTGAGGTGATCTTGGTGTCTTTGGAAAGCTAAGACAAGGATCTACAAGTTTCATGAAGAACTAAAGAGCTGGATTGGACTTCTAAGGACCCAAAATAGCCTTGCAATACAGAGTGAGTTTGCTGTCACGGAACCATCTGGGCAGTATGTACATATTGGACTATATAGTGGGTTATAGGCCTCCTCTTGGGCTGAAACTTGGTCACTTGAAAGATAAGACTCATATCTCCAACTTCACTGAAGACCATTTTGTCAATAGATGTCGTTTTAGGCATGCTTCTGAAGCTACAAGTTGGTCTGAATTTGGAAACACGTTCTTCCAACCTAACTTGAGGTATGTGCAGTGTTTTTGGCATTTCTGGAGTTCTAAAAGTCCAAATGACATGATTCAAATTAGAGATTTTCAAGGAGACAACTGGCTACAACTTTGATGAGACATCCAAGCCAAAATGCACCGTCTAGGTGATGAATTTGAAGCCAGAAGTCGGATAAGAGTTGTTGACTAAAAGCCACCAACCATACACCAACCCACCTACCATGCATCAACCCACCAACCATGTATCAAGCTTCCATTTTTGACAATTTTCATATTCTTATAGCTTGTATTCAGATTATGTATATGTACAAATTGGCTTCTAGGATTAGTATAAATAGACCCAACCTTTTTGTATTAGAAGCATTCAATTTGAAGTAAGTTAGAATTCAATTTTGTAGTAAGTTTGAGTATTTGTTAATTTTCTTTCTCTTCTTCTCCATTCTCTTTAGAATTTCATTTTTGTTCTTTATTTTCTGAGTTCTTCCTTCTCATCCATGAAAGGCTAGGCTCTTATAATCAATCCAAGGGATTAGCCATCTTGATGTTTAATTTGGAGATCTTGTTTCGCTTGTTCATATTGCTTAATTGTTATTCAAGTTTCTCTTCTTCCTCTTTTGATTTTGATCTAGATTGAATTGCTTAATTTGATTTGGATGTTTATGTGATAATAACTTTATTATCATGTATTCAAGAGGATCACATAGAATAAACAATTTATTAAAGCTTTTTGATAGATTGTTTAGCTTGGTTAAATTCTTGATCTTAAGTTAATCTATGTTTGGATGGTGCTTACTTTATCTAACCTTGGTTAATTAAATCCTAGATGCTTATCTAGTAGAGGATTCTTGGATCATGTTGAGGCGTCTTGATATGATCTAAGGCCAAGAACATGGTTAGCAATTAAGTGAATTCCTTGTGATCAATGATAAGTTAAACTCAAGATCGGTAAATTTCCTTGGATTGGTTGTTTCTTTAAATTTGTTAATTACTTTCCTTTAATTCAACTAGTGTATAATCTTTTCCAATCATTAAACCCCCCCTTTTAATTATCTTGATCTGATTAAATATTTGTTCTTTTTGGATCCTTGAGAGACGATTCGGTTCATGCTCTATACTACAAATTAATTTGTGAACCGGTAAATTTTTATTATTTGACGGGGTCTCGACAACCTCTTGTCAGCTATCTAGTATTTTCCATATATGTGTGTGTGTATTTCAATTAACATTGTATTTGTATATTCTAATCTTCAGATAAATCAATAATACCAAATGAAATATTATGATTGTCTTTATTAGTTAAGGAAAGTTATTGTACAGAATAATATATATATTTTTAATGTATTATGGAATATCTAACCATTATTTATTTATATATTATATTATTTTTCTTAGTATATATATTTTTTCGGTGCTCATTTTCTTAATATATTGATCTAGCTGAACTTCTGACCCTTGACCTGGCTAGAACACATAATCAAGTTGCTGTCAATGTAATTCAACAAATATAAAGCAAAGCAGGGCAACGTTTTAATGTGATTTTTGTGCTAAACATTTCAATAGGATTTGTGATACAAACGGAAGTTTCAAGATTTAAATAAAGGAGGCTTCCTGATCTTAGTTGCTTGCTCAAAGCCATAGGCAATCTCAATCAGCTTTGGCTCTGAACCCTTGCACCCTCCAAAATTTATGCCAAATGGAACCCCCTTATTATCATATCCTGCAAGCACATTGATTCCTGGGAATCCTCCAATGGCAAGAACAGGGGCGACAGTTGATCCAGGAGTCACCAACGCATCAAGTTTATTGTCTTTCATCAGTTTTTCAAAACCGTCTCTAGATAGTCTTGCCAAATTGGCCAAGGCTGCCTTCTCTTTGTTACCAATTCCATTTGTTGCTTGGGATGCCAAGAAAATGTCTTGACCAAACTCCTTGATCATTTCCTACATAGTGAATGGTTTGATCAATTTTAATCAGCACAATGCAGATCTATGGAACTAAGTATGATTTAAGAATAGTTAGCTACTACAAACCAGATTGGCATTCTTTTGGTTAAAGGCTATGACACCTGTCAAGGATCTTACTGGAGAAACCACCAGGTCTTTGAGATATGCATTTAGGGCTAGTTTGTATTCAGCTAATACTGCAACTCCTTCCCCACTTATGTTTGGATTTAAAATAACATCAATATTGGCTATTTCAAGATTATCTATCAGGACAGCTCCCTCTTGCCTTCAATTTTCAAAGAATTAAATGTCAAGTCAACTGTAACCCAATAATATAAGATTGCCTACGTGTCTTGTTTTGAATATAAACTTATTTAATTGTTTGTTTGTTTACCTTAAGGTTTGAAAATGCTTCACGAAAGCTTGAGTCACGACAGAGTCATTTAGAAGACCAAAGAACGGGTTCCTTACGATTCCTAATCTTTTCCCCTTAAGCCCGTAAGGTTTAAGGTATTGTTTAAATCCACCTGGAGGAATATATTTTGACCAAGTTGTAGTTGCTGGATCATTGTAGTCAAGCCCAGCAATTACGTCAAGAACATAGACAGCATCTGATACAGTCCTACAAATGGGCCTGACAAAAATGATTCGGAGATTGTCAGATTAAAATTTTAGGAGTTATAATTTTAGTACTTTATATAATGTAATAAAATTATGCTTTCATTGCAAGTAAGTATAAACCACATGTTGCATTTAATTAATTTCTTCATTAAATTTGAAGAAAGGTATGTTGTAGTCTTGAAACGTCTCTTACCCAACAGTATCCTGTCTAAGAGAGATTGGGATAACCTGACCCCTGCTAGTGAGACCAACGGTTGGTTTGATGCCCACTACTGAATTGAAGCTGGCTGGGCATAAAATTGATCCATCAGTCTCAGTTCCAAGTGACACTGTCACCAAATTAGCAGCAGTTGATATTGCTGATCCGCTGCTAGACCCACATGGGTCTGCTGATAAAACATATGGATTCTACAGTCACAGAAATTCTTAAGTTATTGTGGAAAATTTTTAAGGTGGGTGTGGGTCTAATCCACTACATGGTCATCTGGTGGATCAGGTCACTACCTTAAGTTATTGGACCAAGGCCAGGTGGGATTAAGTTGTTGACTAACCTTTCCTTGGCCACCACTGGCGTTCCAACCATCAGGAGCAGTTAGAGACCTAAAGCCAACCCATTCGTTCAAGCTGGCCTTCCCCAATATGACTGCCCCAGCTTTCCTCAACTTAGTCACCACAGCTGCATCACGAGGCACCACAGAGCCAAGCAATGCGAAGGATCCAGCCGTGGTGTTCAGCTTGTCTTTGGTTCCAATGTTTTCCTTGAGCAGAATAGGAATACCATGCAAACCAAGCAACGACTCAGATGCCTTGGTTTTGCGCTCGTAGTCAGCCTTATCAGCTTCGGACAAGGCATCTGGGTTCACCTCTAGGATCCCCTTGAGAAGTGGATTCAGTCTTCTGATTTCTCCCAGATAAAACTCAACCAGTTGCCTCGACGTGAGCTGTTTTTGCTCGAAAGCAACTTGAATGTCACTTATAGTTGCTTCTTTGATTAAGAACCGTTGGGCCATTATGGTGTCAGGCCCAGATGATAATATAGCCACAAGAATAATTAACATTGGTGGGAGGAGGAGGAGGCCAGACAAGTTTAGGGACAATTTGGTAGCCATGAGAGCAATTTGGCCGAAAGGGATTGATCTGCCTTTTCCTTTTTTCGTTACACAGTTGCTTATTCACTATCTATTCATAATGTAGCTTGGAAGGGTACAGTCAGTCTTATTTGGTAACCCATTTTATCGAAGATAATACGTAGTGTTTGGTTGGATAGTCTCTTTCAAGGACCTGGTTAGGCTCTGCTTCTATATATATAATCAATCTTGAGAGAGAGAGAGAGCATATCATTATCTTAAGAGTTATTATCTTATTACGGGGGAGATGAGAAAAATTAATATTAATTATTAAATTTTATATGAATAATCGAGATTAAAAATTATTTAAATGTCACATGATCACTTAAAAAAATTATATGACTTTATATTCTAATTTTAATCATATATAAATAATCTAATAATTAAAAATTATAAATCTCTTTTCATCAGTAGCTAAAACTATCATTATGATAACCAGTCATTAAGCAAAATGTCACATAACTATATATATATATATATATATATATATATATACATTTCGCCTAATGACCTGGTCATCATAATAAGGAGTTCTAGCCACTGGCCGACGGCATAGTTCGGAGTTAGAAAAAAAATAAAATTGATTGCTTCTTTACCCACATCGACCATGATATTTTTCTTCATGAAATTAGAAAGTTTGTCCAAATAATATGTCATAGGTGACTTGAATAGGACACCAACCTCCCGGAATATAATAACAAAGCCGTTCTCTCTCTTTACAAGCGCATTCTGCCAAAGGGATAGTTACACGCTTACCTATTTATTTGTGCCCATGGCCATGCTATAAAAATTGGGTTCACTGATAAGCCACTCTAATAAAAATTAGGTTCCTTAACTAATATATACGAGACAAACCACAATAGCATTTGAATAGGAGCCATTCCGTGATAATTGCATTATATTAATCAATTACAATATATTGAATTAGTGAGCCTTTAAGTTTAAATTTAATTATTTAAATTGATTGATTAAATCAAATGATGTAATAAAAATAATTTATATATAATAATATAAATATTAAAAATGTTATAAAATATGAAAATATTGAGTTTTTTCTTTAAAAAAATAATAATTAGTTGATTCAAATGAATAAATTATAAGGTTCAATTGAATTTTAATTAATTTTGACTAATTTAAATTAGTTTAATTATAAATTTGATTATTAAACTAAATTATAACTATTTAAATATTTGATTAATAATCAGAGCAATAGCACTATTTGATTCTGACAACACTAAACACAAGTGCAACGCTCATGTTAAAAAAAAATACAGAATATCAATTTTTAGTCTTAAGTCAAAGTATAATAAAGTCAAATAAAAATTACATGACAAAACCTAACACATTTAGGGTGCATCTAGATAAGCTTATTTTAAAAAATATTTTTATAATATAGCCATTTTTAAAGTTTTTATAAAATGTAGAAGTTATTTTGGAGTTTTTCAAAGAATTTAATTGTTATGGCTTTTAAAAAAAATTCAAAATATGTTTTACGAGCTTTATTTTTTAAAAATTTTATCCAAATAATCTAAAATGTTACAGAAATAATTTTTTTAAAAAAAAGAAAAACAAACGCACTCTCACTCTTGTTTTTCATTTGTGCTGCGTTTTACAAAATCACTGTAGTAGGATTTTGCATTTTCTTTGTACAAAACATATTTTAAAAAATTTAACTCAAATTTCCTTTTACAAATAAATTTAAGAATAATTGATTTGATGAGAGAAAATTGCGAGGAGGAAGGAGTGGTTTTTTGAAATTTGGCTCCTTAGTACTGATTACCAAGTAGAGTCCATCTTGAATTTGGTTGTTTATTACTTTATTTTAGGGAGGGGAGGGGAGGGGAGGGGAAGAAGTTGAAAGCCGTAATTAATGTTGGAATGGACTCCGATGTAGCACGTTGGTCGTTGGAGTTCCTCCTTCGCAACTCCGTGTCAGAAACCCTAATCAAGAAAATCATTGCCACAAACACAATCACACTTTCAGACACCGATTCACGCTTCAAGAAGACACTCCTCCTCAGAACCCTTCAAGACCACTTGTCCACCGCCTCCGTCTCTGAAACCCTCCTCCAAACTCTCGAACTCATCGAGGAACTCGATCGCTGCGACGCCGCTCCAATCACCCCCGCCATGGCCTCCGCCTATTGTGCCGTCGCCGTCGAGTGCACCCTCAAGTACTTGGAACTCTCTCTCTCCAACAACCCCGGATATCTCCACGCCGTCGACAGGATCTGGCGGGGTCGGATTCGCTATATGGAGCCCTCCGGCGATGCCGACGGCAGTCTTTTGTTCTCCGCCGAGTTGAAACGGTGGTGGAGTGATATTGAAGCTTCGCTTCGGGACTCGCAAGTGATGGAGAGGATTGCCAGCATAAATACCAGAAGAGACGCTATTAACAAGCTTAAGGTTTATTTAGAAGAAGCCTGGGCAAATATGGGTCCTTCTTTTCTTGAGTTAGCAGCATCATTGCACTCCACAAACAAGGCCTTGCCCAGTTTAACCGGCAATTTGGTGGATGATATTGTCACTCATACAATTGAGTTGGATGGGCATGAATTGGGTAGAAGTGGCTCGCATGCACAGCAAGACAGAGGTCCATTTTTCCTCCATTGCACTGCTTCTTCCCTATGTAGCAGGGTTTTAGATTGCGGTTGTGATTGCACAAATTGTAGAAAAATATAGCTCATGCGGTCACTATTGCGGCTTTCTTGCGGTACCTCCAAAACTACATATTGCTGCTACAATTGCAATTGAGTTGAGGACCGCAATTTAAAACCCTGCTACTTAGTTTCCGTTTTAAATCTTGATAGCGATTTTGGCAACCCTGTTAAAGAGTTATTTGCATAGAATGTATCTGTTTCTTCTAGCCAAAAGAAAAAAAAATTACACTTTTTTAATTATGATTGCAAGTTCTTAGAAGTAATCAACACAAAAGAGAAACTTTTTTTTTTCACACTTTATAAATTATGCAGGCAAGGCAAGTTGACAACCTGAAACAAGCTTTATCGATACAACAATCTTAATGGTTTTCTACGAGTGGTTTGTTTTTTCTGTTATTTTGCACTTTTTAATCATAATGGAATTTTTTCTCCCCATCTTTTCTGTGTCCCACAATAGAAATTCAGAAGGATAATAAGCTGCTTAAACGCAAGCATACTACTACTGGTGCTGAGGAAGTGGACCCATCTACAACTTGTAGCAAAATTAACCCTGTGCCGAGTGTTGAAGTTCAAAAAGTTCGGGATTCTCTTAAATATAGTTCCTCGGAGTTGCAAACGTTGGTCAAGGATCCTCTACCTGATGCATTACATATCTCTGATATTGTGAGATCTGAATTGGCAATGAAAGAAATGAATCAGGAGCCACCTATTGAAAACCAGAGTAGAGATGCAGAGGTACCTGATCCACATGTTTGCCAGAGTATTAATAATAATGATGCTAATCTTAACAAGACTTCTACTGTCCACCAGAGTGATGTTCATCACCCCAGCTTGATGGAACGAAATACTACGGCTCGTACTTATGAGGTAATCATGCTTGTAATTTTCTGTCTTTTTCTGTTGGCTGATTGCCTGATTCCTTTTGACTGTTAGGAAGAGACCAAGTGTTGATTTAAAGGGTGGCATCTTGTTTAACATCACTTTTTCATGGCCTCTTTCTCCGATTATAATATTGTGGTACTCATTCTTTATTTGGATATATCTTTGCATTAGTATATATTAGGTATTGCTTCTTTTTCCAGTGGGACGATTCAGTAGATGGCTTGCAGGGGGGAGCATCCAATAGATTTCATTTGCCTAGCCCAAAGAGGAACAATGTTTCTCCATTGAAAAAGTATGAACCGGAAAACCTTGCAAAAAGGAGGAAAAAAAAGAAATGGAGTCAATTGGAAGAAGACACACTAAGGACTGCTGTAAGCAAGTATGTGCTTGTTCTAAACTAGTCAAACCATAATTTTTCACTGTCGATTTCAACAATACAAAGTTTTGCCTTATTTGGAGTGTTCCTCGTCTCTTTATGCATTTGCTTTTTCCTTCATTTTTCTTACATTTTTTAATATATTGGTGGAGTGTGGAACTCTTGTGTGTTTAGTTTTGAATTTGATTGATGAGAGGATAGTTCTGATCTCAGCAGTCATCAGTTTCACACCATGATCAAGAAGATCCTTTCTACTTCATTTGAGAATATAAATAGAATTAATTGCAGTTTCAGTTTGATTTCATATTCTCATTCACCTCGTTTTCTTATACAGAATTGGCAAAGGAAACTGGAAATTAATCCTAAATTCTCACAGAGATATATTTGAAGAGAGAACTGAAGTAAGCAGCTTAAGTACTAAAAAGTTGTGGCTATTTTCTTTCTGAACTTATGCTTTTATTACCACTCAGATTATTTTTTTCAGGTTGATTTGAAGGACAAGTGGAGAAACATGACGCGATATGGAGGAAAATGAATCATCTGAATGTGCATACCTCTTGTATATTTTAGAGAGGTATATGTCCTTGCATTTATCCTCTAAAGTTTTAGTTCTGGTGTTTAATATGGTTAATAGCATTTGCACTTTCATTTTTTTGCCTGAGATTATAGATGCTGTTAAGCAATATGCCAATATAGGGTATTTATGATTAGAACTGAATGGGGTTATTACTAGAGAGGAACAAGATCATGGGAAAGAAGACAATAGTATTATAAGGCTCAATATTTGTTTTATGAAGAGAGTTAAGTGTAGTTTGTAAAAGTAAGAAGATTTTGGTATCTAAGCTTACTCAAAGAACATATAATGCAATGCAATCAACCATAAAGCTCCACAATAGTTTTTGTGAAGTTTTATATTATATTGTATCATGGGCTGATTTTCACTTTGTAGAGATGTAGGGAAGAGTTCTTAAAATGAGCACAATATTTTTGTTTCCTTGGTTCTGTTGAACCTATAATTTGGGGATCACTTGGACCTACTTTAAATTATGAGATATAACATACAAAGTGATTGAAATGTGAGGATATAGGGGGTTGTCATAACACAAATTTTTCATTGATAGTGTCTTCCTGGGTTTTGGCTTGAATATATTGTAGTTCTGCTGTCTTGTTGGATGAGTGAGAGCGTTTGAACTACTATGTTCTTTCCTTGCTATATCCCTCTGTGTTTCTTATTCAATTAGAGGCTCAAATTGGTGGAATATATTCATATCCTTAAAAGCTTGCCATCGTGCAGGTGATGACTTTTTTTCTCTCTTCTTAACTTGCTTATAAAGTTCAGGATGATTTTGAAAATGGAAGGAAAATAGAAATTTTATGGCCTACTGAAAAATTCTTTTGCCCCCTGCCACTTTCCCATGCCATATGGAGGCTGATAGACTTGTGTATGCTTTAAACTCAGAAGAAACTTGTGATGGAGGCAAACAGGGGACTGTTGTGCTTGTATTTGTCATGGGAAACGTTGCAGCTTCAATATGTGGTGTTCATATTTGTACAACTTGTACTTACATGCATTTTAGCCACTGGTTGTATTACTAGTATGTGGGAAATCTTCCCTTTTAAATTCACGCATTATATTATATGGATTAACAAATTGTGCAGTATTTGACATACAATGCATTATATTACAAGTGTTTCCTTATGGAAAATACAAATTTGCTTTCTTTCATGGCCAATTGTACGCTGGACCCACACAATTTGGTTGCAAATAGCCCACATAGTTGTATATTAGCCATTAGATAATAAAAGTGTTCTAACTTTTAAATGGATGGTTATAGCGAATCACACAATACCCTGGTTCTCTTTAGCCTGTACTCTATCTTTGCCCGTCATTCCTCGTCTTCCTAATTTCTCTTTCTTAAAACCTCAATTCTCTAACATGTCAGGACAGCTCAAGAGAAATTGGGCACCATAAGCCTTGTAGATTTATGCAGCTTATTATATATGTGCTACACTTGTGACATTGCTTGAGATTGGTAGGCGTAGTTACAGAATTAGAAATTTAAAATTTTGAAATCACTAACCTTCAGTAGCTCCCAATAATGGAACCTCTTGTTGATCACAACCAAAGCACTCAAGGATTCACTTCATACGTAGCAGTCAAGTTAGGTGCGATTTCCCTCATGCAAAACCGATTGAACTCCTTATGTAGCTTATTATGGTCATGTTTGGATAAGTTTATATGCAGCATATTTAGGTTTATTTATTACAATAAGAGCTTATGAAATATTTTTATTCTGTTTGGTTGAGCTTATTAAAATAACTTATAAAATTTCTATAAGTTGTTATAAGTTTATTTTCATAAGCTAAAAATTTAAACTTATAAAAATAAACTTTTGTGAAAGTTAAAAATATTGGATGTACTAGTTATTTTTATAATAATTTTTTATAAAATTAACCTTAAAGGATTGATATAATTCATGTCATATCTTTTAAATGCTCGATATTTATTTTAAAGAGTTTATGAAAAATGTTTCTCAAAGCGTTTATTCAAACGTTTAACTTATTTTAAACAATGTTTATGATAATAAAGCTTATTAAATAAGTTTTATTCTAATAAATACTTATATAAGTTATTTATCCAAACGAGACTTATGTCTAATTGATTGTTGTCTATATCGAGTTCATACTTCACTTTAGAGCCTTTTTGGCTACTAATTCCACTAGCTTTGTCGGATGGTGGAGATTAGGACGAGGGAGAATGCTATAGTAAAAAGAGTGGGAAACAATTAACTCATATCTTACATTTAATCTCAATTTTAAATTTAATAATTACTCTATTAACTTTTTTTCTTGTCCAATACAGTCAATCAAACAGTTTTTATCTCAATAAAAACTTTATCGCAGTTTGTTTGTCTTCTAACTTCAACTCGTTTTATAAATATGCAAGTATATCACTTCCAATGAGAAAACGTATAGGGTCAATTGTTTAATGAATTGGTGTAATTTCTATAGATTAGGAGGTAGTATAATCAAATCAAAAGAGTAAAGAATATATTACAATTATATGAGTAGATATGAAACAAAAAAATAAGTGCATTTAACTCGACACACGAGTCATGAAGGGGGACTTGTTGGCAGCAATTGCATGGGGAAGGCATATCATGTCCAATTCGTAACAGTAGAAATTTTCTTCAAACCTTGCAAGAAGTATTGAACTATTACAGAGTGCTTAAAGTCTAGCCTTCTGAAAAAGTTTCAACATCGTGCAAAGCATGTATTATTCACTACCCTAGCGAAATAGGTTGAGGAGACGCTGCATAGAATAACGCAGAAATTCAAAAGCTAGTTCTGCTTTTCCTTGTGAAGCCTTCAGATTCTTGTAACAATTATCTTAAAGAACAGTAAAGATATTATAATAAAGAAATACTCTGCTCCTATATGATGTGCTGTTGTAGGTACAAATCATACAACATCAAATCTCTATATATAGAATAAAGATAAAGACAAAAATTATAGAGCAGTCTTCAATTTTTCATTTATAAAGGACGGTGGCTAATAAATCATACAACATCAAATCTCTATATGTAGAATAAAGATGAAGACAAAAATTATAGAGCAGTCTTCAATTTTTCATTTATAAAGGAAGGAGGCTAATAAATTATTTGCAAGCGGTGAATTTGCAGGTGACATTGCCAGCACCAGAATTAGCCCTCTTGAAGCGTAGAGCAGTAAGCAGGACACTCCTAGTTGAGCCCATCAAAGCCCAATTCATGTGTTCGACCACGCCAAGTGGATGGTAAGAGAATTGAAGGCTGTTATAGGAGTTAAGAAGTGCAGTGACCCCTTCTCTTAGAAGAGTCCTGTAAGGGTCTCCTCTCCCTTTCAACCCATTCCACAGTGTGATGTCTGTTCCATATCTTCTTGCCGCGACCATTCCAAAAGCTACTGCTACCTTAGTGTCCCGGTTCACACCCCTCCAGTAGCATTTGTATTCTGGCATTGTCCACTTCCTGACAATTTAGAAAGTCATCGATATTCTTGTAATTAAGCATGTTTATGAAAGTCCTGCTTTTAGACAAGGTAGCATGTATTAACGTAGATACCAAATTTGGAATCTACATTAATAGCATGTGATCGAATTTGGCTAACAACAACTCTATGTTTATGGCTCTTTGCAAGCCGTATATAAGCATCTCAAACTAGTAAAATCCATGATTCCGTGTCATACATATACTAGACCCGTTTACTATTATTTTCAACGTAAGAAATCAGAGAACTTCTACATGTCAACAACTATTAGAAACTTTTTTGCGGTGTAGATCTCATGAAACCGTGAGTGCTTTGCCGATTCACATATTTGATTACTTTGTTCTTTTAGCTTAATATCTTCAACTTGTTAAGTTCACCCGTGCAACTATCCTGAGTAGAATAGTGGCACTGCTACACTGATTTCTTATAACACAAGCATTCGCAGCTTATGTGGTGATTAGTGTTGCTTTCATTGGTCCTACTTGCATGCACATGTAATATGTGCAGAGCAGGTTAGACCAAACAGTTAACCCTTGCCTTAATGGGCATGTATGTAGGTGCTCCAATTGGTTTCAACAACTACAGAGAATGGGATTATGTACCACTGCCTAAAGCTGAAAATTACCCTTGGCTATATAAACTTACTCGGATGGACATGCTGAAGCTTCTGCAAATATCACTGGTGGAAGTGGTGGCAATGGAGGCAACAATGGCAATGGCGGAAGACCTGGCACTGGGGGTAGCTTGAAAGGTGGAGGAGACTTGGGTGGTGTGACTGGTGCTGGCACTGGGTTCGAAGATCTTGAGCAGTATTGCATGGGCTGTGGAGGCTGAGCAAGGAGAGGATCCACCGTATACATCTCCATATCAAACATTCTAAACATGAGTCTAGGATTTTGGGCAGGACCAGCACCTTCACCACAACCCATTGACCCCTGCCCACTGCCTGAGACACGAACAGAACAACCACTCAAGTCCGGTGCGCCATCGAGCCTCATTGCATAGCTTCCAAACCAATTAGTTGTTTCTTCCCTTGACATCATGATTTGCCCATTGCTATCAGCACAGGACAGAGTTACTTTTGCACCTGTAACAAGGAAGAGGGTGCAAGGCAATTACTTCAGTACAAAAGTTTGAAATGCAGATCTGTATAAATATATATATATATATATATTGGGAGAATCCAAAAAGATAATGCACATTAATTGAATGACATCTATCACCACTTGAACACAGGATGTTTTTTTATGATTGGAGTAGAATACTTCCAAGTTCCAACTGTAGATCAAACAGGATCAAAAATAAGTTGAAGGGCTTAGATCTCACCATTAACAGGATAATCGAAAATTGATCTATGCCCATCTTTGCATTGATCACAGAAGACAGTGCCAGTGACCATAGTATCTGCCCCTGTTCCATCAATGGCCACTAAAAGAATGAGAAATGCTGCAAAGAAAAGCTTCTCCGGCAAGTCCATGAATATTGGAAGCCCACTGAGCAAAAGCTAAGAACTAAGAATTGGGTTGGTGCGATCAGGATGTGATGAACACTTAAATGCAAGTGAGGAACGAGTGAATGAGCACCGAATAGTACACATTTCTAACCCTCAACTACCACTATTAATGAGGAGTGAAAGTACAATTTTTGAAAAGGGAATGAAAGTAGTACGATATTCGTTGAATACTAGTAAAGAACCGTGTAGAAGATGTAAGTAGCATGATATGAAATTAGATTCATCAGTATTACTTTAGTGTGCATAATCCACGATTCCATGACTTTACAAAGGGTTTTAATATAGAAAATACACATTTTTAACAGTTCACTACAAAGAAAATGGTGAATTCATGGAGAATTCGAGTTCTTAAAAGACTTTTTTTTCTTGTCCATTAAATCGCCGTAGGAATATGTAATAAAATACTTGAGCAAAGTCTCTTATTCTATATTTTGTGTTTATTATACAAGTCTCTATTACGAAAATCTACACATAATTTTTTTTTTATATATAAAAGAATGTTACAATTCTAAAATGTTGTCGGATGTAAGAATGTATTTATTTGATATAGACTGTCATGCTCAGAATTAGATATGTTAGTATGTGTTAGGATCCAAATGTTGGAGACGTGGGGGCGCCATAGCCGTTGCAACTTGAGCTGATGGTGCCATGGCCGTAGTGGGCATTAGTTAGCCGTCAAGGTAGCGAGCAGCATTAATGAAAAAATCCCAAGTAGCAAAGAAAAATAAGCTCCTTGTGTGAACTGAACCAAGTTTCTGAAGCATCCATTTGCTAAAAAAAATATTCTCCTTTCCAACCACACAACACGTCAATGCCGGGATTTATTAGTTCCACACTACTTTGTTGTATTCTGCTAGGGAAAGCAAGGATGAAGATAATGTGATTACCGACGAAGCATATTTATGTAAGTTATGAGAAACATGATACATACAACTTGTCACATAATTGATGTGCATGAGAAAACAAGATGTCATTAAGGTGATGTTCTGTCATTCACAGATTCAACTTACACCGTAAATTCAAAAGCTAATACTATATTTGTCTCATTTTTTCGAAAAATAAAAGATCTTGTTAGTGGCTTAATTTAAAGGTATTAGTTAATAGGGTTTAAATTCATGAAAAAATATTTATGAGAATAGACAACCTAATACCCTTAACAATAAGAAATCATTATATAGCCCAGGTTACTTTTGCCCGGATTGATACCGGATGATGTGGCAAAATTTTATTTTGTTAAGTACACTCTCATCACCAACTCGGTTTATTCTTCCTCAATTCTTAATGTTTCCTTGGAATACCTCCTTCTCCCAATTTCAGTTTTCAGATGTTTTGTTTTTTTGCTCTATTAGTGCAGCAATTGTGGTTCTCCGCCATTGGGTTGAGTAAGCTATGGAACACGGTGTTTTCTTCCTTCTCTCTCATTTTCTCGTCTGATCTAGTTGTAATTATAGGATTCCTAGAAAAATCATGTTTTAAAACTTGGTTTCATATTTATCATTTAATTTTCCTAATCCGTGGATCTAAAAATTGTAAACAAAACCCCTCCTTTTTGCATTTCCCGCACATGAAGAAGAAACACCAACACTTAAGCAACCTCTCTTTTTTTGCCTTAAAGATCTGACACCATCGCCATATATATGGGCATTGCGTTTTTTTTTTTGGTGGACGGGGTTGTGGGTACTACAACTAAGTAGTGAATCTGTGCGTTGGTTTACGCAAAGTCTCTCTAGACTTTAATTACTATTTTAACTATGAAATTTTTTTTTTTAACAATTTTTGTATGGGGCTCCATCCGATCTTCATAATTCAGAATGTGTACCATCACTCTGAACGATATTAGTTTCATACTTAAAAAGAATAAAAATACTCACACCAAGGCAAAAAATAAGTATTAGTTAATGTGAATGAAATACACTTCTTAATAAATTATCAATCTAAATTTAATCAATTCTTTACACTTTCAATGTAAATTAAATGCAAGTTAAAAAAATCAGTTGATAACCCCTTATTATTTTTAATTTTAGCATAAAACAAAACGTATGAAAAGGAAAATGCATCCTAACTCCATCAATTATTTACCATAAATCTATATACTATTATATAAAACTCAGTTTAAGAAATTTGGACAAATGTTACGTGTCACTCATTTTTTTTCTTATAAATTCTTATTCATTTGATTCATTCTCCTTTAATGCTGAAATTTTAAATTATTTTTAAATTATTTTTCAGTTATATTAAATAATTAATTTGATTTTGTTTAGTTAATAATTTATTTTATCTCTTTGATAAGTAATGAAATACAATTTTGAATCTTATTTTTATCTTAAAATTTAAATAATAATTAATTAACCCTTAATATGACTCCTCCATTATCTTAACATTTGAAAAACTATTTTTTGATGCAAAAATTTTAGGCAATCTTAGTATCTATCTCAAAAGAAGAACGACCATAAATCATAATTGCATAATTTTCTAAAAAGGAAAATTAATATGTCTAAATAACATGTAACTATAGCAAGCAATTTCTTAATTTTTAAATGGATTATCCACAATTTTTTTAAAACAATATATGGAAATAGCTCCAAATCATAAATTTGTTTAAATATTATTAAATATGTTTTTGAATATAATAATTTGTTAATATTTAATTTTTTTATATCTTAATTATATTAAATATCTTTTTTATAAAACATATAATGTCTTTTATCTCTTTAGGTAGGTGAAACTGAATTTTAAAAAAAATCATCATATAGGTAGAGTAATTACGTTTTATATCTTTAAAATTTATTCACCAACGACTCCCCAAAGCTGTTAAGAACATCATTAAGTCAAATTTTGACATACTATTTTCTAATGTAAAATTTTTAGGCAAATAATATCTACTTCAATGGAAGAACGATCATAAATCATAATTGCATAATTTTTCAAAAAGCAAAATTAATGGATCTAAAAGACATGCAATTAAGGCAAGCAATTTCTTAATTTTTAACATTTTAATATAATATGGATAATACCTCCAAATCTTAGATTTGTTTAAATATAATCAAATATGCTTTTGATTTTGTTAATATTTATTTATTTTTAGATCTTAAATATGATAAATATATTTTTATTAAGTCATATGATGTCTCTTATCTCTATTGGTGGGTGAAATCAAATTTCAAAAAAAAAATCATTAGATAGCTAGATAGAGTAATTATATTTCATACATTTGAAATTTAAAAAATAATAAGAATTTAATATCAGTCAAAAGTAGTATAAATAGGTTATGCAAAGATACAAAGCCTATTCAAATTTTATTAAACTTGATTTGAGCTATTGTATTTTGATAGTGGTTCCAAATGTACTTTTATCCACACTTTCTTTGTTGTTCTTTACATTCTTGATTTTAAATTATTATTATGACAATGCTTTATGTAATGGAGTTTTGGATTCTATATAATGTTTTGGGTTTTTTACTTTGTTTTTATTAGGTGTGACTAATTGAATTTGATTTTTTTGCTCATTTTAGTACTGCAATGACTACCCGATATGATTTTGTTAATGTTAATAATGGTCACAAAATATAAAAGCTTAAAATAAGGATTTTATGCTTCTATATTTTAATTGGCAAATTCTAAATGTTAGCCACATTTTCTTTGTACAGTTATATCATTCACATTTTTTATTTACTTAACATGTTGATTAAAGAGTTGAAAATGTATTTAGTTACAAACTAAATGATTCTGTTTGGCCATCCTGTATTAAAATATTATAGAATCATTATGCTGATTTAATATTATAAAGTTACTTGACGTCGTTGGAGACTAACAATCAAAGACCTCAAGTGAAGAATATTTTGATAGTTATTACTTCATTTTTTTTAACATCTTAAGAGACACTAGATATGTTAATTATTTCATGCTAAGGTTAATTTTTATAAGTTTTATGATTTTTTTATGATATAATTAATTTATGAAGTGATTGAACTATTTTTTACATAGATTATATAAAGAAACTTATGTAAAAAGTATTGCAATAAATAATATATTATTTAAAATTCTATACACATCTAAGTTAACAAACTCTTGCATCACACAAGGTAATAAAACTAGTTATATTAAAAAGAGAAAAAAAAATAAGATGGTTAATACAATCAACTCAACTTATTTAAAAATAAAATAAAAACACTCAACTCGAGCTAACTATTTTATGGAGGATATATATATATATATATATATATATAAACCTCTTGATAGGTTAACGATTATCTACAAAATTTAAAGCATCTGCCTTGTTTTTTTAATAAAATTTTTTTATATTTTTCATATCTTCAACTTATTTCATTTATTAAAAGAAATAAATAAGAGATTCTTTCGATACCTTTTATTTTTATAAGGATTCCGACACTCTTAATAACTAATGACTAATATTTAGTCACGTGTCTCACTTAGTTAAAATATAAATAAAATAATTATTCTTTTAATTAAGTGAAATACGTAACTTAATATTAACAACTAATTATTAATAGGTATTGGTACGCTAATTAATTTGTTGTATTTATATTTCAAGTAAATAAGACGCATAAAATTTTTTTAACCATTAACTATTAAAGATACCAATACCTTCACACAAAAAAAAGACATCCATATATATATATATATACACACACACAAAAATACGATTGATGAGTAATTAATAAGGTATTACATTACTTAATATATATATATATATATACACACACACACACAAAAATACGATTGATGAGTAATTAATAAGGTATTACATTACTTAATACATGATTAGTCTCTTTGTTGAATATTTAACCACATCTATTCAGTGGCCTCTCTACAAAAACTTGATAAAGATTTTTGCATGAACTTCAACCGAAAATGTCAAGTCAAAGAACTTAAAAACCAAAAATACCCACAACAGATATTCATCTTAATTATAATATATTTTAAAATTAACTATTTTGGTTTAGAGATGCAATTGTTCAAAAAATAACTTACAAATAATTATCCGGAAAAAATTAGCACCAGGCATAATAGAAGGAAGGAATACAAAACCGCTTGAATTAGCTAGTGACAACACCGTTTGAATTAGCACCAGGCATAATGGAAGGAAGGAATACAAAACCGCTTGAATTAGCTAGTGACAACAGCGGGATTGACTAAATAAAATTGTCCTAGCAGTTTTAACACTGCTGACTAGAGAAACACATGGCAGGCAAATCAATATCTCCAGCATCATAAAGGCTTGAATTATAATCAATAACGCTATTATTCACATGGCATACCACATAATCAATCAAATCATATAAAAACATAAGAAAAATACCCAACAATGTGAAGGAATCTGATCTGTCCAATGCAAATATTATTGAGTTGAACATAAATACCAAAATCGGCAGTTCACCACCAAATAGAAGCTTGTACAGATTTTAAATGGTAAAAAAATAAAACGAAAATGACGGCCACATTTGGCTACAACAGCCAAAAAAACTGACTACCTAAGCTACCAGCATTCCTACCAAAATTGTCTTTTACCACTTTCAGTATAGTGTCTCACAATAAAAACATAAGAAAAGTAATGACAAAACAAATTAGGAGACAAAAAGAAGTTTGATATCCAATTTCCTTTTCCAACTCTCTTATCAATCTGTAGGGACAAAAGTAATTCACAGCTCTTCAGTTTTCTTCAGCAGGTCCATCCTCGACTTTCTCAGCGCTGCTTGGAAAGTAAACAAGTTAACAGTGTCAAAACTATGTCTATAGAGACACCATAACAATTAAAGTCACAAAACAGAATCCCACCACTTGCATAAAGCTAGGATCTTCCCAAGAATCAAATATCAGGCTCGCTAAATGACTCAGCCTAATAACATTCTGGTGCTTCAGGATAACACAGCATCACTATGTGCTTAAAAACCAGAAAGGCATAAGGAATATAAAAAGTACAGGAACACATCATTAACCAAGAAACGTTTAACCCAGTGGTACCAAGACAAGGATTCAAAATCAAATGTAGCAGAAACCTAAGCTAAGGTTACAACAATACTGGAGGAGTCAAAAAGTAACTGAAAAACTTCACAAAAAAAAAAATCAGTTGACGTTAAACTACTAGAAGATAGAGAAAAAAAAAATTATGACAGGATCCTACCCACAAAAAGTAGAATTAGAATAATCCCAATGATGACTTCTCACAGGTGCAAGTTATAAGATCCTTATTTTCTCAATGGTGTCACATAAAGCAGCAAAACTAAACTTACAGAGGACAGAATTTTTAGCAGACAAGCCAAAAGTGTAGCAACAGATTGGAAAAGGCAAAGCAATATCGCTAAGCACATCACAACAAGCGAATTGAGTGTTTTTAACCCTTTCTTCTCCTATTTCTTTTCCCCTCTGGTATCAGCTAGGAGAGTGTTCTAACTTGTACCAATTTCAAAAGAAGGCTATAATAGAGTTCTAACCTAGTTATACTCCAAAACATCCCAAGCTTCTAATTAAGCATAAAGGAAGAACACATTATAAAATAATCAAGTAACAAATCCAAACAAGAACATATAATATAATACATAAATCTAAAAAGTTCGTTTTGTATTATCATCACTGACAAACCTTTTTGGACGACCATCATCCGATTCGGCCTTCCTCCAGCTCCTCTCATCTGGCAAACTAGAACGTCCATTTTCAGACCCAAAACCCCTCTTCCCAAACCCATCCTTTTTCTCCACGGCCTCCTTAATCTTCATCGTCTCAAGCTGCTCATCAATCTTCTTCCAATCTTGTCCTTTCTCTGCCGAAACCTGCTCCCTTGGTCTTGCCTCTCCGAAAGGGCTTGGACCCTTAGGCTTTGCTACATCCCCAGAAGCAGCTTCCTGGCTTCCATTACTCACAGCCGCAGGCAGTGACCGAGGTTGCAAAACAAGTCTTGGTCTTCCACTCCCAGTCTCACTTTTCTCAATTCCTCCGTTGAACTCCCCCTTCTTCCTGTTCCAATTATCCGAATCTGAACCACCGCTAGACCCAAATCCAACCTTCCTCTCCCTTTCAAACCCACCACCGTTGGAACCAAATCTCCGACCCTCCGATGGCACAAAGTTCTTACTCGATACCCAACTATCCGATTCGTCCGCTCGCGATTGCGAATCGAAAAAACCTCCCCTTTCCTTCTTCTCAAACCCACTTCCAACGGGCGATTTCTTCGCAGCAGCCCAATTATCAATTTCATCGGCACGAGAGGGTGCCAGTTCGCGATTCGAATCCCTAGAACCAAACGAACCGTTTCTCCTCGGCTCATCAGAAACCCTAGATGAACCCCATCTGGAATTGGAAGCCTCATCACCGCCAGAATTCCTATTGGACCGGTCCCCGTAGGACCTAAACCCACCGCCGAGCCGATTCCGGTCGCGGTCGAGTTCCTCGGCGGTTCGCTCGCGCGGACCGGTGGGCAGCATCATGAGATCTTCGTTGGTCAAGGCGACAGATTGGGCCGGTTTTGGGCCTCCGTGGGCGGTGAACTCGGCAAGGGAGAGAGTCTGGGCCTTCTTCTTCTTGGGCTTGGTGGCGGCGGCGGCGGCAAGGGAAGGGAAGTCGGCGAGTGGCTGGGCAGTGGCATCTTTGGGGTTGTTGTGTTGAAGGACCTCCAGCTCCGCTTCGTGTTCTTCGGAATCCAGAGCCCATGCACCTGGTTTCGACCACGCAGATACGGTAGCCGCCATGTTTTCTCCCACTCTCGTTCCCTCTCTCTCTCTCTTTCTCGCTCAAGAGAAGATTGCGTTTGTTGGCAGTGAAAACAGACACCTTTTTATACGTGGGAGACGCTGTTGATCATATGGTGCAGGTTAGGAAGCTAATTCTATGATGAACGGTCCTGATTGAGTTTATCAGATTTCCCTTACTATCAGTCTATCACGATCACTATCATTATGGTCGGATTTTTTTCCATATTGTTTCAACTATTTTTTTCAAAAACAAAATTATAATATATCAAGATAACAAAAGACATAAAGCATGTTAAGATTTTCTTTATGCTTTGTGAGCTTTGTTCTAGTTTGGTGTTCGATTTAACATGGACTTTTAACTTGTTTATTTTTAAAAAATTCAAAATTCAATTGCACTTCTTTTATTAATTTGTTTCTAATAATTATCGTCACAAGAAAAAAATTATGAAAAAAATGTAATTATTCTATTATAAAACTATTTATTTCATTAAAATTAATAGAAGCATTAATAACATAACCACTTTACAACTGGATGCCATGAAAAAGTACCCTTACTGGCAACAATTTACCGCAACTTCGGTACTTTGATGTGAACAACTCTGCACATGGCAACGTCAGGCATCATTCCCAACAGGTCTTCTTTATTTGCTCGTCTCTTAACAAACAAAATCGAGATGAAAATTGAAAACACAAAACAATATCCAACAAACTAATCCACTATGGCTGCAGAAGATCATCACAATAAATATAAATATCTTTCAACATTTTTAACAGAAACAACGGATCAATATCATTTACCATAATCAAGAAAAGAATCACTAGAATCTGATAATTGAATAACAAAATACGCGGACAGGGAACAATATGCACAAAAACAATCGCCAACGTTCTACCAAAAATGTAAAAAAGAAAAACATTACAAGGACTATCGTGGATGACAAAACATACCATGAAATCACCCCAAAGATCTTCGGTGTTGAATGTGACAGCAATTCCCATTTTAGTTAGAAAATGATTCAGCACTTGAATCACGATTAGCCAATCACACATCGTATAAGATGACTCCTGTGGATAGCTGTACACAACAGCCTTCAAAGAAATGATCAGAAAACTACAGCACCACAGGATGTGCGAATCTATGCCCCACGATCAATGACAAGCAATCCACACTGAAACTGCACCAAATCATGACCCGGGCAGGCTCATGTCATTGTATCATTGCTAGTAGAACATGTTCTATTACATCAATCTCAAAGGAAAAGTCACTGTTCAAGATAAC
This sequence comes from Styphnolobium japonicum, assembly GCA_023212625.1. NCBI lineage: Eukaryota > Viridiplantae > Streptophyta > Magnoliopsida > Fabales > Fabaceae > Styphnolobium > Styphnolobium japonicum. The sequence goes on along the minus strand of JALBWW010000003.1, from coordinate 59,326,098 downwards.
CTGAACCATGTTCAAGATAATCTGAACCATGTATAACGATCAGGTGTTCATCCTCTAGGCCCTTCGTCATATCCTCGCCAATGTACCATGTTAAGGTCCCTGCATTTTATAGAAAAATTACCATCACTTAATCAGGTTTAGCCCTTGTAAAGAAATCACTCCGTGCTGTAAGACAGTCTATATGGAAGTATTAGCAAACAAATGGACAATTGGCACGCATTTGATTGAAAGTAACATGTAATTCTGTACCTTGCATATTAGATGGTTCTTGTTCTCTTGTCGCGTGCAATATGATTGTTCCTGAAAGAACAATGATGAATCCACATATCTCAGAGGCTATGCTGCTGGCATTCTGACCAGACCAATCCTGCACAGGAAAACAAAGCAAGCAAAAAGTCAAAGCTTGTCCTAGTGTTCAACAAAAAGAAAACTTTGATATAGTACCAAAGGAACCCAAGAATATGAATCTATTATCATACCTTAAACATTATTACACTAGCAATAATAGTCAGAGTTGTGAACATGACATAATATACAGGAGAAACAAGTGCTGCGTTGAATGTATCCAGTGCCTGAAACATAGTTGAATAGTGCAAATATGCTCAAGATTAGTTAAAAGATCAAGGGAGTTACGATAGACCATAGATAGATGGCTAATAAGCAAAGTGAGATTAGTGGGATCCCAAACATGCAGGTCAGTTGTAAAAACATCGCTAGAATTCTGTTCATCTGTTTGTAACTGAGTATCAAAATAATATAGAACTTTGGATCACAGACATCGATGGAAAGACTCCAAAGACCAAATATAAAATTACTTACACAGAGCCATACAAAAGATTTCATTTTACACTTGTATGTACTAATTTCAATTTTTCATATATTCAAGATTTGTATCCAGTTCAACAACTCAATTTTTTCAAGCACAAAAAGTATAAATGCAGAAAGGTTGATCCTGCCAACTACATTCATACTTTCCTATCAAGCGCAGTGCATCATTTGCACTCTCAATAACTTAGACCATAGCTGAAATTGAATAAAGAGAGCCGAGCTGACATTAATGAGTTTGCTGAAGGTGATCAAGTTGTGGTGTTTAAAACATATTAAAAAAAAAAGTCTCCAAATAGAACATACCATGCGTTAGTATCAAGAAACTAATCCATGTGGGGTTCGAAAAAAGAGAAGTTCAGATCAGATGCTTATGTTGGTTGAGCTTCCAAATTGATGCTGGACCGCTGGGGCGGGGGATGTTTTCTGTTCACGCTGCTGAATGCTATAGCCTTAGCAGCTTTATTTTAATTACGTCATTCTGTGCCTTTTTGCTAAGTTATTTTGGCAGGCCAATATCAGACTTATGTAAGGACTGGGACTACATCACAAGTGATATTCAAATTGGCCCTATCTCTAATGTTGCTGATTTATTTGTTTCCCATGAGGTGTAATCAGGCAAACATTGCCCAAAGATTGCAGCAAAGTGTACCAAAGAAGCCTACAGATGTTACTAAAGTTCAAGGTATGGGGGATACAATCTTTTATAGGGAAACAATGTTGTAAAATTGAAAGGCGAGACAAGCTTCCTACAGAAAGTAGTTGGATGTCAAAAGTTGAGCTGAAAATAAACAATGCTACACTACATGACCAATACACACACATTTTTAAGCCAAAGCTAAGTTTCTCTCCACCAGTGAAGAACTGATGTAGAAGAAACTTTATAAAAAGCAGATTAAGTTAACATCCACCATCCACATCACTGCAGCACAATCATTGCCCACCCAACAGTAACCCAAGTACTGTAGCAAGGATCTATTTTATCTATTCATTTTTTATGTATTAGTGTTGTCAGCTCAGTTGAGTTGTTTTTGGACTGACAAAATAACATCTTTTAAGGGTTGGTGTTTGTGTTTTTATTGCAGTTTCTATCCTATATATTTGGTGATTTCTAGGCATCTGTAAGGCAGATTCAAATTAATCTAATTAAAAATGATCTTCCCTTTGCTCTATAACTTCAAAACAGAACACCAGCCCCTTGGCTGCCTTTCAATCGTTTTACCTTCTTCGAATCTAGATCGTCTCTACACAGAAAATACCAACTTTAAAAAGCTTTGTCCCATGTCACCATCTTAGAATAAGAAACCATAAATCACAAAAGCCACTAGGATTAGGCTAGTGGTGAGGGGTTAGGGTAGTTTGCAGGAGGTCATAGGACCAAACCTCCGTGTCATCATTGTACCAGAAACCAAAAATAAAAAATAAAAAATCATGCATCCAATGCAAGGCCAAACTGGCAAAATTTTCCTCAATACATTGATAAACAATAATTTATAGTTTCAGTTACGGGTGCGTCAGGCTAAATTTGATAACTCTGCACTCACCTTGTTCAAGTAATTCAACTGTGTAATGACACATATGGCGGCCACTGTAAGAAAAAACCAAGTCTGAGGATAAGCTATTTGACTAATTCCCTCAAGTGTAAGCTTTATTGCAATTCCAATGGCTTTTACGCTCATAACCTGAATGGTTTAGTATATAGTTAGTTCATGCACTACAGTATCAACAAGAAAATTCCATCTAAATGATTGGTACGAACATAATTACCGTAAGCGAGCCCGTTAATGAACAAATTCCCAAGTAGACCAGCATATTTGTCTGTCCATAGCGGGGTTCAAAGTGCAAAATCAAAGCTAAAACTGATGAAATTGTTGCTGCAGCATAAACTAGGAATACTGTTGAAAGAAAAATGAGAATATTAATTAATAGACTGGAAAGGAACTTAATTTAAGAGTAAAATAAAACAGGGGATCAAAACCAACCTGGTTGAGTGGCCAGATCCCATATTTCTTGCACAGAATTTGGAGTATGCTCTTGAGGTGCATGGATGACAATAACAATTGATCCCACAACGCAGGATATACATCCCAAAATCCCCATCTTCTGAAGCTGTTCCTTCAACAAGAAGTGAGCCAAAACAGCACTAGCAATATATACTGAATATGTTAGTTATATCAGTAAATCATAATATTCAAACATTCACCAGAACTAGAACATTTTTAAAGCACACGTACCTGACAATAATACTTAGTGCACCAAGGGGAGTAACCAGAACTGCAGGAGCATAGATATAAGCCACGAAGTTTGCAACCTCCCCAGTAATCACTGTTACCAATTAGTTTCAAGATCCATATGAGTCTCATTTCAAGCATACTACTTAAGAGAGAGAAACTTCCTAAACTTACTTGTTACCATGCCAGCCCACCAAAGTGGCTCTAGTAGATAAGTATAACCGCCAACTCCTGCAAATTTCATAATATATACTTCACTCACAAGCCAATGAGGAATAAGTAATAATGACAAAGCGAACAGCCTAGAGGTCCAATGAAGTTATAAGTTATATAGCACCTGAAAAGTAGTAGAAGGTTTCTTAACATCATATTACCAATTCAAGTTAAACGTGTTAATCATTATAATGATCTGACCTAAAATATTACCTTGACGATTTTATAAATGTATTTGAATAAATAAATAAAAGCCAACTGCATCTTAAAGAAGAACAAGTTATAAAGTAATTTTGAGTCACCCCCCTTTCATCCCCCCAAGTTTCATTGAATTATAAAATTGATTGTGTACGTAGATTTCAAACTGTAACCTCACACACACAATAATGAGTGATCTAAGGTTTGCTTTGAAACCAAAAGAGCCTATGACGACTCTGACACAGTACAATAACCTTCATCCTGGCTCAAGAATTTATCTATAAATTGTTCCTGCAAACATTATGACATGATCCATGTACATCACATAAAGACCACTCAAGCTTAACGACTACAAACCAAAGATCGGAGTCCAAGTGAAAGAAAGGCAAAAAAAAATTGCAATTTCGCATTTTCTTTTCTTTCTGGCTTAGTCAAAAAGATCAAAGTTGGATTGCTCGGGATCACTACCAGACATTTGGTCACGCACCCCAATTCCTTCGGGCTGAAAAGTAACAAACTTCATTCGTGAATCCGTGATTAACAAAAAGAGAAAAGATGAAATTTTTACAAAAATAGAATCATATATTCTCCAACAACCTCTCCAAAATTCACTAATCGGCGATCAAAAAACAGCAGATAAAATTTGAATGATTGAGACAAAAAAAATAAAATAAAAATTGAGACCTGCACGAGTGCCGCGAGCACCAGCTCTCTTAAGACCCTTCTTCTTCAAGATGAAGCTTGCACCTATGAATGCACTAGAACCCACCGCCAGTATCAACCCCTTCGTATTCTCCGAAACCCCCATCTCTCTCCAATTGTTTCCCGCCAACAAAGATCAAATTCCCTCTCCCTCAAGGCAGGGCCACAGAGAATGGACCGCTAGAGGGAGAAAAGTCTTTGCAGAGAGTCTGGTTTTTTCGTCGTCGCCTTGTCGGAAGTTTCCCGTTAACGCGCTTCAGTGATCGTATGCTTCGCGAGAATCCCACCTCAGGTACACGCGGGTTTCACACGTCGTTCATCGATGCCAGAATACGCGATTCGGAGCTCATGCTGAAACGTGTCAGCTTAATATTAGTTGTGTTCGTTGAAAATTGAAAATTTATGTACGCCAGTCCATTATGACACGGCTTAATCGCAGGGGTTCGCCATCAAATTACCTTCAAGGACAAATTCTTATGTAACTGACCATTAAAAACATTATACGGGACGCCGTATAATTAATTACACGTATGGTTAGATTGAATTTAAAATATTATATATAATAAATTTTAAATTTAATTTAATTATTAAAAATTATTGAATATTTGAATAAATAGGTAATTTAATTTTTTAAAATATTATTCATTTATAATCTAGCCTTTAAATTTATTTTTATGTACAATTTAGTTTTTAAATTTATAAATCATGTATCAATATAGTGATTTTATTATTTTTGATTTATCAAGTTAAACGATGATTTTTTACGTAATACATTAAGTGTTTTATGTATAACATTTAGTGTTAGATGACATGTTGGTCAATACTTTCCCTTAAAATACAACTAGAGTTGGACAACTTGCTAACTTGAAAGGTTAAGATCACCCATTGTAAACATTTAGATAGGTAAAGTTTGGCTCTCTTTACTCAGAATTAAATAGGTTAGACCAAGTAAACTTACGAGTTGGTCCATGACTTTATATATATATATATATATATCTCCTTTTATAAAAATACTTTTAATTAATAACACAACAGAAGTATTTAATTTATCTAATTTATATATCCCACTAAAAGTTTTAAAAATTAGTCTAAAAAACTTGAGGAATAGTCTTATATTACACTTATATATATAATTTTTATTTAAATTATTAAAAAAAAATAAGGTTAGCAAGAGCCAATCAAGTCTAATCCTCATAAGACAAGTTAACAATGGGACAGGCTAGGCTGTCCCATATACCCACCCCTCTAAATACAACATTGTTTTAACGTATTGAGTGACTGGTTGAGTATTGTGTATGAGGTTGTATCTCAATAAGGGCTAAGTAACGTACTATGTAATATTTAATGTTACACATAAACACTTAACATGTCATGTCAAATATTATTGTTTAACTTAGTCAACTAAAGATAAACAAAATGATTAAATTGATATAAATTTAATGACTAAGTTGTACACAAAAATAAATTTATGAACTAAATTATAAGTAGGAGATATTTTCAAAAACTAAATTGTGTATTTATTCTTTAATATTTATATAATAACACTTTAAAAAGATGGGAAAAATACACAAAACACACCATGAACTTTATCTTAGTTGAGATAGTCAACATGAACTTTTAAAATTGGATAAGAGACCTTTAAACTATTCAAAACTTATAAATAGAGTATTCCATACATGAGTTAAACAAAAATAAATCATTATAAGGAATTACTATAGTACCTTGATGGATTTGATATTTAAGGTGAATTGTCAATCATTTATTAATTGTTAGTTTCATAATAAATGTTTGAAATTCTATTAAATATAAATAACAACTAATGAATGTTTAACAACTCATTTTGAGTACCGATACTCAGGAAAAAAGGATAGGTACTAGAATAATCTCCATCATTACATGACTTGTAAGTGTCTATTAACACACATGATAATATCTAATTTATTCATATAAATTTTTTAAAAAAATTAAAAATAATATTATCATTTTAATTTAATTTCCTTGAAATTATTTGATTTTTTAAAATTTTAGACATAAAGATTAAATAAAATGTAGAAATCATATCTGTTTTTAAAATAATTAATATAAACAAATTAAATATTTTTAAGTATATTAATTAATACGTTCAAGTCATATAATAAATGGGTTTGGTTTAACTTATATATGAAGTTGTCTATTTATATATTTTGAAAAGTTTAATGATCTGCCATTCAAATTTAAAAATTTATGCACTTTTTTTTCTAAAAAGATTTACTGCAATTAAGTAATATTCAAGCCAACTTAACAATATTACAAAAAGGTAAATTGTAATTCATTTTATTATGATTTGACTCAAAATTATTTTATCTTGTGGTTTAAAGTGTGACATTTCACTTCTTTGTAATTTGTTATGTTATCACATAATCACTCTGACTTTTTTCATTCATTTTTTCAAGGAAAATGTTGTGAGAAAAAAAAACTATAAAAATGGATTAAAAACTTTTATTCATAACATGAAACATTCAAATATAAAAAATAGAAGAAAATAATCAAATCTTATATTAAAAATAGAATAAATAAATTAACACTAATTTATTCATGTTATAAAACAACAATACTTTATTTTTGTTATAAAATAAATGAGTGATGAAGATTTTATTACTAATATAAATGGATGTGTTTTTTGTAAAAATTATATTTGTACTCATATTTTTTATGGTATCAGTATTTAAGATGAGTTGTTAAGTATTCATTAGTTGTTATTTATATTTAATAAATTTTTAATAGTTATTATGAAATTAATAGTACATAAATGATTAACAACTTACTTTAGATATCAAATTCATTAAAATATTATAACAATTATCGTTTTTTGTCAATAAATGAATGAAAAAGAAATTACATAGTAGTTAATTAAGTGATAACAAAATAAACTACAAACGGGAATAAGGTGTTACTTTTTTTAAAAAATAATCTAAATAATTCCGTACGTTTTTCATTATTAAGTGAGGATTGAGGAGCCACACATTACAGTACGCCGTGTTAAAATTCGAAGGAAGCTTCCCCGTGTCTTCTCTCTAGCCCTGGTGCATGGTACACAGTTAAAATAAGCGACCCAGACCTAGAAAAACTTGAGTTTGGGCCCAGCCCAAAAACTCTCGGCAAATACAGAGGGTCGTGCTGGTGCATGACATGAGGCAAAAAATATAACACCAACTACGGGCCCAAAAGTTATTTTTAAAAAAAGGAATGAAAAGAAGGAGAAAAAATAGGAAGGAGAGATCACAAGACAAAACGATAGAATCTAAAATATAATATATGTACTCGATAGAAAAAAAGCAATGTCGAGCATTCGCAAGTGGCACCTTAGTCCATTATTAGATACCTTGCCATTTCTATACCAAACAAGCTTTCCATTATTAGATACCTTGCCATTTCTATACCAAATAAGCTTTTTCCATTATACACGCAAATCAAGGACACGAGAGTATGTATACCGTATAACGATAGCTTAATGCTATGTTTGGGAACGGAAAATGATGGAAGGAAAAGAAAAAAAGAAGGGAAGGGATGGTGGGAAATTTTCTTATTTTTATTTGAATATTTAAGTAAAAATGATATGAACTCCTATTCCCTTATTTGAGAATTAAAATTAAAGTAGAACAAATAAAATAAGTTTTAAAATTAAATTTCTAATATAACTCTTATACTGTCAATTTTATAACACAAATATTGAATATATATATAATTTAATAAATATTTAATTAAAAATGAATTATTTCTCCTTTTTTACTTCCTAATTTGAGAAGGAGAAATTTTTTGGATTTTGAGGAGGAAGGAGAAAACACTTCCCCTCTTTTCTCCCCCATCTCCTCATTAAGCCTTTGTATGAATATATGAGAGAAAATAAGAGAAAAAAAAAAGAGAAAAAAAAATAAGAGAAGAGAAAATGGATAAAAAAAAGCATATTTTCTTTGTATATGTTTGAATGAAAAGAAAATAAAAAAAAGAATATATAATTTTATAAAATAACATATATATACTCTTATTATGAATCCCATATACATATATATATATATAACATATCTTAAGTTTTTTATATTTCTAAACAAATTTCTAAAAAAATATATAAATAAACAAATTTTACAATATCTTAAATATATAAATTTCAATAAATTTTATCTTTGATAAAAGTTATCTGTTTCCTTGAATGTATTATTTGAAAGGGAGAGGCACTACTATTCTTTCATTCCTCATCATTTTTTCTCACTTTAATAAAGGAAACTTTTTAGCGGATCCCACATAAATTTTTTCAGTCCTACCTGTTTTCTCATCTCATCCAAAACAGAAAAAAGTACATTTTTTCTTCATTTTTACTCTACTTATTTTCTTTTCTTTTAATTTTTTAATCCAAATAAAGGCTTAAAAATCATACAAACAAAAATAAATATTTTTTTTCCTTTCCTTTTCCCCTTCTTCCTCGCCTTACCCTGATTTAAATAATATTTAAAATTTAAAAACATTCAGGAGAGGGGGACAACCATGACCAGAAGTCCAGGACACAAGGAAAATGTTGTTAGGGGAAAAAATAATATTGAAATTCTTAAATTACATATAAATTTATAAAAATAATTATTAGTATGATTTAACTTTTAAAATTTTTCAAATTATGATTTAGATAAAAATTTATTTTTTTGATATTTTTACTCAAATTATAATTTTAAAATTTTAAAAACTAAACCAAATACATTATATAACGCTACATAAATTAAAAACTAAATATAATAATATAAATATATATATATATATATATATATATATAATATCGTAAAAATAACGTTACTTAAAAAAATTATGAAAGGGACCCATACCGGCAGAGAGGTCAAGCAGCACCTGCGGCAGCGTTGGTAGGGCGCCACATCGCCGACTCTTTATCAATCTCATCATCCCAAATGTTATTATAACGATTTTATCTTCTCATGGCATATGGTACAAGATATTTCCAATGGACCTTACTCGTGGATTACATTTTATTTTGACATTATAGCCGCACACACACTGGCATGTGGCATCACCACTATCAAAATTCAGAATCTCCTTTTCTTTTTGGGTGAATAATAAAAAGGTTAATAACAGTGTCAAAAGAACTTTAAAATAATTTTGAATTCCTAGCATCAATCAAGTTCTGTGGGCGACAAGTTCTTGTATCAAACTTTTTATGCGTACCCTCCCCATCATGATATCAGACACTGATCCACATATGTGCATCTTTATGCCAATGCCTGTCTCAATTTCCCTGTCCTAATTCTTCTGATTCTGAATATCCGTGAAGTATTATTACCAAAAATAAAAATAAAAATATTCAGCGTACCAAGCTCAAGCTTGCTTGTGAGTTGTCAAGAATTCAAGAATTTAAATTTCACTTTCTAATTTCTAATTATCACCTGCCTCATTAAACTAATTTACATACCCATAATCACTGGAGAAACGAAAAATCCAACTTATCATCGTTATTCTCCTCTAATTGGAATCTTTCGCTCTGTCACCCATAGTCTCCCACTGTTTCCCTCAAAGAATCAATAAGCTGAGCCAAGCAAACAGCATATAAAGATAAAAATTATTATATCAATAATGATACTTTATTGAAGGTAGCTCATCTCATCATCATCACAAGACTCCACTCTATGAACCACAAACTAAAATTGGAAAAAACAAAAAGCCAAGAGAAAGAGAGTTCCATATGATTGAGAGCACCCATCACAATCCCCAAAGAGACTAGTATACCCACAATTCCAAATAAAATAAAACGACACCGGATAGAGAAGATCAGAAGACACGAGGGTCTAGATCAGAGCCACCATGGAGCCCGGGGTCAACAACATCTAAGAGAGTTGACCGCTGTTGGCGATCACCACCGGCTTCGAGGTCTTGCCGGAGCTCGATCCAACCTTCTCGATCTCCTTCACCACATTCATGCCCTCCACGACCTGACCGAAAACCACGTGCTTCCCGTCGAGCCACTCGGTCTTGGCCGTGCAGATGAAGAACTGAGATCCGTTGGTCCCAGGGCCAGCATTGGCCATGGACAGTATGCCGGGGCCAGTGTGCTTCTTGACGAAGTTCTCATCGGCGAACTTGGAGCCGTAGATCGATTCACCGCCGGTGCCGTTCCCGGCGGTGAAGTCGCCGCCCTGGCACATGAAGTTGGGGATGACGCGGTGGAAGCTGGATCCCTTGTAGTGGAGGGGCTTGCCGCTGCGACCGGTTCCCTTCTCGCCTGTGCAAAGGGCGCGGAAGTTCTCGGCGGTCCTCGGGGTGGTATCGGCGAAGAGCTCCATGACGATGCGACCAGCGGGTTGTCCGCCGACGGTCATGTCGAAGAAGACCTTAGGATTCGCCATTGTTGCAGAGAAGAATAGGGTTTCGATGTGCTATCAAATTGGGGAAGAAGAAGACCAAGACAAAAAACGGGTTTACTTGGTTAGGGTTTGGGAGTGAGGAGAAGAGGTATATATAATGGCCCGTGGGTCTGACATCTTGGGAAATGACCGTTCGATTGGGACACGTGGCGGAATTTTCAGGGAGATAAAAGTAACTATGGTTATGTTTGGAATTGACTAGGGTTAGTGGGGGCGGATCCAAGGGGAGGGATATGCTTTCGATTTTGTTTCTACCAATTGAATTGCCAAGGTAAGAAACGACGCCGCTTCATGATTTTCTGTACATTTTTATATTCGATGTTATATTTATTACCCATGTAAAAGAAAAGGAAAAACTAAAAAGCATGGGTTGCGTGAGATTTGATGTTAGTGATGTGACGAAGATGGAGGGTATCAGGGTACACTGTACACATGTCGTGCATGCATGATTCATTTCTAGGGGGGACCATCTGGACAAGATCGAACGGCCTACATTCTTTCAAAACTGTAACAGCAGTGTTAGGTCCTGAAGCCGACGATTGATTATAAGCTGAATCCGAACACGTTCGTGGCAGATATTTTAGTTTACTTGGTAAAAAAGTATTTTAATTTAGTTTATGTATAAATTAATTAGGTATTAAATTATTTTATTAATAATTTGTTTATAGTTAATTAAATATTATAATTTAAAATGAAAATAAATTATTAATTAAATTAATTTGACATTTAATTAATTTAATAACTGAACCAAATTTTCATTTTTCAAAAAATTTATAGAAAAACCAAAACTATATAGAACTGAACTATTTTTGTTAGTTGAGTTGTATGAAAGTATCATACTTGATTTAAACCAAAAAAAAGGTAAATGGTTATTAAAAATATATTAAAAAATTAACGATGGATTTTATATAAAAACATTGTATAAAAATTAGTTTAAATTTTAAAAAATATCAAACTGATTCTGAAGAATAGCTAAGCATAGGCTTATTCTGAAAAGGACAACTTTTTTAAGGCAGGATTCCACTAAATAGACAATGAGAAAATATTAGGATTATAACTATTTATTATACGATTATTATATTTATGATGATGGATTATCATTAGACTCAGTTTCTGCTGCAAAGGAATAAAACACATAACTAAGCTCTATCAGAAATTGTATGAAACATATATTACAGATGTCCGTATTGTTATTATTGATCCTGGTCATGGGTGGAGGTGGATATATATGCCTGGCCGGTTTGACCTCTTGTGGGTTGCTTTATGTGGATTAGACTGAATTGGTCTGTTGTATCAACGGGTTAGAAATATGATGAATTCAGGCCCACTTCTTCTAAGCTCGTAATTAGCGGGCCAACTCCCTAACTTGCTAATTTTATTGTTTTTATTTTTAATAATTTAAATAAAAAAATAGTGTGTGTTTCAGTATAACATAAGGTTAATAGTTAAATTTTTTAGATTATTTTTTGAATATTTTTTAAGCTTTTAATTATGTATAAGGATTAAATAAGTTAAACATTTTTGTTCGACTATTAATTGAGAGTATTTTTGTGAAAAATGATTATTTTTTTGAGAAAAAAAAACAAGAATATTGGTCACAGGGCAACTAGCGGAATAGCAAGGTCCAACCCACTTAACTTGTGTATTAAACAAACCAGACTTTACTTATCGAGGGTAATTGGGGGTTAGATATTAAGTTAGTCATAATCTTTTAAGAAAGTGAGTTAAACAGGTTGACCCACATGTTAGAACTAAAGACAAAATTAAGTATTTGATACTATAACCAAAAATTATTCAAATAAATTGAACTCTTCAAAGTTTTGAAGATAACAATAAATATTAAATTAGACTATACTAATAAGTTTTAAATAAACTAATGTTATTTCGCTCTAAATAAGAAATTATCCGAGGTATATATTTTGAATATATCGTTTATAGACACTTATAGACTAAGACAAGTTTGTTGAAAACAAAAGTTATTGTTTCACTGCGTGCATCTAATACTTTATGTATTGTTTATTATATTTTATTGTATCGTCTATTATATTGTCTTTGTTGCTCCTTTCTTCAAAGCATTCGTCTAAAACATTTCAAAATCAAGCAAGACAAGTGTATTAATTGCTGATGTGATTTCTGACAAAGTACACGTATTTCAAAATTAATTAAGTACGTTGAAGTTGACATACTTAATAACTACAAGGACCAGAAAATAAGAATTTTTTGCTCTCTTAGAAGAGTCAAAACAAAGGTCTTAAAGTTTCTTGCAATATTGATAACTAAAACCACTTTTTACAAGAATATCAACACGTTATTAGCATTGTGCATTTAATGCAATTCAAAACGATAATAAATATTGCCATTGAACGAAAGAAGCTTATAAAGACAAGTACAAGCTCTCTAGCTTATGTATATTTAAAGTCTTTGAAGGATCGAGTGGAGATAACAAACAATCAAAAGGAGCCAATAGAACAACATATGAAGTGAAAAGATATACTTTGAATTTGCTTATACTTTCTTATACTCTTGTATAGAGTTTTTACTTGAGCTTATTGTTTATCCTCACACATCGTGAGTTTTTCTCAAGTATTATTAAAACACTATCCGTTATCATTATGTGGAAAAGCCTGAAGAGGCTTGTGTAAGAAAAAATATTTGTTGGTAGAATTTGAAGAGGTTTAGAATACTTGTTGGTAGAACCTAAAGAAGTTTCGAATACTTGGTTATAAGTCTAAAAAGGCGGTGTGAAGAATACTTGTAATATTTGAGAAATATTAGTGAAATTCCTTCAAGTCGAAGAGACTAGACGTAACTCTCGGATTGTGAAAGTGAACCAATATAAATATATAATGTAAGCTTCTCTTCCCTTTTCTTACGTTACTTTATTTTTCACAAACGTTTGAGGATTATCATTGTTGTTCTTAACAATGCGTTTTATCAAAAGACGAGTTTTAGCTTGCATCCAAAGTTTTTTAGAAAACTCTTTTTGCGTCCAACAAACTATAAAATTTTCTAATTCGTTCATTCTTTCTTGCGAACTTTGCCAAGTTTTTGTTCTAAGAACTGTTTTAAAAAAAATTTTCTAAAAAGATTAATAAACACAATTCAACCCCCTTTTCGTATTTCATCCGTTTATTTCACTGCGAGCCTTAACTCATTTACCTAACTCTAATCATGGGTATGATCTTTTAGAATGATAAGGACGCAGACCAAGTCAAATTGATAAGGATAGTGAGATTCCTTCGCCGAATTATACGTCGAGATAAATGATGAGATTTGCCAAAGGAACCTTATATCCTAGTACAATTGGTGACTTAAGTGTTAGAGTGTCTTTTGCAAATACTCCTTACTTTGAAAAGTGCTTCACTGTTAGAATAAGGAGAAGTTTACATCAACAAACATGGTTTAATCTAAACTCCATTTGTCTTGTTTAAAAGTTTGTTGGGTTCAATTCTTATGGAATCATACTACACAAACACAATTAAGAGTGTAATACTTGTGTTAATTGCAAAGAGGATTAATTAATCAATTCTTTATATAAAATAATGATAGTAGTAGAAGAGCAAGTGTTAGAGTATTACATCACTCCCAAAAACATATATAAACACATATCACGTGTTACGGCATAATCATAAATGCCGTTGAATTAAATTTAAAATATTATAAAATAAAATTTAAATCAAATTTAATAATTAAAAAATTATTAAAAATATCTCAAAATACTTAAGAATTTTTCCCATACACACAATTCATGTAATTTCATCCAAATACAAGACATCGAATGCTTGGCAACTGTTGAACACTTGAACGAACGAAGGTGGTGACAATCACTTACTTGAGTAACGGTTGCACATCCCATGTCAGTTCAGCAACCAAAATTGGAGAACCCAGTCCATGTTAAAGAGTATTTTCTATAATAGAATACACTAAAATCCTCTATTTTAATCTTAAAAAATACACACGCACAAACACACAAATTGCATAATCCCGGGGCCAGGGGAACAAAGGGAACAATTTGTTTTTTTGGGTTTTCGTCCAAACAGAACATTTTGGCCGTCATCACTATCTCCTTGCCAAGGAGCAGGGCCCTCCCGAAGGAATTTATTTGCCACCAACTAACAATCATGCAAGGCACTACTTGCAAATTATCCCTCACCCTCATGAGCACTGACGTCATTTTCTCCAAAAAAAAAAAATTCGGCCACGAATACGTAGAATCACAAAAAGAATGGTTAGAAGAAAACCCACATTTATATATCAACATGAGGAATATCTATAGCTACAAATTGAGTTAAAAAAAGGCTCTGACTAATTGGCACTGATGAATTCTGTACAATTGATGTTCACTTTTTGTTTGTCTGTGGGAAATGTCAAATGAAACGCCGTGCTTGCAGATATTCAGGACAGACACATGCTAACATCTGCTTTAAGGACTTGCTAAATGCTTTAGAAAACATGGCCCTCCAAAGCCGCGAAAAGCATCAATGAATATTTATTATTTAACGATCTTTTTCAATAGACAGAAATATTAAAAAAAATGAATAACAAAATGGCAATCGGAAGGATCAAGAATTTATTTTTTCCTTTTAAAGAAAATAAGCTGATTGTTATTAAGATGTAATTTCGTTCTCATAAATAAAATAATAATTTAATTTTGTTCATCATCTACTGTCAATTTTTTATAATAAATTTGTCTTACCAAATAAAAAATTAAAAAAATATATGAGAATTGATATATATATATATATATAAGTTGTTGACCAAATATATATATATATATATATAAAAGTTAAACATATACAAAGAAAAAATTAGTAATGATTACGTCATTAATTATTATCATAGTCTTTAAATACATTTTCCTCCTACATTTCCCATTTTATTTAAAAGAGGAAATAATAAATGTTTGAGAACGGGTAATAATTTTAACTTTATTAGTTCACATAATCTAAATTGCTTTCATATTTCAAAAACTCTATTTATATTGAAATTAGTGCCATATTCAAAATTTCCAATAAAAAATTATTTAATTGTTTCCAAATCAATTTTATATATTTTATTTTGATCACACTATTTCAACAATAAAATAATCATATCAAACCATATAATACATGAACAGTACATAAAATAAGATCATTACTCACATAATTTATAATAATTAAATAATTATTAATTTTAAATATTAATGTATAATTATACTCTAATCATAAGGAAACTTATTAATTAATTAAATTATTATTATTATTATTTAAAAAATCTAGTTGGGTTTTTAAAGTACAAATCATACATAAGGATGAAAATAGGTTAAATTAAGCTAGACTTTACTCTAAATAGATCTAGCCTGTTATAAAAAAACATTAGTCTTAACTTGACCTGTTATTTATTATAGACTTTTTTTTAGCTTGGCTTGGCCTGAAAGCCTATATTACATAAAGGATTTCGAATAAGCCAATACACTCAAATTTTATAAGTTTCAAATATACATAATCTTTAACAAAATTATTGTATTGTGTATAAAATAAATTAACTATATTAATATATAACTATTAAATCATATAAGTATTATAAAATTTTAATTATATATTATTATAATAAATAAATAGGTCGGCTAATTAAGTTTAATAGATTTTTTTTAAGACCTAAGCCTAAGCTTATTTAACTAAATAGGCTTTTAAAAAAACTTAAATCTGACTTGTTTGATAAATAAGTTAGGCCAAAATAAACAAAAAATAAGTTAAACTATAGGCTCTTATTGAACAACCTAACTTATTTTCACCCTTAATCATACATAAAGGACATGCAAGGAATTGTAATAAAACAGAAACGCCATATAATTAACCCAAAATCACTGTAAAATTTACCATGCCTATTAAATCAACAACGCAAATCGAAGCTCACCTTTGCACCATAATATATATCATTATCCACAAGAAGTATATGATTTTATTAGATTCTCTAAAACGGAGTCTTTGAACCACAACGACGCTCGTTTGGATAAATTTATAAAATAAAAAAAAATTTATAAATTTTTTTAAGTAGAATTCCTTTTTTTAAAAAAGTTATTTTATATTTAAATATAATATTTATGAAATATTTTTAAGTCATAAAAAGACTTATAAATTTGTTTAAATAAAAAAAATAAAAAGACTTTTTTTTAACAAAATTACTAAAAATGTAAGGTATCTAGAATAATGAAAGAAGATTTACAAAAAGAGAAAAATAGAGAACAAGAGATATAATTTTTAATAAAGGTAAAATGTATTTTTGTCAATAAATTATATTAAAAATTATTTATCCTTCTCTTTTTTTCAAAAACTGAAAATCACTAGTTTTTTTAAAAAATGATAATTAATTTTTTTTTAACTTCTACATTTTTTTTAAATTTTATTTAAATATATATAAAATCTTATAAAAATACTTTTTTTAAAAAAAAATATTTTACTTAAAAAGAAATCTATCCAAAAATTCCCTTAAGATCACAAAAATCTGTGGCTTTGGATTTTTTAGTTTTTTGGTCCTTGTCCTAATTATAGGATCAGCGGCATCCTTCACAAGTGACACTGCATGCGACAACTTTTTCTGCAATAATCGAGATTGCTTTGGCCAAGAGTTTCCAGAACTTCCAGGTCTTTTTAGAGACTCCAAGAGATTTTCATACTGAATAGCCCCTTGCATAAACTATAAAGCAATCACGAAGTTAAGTACGTTCAGCAGTATGCGGGGATTGGTGGAGACTGGAGATAAAGAGACAAATACAATGAGTGAGTAATTAACATTTAAATATATGTGACTAGCGAGCTTACCAGCAAAAAGAATCCGCTATTAATTAAAGGATGGAAATCAAGGGGAAATTTTTGACAAACATCCTTCTCCGGGAAATGTAGCTCTTGATAAGATCATCTCTTTTTCAATATAGTGCATAAGTGCATCAACTAGACATGAATTTTTTGAAAATAGTGGCACAAGACAAGTTTTATTTCTTTGCAGCTTCGCATCAAAACAATACTCAATTGGTCTTCTTTTTTTCCTCTGGTGCAAATATAGCAGCAAGAATTGCAGGCTGCAAAAAGGAACTTCAAATAAGAAAAAAACGCTTTAACAAAACTGAGCGTAGTGAAAAATTCACTTTGAGCACCCCCCCCCGGGGGGCAAAAATGAAAAAGAACGCAAAACAATGTTTTTCAGGATCATAATCTTGCCCAGGCCATAAACACTATGTCCGCTTTTCTTCCTTTGAATGTAAATTGGAAACGGAAAAGAAACATGCACATCGAAATTTTACATTATTTTTATATTTAATTAATGATAAACATGTTTTTAATTAATATAATATATCTTTTGGTTAATACATTTAGTAATTGATTATAAGCTTATAATTAATTATCAAATATATTAATCAAACAATATATTGTACTAATTAAGAATTTAATCATAATTAACTAAGTATAAAAATGATATAAATTTTGTGATGTGTGAATATTATTGTTGTATTGAAAATATGAGGACATTTAAGAGAGATGTGTGCTACCAAGGTGAAAGTGACTGCCAAATAAAATAACTTAGAATCTATATATAAGTAAAATTCTGTTCAAATGTAATTAATAACACTACTAATTATTAATTATCAAATCAAATGTAAAATTGTTTTGAGTGAGAAGTAGTTAATAACACTATTAATTATCAATTATATATATAACTTTGTTTAAAACTTAAAGTAAAAAGTCATTAAAATATGATTAAGATTGAGTTAAAAAATTATTAATAAAATTGTAAAATTAAAAAAAAGACAAAGAGAAAATCTATATATGTTTTCTATGTCATAAAGAAAATCACTTAACACGTTAAAATAAATTAAAATTACATTTTTTTCTTTATTTACACAGCTTACATGTAGTATTAAATTATGTGTATAAGCCTAAGAAGTGCACTCAAATATTGTCACAAACAAACAAAATAAAATTGAATCATATAATTATTAAAAATTAAATATGACTCTCTGGTTCTTCCATGGCATAAAGAAAATCACTTAACATGTCAAAATAAATTAAAATGACATTTTTTTCATTATTTTTTACTCTATTTACATGTAAATATTAAATTATGTGTATAAACCTAAGAAGTGAACTCAAATATTGGAAAAAACAAATAAAACAAAATTAAGTCATTTAATTATCAAAATTTGAATATGAAGACTCATTTATAACACCTTCTAAGATTGTAAGTATGTTTTGATTAATTTATTTTGCATTAATTTTTTTTCCAGCCAAACATTCTCTCTGGAATATTTTGATTATAATTAATTTTTTTATAATTAAAATAAACAAATTCAAACATGCATTAAATATTTGTCAACCATTAAATTTAAAACTTAGCCATATATATCAAATTTAAAACAAATCGTGTAACACATAGGTAAAATAACTAATTAAATTGTAATATTAGTGATATAAAATTTAATTAAAAACTACAAGCAGTTTAGTGAAAGTTATTAAAAGATTTGAAGTTTTTTTTTTTCCAATTTTTGAATATAGATGCAGGTTCTGATCTCAAAATATCAACAAGATATATAAAAGATAGAACTTAAAAATAAAAATTATGCTTAATTGGTAGTTATTTTAAAACAACAAAACGAAACTCTTTTTTCTTTCTATCATTTAAATAAAAAAAAATTACTGTTAAAGACTTAAGGTAAGGGTATTGTAAAATCTTAAAATTTGTTCTTTCTTTCTTTTGTGCTTTGTTTCACCTTAATTGGGTGTTTGATTTTGATTAATTATTTAAAATAATTATTTTTTAATTAAAAGTTATTTTATCTAAAATATATCTTATTTATTTAAAGTGTATAAAATTAATTATAAGTTAAGATTATTTTTTATTAACTAAAAATAACTTTTTTAGAAAAAAATTTAGTTTAAAATTTTAATTATTTAATTTCAGATTATTTTAAAAATTAAAAAAAAATATCTATTTGTCCTCAACCAAATACTTTATCAATCATTCTATATATATTTTTAATAATTTAATATATAAAAATAACTTTTTTATATAATTTAAATAAAAATTTTTATCTTAAAATTAATTATAAATTAATATATTTAAATATAAATTAATTTTTTTAAAATTAATTATATATATAATTAATTATTAACTTAAGTTTTATTTCACAACTAATCCAAACACAATTTTATGCAAATTCTTTGCTTTTTTTCCTGTTAACCTTTTAATACTGTTGAATTTGGACTGTAGCCTGACTAGCCGTTTGGGTTATTAAGTTTGGGTTATTAATTATTTTTACGTTGGGATTCTGACCGTTGGACCTCAATTATTTTTGACCTTTTCCTTTTTGACACATTCTAGGTTTCTAACCCTATCTCTACTTAGTTAGCTATCACAATTCGACGATTCGTACACGTACCAGTTTCTCCTATTTTCCTCTATGTTCAGTCTCGGTTACATGATGTCTCTGATATATTAATTTTATTTAAAAAACAAATAGAGGTGGTTAGTGATTCGTTATTTATATAGTTTCATGGTGTTTCTAATATATTAATCTTAAACAAAAAAGTAAAAATCGTGGTCAATTATAAGTTATTTTATAATTGTATTATTCTAATTTTCTTTGTCGTTTTTAAATACAAATTTTAAAAATGGTTTGGCACGCATATGTGAATGCGTGTCAAGAGGCGTTGGTCTTATAGTGTTTTCAAAATATATAAAAGTTATAAACTTCAAATAAAATTATATTCGGAACCTATTTTGGTGGGCGTTTGTCGGCTCAAAGGGGTGTTTGTTCACCCCAAACGGGTTTCTGCTTCTTCTCATTTTATTTGGCTTCCATCACGTTCACGTCCGGCAAATCGATATTGGGGCTAAAATCATGGTTTGGATAGAACTCATAGAAGTGAAAGCATCACGTTTTTGCGTTGAATGCGTTCCACGTTAAGAAATTTGTACAATATTAATGCCTTGGGTCATTTATAACCTTCTTCTTTCGCCTCTATCTCATTTCACGACAAACAAATGGTTTCCTACAACGTTTGGATTAAGGAGGCCCTGGTTCCAGATCATTTGGATTTGCAACAACTCACTGTGACTTGCAGAAAATTATTGGATCGTTTGGAAACGCACCAGGAAACATATTTTCAAGGGTGAACTGGTGAATGTGAAGTTTTATTTTTTTGTGTTTTGTGATTGCGAGAGATGACTGAGAATGAAAAAGAAAGAGAAAAATAGAGCAGAATCACAACAAGGCAACAATGATGGTTCACTGATGAAAAAAAAATGAAATGACAAAAAGAAACGTGGAGGCAGGTTCAACAAGACACGCAATTATAAATATAAATATATAATATAATGAATGAATGAATAATGAACAAGACACTGGAAAATGAGTTGGTTATAGTGGGAAATAGCACGGGGGAGAAAAAACTATCTTCTAATGATATGGCCGTATGGATGACGAAGGGCATATGAAGAGGGGTAATTTGGTAATTATAATTTAAAAGTAATTTTTATACATATTACCCAAGTAGCATTAATTTAAGCAAAATCATTTTTTTTTAAAAAAATCTAAACATAAATTACTTTATTTTAAACTCACTTTTTATCAAAATTAAATTTACAAAATTAAATTAATAAAAAATTAATTTTATAAAATCTAATCCAAACTCACAATAATTTTGAATTTGATTTTTATGTAAAAGAAAGCAATCTATTATACCATATTTTTTCTTTTTCTTTTTAATGTGGGAATCACCAATCATTTTCAACTAGTCACAAATAAACGTGATACTTTTAAGGGAATAAAAATATTGTTTTTTTTTTCGTAAAAATAATAACATTCAATAGATATCTGAGTTAATGGTGGTAGGACCAGAATCCTTTATAAGTTGAACATCTTTGAGACACTCGTACATGCTTACGGGCAATGCACTATCACGCATCGTTCATGGACAAGGGGTTTCAGAGTGGGGTAGATATCTTATGCAACGCAAGAAGTTTCATGGAAAATGCAGAGGATGTTAGGCACAGGATTGTATTTTATGCCTCTTTGTGAAATTGAAAGATAGGTACTTCCTCTAGTTTACGGAAGTTAAGAGTGATTTGTTTTCAGTATTTTAAATACGTTTTTATTATAATTATAAAAATATTTTTTTTATTTTTAATATTTTATAAAAAATATAATGAAAATAATATTTTATTATTTTTAATTATTTTAGTAATTTTTAAAAAATATAAATAAAATAATATTTTTGTAATTATAATAAAAATTAACTAAATATATTTATTTGTTTTTCATTGAAAGTGACAACTATTGCCGATATCATGGTCATGAAATTGGTTGGAGATAAAGTGGGGAGTTGGATTCTTATTAACGCAAGACGGGAAGTAAGAAGTGCCACCATAACGCATTTATATACTCGTTCAAATTACAAAGAAATCCTGTGATCTTCACTCATAAATATCAATCCATCACATTCAAGTTCATCTACAAACTTCAAACTTATTAAATAATAACATTGCTTTATATATCTTTCTTTTTTTTCTCTACTCACTCTTCATGCTCTTCTGCTCACTTTCTCTATCCCTCTTAAAGGCTTTATTTGCAATAATAGATTTCATAACTCCTTGACAATAGGGAAAGCAAACAAGGAGCTAGAAAGCATACATGTCTCTTTGTTACTCCAAGAGCCGTCTAGTTTTGCAATAATAGCCTATGGATGAGGAGAAAAAGGCGGTAGTGGAGGCCATTTTCCAAACTTGGGGTGATGGAAAAAGTACTTTGGAGGGATCTTGGGAAGAGGTGGACATGGCTTCTTCTTGAATGGAGGCAACTTTGGGAAAGGAGGAAGAGGTTTAAAAAATGGTGGTTCGTGGATTGGAACAGGAGGAGGAAGGGGCTTGTAGATGGGAGTGGGAGGTGGAAGTGGCTTCTTAACGTTTGGTGGGCATGGCATCTTGACAATTGGGACCGGTGGTGGAAGTGGCTTCTTAACCTTTGGTGGACATGGCTTCTTGACAATTGGAACTGGAGGAGGAAGAGGTTTTTTATATATTGGAACTGGAGGAGGAAGAGGTTTCTTATATATTGGCACAAGTGGAGGAAGAGGTTTCTTATATATTGGTACAGGTGGAGGAAGAGGTTTCTTATATATTGGCACAAGTGGAGGAAGAGGTTTCTTATATATTGGTACAGGTGGAGGAAGAGGTTTCTTATATACTGGAGCAGGTGGAGGAAGAGGATCCTTATAGATGGGCACAGGTGGAGGAAGAGGATCCTTGTAGATGGGCACAGGAGGAGGGAGAGGCTTCTCATAGATGGGCGCTGGAGGAGGGAGAGGCTTTTCATAGATAGGCGCGGGAGGAGGGAGAGGCTTTTCATAGATAGGCACGGGAGGAGGGAGAGGCTTTTCATTGATAGGTACCGGAGGAGGGAGAGGGTACTTAGGGGGAAACTTTGGTGGAAATGGTGGAAAAGCTTTAGGAGGGAAGCGGAAATGTGGATGGTGAAACTTAGGCAAGAAGGGTGGGTGTTTGAAGAATGGCCAAAATAAGGCTGAAGTGCAGGTCACTGATGAGAATTTGAGTTTCCCAGCAGGTCCAAGGGTGTGTTTGTCACCAGTTTTTGACTTGATGACAATTTTGGAGTAGTCCAGGCCATCGTGGGCAGGGCAAGGTGCAGCTGATGCACTATGTAGCTGAGCATAGCATTCTTCTTTCAGTTCACCATCTTTTACAAACTTGTGAGGAAGGGATACTTTAAAGTTTCCATTTTCATCAAGCTCACCAGCTCCTCTCGTTTTGAAGTGTCCATTTGCTGACTTGCAGTCTACCGTTACACGTAGCCCTACAGAAAATTAATGCACAAGATTGTTATGTTGTATAATTTGACTTCATACTCGTATTCCAAACCAAGAGTTTATTGACATTGCATTAACAGTGTATTATTTGTCTACATGTTTAACTGATAACAAGTTTTTTTTTACGGTTTTCAAGCCAAAATAGTCAAGTTAAAATCATGAATCACAAATCCCCATATCCAATTAAGTAAGAGAAGCAGGAGTTTAAAAGTTATTTGGTTTCGCACATATGTCATGTCCTACATAGACATAATCTACACACCACGAAATGGACACATGATGGGGTCCTATACCCGTGCTCGTAAGTACTGATACAAAGAAGTGGTAAAAAATAACATATACATGTACTAATTTGAGACGACGTACCTGAGAAAGCATGGCTAGTCTTAATATTGTTCTCCTTGCAGTCTGCGCATTCTCCCAGTCCAACTACCTCAACTGTCCTGTGGTCTCCATAGCAGACGCCTGTTACCACAAAAAGCACAGACAACCAGAAGCACAGAAGTGCTCCTTGGCGCCCAGTGAAAATCTGCATAGGGAACTGCAATTACGGTTCCCAATGACAATAAACAAGAACAGAAGAGAAAAGAATATGATAGACTTGGAACTGAGAAACTGTTAAGCTTCCATGGATTGATGAAAGGTGAGTACTGATTGAGTTCATAAGCCTAATATATAACAATCTTAGGTATGATGTCTGAAAAGGCTCACCGACTCCGAAATTAAGAACCTCACATGGAGCTAGAGACCCATAATATGACTAGGATACTCAAAGAGAAAAAGATATTAAAGTGCATACCAGCTTCCACGAGCCAATGGTGATATCTTTCATTGAATGCATCAGCTCTCAACCGCAAGCTAAATGTATCTGTATGTGCAATATCTGTTTCAACCTACTAAATGGCTCTAATAAATGCATATTACATTACACACTACTGAAAGGTTCATCATTTTTACAAAAAACTGGCTATGTTACTAACTTACTACTCCATGGATTGCTCACACTTTAAAGCATTAAGTTTTACTAATAGTCACTTACATACATCAACCAACTCAATATCTACTATACCACATTAAATTTAGAGATTTATGGAAGGTCATGAAAACAGAGCTGTTCCTGCCACTAGGACCCAAGAAAGGCAACATGACCACACATGCATCTGTTCTTCAAATTTGCTGCTGGAGTAGATCTTAGTCATTCTCATTATTTAATCTAAGTCTGTCTGCAAGCCTCAATTAAACAATGGCATGTGAAGGGCCAAGTGGAAGTGGATTATTAATAGAACCGCAAATACAGAAAAGAAATAGGAAGATAATTTCTTATGAAACACGACATTTGAATTTTTGGGCCAGATAAGAGTAGGAAGTAGGAACAAAGAGAAAAATGAACGAACTAAAAAGTTGCTGGGTTTTGCTGCTGGAATGACATCAACACTTAAGCTAGTGGTTAGTGGTTACTATGTCATTAAGCACTTAGGTGAGTGAGGATTTCAACAGAGCTTATAAATTCACTGTTTTGCAATTGCCATGAAATGCCTATCTGTCTTTCACGGGACTCTCTTACCTGATGATCGATCATATCATTAATTGCTACTGTGTCAGTTTCTAGGGTATTTCGAATTTTCTGACTTTCATGATTGCGATAAAATGCTTATCTATCTCTACTCTATGGTATCTGATGATACAGATATATTCTACACAAATTTACATACTGCTACAAATGTTTTGTGGTTGGTAATCACTGCCGCTGAATCCACCACCCACCTGTCTATTCTGGCTCTAAGGTTTTGTTTACTGCTAATCCTCCTAACATGGTCTAGATACCAAATTTCAACACATGGCCATCACGTATTAAGTATAAAGGTCAAGCTAAAATCATTTAATAATGAGCTCCGACATCTTCTTTCGTAGGACAGCACCAGGAGTCTCTCCCGTTTGGATAAAGAGTTTTTATAAGGACTTATTTGTGTAAAATTTATTTAATAAATTTTATTGTCATAAGTGTTATTTAAAATAAGTTAAATAGTATTTAGATAAATATTTTGAGAAACATTTTTTATAAATTCTTTGAAATAAATATAATGTATTTGAGATATATGTTATAAATTGTGTCAATTTCTTAATATTAGTTTTGTTAAAAATAATTATAAAAACAATTAATACTTAAGTTATTTTTAATTTTTACAAAAGTTTATTTTCATAAGCTTGAATTTATAACTTATGAAAATAAGTCAAAAACAGCTTATAGGAGTTTTATAAATTGTTTTAATAAATTTATTCAAAATGAGATAAAACCATTTCATAAGTGCTTTTTGTAGTAGATAAGTTCAAATAACTGAACATAAGCCTATCTAAACAGAACCTTAGTGATGTTAATGAGTAGTGCTATACAACCAAAAATAATTAACTAAAATTTTAATATAACTCAACTAAATTCAAGAGTGGTTGTTGGATAAGATAAAGTAATATGATTATTCATTTATCCAAAAGTCAATAAACATACCGACTCATTCCATTGTGACAAAATAATTCTAAGTATCTAATATTTTTATATACCTATTTATCTGGATTTTTTTTATGTTGGCTTACCTTAGGATGTGTATGATAAAATTGAAAGTTTTGATATAAAAACTTTAGTGTTGAACATTTAAGGTGCGTTTGTTCAAACTGCAAATTTTAGCGCTAAAAATTTAGTAATGAAATTTTTGGTGATGGAAAAATAAGTATTAATTTGTAATGTTTGAAAATATCTTTTTATTTTAAGTGATAAATATATATTAAAAGAAAATATGCATATTTAATAGTATATACGAGACTACAATTAACGAAACAATTGTTATTTAATAAATTAGATAAAGAAAGAGCTACTGTTAAATGTAATTAGTAATTTCTCATATGTTGAATGTTTTCAACGTTTATTAAATAAATTTTGTTTGGTAGTTTCTAAAATATATAACTTATTAATTTTAATGTTGAAACATTTCATTTTCAGAACTGAATTGAATTTTCAAATATGTGATAAATTTTTTTAGCATTAATCTTATGATAATAAAAAAAATTATTTGAAGTGTTGAATGTGAATTAAATTAATGAAATCTAAACTATCATCATCATATAATAATTTAAATTAATGATGATAAAGAAGACTGAAAATTCAGTACTAAAATTTGTTAAGATAAAAAGTTAATTAATAAATTTATGAAGATACCAACAAGCGTTGGGTGTAATGGTAAGCAAGCTACATTCTCATAGTGAGAGTCTCACAGTGCTAATAGCTTGTGGGATATCTTGAGAAACTAAAAAAAAATTATGAAGATAAATTTATTATAGCTTTGAGAAGAAAAGGCACATACTAGTGGAACAGGTTATTAATGACTAAACATATATTAACGACTCATTGGTTTTTCAATAATTTAAAAGTAAAAGTTATTATAATTCAAAGACCAAAACATATGTTAGGAGAAGTCAACATCTTAAATTGATATCAGTATCTTGAGGGATTAGTCCCCATACTTACTCGCGAGAATACTTTTAGAAACCAAAAAAAAAAAAAAAAGACCAAAACATATTTACAAGAAAGTAACGAGTTACATTTTAAAAATTATTAAAAAAATAAAATTAGTCATTCCAGCTATGTTCTGAAACTAAATCCACTAATTTAAAAATTATTAAAAATTATAAATTAGTCATTCCATATATGTTCCAAAACTAAATCCACTAATTTAAAAATTATTAAAAATTATAAATTAGTCATTCCAGATATGTTCCGAAATTAAGAGCATCTTTGGTAATGCTTAAATTTTTAGAATAATTGTTTTTTTTAATAAAAAAATTATTTTATATAAAATTTATCTTGTTTATTTAAATTATGTAAAATTGATTATAAGTTAAGATTATTTTTTTATAATTAAAAATAACTTTTTTTAAAAAAAATGTTATTTTAAGCTTTTAATTATTTAATTTCAGATTATTTCAAAAGTCTTGAGAGAGAAATATATATTTTCTCTCAATCAAATAACTTTTTCATTTATTTAATATATCTTTTGATAATTTAATACATAAAAATAATTTTTTTATACAATCCAAACAAAACTATTTATCATAAAATCAATTATAAATTAAAATATCCAAACATAAATTATTTATTTCATAATTGATTTTTAAAAAAATTAATTATACACATAATTAATTTTTCCCAGCTAATCCAAACATACACTAAATCCATTAATCCAAATACCAAATTATATGTTTCCTCATTTGTTAACAGGAGATACGGTTGTTAACTGTGTACGTGTTGCCATGTTTCTTGGTTATTTGTTAATAGGAGATGCGGTTGTCAGCTGTGTGACCATGTTTCTTTCACTATGGTCTTCTTCCTCCACCGTGTTAAGACTTTCAGGTTGAGGTTTGCCTCCAATTTTTCGCACGCCAGAGGCTATGCATTTAAGCTCCAAATAATGATTTTTTACACCTGATATTTAAATGCATCCACCGATACAACAGAAGATCACAATTCCTCCGTAGCCTTCGTTTCTATAAATGGACATTGGACAGTATCATTGTTTCTTGATCATGTCATGCATCCTAACAGAATGAATGCGAACCCCACAACCACAAATCACTCATTTCATGTCCACAACTCCCATTAATTTGGGTCAGTCACAAGCAAATATATACTAAGAAAGATTTAAGGGGCATAAGGACTCTCCGCACGAGTAATTGCTCGAGGTAAATCACTAAATCATTCCAGAACAAACTGTTATATGCCCAATAATTATAAAACCAGGGAAGCATATCAAAATCTAGATAAAATGAACATAGTCTAACAAAAAATTCTGCCGGTTCTCAAAAGTAGTATGATATCCTTACTAACTCAGATCCCTGTTAGTTTTTCTTAGAAAAAGCTCAACTTCATCCGAAGAAAAAATAAATGTAAAAATTCTTTCATAAACTACAACATAAAGGCAGGTCTTTTCAGCCTAAATTTTAGAACTACTTCCTCGTGCTCTCTTACACTCTCCAACCTAGTCTGAGTGACAGGATTCTGTACTCCATGGTAGAGTCTTGTGTGACTGAACTTGAGAAGAATTATTTATCTACTTCTTCTTCTTAGATTTGCTCGACTGAGACTGAGTATATGCAGTTCCCTGGGTGTCAAAAATGCAAAGCCAATGGAAAGCAATATCAGAAAACCAATAATGTTATAGGTCACATCAAGTCTTAGTTATACACATTTCTTGCCAAAAGTACGGAAAGAAGACAAGAGGAGGAGGAGACACATCGCAAACTTCAAAATCAGGAATGAAGGTTACCATGACATCCATTAGAAATAAGTGTCACAGTAAAGCATAAGCACACACCTGAAGCCATTCATCCATTGAGGCATCTGTAGACCTAGTCCCAACTTCAACTTTCGGAGCCCTCTTTGTTTTCTGATATTCATGTGCAGATATGAGAACAATCAGAAGGGGGAAGTAAATAATAGTCATGTGGTAAATTGCATTATTTTGTTTTAAAAGATAGAAAATATTGTAATACCTTAGATAGCTGCTGTATTTGACCATGAATCCATAGCCCAAGGAGAACAAGGAGGGCAACTCCAAGAGTAACAAGAAAAACCGATTCCATACTAAGAAAAGCACCAGCCTCAACAACTTCAATCGTGCCATTATAGAAAGTGTTTTGGTATGGATGCTGGTCTATCTCATATACAATGGTGCCCACAAGATCAAAAGTTCCAGGCTGCACAGCAGAAGAAAATGGTTAGGCATGATGAATCTAGAAATGCTTTCTGATGTTCACATTGAGAAATTTAAAGCATTAGCCTTCCAAATAATAAAGATACCTGCAAGAACTTGCTGACAGCAAATATATATTGGAATGTAGCCTGTGTTGAGGCTGGCACAGACCCATTGTTGAAAACCTGCAATTTAAACAAAATAACATTTAAATAATTTATGTAATGCAATTTGCTGATTTTATCTTTTTGGATAAAAGAAGGAATTCATTACAACAAAGGGAAGATATTACAATGAGTTTGGAGGATAAGGAATCCTCCTTAACATAAGAGGAAAACGCAAAATAACAAAGAAAAAAGAAAATATCAATGGAGCAAAGCTGCCCAATTCCTCAACATATCTGTTAGGGAAGCTCCCTTAAAGAGACCATGTGCTTTACACCAAATAAGCTGTTTTGGCAAAGAAACCTCCTTAAATATATGAGAATTACGCTCCAACCATATGCACCAAAGTGTAAATACGATTTGCTGAATGAGAATACCAATACTACCATAGTATCACAGAACCATAATTCCTTTGCAAGAAATGGCACAAGCATTTACAAACAACATATTAACCACAGGTTGCCAGAATTATTGATCCATTGCATTCCATGCTCCCTAATGGAATTGGAGATCTATGTCATCAAATGGTTGGGCATATTCTTAAAATAAAAAAATCACAGGCGACCATATATTATGAAAAATAGGGATCTGGACGAATGAAAAGGAAAATATCAAGAGAAAGATCCTCATGCCCATTTTCAACACAGAACATTAGCAGGAGTGTCAGATGTATGAGGTTCATACACAA
This sequence comes from Styphnolobium japonicum, assembly GCA_023212625.1. Classification (NCBI taxonomy): domain Eukaryota; kingdom Viridiplantae; phylum Streptophyta; class Magnoliopsida; order Fabales; family Fabaceae; genus Styphnolobium; species Styphnolobium japonicum. The sequence continues at coordinate 59,296,087 of JALBWW010000003.1, read as the reverse complement.
ATATGCTAAAAATCCTTTGCCCATACATTGTGAATAAAATAATCCATGTCATATGAAGATTAACAACGGGATTGGCCATCCCTGCTGCATTCCTAGTTCCCCCCGTTTCTTTAGTTTTGTTTTAGTTTTTTTTTCAGCACTTGAGGATACTTTATCCTCACCCCTGCTGTATACTTCTCTTCTCTTTATTACTTCTTTCTATACCAAAAAACAAAATCCCATGTTTTAAAACCTAGTCTTCAAGGAACAATATTGAGCACATCTTTGTAAGTGTTATCTTCAAACTTCAGTGGACCCAAACAAAGCAAATACTTTACTAAAGATGTAATTTTTTTTTTACAATTATCACAAATTATACAAGTTTACTAGCCAAAATAGTTTTTGGGTTATTAAAATTATCTCAATTTTAGAAAAAAAAAAAGATATTCACAAAATTGGAATTAGATTCTTGAGGTGCTTCAGGAACTTATCCAGAAGATAGACATCAAAGTTTATCATTTAGAACTTTATATTGATTGCAAGGTAACAAGCATAAATTAAATAGATATGTATGCTTCATTGAAAGTAATATAGTCGGCATAATTCTTGAACATAAATAAATAGATTTAATTTAGACATTTAGTAACCAATTATTACCTGAGCCGTAAGATTTTGAACAAGAAGACGATGATCATATGGAAGGTGAACACTAGCCTTAACTGCAACAACGTTCAAGCTCGACTCCCCTGTTTTCATTCCATTCAACGAAGTTAATCAGCTAATGCATGAACACTTTTATTTTCTTTTTTGTTTCCATGGCCTCCAACAGGGGGACTGGGGAACCTAGACACTGGTAAGAAAATAAAGTAACAGAATTGCAAAAATGAAGAGATGTTGATTTTTAAATCAGACACAAATGAAAGACATAATAGTTGAGCAGTGACAAGCAGAAGGGTTATGAAAGTTGAAAGCATGAAACAGCATTGCAAAATATACAAATGAGTACCAAATTTGATTCAATTACCATCATTTTTCACACCGACAAGCAGCTCTGTCTCTTCTCCAGCTGTTACCACTGCAACAAATGCAAAAATAAAATTAACCCACTATTAAAATAAAACAAAATAATTCATTATAAACCATATTGTCGTGTGCTATACAGAAAGATCTTTACATCTTGCGCTATTTTTTGGGAATACATAGATTGTATCAATTCCTGGAGCAGAAGGGAAGCTCTCATCACCAAAATCTTGAACATCGTCGCCAACAATGCCAATATCACTCACTTCTTCAGTCGTCTCCGCAGCCTCATCTGAGTCTGATTGACACCTAGCAACTAGCAAGTAGAAGAACCACATTTAATGATGTTCATGCACAGAAAGCAGCAAAATATATATCAAAACATGTTTAGCAAGCTATTTGTGAGACCCAGAATCTCCAAGAGGAGAGGAAATAAAATGATAAAGAAAAAGAGTGAGAGACAAGCAGCATCGAATTGCCAGCCAAACAAATGTTACCGTAAAATCCATGCACCTTTAACATCATCAATTGTAAAGTGAAATGAACTAAACCAATTAAATATAGCATTCAGTTACATTCCATTTAGTCACCACATTAGGTGACTCTTAAGTCTCTAACTCAGTATTTGGAACCCCTCTGAAATCAGGAATTCAATTTGAAAAAAGCTAAATCAAATTGAATTTGTTAAAGTGCAACCGAATGCTTTCACAATTGGTTCCAAATATAGTGTAGCAGAAACCTGGTCCCCACAGAAAAACAACATCTACTTCTAATGCAAGTGCTTGCTTATACGATTACCAACATTAAAAAAAGTAATCTTCCTACTCTCTCAAACTTGTTCACGAGTAATGCTAAAGACGGGTGTATGCCAAATTGTCTCACATAAGCAATCAAAGCAGATCAAAATTTACGGTCCCAATGAAGGTCAAAACCCGAAAATCTTGAATTTTAACACAAGTTAAAGCAGATCAAATAGATCATCGCAATCGTAACATGCATGGAAGCATCGATCGTAGCTGAAGGGCGTTACATATGAGAAACAAAATTGAAATTGAAACAAAATACAGAACAGAGTATAAGTAAGGGCAAGCAGAGCATAAAAAAAAAGGTGTATGAGGAAAGGTGAAACGGATCTAGATCTGGAATTAGGGGGAGCAGACCTTGGAGGAGAGGGGAAGCGAGGAGGAGAAGAGCGAGAGAGAAAATCCAGAACTTGTTGATGGACGCCATGAGTGGAAGGAAGAGCCCAAGTCTAGGGTTGTTGTCGTTGGGGAATGGTCGTGGTGTGGCTTATTTTTCTTCCTTGGAGTGACAAATTCCAAACGAGAAACGTGTGGATTTCTATTCGAACACAAAAACTAAGACCAGGGACTGGGGATTTGTAATGGTGCACGTTTCAGGTACAACTACCAAAAAAATATCACTCCAATGCTGTCGTTTTGATATTTCTCCATTTGATGACTCACTTCTTGTTTTTCATTGGTCGTTCGTTTTACGTGGCAATGTGCGTAACTCTCTCCTATGCTTACTCATGACTCGTCTGATTTAGATTTACAATTAACACAACGACAACTACAATTTTTTTTTTTACAATTAACAACCAACATTTACTAATTATATTTTCGTTAGACTTTACTTTGTTGACAGATAAATGAAGATGTTCTTTTAAATAATAGGATTTACTTGATTATTTTCAGTACTTTTTTTGTGATATATATATATATATATATAGTTTTGATTTCTGAGACATGTTATATCTTTATAATTAATATTTAATTTTAATTTATTATCATTGTAAAAAAATTTACACTATCATCCAATCATATACTGACACCTCATTAAAAATTTTAACTTTTAAAATAATTGTTGTGACAGTCAAACTCTTTTAACAATTTGATAAAACATAATTAGATAACAGTTACACTGACAGTGAATTAAAATTAAACTCTTATAATTATTGTCTTCTTCCTAAACTATATTCAATTTTTAAGTAAGTTTTTAACAAAAAAAACTATTATTTGATTATCATAGGAAAACTAATACTTTTTAGTAAACAAGGAGATTGGCACACAATAATTATTTAAATTTTATTGGATTACTAACTGATATTAATGTACTAAAATGTACCTTAACTAAAATTCTCTTTAATCTAATTCAATAAAAAAAGAACATAAAATTAAAGTTGAGTGAGAGTTGGGATTTTAGGAAAGTATAAAATGTGAGAAAATTTACAACTTTCTATTGTAAAACAACCTAATTTTTTGCTTGCTTGCTCGGATATTTTCATATTGGGACTAATTTCATTATTCACAATTACTTTTGCATGAACTCAACAACTATTTTTTCATAACTGTTAAACTCAAACTAGTTACTACTTATGCTACCTCTTTCACTAAAAACAAAAATAATCATTCATCAACGGCCAATCAATAAATCATAGGAGTTTCCGGTAACGAGATTCAAAATCCCACGACCCTTATTGCAGCCCGTAAATGTTGGATGTTTGTTCAGCAGCCATTGATCAGTTGAAGCACCAATCAATCATTCATGCCAAAATAAAGTTTTGACGATAACTAAACAAATGTTCTCTTACCAAGAGAACAAGAACAAAAAATCACAAGATGTCATCAAGTATATGTAGGATTTAGTTTCTTTTTGTAAAAATATTTTTTCATGAATCACTTTGCAAGCACTTTTTGGTTTTTCAAAACCCTTTCAAAAAGAAGAACCTAGCAAAGGATAAAAACCTACAAGTATTTTGGAAAGAAAGAGTTTCCTTGAATATAAAATGTGTAATTTAAACTTCTCAAATCAGAAAGCACATGTAGTCTACTACAAGCTTAGTGTAATCAACTACACAACTCTTTTACTTCAGAAATGCACGTTTCTTATCTTTGGTTAGTAGACAATTGTAGTCGACTACCAAGTAATGTAGTTGACTATGCATGTTCATTCTTTTAAAATCTCATTGTTTATAAACTGATCCAAGGAGACTTGTAGTTGACTACAAATTTGGTGTAGTCAACTACAATGTTTTTCAAAATTACTATTCTTTTAAATATGAGCTGTCTCGAAGAGAGACGTAGTCGACTACCCGTGTATTATAGTCGACTACATCATCTTTGTAAACCTTCCCTTTAACCTTGCTTTTGATTCTAAGCTTAGCTGAGAACTCTTTTAATCAACTATTTGTGTAAAAATATCTTTTTACCTGTGTTTTTGAACTTGTGTTTTCTAAGTTAGAATGGCAAGGTAGTCGACTGCAGGTTATGTGCAATCGACTACACATGCAGCAGAAATCATTTTCTAACGACTAGTTGAAGCATTAAATGCTTCTTGACCACACCCAACAACTCTTAATTACTTTTGAGGTATTTATTGCTTACCTAATGGAGTTATTAAAAAGACCTAATATCATTGATTCATTCTTGAAAGCATTTACTCGTCATGAGTTGATCACACTATGTTTTCTTTTTGAAAAAACTTGCTTAGTGGTTTGATCAAATAGTCATTAGAACTTCAAGTTGTATATATGCTCTTGTGAGAGTTACAAACACTAAAAATCATCTGATTATCTTGTATTAGTTCAAGGAGAGAAGTTCCTTGTTGTATTGAGTGAGGCTTTGGTACAAAAAGGGTGGAGGATCTCAAACTAAGTAAAGTGTGCTCTAAATTGTAAAGGTTTTTCTCAAGTACCTAAGTTAGAAGCTTGAAAAATAGTAGAAATCTCGAGTAGATGATCTCGAGGACTGAACGTAGATAAGAAGAAGTGATTGAACTAATATAAATTTTATTTGTATACTCTCAACCCTTATCTTTTACTTACAAGTTTTGTATTGTTCGTTTAACTTACTTGGTGCTTTCAATTTGTGAAACCTTTGCTCATCATTTTCTGTGTTGAGATTATATTATCTTTAATTTATATCACTCTTAAGTTTATTGATTCAATATAATTAATACTATTAAAACAATTTTAAAAATTTTTAAAAAATCTTGAAAACTTAATTCACCTTCCCTGATAACAAGTGGTAAAGACAAGTTCTTATGCCTTTTGAAGCCACTCTAAGGCTATCCATTGTACATTTGCTGCAACTATCTGGAGTTAAAAGTCACTTCTGTTCTCTTTTACTGCCGACTAGGAAGTACTTGTCAGTAGGTTTAAATACTACCAAATTTAATCATAACCTTTTCCTAGTGGGGAAAGGCTTGTTAGTTTTATTTTAACTGTTTCTATTCCTTGTATAACATAGAAATTTCATTGGAAAATATCCAATTTGATTATTGTGGCTCATGTGTAGGGTCTGTCAATCCTTTCACCACAAAATTTCCCAAAAGACCAATGCCCATACTACTCTATCTAGATAGTGCTATTTATTAGTTCAACCACGTGGCAGCAAGGATAATCGAAAAGCTGGTGACCCATGATATAATCGAGCAAGTGAACAAGTAAAACGGCAGCATTGCCACCACATTCAATGGTCGTTAGATAGATTCGTGATTGAATCTTGATAACATCCATTATATGCAGATGTAGTGCCTAGTTGGGATGGTATAATTATTGCATATGAGCCTGTTTGGGCTATTGGAACTGGCAAAGTGGCCACGCCCTAGCAAGCTCAGGAAGTACATGTAGCTGTTCGTGATTGTCTTAAGAAAAATGTCTTAGTCGAAGTTGCATATAAATTGCGAATTATTTATGGAGGTAAATTGTTTGTTGTAGCTTTGCTTGCATGTGGAATTTGTCACAATAACATGGAAATTTAAGAGGCAATTTTATAAGGTTGCAAGTTTTGTTTAATGTCAAGTATTCTTGAGATGACGAATTTCTGTATTTTAATTGAAGTTCAGATGAGATGTGAAACACGCACTAAAATATCTCTGAATTTGCTAGAGGAATCTGTATAAATGTCAAGAAATGAATACACCGGTTTAAGCAAGTGCAGAGTATAATGAAACTCAATGCAATAAAAAAATAAGAAACACTCAGAGCTACAGTAACAGAAATGCTTAGTGAGCTACAATCAGAAATAAAAGACAGAAAGAATGGGGAAGAACAGAAGTAATATCAGAGAAAGAGCTCTGATCCCAGTGGAGGTAGAGAGACGATACCAATATTCCCGAATGCCCTCTTCACGTGCACCCCTTCTCTTTTAATTCTTTCTCATTCTTCCTCACATAACCAACGTCTCCCTTTCCTGATTCTCTTACTCCTACGTGGCATAAGTGGTATCATTTTATTCCTTGAGTTAGATATGCCTTTTTCCTACAATTCTGAGCTAGTAGCCACGGGACCTTGCTCTCCTAATTCTTCACGAGTTGTTAATTGTGTAACATTACCCTCCCCATCAAGATTGACCTTGTCCCCAAGGTCAAATTCTGGATAATGTTGCTTGAAACTAGACACATCCTCCCATGTAACATCAACAGCATCTGTACTGTCCCAGTGGACTAATATCTGAGGTTGCCATTTCCCATGTTTAGAGATTATTCTGGTATCAAGTACTGCTACAAGCTGCAATACTGGCCCTTGATCCGTACTCAATAATGACAAGGGAATTGCTTGAGTTGTAAGGTCACCCACACACTTCTTTAACAGTGACACATGGAATACTGGGTGTATTTTGGTATTTAGTGGCAATAGTAATTTATAAGCTACTGCTCCAATTCGATCTATGATCAAGAATGAACCAAAATACCTCATTCCCAATTTCTGATTTTTTCTAAGTGCTACTGAGCTCTGTCTGTAGGGCCGAAGCTTTACAAAAACCATGTCTCCTACGTTAAATTGCACCTCTGACCTGTGTTTATCAGCATGCCTTTTCATTCGAACCTGGGCCTTGTACAAATTCTGCTTCAATTGAGAGAGCAATAAGTCCCTATTTTTCAGTATCTCTGCCACAGCAGGGGGATCATTGTTATTTGTACAATATCTAGCAATAGTTGGTGGTTCCCTTCCATATACTGCCTTAAAGGGAGTCATGCCAGTAGCATTATGGAATGCTGTATTGTACCACAATTCAGCCCAAGGCAGTAGTTTAAGCCAGTTTTTTGGATGATCTGACACAAAACATCTCAAATACATCTCCATATACTTATTTAAAGCCTCTGATTGTCCGTCTGTTTGAGGATGGTAAGATGAACTCATCAGCAGTGTAGTCCCCTGTAACTTAAATAGATGTTTCCAGAAGGAACTTATAAAGACCTTGTCCCTATCTGACACAATGGTTTTCGGTATCCCGTGAAGTTTTACCACAGTGTGAATGAACTGTTCTGCAACAGACAAACTAGAATAGTCAGCTTTCATGGCTGCAAAGTGCCCATACTTAGACAATCGATCAATAACCACTAATATGACTGTGCATCCCTGTGATGGTGGAAGGCCAGTTATGAAATCCATGGCTATGTCCTCCCAAATGTCATTGGGTATTGGTAATGGTTGCAATAACCCTGCTGGGTTCAGGTTACTGGATTTAGCTTGTTGGCATATGGAACACTTGTTCACAAATTGTTGAACATCTTTTCTTATCCCTTTCCAATGAAATTGTGCTGCAATTCTAGCATGAGTTCTTGCCACTCCAGCATGCCCCCCAATTGGGGAAGAGTGAAATTCTTGCAAAATGTCTTGGATCAACTTTGATTCTCTAGGAATTAACAATTTCCCTTTGTAAAGTAATAGGTCATTACGCACTGAATAATGGGGAACCATTTGTGGAGCATGCTGACATTGGAGGATAATATCCTGCAGTTCAGTACTATGCAACAGTTCAGTTTTCAGCTTGTTCAGAATCTCAAATCTGTGTGTGGAAATAGCAGCATACATTGATCGAGACAAGGCATCAGCAGCCCTGTTTTCTTTGCCTGATTTATACTCAATTGAGTAGTTGAATCCTAGCAACTTTGAGAGATAAGATTATTGTTCTGGAGTTTGTATTACTTGGTCTGTCAAGGCTTTCAAACTTTGTTGGTCAGTTCGAATAACAAATTGGTGGCCCACCAAATATTGCCTGAATTTAGATACTGCTTGAGTTATGACATACATTTCCCTAGTATATGCTAATTGAGCCTGCATCCTTGGTGATATTTTCTTAGAAAAGTAAGCAATGGGATGGTCAGCTTGACTCAGAACAACACCAATTCCAACCCCTGAAGCATCTGTCTCAATTACAAAATGGTTGAGAAAAATTAGGGAGGGCTAGAACTGGGGTTTTGACATAGCTGATTTCAGGTCATTAAAAGCATGAGCTGTCTTATCAGACCATAGGAATGCATCTTTCTTGAGTAGGTTTGTTAATGGCAAGGCAATATTGGTATATCCCTTGATGAATTTTCTGTAATAGCCTGTAAGGCCTAGAAACCCTCTTAACTGTTTAAGATTTGTAGGAGTAGGCCAGTCAATCATGGCTTGAATCTTTGACTTGTCCATTGCTACTCCTGTTCCTGAAACCCAATGCGCCAAATACTCTATTTGTTGCTGTCCAAATGAGCATTTAGATAATTTAGTATAGAGTGTATGCTGCTGTAAGATACTTAACACCTTGGAGAGGTGAGACAAATGGTCTTTCCACTTCTTTGTAAATGAGGATGTCATCAAAGAAAACCAAAACAAACTGTCGAAGGTATTCTTGAAAAATTTGGTTCACCAATGCCTGAAACGTGGCTGGTGCATTAGTAAGACCAAAGGGCATTACCAACCACTTGTAGTGCCCTTGATATGTTCTGAAAGCAGTCTTGTATCTATTTTCTTCTCGGAGCAAAATTTGATGATACTCGGATCTCAGGTCCAGTTTTGAAAAGTACTTTGCACCATGGAGTTTGTCTAACAATTCATCAACTGTAGGCATCGGAAAGCTATCCTTAATTGTGATAGCATTTAGAGCCCTATAATCTGTACAAAATCTCCAAGTGCCATCTTTTTTCTTGACCAATGGCACTGGGGGAGAAATGGCTTGTACTAGGTTGTATAATGCCATCCTTCAGCATATCTGCTATTATCTTCTCAATTTTAGTCTTTTGACTGTAAGGATATCTGTAAGGTTTAACCTTCACAGGATTGGACCCATGCAGCAAAGGAATAGCATGGTCATGGGACCTAGTGCGGGGTAGGCCCTGAGGTATATCAAAAACAGACTTGTACTGTTGTAGTACTAGAGCTAAGTCAGGTTCCATATCATCAGGAATATCCAACCATTTATCAGTAGTCATCTCAGTTGCTTGGATCTGTAAGGCATAAATTTCTGATATAGCCTTAGTGTTAGTCATTCTTTTAAGGTGGTTATACTGTGCAGGTAAGGTCACAGTAGGCTTTTCCCCATACAAGGTGATGAACTTGTTGCCTAGATAGAACTTAATTGCTAGGGAACTATAGTCAGCCACGTGTGCTCCTAAAGTTGCAAGCCAGGAAGCCCCCAAGACCACTTCTGCACCTGAAATAGGAAGTAAAAACACTGGAAACTGCAATAAATTCCCTTGAATGGATACCTGCAAGTTCTTAATTTGGCCTTCACTCATCAAATAATTGCCATCACCCACCAATACTATGAAGTCAGATGCAGGTTCTACTGGTAGCTTTAAGTATCTAGCTAACCGTGGCTGGATGAAATTATCCGAACTGCCACTATCTAACAAGACTTGCACTTCTGTACTTTTAATAAGCCCTTTAAATCTGATAGTGCCTAATCTAGATGCACCACTTAGTGCATTGAAAGAGAGATGGTGATCATGGCTGATCTGCTGAATTGTTTGCGGCTCACTATCACTTGTGTCCTGTTGAACTAAGTCATTGTCATCCTCGTCACATTGCAAGATGAAATAATTTTTATTAGGGCATTTGTGGTTAAGGGAAAACTTCTCATCACAGGTAAAGCACAACCCCTTTTCCCTTCTCAATTGCATCTCAGTAGGAGTGAATTTCTTAACCATTGGGTTTCTGGGATATGGCTGGTGTATGTTTATAGGTTTTGTAGTAGGTGTTGGTAATAATGGTGGTGAGTTTGGTTTGGTATGATTGGGTGGGTTAGTGTTTAGGCTATTAGTGTTTATGGATGACCAAGGTGGTTTGTGAGTAGGGTAAGTATTGTGTTTATAAGGGGCTGATGGAAAAGATGTCTTAATCGGGGTCCTGTATTTCTCTTCAAACAATTTAGCCAGTGCAACTGCTCTGAGTAAGGATTGGGGACCGTGAGCCATTACTTCCCTTCTTATGTCTGGGTTTAAGCCACTCACAAAGCAATCTAAGAGTGCATCATCAGTAATACCATCCACTCGATTTGCCAATGTGTTAAACTCAATATAATAAGCTGACACAGAGTCAATTTGCTGAAGCTTGAAGAGCTTAGCCCTTGTGCATTCGAACTGAGAAGGACCAAACTCAGTCTGAATAGCTACTGTTAAGGCTTTCTAATCAGGAAACTGATTGGATTTCTGCATCATCTGAAACCAGGGAATAACATCTCCCTCCATGTGAATAGCAGCAATTGTCAACCTATGTATATCAGGTGTCTCATAATATGAAAAGAATTGTTCAGCCTTAAAAATCCATTGAAGTGGATCTGATCCGTCAAATTTAGGGAAATCCAATTTGACTGTACGCATTTGAAAAGGCTGTGATTGTCCTGCTGTGTAGGTAGATGTGGTGGCAAAGGGCGTAGTTCCGAAGGGTGGATTTGAGGTTGAGTCCTTACCATTGTGTTGAGGCTGCTTATGAGATTGTTCCAGATTTTTGTTCAAGTTCTCCAAGTTCTTGTTGATGCTTTGTACCATTTGTTCCAAACTTGTGAGTTTGGAATTTGTCTGAGTCAGCCTCTCGTTGTCGGAGGCCTCTTTTTGAATCATCCATTCCGAGAATCGTTTCGCTTCATTTGCCACATCCTTCAATCTAGTTGCCTCAGCCATAATGGTTCAATGAAAGCACCAATGAAACACGCACTAAAATATCTCTGAATTTGCTAGAGGAATCTGTATAAATGTCAAGAAATGAATACACCAGTTTAAGCAAGTGCAGAGTATGATGAAACTCAATGCAATAAAAAAAATAAGAAACACTCAGAGCTACAGTAACATAAATGCTCAGTGAGCTACAATCAGAAATAAAAGACAGAAAGAATGGGGAAGAACAGAAGTAATATCAGAGAAAGAGCTCTGATCCCAGCAGAGGTAGAAAGATGATACCAATATTCTCGAATGCCCTCTTCACGTGCAGCCCTTCTCTTTTAATTCTTTCTCACTCTTCCTCACATAACCAACGCCTCCCTTTCTTGATTCTCTTACTCCTACGTGGCATAAGTGGTATCATTTTATTCCTTGAGTTAGTTATGCCTTTTTCCTCCAATTCTGAGCCAGTAGCCACGGGACCTTGCTCTCCTAATTCTTCACGAGTTGTTAATTGTGTAACAAGATGCTATTTTGCTCAATGAATCAATGAATGATATACTGCATTTTCTAAGAATAGAAAAAGTGAATTCATGATTCATTCTGATGTAAAGGGGGATGAGCATGCCCATTTGGAGGAGGATTACAGGTTAACCCAAGGGAAAATGTATTGTAACACGGACAGGACACCTAATAAACTGATTGTCATTTGATGATTCCAATAGAATGTCTTTGGCTAATATGCTTGATAGCTGTAAACTCAAAACGTTTTACTGATATGATATTAGATTGAACCTGCCATTACCAATTGCAAAATTTTGGTTTATGAGATTAACACTGACATTGTCACTTGAGAATCTAGTTACCATTTGGATGTAAAATGTTTTCTCAGCCAACTGTACTGTAAATATACTAACATCGAAGTAATCTGTCTTTCTGGGTCTGTAAATGGGAACAACTGTGCTGAGCTTGCAATGCAAGAAGATATAGATGGATTTCTTGTTGGCGGTGCTTCATTAAAGTTACATGGTTTCATCTAAATTTCTCTGACCAAAGTGAGCTTACCATATATGTTTATAAAAGAACTTAAGTCTTTATTTATACATAACATTGTAGAAACGGGAGTTACTGTTGTATAAGCATGCTTTGTCATGGAAAATGTTGTTTGGCAGTTTAATTTGAATGGCCATCGTGATGACAATTATACTTGTTAGACCAACTGTATATAATAGTAATCTACCTTACGGATAGCAGTTAAGACTCACTTGGACTCGCTAGTCTTGTGTTAAAAAGCCCAATGAGTATTTGGCCATGTTAGTTTTTCTTGCTGAAACTGCAGGGTGGTAGGAGGAAATGAGATTCTTTTTCCTTCTTTGATTCGCATGATTGCATTGACAGCTTGGAATTGGCTGATGAGATCCTTTTTTGGCCTTGGAAGTGTGTTGAAATGGTTAATTGGTAATTCAATGCGCTCAATCAAGAAAATACCTTGCCATCCGACCCTCGCAAGCACTAGTACAAACTAAAATGTTGTTCGGACAGAAGTTACACTCAAAGAATATATGCCAAAGCCAACCTCATATCACAAGCAAACGAATCTCATCATCTTTTATATAACCTGGTTTGCTTGTGAGAGTCTGCGTTTGTGCATGCATCTGAGTGAGAAAGAAAGAGGGGGAAATGGAGTGGGTCTTCACCAAGAGGAGGGGTCCAGAATGGAAACAGGGATGGACAGGACAGACCATGGCCTCTGTTTCTGCACCTCCTCTCCATTTGCTCATGATATTTGGCATTGTCATTAGCTTGTTGTGGCTCTCCCAGTACTCAGGCTACAAGGCTCAGTTGCATCACACAGCCATCAACTTTCAGTTATTCCTCTTATCATTGTCCATCCTGTTTATATTCTTCGTGATTTCATATTCTACTGGGGGAAGGCTCAACTTTCATCTCACGCGTTCATGAGTCCCTCCAAAGAGCTGGGGTGTCTCCCTGGAGCGTAGCCATCTTGGTGCTGCTTTCTTACCAATCTTTATTTCATTCAATGTGGTTTGGACCTCTTTAGAGATCAGTCTAATTACAGCAGGAGAGAGAAGGAAAGAGTTCTTGTATATTATCGCTACACAAGTAGTCAAGTAGAAGCCCGTCTCAGCTTTTGTTGAATATTTTCTGTTCTTGTTCACAGGTCATTGGAAATAAAATTATACATCCAACCTTAATAGCATTAGGTGTTTTATAAGTGACTTCTTATATTTTATTTTCTAACACTAAAGATTCCTTGTAATTTTAATATTTAAAATCTCGGGTTGAACTTTGTAAATATTGAAACTGGCTAATGGTATCAAATTTACGTAAGGATAAAAGATTTCTTCTTAAAAAAAAAGGATGATTTTTTTTTTTAATTTTCATTTTTTATACCAGGCTTAAAGTGTATGAGAAAAATGCTCTGTAATCTAATTTTGTTAATTATTCCAATTTCAAATATCATAGGATGACTGGTGCTGAATAAGTGACTTTTAAAGTACTTAATAACACGGGGACGTCAAGCTATTACTTAAAGAATATACGTAATTACTTGTCGAAGGAAAGTAGAAACAAAAGTTTTCCTACCTGTAACCCGGTTGAGTATAATTCTATATTTTCAAGAAAGAATAATCATAACTCCGTTATTTTAAAAAGTAGCGTATTATAATTATCTAGTACTTATTAACTATTATTTAAATTTAATAAATTTTTTAATATTTATAATAAAATTAACAGTTAATAAATAATTAATTAATAATTCACATTAAATTCATGAAATTTCATTATTTTATAACAAAAGGAGAAACATGCATGACAATTGCGTTTCTTCCCCTTCTTTTCAGCAGAGTATAGGGTCAAGTTTTGACTGCTAATACGTTACTTTAAGGCAAGTAAGAATATTTGTTTTGTTATAATATAGTTTTTATTGAATCAGCTAAAAAAATAATTTGTGAAAATATTAATTTTATCTTTGCCATCATTTAGGAAGGAATATATACATAAGAAGCACCTTAAACCCAATTCATATTCATACAGCACAATCTTCTATTCTATTTATCTACATATTTACAATAATCACAAGGTTTGCGTCACAGATTCATAGTTAGTATAGTCCCTTCTCTAATAAGTAATAAACACAAAGCCTAGAAAAATAAAATAAAATAAAACTACAGAAAAACAAACCAGCTAAAAACAGAATACCAAATCAAACAAACCAGCTATCAAGAAAAGTGGATTGATACTGCACCAATATGAGCAACAGCACGATCAAAGCAGCCACACCCCAAGGCGAGCTCCCCTCAGATGGGAGATGGTGGGTCCTCCTGCGCCTCTCCCATGGAGACGAGCTAAAGAACCAATCTGAATTATCCATTGATGATAACCAACGAACTATGAGTAGTAGCACCACTGGTGTGGCAAACAGTACCCAACCCAATTGTTCTTCAGCAGCTTCAACAACTTCTTCATACGAAAAGTACCATGATAAGCCAAAGAAGATGAAGATCATAGCTAAGATGAGCAGAACAGGGTATGGCAGAGGATTCAGAGTGAACCCATCCAGAACAGAGGAAGCTCTGCCTCTACCATAGGCCATTGAATTGGATGGCCTTTTGAGTATCAGAAAGAATTCAGAAACTGAGAAGCTTAGAGGATATGCACAAATCCTAGAGGCCGTAAGTACTAGATGACTTGATGGCCTTTTTATTTATAACAAAGCAAAACCACATAGAGATGAGTGCCTCATTTGGTGGTTTGCCTATTTTTTGAACTAAGTTGTACTCCGTGGCTCTCCACTGTCTGATTTGTCGAACTCATTGAAAAATGATAGTCAAAATATCAGATGGTAAACAAGGGTTATATACTGATATGATTACTCCTACTTAAATTGGTCGATGATAGGACATACCGCAGAAAGAAACTGTTATTTGTTTATTTGAATTTTAATTAATTGTTTTTGAGCTGGTAGGTTTGAAGTTTGAATATCAATCTGATTGTTGCCCATTATGAGGGTTGCCCAACAAGTAAAATGAAGACACGTTTCAGTTATCCCATAAAATAGGCAAAGATAGAAAATTATTTAGCAGAAATTAGGTCGGTTTCATTCCAAGAAATTATACTTTTTTTTATATATTTTAAAACTACACATTAACTTTATTGATTATAATTTTATCAATTATTTTTAAAAAAATTCTGTAATTTGCATTATTTACTTAATTATTTAGCATGTTATTTATACAAATTTTAGAATGAAAATTCAACAATTATGCTAATAAGGGTCTGCCAACATCAACAAAAAAATCATGAGTTTAATTAAAGAGACACACTCTAACCTTAAAATGTGATAACCTCAACTCCAACTAATCTTTAATTACCAAAAAAAAATCCAATTATAAAAGTTCACCGGGTCATGTAATTTGAACTTTTTTCTAAAGTACCTATGCACAATTCTAAATGCAAAAGTTAAAGTTGTGTAGATAACATGACGTTTATAGATATAAAATAACAATTATTCTACAGATAATAAATGAGATCAGTATTTTACTGAAGCTTTATTTGCAACAATGATGATTACAGCTAAAACAACATCATTTGCTTTTAAACGCAATTTGCATGTCTCTGTCCAAATTCTCTTCCAAGTTCAAAATGCATCCCCTCTACTGCAAGTATTTGACTTCTGCTAGTGTAGTGGTTGCACGAAAAAGGGTAATCCACTTAAATGCTGATACCGCTTTACTGAGTCAGATAGATAACAGAGAAAATAATTGAGCTGGTGTGGGGACAATTGGATCACTATTAGGTGACAGGTCATGCTTGAGCACTTGAGCCATTTCCTGTTATAAAAGCGTGCATTTTCCCTTCCTCTTCTTCTTCTTCTTCTTCTCTAATAACATACCCCATTTCTTCTCACATGGCTTGCCCATAAACCCTCATGTGTTGATCCCAGTGCCACAATTGTGGTTTTGTTTGCTTATGGTTGACGATATACATTTCAACAGCACCATTTCTTCTCACGTGGCTTGCCCATAAACCCTCGTGTTGATCCCACTCCCAGTGCCACAATTGTGGTTTTGTTTGCTTATGGTTGACGATATAAGATATAAATCAAATCGACCTGCATTTTATGTTCATACAAAAGGAACCATACTCTGTGCAATCCTGAGACTTCAATCCAACTATACTTTACCTAGTAGAAGCATCACAATTTACATGAATTCTTGTTCATTAACTGCGCGGAATTGTCACTTCCAAGACACTAATAGCATGTTTAGTTTAACTTTTAAAAAATTTTAAATTATAATTTGGGTAACATTTTGTCTTAATAATTTTATTCAAACCATAATTTTGAAGTTTGAGAAGCTAAAGGAAACACACAGTAAAGCAAACATGAAAGTTCAATCTTATAAAATATACTATGCTTAAATTAATAATATAACCCGAACCAGAAGAATGTAATTAATTAATAAGGAAAAATTATTATTGTTGTCTGGATCATACATTAGTAACGTAGAACCTTTCTTTTTTAGTTTTCATAAAAAGCAACGAAATAGGCTCATAATTTACATGATCAGGCTATTCCTATACAATATTTTATTTAGTGGCCTGGGAATTGGGATAATATAGAAGTATAGAACACAATACCACTCATCCAGCAGGTCTTGAACTGACACTACCAGTAACAGTAGCAGGCATGCTTACACCGACAGCACGTTGGCTTCACATAAACCCTCCTTGGACTTCCCATCAATGACACCAAAAGCAGGATCAGTAGTACGAGTATTGGTGTGAACAAAGCTGACCAATTCGTCTTCTTTTCTTCAACGACTACCACTGGTTCACGCGAGAACAGCCACGGTATGCCCAGAAGCATCAAGGCCACGGCCAAGATCACAACAACATTTGAAGTATGAGCATCATAAGCCCTGCGTTTATAACAATAGTAGCCCATCAAGGGACTTGAAAGCCTGAGAAATTTGGAAAGGATTATAGAGCTTCACGGAGATCAAGTCAAAGCATCTAATAGAAGGAAAGGCCCTGCCTCTATGGAATTTTATAGAACAAACAACTCATAATGCCCACCACACAACATCTGTTAGTTGCCCTCTCAATTTTATCTAGTATTAGGCTATCGCATTCCGTAAGAATGATTGTATCATCATCATACATGCACCAATATGTGGGGTCAACTATGGTCTATGGCATGTGTTTATGATGGTGACATAAAGTAGCGTTTGGAGCTTAGTATAGGTACAATTCATTTCATTATGAAAAAGGAATATAATTCAATTTGCTTTAAAGTGCACTATATAAACAATTTTTGTTCAACATCACTGTAATATATTTCTTATCAACCTTTATCAAGCAGAAATTGGGACTGTAGTCTGTAATGGTTCTTATTGTAGCATAAAATAGATAATAAAGACGAACCGATTTGATCATTCTCAATCAAACATAAAAACAAACAAACCCTTGTCATTTGTTTACATTAACCAAAAGGTCATGGTCTCTATTCCACTTTCCGACATCAGTATTACCTTGTTATGACTAATAGAATTGCCTTTTTCTCAAGTGTAGAAGTCTAATAATCACAACTGGCAAAGCTAGAAAATAATTGTAACCTTCTGGTTCTTACCCCATAATGAAAAAATCAGGCTGTAGACAAGATTTGAAACTAAACGTCAATCATCCTATATCTGGCTACATATGCTAACACAAGCGCTCAGCTGTTGATCGATACACGTCGTTGCCTACAATGCAACAGACCAGCAAAGAACATGTGATCCAGCCAAAGTTAGCCAATTTCTGTACATGTTAATTGCTAATGTTGTCACTACGAATGATTGTATAAGCACCATATAAGAGAAAAAAAATGACCCTCTTTACAACGAATTGGAGGTATTGAAGATCTGGTTTCGAAACATAAAATTGGCATAAACCAAGTTCCCCACGAGGGGACTGCATGTCTTATAACCGCGTTGGCTTTCCATGAACACGGCAAATTAATGCGGCAACACGGTATGTTTGAAGTGCCCTATTAAAATTTTATGATGATGTAACTTGGACACGGCTCATTTTTTAAAGTGATCGTCCTTCACAGAGGTGATATAGACACACTGCCTGTTATCATCTCTGTGGAAAGGGTTCTATGCGTGACAAAACAAGATTGCACAAAAGTTTACCACCAACAGAATTTCCAAGTCACAATTTCCTTCATATTTAAAATTCAGTCTGTAATCAAGCTGCAGACTTTCTGCAAGGTTCCTCTACAAAAAAAAAAAAAAGAACTGAAATTAGATTCTTCTTTTTAATTTCTCTCCTACAAATATGATTGAGTCAAGATTGCTTACCTCCAAAAACAGTAAGAAGATATTGAAGATCATCAACTGAGCAAGCATCTATTAAAGCATAGACACCGGGCCTTAGAGAATCATCTCTGCAAAATAATAATGCAATAATAAATATTTGATGCTTATGAGCACTGGCTATCTTTTCTCAAGAACTTCACCATCGATGAGAAGAAAATCAGTGGATTTCATACTCAGCCCACCTATTTTCATCTCTCCTTATACTTTCTTCTACTTGTTAATTGTTATTCAATTCAGAATATAGGAACGAGAGACTTCGTATAGATGGGTCACTGGGTCAGTCTACTATTTTGGGGCTTTTTGAGAAACAGAAAAGTGGAACGTGTAACCTTGCAACTGATAAACTTTGACAGAAAAGAAAAGGGTAAGCAGTGAAACTGCTACACAACCTTCTGATGCCACTTATTTTGGGACCTATTATCAATACCCTGAATAAACCCATATGTAGTTGGATAAAACAAAGAACTTTCCCGGCTAAATATATCTTTTTGATGTTTTATCTGCAGTATGATTATAAAAACAACTGGGTAAGCCAAAAAAACAAAAAGCGACAACCTGTCACACAACAGAAATGCTTTGTTAAATTAAGGCCAAGATTTATTTTTCGTCTGCAATCAAACACGTTTTGATTTCACCGAACTGTAAACAAGCTCTTATGTTATGTCCAATGTGAGGCTAGGCACTGGCATCAATTTAAAAAATGATTTAACATACACTTGTTCAATTTTAGCATCACAAATAACCAGTCTATTCACGATGTGTGCCACAAAAGGCTGCGAGATGACCTTATCAATGATATTTATAGGATCAAATGTCTTAAAATAGGCAAAGGTGTATTAAAGTATACGAAATGTTACATGGGTAAAATCGTTTGAAGTTTGAGCCCCTTGAAATCCTGCTACCTCAGTCCTTTGTCAAAAATTAATATTAACAGAAATCACTAGTCAAAAACTGACTTTCAGAATGTAAAGTGTGCAGAGTTAATTTTTGAACAAAAATTATGGTAAAACCTTAAAAACTTTTTCAATTAATAGTCATTACAAAATTACTCAATTGTAATTTGGTCAAAAAAATAATTATGGGAGGTCTTATGCAATCATTTTATAATCACATTACACAGAAATTAACACTTTGTCCCTCCCAGAGTCCCAGCCGTATATTTCATTTTTCTTGTCGTGTGAACTGCAGTTGTAAGAAAGAACAAACCTTAAAATATTTCTGGTGCAACAAACTTTAATAATGTAAAGTAAAAGTTCAAAAAATAATTTGCCAAACCATGACTAATTGAGTTCTTTCTTGCCCTCTCTCTCTTTTGCTTGGTAACCAAAAATGATATAAATATAAAAATGTATTATTATATTCAAATCACGAATATGCTTATGTTCTGCTATAACTCAGCTGCAACTGCAAATGAACAGTGAAGAAAATGAATTTTTTTGACAAAATTAAGCATAAGCGTTCCATTGCTCTGCTTATGAATTGTGTGGGGTACAAAATATCACCACGAAGTTAAATTTTGTTCATATGATCTTTGTATGAATGAAGTATTCTTGGGACATATTTTCACATTGGTATGATATTATTCATTTTGGGCTTAAACTCTTATGGATTTGCTTTTGGACATCACCCAAAAGGCCTCATACCAATGGAGACATTTTCCATGCTTATAAAGTCATGATCCTCCCTTTGTTTAGGCAATGTGGGACTTATTTGCAACTCAACAAGTATTTAATTCAACAACTTGAATACTTGTTTCATGCCTAAGAGGGCAAAGGATGGTCCACTCATCGCCGGGTTTAATTAAGTTCTTACTCCTATGTACCCACTTAAAGATAAGGTTAAAATGTAAAGAACCCCTTCCAATTATAAGTCAAATTTAGAAAACTCTCTTGTGCTTTCAAACTCACTAACTCGATTCCATAAAATATCAAAACAGTGTATAATAATCATTATGTAAATCTTTTATTTAAATTATTGATGAAAAAGTAGTCACGTGACTGCACATGTTGATTTTTTTCACTAATCTCACATTAAATCATCAATATTTATTCTTAAAATCATCTCTATGCCTCTTTTTCTGAACACTCATTAACCTCACACTATCGTTTGAGATTTTCACCAACTGCTCAAATGATGATGTGAGATCAATGAGTGCCATAAAAGAGTCTTAAAGATGATTTGAGGGATAAATATTAATGATTTAAAGTGAGATTAGTAAAAAAAATCAACGCATGACTATCTTTTATCAATTATTTGAATTATAAGTTAAGAGAAGAGTTATTATATACTATTTTATTAGTTTAAGGAATTAAGTTGGTGAGTTTAAAAGCACATGGAAGTTTTTTAAATTTGACCCATAATTGAAAATAATTTTTTGTATTTTAGTCTAAAATAAGTGATCTGGGCCTACCAACAGTTCCACCTGAAAAATTCCTAAGTGGGATACAATCATAGTTTGTTTTGAAAAAGAAAAAATTGAAAAGATGGAAAACGTAGGACCGGTCTTAATTGGGACGGTCCATTTGTTGGGCCAACTCAATAAAAGGATGCGATTATAAAAATATAGTATGTAGTTCTAGTCTAGTCTATAAAAATGAATGAACCAGACCCAAATTCACCCAATACTGTTGCATTGCTGTCATTTCTACTACCATTGTTATTGACGATAGCAGTGAAGACAATGTCAATAGTGATTAGTGACAAGGTACCGATGATGGTGCAGCGGAGTGGTGGTAATTAGGGGTGTCCGCGGATTGGTTTAGATTGATTTTGAAGAGTAAAGTCATTCGAATTAAACCAATCGATTTTCTCATATAAACAACTAATCGGTTTGGTTTATATTTAGAAACCGAACCAAACCAAACTAATATTAATCGGTTTGGTTTGTATTGGTTTTTTGATTTTTAACTATTTAAAAAATAATAATTTTATTCTTTTATTTTTTTATATCCCAAAAGATAATTTGGTCTATTTATATAATAAATAACATACGTACCCATTTAAAACAAATAACAACAACTCATTTAAACAAAAAATAATCTTAGAGTGTAATGATCAAATACAATCATGATCAAACTTTCAGTATAATAGTCAAGTACAATCATACATTAAAATCTAAACTTTCAAACTAATTTTCAGCTACATAAACTAAAACTTCCAGCCATAATTACCAAAGAAAGCAACCATCAAATGAGCATATACCTTAAATGATAAATGTCATTTTGAAATCATTAATATGAATAATTTTAACAAGAAATAAGAAAGTAAAACTTTCAAGATATTCACAAACACATACCAAGTTATTTAAAATATGTACATATATGATATTCTAATCAGTTTGGTTTGGATCGGTTCGGTTTTGAAAATTGAAACTGAAAACCGATCCAAACCGATCGGTTTCTCAAAAAAAGAACCAAACTAAACCAAAAAAGTTCGATTTTAATCGGTTTTCGATTTTTTCGGTTCGGTTTTTCGATTTTGTTCGGTTTGGTTTGGATTTGAACACCCCTAGTGGCAATGTTAATTGCACTTTAACACCTTAATTTTATCAATCTAATTTGTACATTCCACATTGATTTATAAAAATAATCATTTGTTCCCTCATTTTATATATTTTTTACTGTCTTCAAATCTTTTAAATTAGGAGAAGCTTATGTACAACAAGTAAATTTTTTAACGAAGAAAATACTCAAAATAATATTTTAAAGTCAAGAGCTTGTGTCTTGTATAGTGACTTATGGTCATTATTAAAAAAATGGGTAAGTTAATATTTTAATTTTTTATCAATAAATTACTTGTGGTATATATGCTTATCAAAATTTTAAAAATTAACTACTAATTTAAAAGATAGGCGGGGTATTACAAAAAAAATATTAAATAAAAATAAATGTTCTTAATTTTATAAATCAACTAACAAATGACTCACCTTTGCAAGCCATTTATACCAATTTAACAAATTCTATGAGTATATCTATTGTGTAACAGTAGATAAAACAAGGGCAGGGATATAAAGGGGAAGACAATTGTTTTTAAGGGTAATTTGGTAATTTTACCCTTTAAGTAAAAAAAAATCTGAATGTTAAATGACGGTGATGAACAGAAGAGAAAATTTCAATTTCCTCTTCTGTGTTGCGAGAGAGAAAAGCGAGACAAGCAAGAGAGAGAAAAAGAAAGAGCGAGAGTGAGAGAGAGAGAGAGAGCGAGCGAGAGTGAGAGAGAGAAAGAAAGATAGAGGGAGAGAGCTTGGGATTATTACAAGAAGCTATCACCCACTTGCTTTTAGAGCATAAGGTGAGTTATTAATCTTTGAGTTTTTGCTCTTTATATATCTTTGAGTCATGAGAACTCTAAAATATAGTGGGTAGCTCTGATACCAACTTTGTCATGACCCGATCTTAAACCATGACCGGCGCATAGGCTAAGTCAATTCAATACTTGCCTAGCCTGGCAAGCCTAACTAAAAATGCTGAAAAATTTCTTTAAAAAAAAACTGAGAAAAAGACTACCGAAAATTTGGCAGAGTTTCCCCTAAAAACTGAACTAACCAAAATTTTAAACTCAACCTGAAAAACAGAAAAATCTCAGAATTTCAACAAGCATGAGTCTTTCTCATGCACCATCTATATATATACATATATACAATCAAAATCAGTTTTATAAAATGTTACACAACCAGGATAACCATACTATATACAACTCAAAAGAATTTACAATATTATTCCCTATAGCTGCAAAATACTGGAGTCAAAATACAACACTATACGACAGCAATAATAAAGATATACCAAAAGACTATAAGCCTGGGGAACAGCAAATCCCAGGAACCAGCTACTCAGCTGTTTGCGAATCTGAATTAGAAAAGAATGAAATAGAGTGAGTCACACAAACTCAGTAAGAGAGTAATAAACTAAGTGAACTGGAAGGGAAACAAATAATAGCACGAATATTTAAACTTTCTAACAATCTCTGAACAAACTAACTGATGAAAATAAAATTTATAAACGAAGCTATTATGTCAAATACTCTATTTTCTCAAAACTATGCATAAACATAAATTTCTTTTAAAATTTTTTACTCATCAATAATGCAATGCATATGGGTACCACTGAAAGAACTATAATACAAGTTGGGGAGTTAACTCTACCCAACATACCAATTCTCATGCTCATCTTAAACCAGGGGCCATGCCTCACCCGGCACAAATCTTGTGGCTAAGGTCCGCTCACCCTACAACCACGTAAAGGGCTAAGGGTTCTCTCACCCAATAGCCAAACTGAAACAACTGGCCTTGCCAGATCTGTCTATATATATTTGTATCAACTATGTGCACATAGACCGTTATATCTCTTCGCTAACGGCAAACGGTGTTCTAACACGTAACCCAATATGGATGTTGAAAACATAATATAAAACTAACAATTCTCAATAATAAAATCTGAAATTTATTTCTAAATATCCAGCTAAACTTTCACTTTAATAATTATAAATAACAACTCAAATAGCTTATAGCTAAAATATAACCTTCATAATCTTTAATATTTCTCAATACAAAATGGAATTAAATTTAATTAAGTCGCTCGTTGTAATAAAATTTCATTTGAATAAAAATTCAAATATTCTTGGAAAGTTTGTTTCCCCAAATAAAATAGTAAAGATGTCACTAAGTAAATTATCCACTCACAGAAATGAAGAACTAGTCTCAACTATCTCCAACAGCTCTTGTGGAGACAAGTGGAGTAGTATCATGTGAATCTGCTCACAAATAAAAATACTTTAATAAATCTAAATAACTTTTTTCCTAATATAACTTAAGCAGAGACTCTAAGATTTCTAAGTTCCTTCAAGAAACATAAAATTTCTACTCCAATCTAACTCCAAATTCTCTAACCACCCCTTAGAAATTATCATCAATCCTTATTTTGTCATCATTTCCACAAAATATAACTACCTACTATATTTTAGAGTTCTCATGACTCAAAGATATAAAAAGAGCAAAAACTCAAAGATTAATAACTCACCTTATGCTCTAAAAGCAAGTGGGTGATAGCTTCTTGTAATAATCCCAAGCTCTCTCCCTCTATCTTTCTTTCTCTCTCTCACTCTCGCTCTCGCTCTCCTCGCTCTTTCTTTTTCTCTCTCTCGCTCGTCTCGCTTTTCTCTCTCGCAACACAGAAGAGGAAATTGAAATTTCCTCTTCTGTTCATCACCGTCATTTAACATTTAGATTTTTTTTTTAACTTAAAGGATAAAATTACCAAATTACCCTTAAAAACAATTGTCTTCCCCTTTATATCCCTGCCCCTGTTTTATCTACCGTTACATATTGAGTAACTTAATTATAACTAAAGTGATAAACCACTACAAGAAAAAAAGGGTTTTAAATTCGGCAACTTTAATTCAATAATATGACTAGTGGATTGAAAATATGTTTTCCAATTCAGTTCTTAAAATGACCGGATTCATAAATAAGACACATTAATTCGTTTCATTATAACCGGATTTATAAGTTATTTTCGAATCCGGTATTCCAAGAAACCAGATTCATACATAAGACATTTGAATTGATTTTAATGTTTCCGGATTCGAAAGTGCTTTTGGAAACTTGGATATACCATAACAGGATTTTATTTTAATCATTTCATTTCATTTCGCTTAATTATGACATTGAAATGATGTTTTCGAATCCGGTAAATCAAGTAACCGGATTACAAACTCTTGATGTTTAAATTATGTACTAGAATAACTGAATTATAAATCAATTATTTTAATAAAAAAATATTGTCCAAATGTAATTTTTCACACTATACTAATTCATTTATTAAAAACCAAATTTGTTGTGGGTAGTTACCAAATCGGTTTATTCAATAACCGGATTGGAAAGACAACATTCTTTCTCTCTGATATGCCTATTGAGAAATGTGAAATTGGTACATTTATTTTTATCTCCCGTTTAGGGTATATTTCCATCTAGGGTTTCATTATTTGTGCATCCAGTGCTTCTATTTCATCAATTCATTTTGTTAGGTAAGGAAGTTATTAAATATTTCCATTTTTAACTATCGTTACTCTGTTTTGTTCATTTCGATGGTGTGATAATATTTTTGTTTTTCTAAATTAAACATCTTATGTCATGGATAGTTCATGGATACACATGGATCGTTTGTCTGGTGCATATGGAATGGGTGTTGAGCGTTTTCTTGATTTCGCACAAAACAATCCCCGAATTCAATGGATTGATGATAAGATGTCCATGTCAGCGTTGTGGCAACCTAACTCAGTTAAGCATCCAACAGGTCAGGGATCACTTGTACTTCAACGGGTTCAACTTGACTTATACCAAGTGGATTTGGCATGGTGAAGCTCATCAGGGACATCCAATGAAGAACCAAATTCAACCGGATTTGGAGTACATGAAGATTTTGACATAATTGACAAATTAAGGACAGATGTTGAAATTGATGCTATTGACAATCCTCAAAAATTTGAAGACACAATGGATGAGGTTGAATTACCGTTATATGAAGGTTGTAAATAATTCACAAAAATTACAACACTTATTAGATTATTCAATTTGAAGGCTTCCAACGGATGGTCTAACAAAAGTTTCAGTGACTTTCTTACTTTAATTCATGATATGCTCCCTGAAGGTAACCTCCTTCCGACAACAATGAACAATGCAAAGACAACAATGTCATCACTTGATTTGAAATATGAGAAATTTCATGCCTGTCCAAATGATTGCATCATCTACTACGATGGGTACAATGAAGCTGACTACTGTCCGAAATGTGGAAAATCAAGATGGAAATCACAGTGTTTAGGAAAGTCTAGGAAGAAAAAAATTCCCGCAAAGGTATTTTGGTACTTGCCAATCATTCCAAGGTTTAAGAGATTTTTTCTAAACAAGGAGCATGCAAAGATGTTAACATGGCATAAGGATGGAGATGATAGGAAGTGTGATTTCAAGTTGCGGCATCTGGCTGATGCACCTCATTGGAGGAGTTTCGACGTTACATATCCAGATTTCTCGGCCGATCCTAGAAATCTCAGATTGGGTTTGTGCACTGATGGAATTAACCTATTTAGTAATCAGAGCATTTAACACAGTTCTTGGCCTGTTATTATAGTTATTTATAACCTCCCTCCGTGGCTAACGATGAAAAGAAGATTCATGCATCTGACTATGTTGATATCTAGTCCAAAACAGCCAGGAAATAAGATAGATACTTACTTACGTCCTTTAATTGATGATCTGAAGACTTTATGGAGTGATGGCGTTAAAGCTTATGATGGTTATCGGAAGGAGTCATTCACACTGAGATCAGCTATGATGTGGACCGTGTCAGATTACCCCGCATATGGTAATATTTCTGGGGCTGTGACAAAGGGGTACTATGGCTGTGCAATTTGTGGAGATAATACCAATGCTTTTAGACTTAGACAGGGGAAGAGAATGTCATACATGGGACATCGAAAGTGGTTACCATCAAACCATCCGTATAGAAAGCGTAGAAAGACATTTAATGGCCAACAGGACTTTGATTCTGCACCAAAGCCTCAAAGTTTTCGTCAAATCCTACAGCTTCTTGATTCTTTGAATTCTAATAACCCAATGACAAAGTGTTGGAAGAGAAAGTGTATCTTTTACGAGCTTCCTTATTGGGGATCTCTGATGGTTCGACATAATTTGGATGTCATGCACATAGAGAAGGATGTATGTGAATCTTTGATTAGCACGTTGTTAAATGTGAAAGGCAAGTCAAAAGATTTTCTCTCGTTTAGGCTCGACATGGTGGAGTTAGGGATTAGGACTACACTTGCTCCAATTGAAAAGGATAGCCGAATGTACCTTCCTCCGTCATGTTATACAATGTCAAGGAAAGAAAAACAAAACTTCTGTCAATTCATAAAGGATTTAAAGGTGTCTGAAGGATACTCGTCCAATTTAAGATCCAAGGTTAATATGCAAGAGTTGAAATTGCAAAACATGAAGTCTCATGATTGCCATGTGTTAATGCAACAGATTCTTCCAGTGGCATTGCGAAGTAATTTGCAAAAAGAAGTTGGATTGTCATAACCAAACTTTGTTACTTCTTCAATAAGTTATGTTCTAAAGTTGTGGATCATTCCATCCTTAATGACTTGCAAATGCATATTATTGAAACACTTTGCAGTTTGGAAATGTATTTTCCTCCATCATTTTTTGATGTCATGGTGCACTTGGTAGTCCACTTAGTACGTGAAGTAAAGATATGTGGTCTAGTATTCCTTCGGTGAATGTACCCATTTGAACGGTTTATGAGAACATTGAAGAGCATGGTTAGAAGCAAAAGTAGGCCAGAGGCTTGTATTATAGAGTGTTACGTTACAGAAGAAGCATTTGTGTTTTGTTCAGAGTACGTTGTTAAGGCAAATGTCATTGGACTCTCTGTTCCCAAAATATTTATGGTGAAACTGGAAGAGGATTATTTGGACCCAAGATGTTGTTTGTTCCATTTGATGAGCTTAATATTGCTCACCTATATGTTTTGAGGAACATGGCTATTATCCAACCATATGTGGAAAGACACTTTGCATTTATTAAAGAATCATTCCCTTCTAAGTGTAGGAATGAGGTAAGTTTACAAAACTATCATACTAAATCATTTGCAGCATAGTTGCAGAAACATATAGATGAAGAGATTCAATGTGGTTCATCTATTGATGATACTTTGAGATGGCTTAGTCATATGCCACAAACACGAGTATTGAGCTATGAAGGGTACCTGATTAATGGTTTTAGGTTCTATTCTATGCAAAGAGACAATATGCAGATTAGTCAGAACTCTGGAGTCACATTAGTGGCTGAATCATACCATGTGTCATCAGTGAAGGATGCAAACCCAATACTATCCAGTACCTCATACTTTGGGGTGATTCAAGAGATATGGGAACTTGATTATATAAAATTCAGAATTCCTGTTTTCAAGTGTAGATGGTTTGATCCAACAGGATTGAAAATTGATGATTTAGGGTTAACATTCATCGATTCCAACAAGATTGGGTTTAAGAATGATCCGTTTATCTTGGCTACACAAGCTAGACAAATTTTCTATGTCCATGATGGTAGCAATACAGCTCAAAAAATAGTCCTTGCAAGGAATTCAAGATTCATGACAGAAGGGAACTCCATCGGGGAAGATGATATGGAACTGGGAACATTTACCAAATTACTAATCTCATGTTCATTGACTGATGCATTCGATGAACCAAACTGGTTGGGCAATGGGGAGATGCAGCTCATAGAAGAATCAAGGAAACCATAATTTTGTTCAACAGTATTCTAAATTAGTTAATGTTTCTCATTGTAATAAATAAACCAACTCTGTTTATTCGTTGTCACTCGTTCATGTTTTTCATTGTATAATATCCAACTGATGTGAATAAAACTTTGTATTCTGGCAATCAATGTCAATGTGTTTTGATCCTTTCATGACATTATATTACAGTGAATACGTGTTAGAAATAATTTTTTTAATTTAAATATACTTTCTAATCCTTTACATGTGGGATTAATTTTTTTTATTTTTTATAAGACACTTTAGAATCCAGTGAGCTATTTGCCGTATTAAAAAGTGCATATATTAGAATACACTAATCTTTAACCGGATTAGAAAGTGATTTTCTTCAAGCGTAGAAATTTTTTTTATATGATACTTTTGAATCAGGTGGAATCTTCCCCAGATTAATAAGTGGATATATTCAAATTCACTAACTCATTAACCGGATTGAAAAGTTATTATATGAAAACTGAGTTTAATAAATTTTTTTTTCTATTTCATACTTTAGAATCCGGTGGAGTATATGCCGGATTAAGAAGTTGATATTTTCAAATCCGCTAACTCAATAACATGATTGGAAAGTTATTAAATGAAAACTGAATTTAATAATTTTTTTATTTTTTTTCTATTACATACTTTAGAATTCGGTGGAATATTTGCCGGATTAATAAGTTGATATTTTCAAATCCGCTAACTCAATAACCGGATTGGAAAGTTTCTTTAAAATCCGGTGTATTATTTGCCAGATTAATAAGTGGATGTTTTCAAATCCGCTATCATATTAACCGGATTAGAAAGTAGACAAACGAATTCGGTTATTGTGGTGCCAGATTTATATGTCTTTGGGACCTTTCACATTCAAGTATTCGAATTCGGATTTTACTATAACCGAATTGAAAATGTTTTCGTAATTCAAAAATAGAACCTAAGGTAAGAAACCTTTACTTTTCTTTCCCTCGCGTTCTTTGTGTTTTTTGCGTATCAAACAAGACTTGTTACTCCTACCCCAAAAATCCAACCATTGTTGTTTCTGTAAGAAACAAGT
The DNA here is from genome assembly GCA_023212625.1 of Styphnolobium japonicum. Taxonomy (NCBI): domain Eukaryota; kingdom Viridiplantae; phylum Streptophyta; class Magnoliopsida; order Fabales; family Fabaceae; genus Styphnolobium; species Styphnolobium japonicum. The sequence continues at coordinate 59,266,472 of JALBWW010000003.1, read as the reverse complement.
GACTCCATCTTCATCATCGTCGAACGCTATAAAAGGGGTAACCATTTTTCACTCCATTTTACATTTCTCGTTAAATTTTGTGACTTAATGTCTACTAAAACATGGATTTACTTTTCTTTGTATTCTGACAGGTTATACGAGTGCTTCTGAACCATAGTTTAACTCAAATACTTCAAAGGACACACAACGTTCATCAAACGGTAACAACCTTGAATATTGGTTTTGTAATGTGCATTGTCCTGATTAGGGTGAGGTTGTAATGTTTATGTGGACCCTTGTTACTTTTGCTTTCAGTAGGCTAGAATACAGGCATGCTTGCATCTTTGTGTACCATTGTTAATGTGTTGATGTGCTTTCAATGCATCTTATATTGATTAATATTATAGCCAAGGCCTTGCAATAGGGAATATATGGTTTTGATTATGTAGAGAAATATTTCGATATGGTGCTGTTATGCTTGTTATGTGTTGGTAATATGTATGCTTGTTATGTGTTGGTAATGTGTATGCTTGTTATGTGTTGGTAATGTGTATGCTTATTATGTGTTGGTAATGTTATGTGTTGGTAATGTGTATGTTTATTAATGTATTTTTGACTCTAATATTACAGATGTCGTCAGATCCGGAATACCAACCTACATCTGACACCAGTGATTCTTCAAGTAAGCAAACTTCTTCAAAGAAGAGAACTAGGGGTCCAACAGTTTTGGACCGCATCTATAAGGTGCATGCAACCGGGCAAAACATTCTGGTTGAAACTAATTACGATGGTGTTCCTATTGAAGACAGTGGGAAAGACCTCATGACTTATCTAGGAATAGTTATAAGAGACATCGTTCCTATCACTATGGCCTTATGGGGTGAGGTTCCCAAATATTTGAAGGATAGAATTTGGGATACTTTAACGGTAAGTTTATAACATTCTTTGATTTCAAAAAAATATATCTTAATATTGTATTACACTTTGAACTTATCATTTGTTTGTTTTATGCAATAGAACTCATTTATAATACCCGATACAGAGAAATTTCGAAAAATGATGATGAAGAGTGCTACTGATAAGTTAAAACAATTCAAGACCAGATTATGGAGGGATTACATATGGCCTTTTTATGAGGTGGATGATCATGAGAGGATGTTTAACCCCCCAGCAAAATACAAATTCATCACACACGACATATGGAATGAGTTTGTCAAATCACGTTTGTCCGATCAATTCAAAGTAGGTACATTAAATTAAATTGGGCTACTGACTTGATGATGTTAATTATGTCATTTATTGACATCTGCCTAATGTAATAGGAAACTAGGGAGAAGTGCATAGCACAGTCCAGGAAAACCAAATTCCGGCATCGCACTTCAAGGAAGGATACGCTCAATTGGAGAGAGAGTTGGTAAGGCATTTTGCATTTTATTATAATTAAATTCATTGTCCACATATGTTCAATATGAATCATATTATATATCAGACTACATGTAACTATTTAATGTATTACATCAAAAGAAGTTACAAACAACGGAGAAAATCTAACGGTATGAGCTGTGGAAACAAGCAAGAGTGGACAAGAAAGGGGAGTTTAAGAAGCCCGAAGAAGCAGAAATCGCAAGACAAATAGTAAGTGTGCAACTTATATGGTTTAAAGTAGTTATAAAAAAAATTGAAGTTAAATCCATGGTTTAAACTAACTAATAAATATATGGTTGCAGGATGACCTCGCAACAAAGCAAAGTTTAGGTTTGATCAAGCCAATTGGAAATAACGATATACTGACAGAGGCATTGGGCGCTCCTGAGCATGGTGGATGATTATGTGCAGCCAGCTCGTTGTCCAATCCAACGATGTACTAGGGAAAAAGGAACACGGTCAGCATGGAAGAACACAAGGCAGTTTGTAGCAAGGTATCAGAAATGGAGACAATTTTACTGGGCATACTGCAGTGGCAGAAAATGCTGGTCTAAACAAACCACAATATCCCAAAATTAGATTTGAAGGCTTTGATGGGAGACAAAAGGGTCAATCTGAGTTTCTCCAGCTCAATCAACCTAAATGTCACCCTTACAACATCTGGGAAGAATGTTGCAGAGGACCCAGTCATCGTTGGGGGCACGTCAGAAACCAAAAAAATAGCACCATCTCCAACAAGTCTACCTGCAACTCCACTCGATGATACAACCCATTCTTTAGGATGGTGCGAGGGCTTTTCAGTGGTAAATAGAAGTTTAATGTTTTACATACTTTCATATTGCATTTAAAATAATTAAAATTAGATTATAATGTATCTAACTATTTTTAATTTATGTAGCCAAATATGCGTTGTCTACTAGCTGCTGGCCAACCAGACAATTATGTTGCGGAAGGTACAGTACATGCTGTTATTGGCAAACGGATGACCCTCCACAACAGGCCCCTCCCCTTGGATTTTGTCAAGGTCAGCGTGGACAGGGTCATTAAACCCGATGCACTAGTTCCATGCCCAAACGACGATGTGGAATAGGTAAAAGATGCATTGGAAACTTTTGTTGCTTGGCCTCGAAAATTTGTCAGTCACTCACGACATGGATGTAAGTAATTTAACGATTCTGTACATGTGGATTAATAGTTTTTAGACTCATTAGTTGCCTATTATTTTGACTATAGGCAACTTAAAGACCGGATACACAAGTCATAACTGACTTGGACCGGCTAATCCAACTGTCGGATGAAATGGCTAAAGATGACGTACTCTCACGTAATATACAAGCTCCTGGGTTGGATGTAGACTTCATGTCATATATCTCACCAGAAGATATGCATGACTTTTGCCATTTGGAATGCATATCTGCTAGTTCTATAACGTGGTTCTTCGGGTAGAACAATTATCTTAATTATTGGCTCGTATTTGTTGTAAATATTGCTTTAGTTATTATGTCAATTTGATACTAAATTTTGTTCATTTCCTTTCAAGTAACTTGGTTGACTTGATTGACTGCATTCCTGGATGTCCAAGTTATGGGTTTGTTGACCCAATGAGGGTGTCACTTTTTGGAGGCCAAGAGGATCCCAAGTCAAGGGGCCAATACCTATCTGAGGTTTTATTGCGGGTTCCAACAGACTCCATGGTCTTTGTACCTTATAATGGAGGGTAAGATTCATAAAATTAAAAAATTTAATACAAATATTGCATATATGTATTGAATATGTTACATGTTGTATTTTCTAGGTCTCATTGGATGCTTGCTGTGATTAAGATCTCCAAGAACACTGCTTATTGGATGGACACTATATAAAAACTAACTCGAGATGACATTAAGAAGGTACTTGGAATGTAAGTTATTCTAACTCCCATCATGTGTAACTTGGTTTTTTTAATGTTAAACATAATCTTGATGTATTTATTTGATTTTTTAAAAGAGCTATGAGGTCTTACAAAAAAGAAAAAGGACTATCACAAGGCAAAAAGGACACTGTCAACATCATCACTCTCAAGGTATTGTGTTTACTGTGTTATTCATAGAGATTTGATTATTTGGACCATTGTTTATTTCAATTAATTATTTTTTGTATTATGTATAGGCACCAAGGCAACCCGATAGTAAAACCTGTGGTTTATATGTCTTGAAATATATGAAAGACATTATAAGTCAACAGATGAAAACAATGAGTCAAAAAGTAAGTTTTAAGGTTTATACTTATATTGATGTGGTTCTGTATTTGACTTGTACAAATATCTGAACTTTATATTTTTTTTTTGCTTGACTCAGTTTTCAGAAGCAGCAACTTATACAGAAGAAGAGATAAAGGAGATACAGCTTGAATGAGCGGCATCTGTTCTATCTGCATCGAATTAGAATAAGCATGAGGAGCTGCTCAGATGATTGATGTTTTTTTGTACTTTTTGTCCATAAACAGTGTCTTATAGGAAATGTTGTTAGGTTCACATTATTTATAAACTCAGGGTAAATTAACTTTATAAATGTTAATATTATGTACATGATTAATACTCCTATTTTGTACTGTTTTTGGTTATTTGTGTGGAAATCTGAAAATGTAAATGGTTTCGGGACCTTCTTTATTAATAGGATATGTATAGTACTTTTTAATTCGGTTGTTACCCGAATTTAAATTAAATAAACACACACTTTACCAATTCGGATGATAATAACCGAATTGAATTGTCAGTTTTCCAATTCGGTTATATACACCCGGATTTAATTTCAAGTTTCCAATCCGGTGTTTCCAATTCGGTTATACTCAACCGGATTTGATGTCAGGTTTCCAATCTAGTGTTTCCAATTCGGTTGTATTCAACTAGATTTAATGTATAGTTTTCAATCTGGTGTTTTGACCGAATTATATTTTTATAGCATCTTTCCAACTCGATTCGGCACTACATTCCAATTCGGTTTCTTTTATGCGTTGTTAAAAGTCAGAACAAAAGACTACCCCCAAACATAATCCGTTGTTAGAACTGAATTGAAACTGCCTTCACAGCCGAATTAAAAAGCCATTTCTGTTGTAGTGAACGTACAACAAATTTACATTAAAGATTATAGTTCCATATTTTACAAACAAAAACAAAAAAATAGGTCTCAAAACCAAAAAACAAAAGAAAAAATGGGTCTGTTTAGTAATGAAAATGATTGTTACACGTTTTTTTTTGGTGTGTTACACGTTTAGTATATGTTTTACAAATTAATTGGAACAATAAAAATAATTTAACTTTAATTATATATTGATAAATCATTAAAAGAGTTTAATTTTTAAGGTAGTTATTATTTTAATCAAATTTGTTTAATAATGTAACAACACATGATTGAGTGATAGTATAAAATATTTTTACATTAACAATAAATTAAAACTAAATCTATAATAAAAGTTTAGTAAATAAATTTAATTTTGATTCATTATCGATGTAATATTTTTTACACTCATTTAATAATATATTATACTTCATTAAATAAGTTTTTTCAAAACAAAAAGTATTTTAAACATTAATTATTTTAACAATATGTCAACTCATAATTTAATGATATTACATATCAAATTTAAATTTTTATTAAATTTAATATGAATCGAAATAAACTCAAATGTCAGGTGATCTTAAAAAAAACGTGTGCATTTTAAGAAGTATATGAAACTGATCAACACTAATAATATTCCTTTCTGGTAAATGCAAGCCAACCAAACCAAGTCCTAATAAATGATGAAATACGGAGGGTGGTGCTATTAAGAGCTCAATCATACTATTCTTAAGTTTTAATAATAGTAATCACAATTATAAAAAAAATAAAAAGAAAATCAGAGGTCGAAAACCTTGCTTGGTGTTTGATAGCAAAAACCTTTTTAAATTGAAGCCTTTGAAGCATGCAAGCAAAGAGTTGCAGAAAAGTAGGAGAAATAAAAGAAAAGGAAAAAAACAAAAAGATAAGAAAGGGCCATGCACTTTTGTGGCTCACTCACAGTCACAGTAACTCCCACGTAGCACCAAAATATCAGCCCCTCCGTACAAACCCAACGTCACATATTACAACGAGAGCAACCAATATGGAAGCAAAAAGCCACCCTTTCGTCGTTTCCTTCACAAGGAGCTTCTTCACCTCACGGGCTTCTTCTTGTTCCCTCATGCTCTCTCTTTGATCATTATTGTTGCCTCAGGATTCTCTCTTCCTCCCTTTTTGTGTCACCTGCTTCAACTCTACACTATTCCCAGAGAAAAAATATCTCTTTTCTCTCATTTTTGTCTCCGTGATCTCTCTCCAACTTGTGGGGGTTAGTTTTTCTGATCTTGATTTCATTGCAATGAAAAATGATTATCTCATTTTATTTTTACCCATTTTTCTGTTATTAATCCTGTCATGCTATGCAAAATGCGTTCGTGTTTGGGTTCCCAGAAATTTACGTGCTTGCATGAATGATGAATCTACCACTGCCTTTCTCTTTGGTTCTACTGTGATGGACTTGATTTAGAAACTGTGTACAATTGTAAATCTTGAAAGCGTTCTGATCCTTATTTTGTGCTTTTTGGTGTTCTATTTGTATTTCTTTGGATTGTGGAAACCAACCAACTATGTCCACGTTGAGATGGTTCTGTCACATTGTAATCTTTGAATAATTATCTTTCTTCTACATTTCCATATTTCATTCCAATTGGACAAAGCCCGGGTTATATTTTTTTGGTTTTCATCACCAATTACCGCCTTTCTTTTGTTTTCTTTTTCTTATCATTTTCCTTTTGCGTGGTTGGCTTGCTTTTCCATGATGGTTCTTCCTCCTTCTTCAATTGTCTAAAGAGTATCAAACTTTCATTTTAGAATTTGAGTCTCTTCATGAATTATTCTTTTGTAAAAAGATTGAAATAAAAATGAGAAACTATAGGGATCTGGAACTCGGGCCATTGTGTTAATTCCCCCCCCCCCCTTCTAAATCTGATACTTATCTGGTGTCATTTTGGGGAACCTGTAAGTGTGTTTGAAATCACAATCATTTGGATAAAAAGAATGATGCATGAGTTTCGAAATATCTGCTTTTGGAGACTTACCAGTTACCAGTGAATACCGGAAACTTTGAATAATTTATTCATTATATTAGAAAGTTGGACGGTAAAGGCAGGTTTTAATTACTTGGGCTTATAAAGTGTTCCAAAACCAGGAATTTAGCTGTTCACTAGCATGTTTACATTTATGTTAATTTTATGTCATAAACTTTATGATGACTTATCTGCAGGATTTTTAGCAGTACTACTGCAAGTGATATACTCTTTGCCAGCATTAAGATTTTGGAAGTTGTCTTTCTGATGGATTGGTCTCAAAATGGAAGTTTTAGAAGTACAGACGCACTATGTACTGTGGCAGAAATTGAAGAATTTGATTTCTCAAAAGCATTAGACAGGACAAGGACTGTGAATATAGAGAGACAGAGATCATGTGATGAAAGATCATTGAGTGAACTATCCATAGGGTTTTCTCCACTTCACGTGTCCAAAAATGCTGAGAACTCTTCTCGCCTGGTAGACCATCTTGATAATGCATTTTCTCCTCTGCATAAATCAGGTATTAATACCCCAAGATCACTGATATTGGATCCACATCCAATACTATCTGAAGGTTGGGAAGCTCTGAGGCGTTCCTTGGTTTATTTTCGTGGTCAACCAGTTGGGACAATTGCTGCCTTGGATAATTCTGAAGAGAACCTTAATTATGATCAGGTAGCATGCCCTTGACATATCCTAAATGTATCTATTTCTTCTATTGTTTTTTATTTTTTATTTTTTGGTGGGGAAAGGGGTATGCACAATTTCATAAACTTTTGTATAATACTAGGTAATGATAATGAGATACTTAAATTGGGTTAGTTGGATTTACTTTTTCTTCCTCTTCCAAGTGCTAGAATATAGCTAAACAGATGACTTTTTTCCCCTCTACATCCCTCTTTTTCATCTTTTTACTTTGTCATGCTGGATCAGTATACATCGCATACCTTACCTACCCATTTTGAGTTGCTATGGAGATTTAATCTAAGGATATTTGTGCATAGGTGTTTGTAAGAGACTTTGTCCCAAGTGCTTTGGCTTTTCTGATGCATGGGGAACCAGATATTGTTAAAAATTTTATCTTAAAGACCCTTCGCCTTCAGTCATGGGAGAAAAAGATTGATAGGTTCCAGCTAGGAGAAGGGGTAATGCCAGCTAGTTTTAAAGTATTTCATGATCCAGTCAGAAACCATGAAACCCTGATAGCAGATTTTGGTGAAAGTGCAATAGGCAGGGTTGCTCCTGTTGATTCTGGATTTTGGTGGATTATATTACTTCGTGCATACACAAAGTCTACAGGAGACACTTCCTTGGCTGAACTTCCTGAGTGTCAAAAGGGTATGCGCTTGATTCTGAGTTTATGCCTTTCGGAGGGGTTTGACACGTTTCCAACTCTACTATGTGCTGATGGATGCTGTATGATTGATCGTAGAATGGTGAGTTTGTTGAAATTTATGATACCCTCATATTTACATTGTCTACTGTCTATAAACTAAAACTAAGGCATTAATTATAGGATAAGATGATTGTTCTAGGTTTTTCCAGCTTTGTAGATTTATGTTGTGAAGATTTTAACTTTAACCCTACCCAATTTAAAAATCAAGAACAAATCCATTTTCATGCTGACACCAGCTGAATCAAAAGTGAATAGAATAATTATGTACCAGAGTGATTGCATTATTGAGGTAGGCACTGTTAGGGGATTTACTGCTACTTCTATTCCTAGTGGTTAATTTCTCCATTTCTTACATTCAAATTTGATCTATGGTTTCAGGGTGTTTATGGGTATCCAATTGAAATACAAGCACTGTTCTTCATGGCTTTAAGATGTGCCTTGCAATTGCTTAAGCAAGATGCTGAAGGGAAAGAGTTTATGGAACGAATTGTCAAACGCTTGCATGCCTTGAGCTATCATATGAGAAGCTACTTTTGGTTGGATTTGAAGCAACTTAATGATGTATATCGCTTCAAAACAGAAGAGTACTCACATACTGCAGTTAACAAGTTTAATGTTATTCCTGATTCTCTACCAGATTGGGTTTTTGATTTCATGCCTCATCTTGGTGGATACTTTATTGGGAATGTCAGTCCAGCTAGGATGGATTTCCGCTGGTTTTGCCTGGGCAATTGCATTGCAATTTTGTCCTGCTTGGCAACTCCTGAGCAATCCATTGCAATCATGGATCTCATAGAATCGCGGTGGCAGGAATTAATTGGGGAGATGCCTGTTAAAGTTTGTTATCCAGCCCTTGAAAGCCATGAATGGCAGATCATAACAGGATGTGACCCAAAAAATACCAGATGGAGTTACCACAATGGAGGATCTTGGCCAGGTATTCTTCTGCCCTCAGGCCCCATTTGCATGGAATTATGTTACAATTCTGAATTTCAAACAACTTGTGAAACGTCACATTTTAATTATAAATGAGTCTATTATTTAGAGCAGTGCCCCGTGCCCCCTTGAAGTGTTTTTTTTTTTTTTTGGGGGGGGGGGGGGTGGACAAATTGAGTGTGACTTAGAGGTCTTTCTTTATTCCTTTAAAATTTTATATTACATGAGGTCTTTTTTAAATAAGGTGGTATTCATATATGCCTTTCTTTCCCTCCCAACTTTCCTGTTAAGAGTTTTCTGTGAGATACATTTTGGATATTGTGGTGGTTACAGTTCTTATATGGCTTCTCTGTGCGGCCTCCATTAAGACTGGGCGACCCCAAATTGCAAGACGTGCCCTTGACATTGCTGAAACCAGATTGTTAAAGGACAATTGGCCCGAATATTATGATGGAACGCTTGGTCGATACATTGGGAAGCAGGCCCGTAAATGCCAGACCTGGTCCATTGCTGGTTACTTGGTGGCTAGGATGATGCTTGATGATCCATCACATTTAGGTATGATAGCACTTGAGGAAGACAAACTCCTAAAGCCTTTACTCAGAAGATCGAATTCATGGACTTTGTGAGTTGTTATCTTTTCTGATCAATTTTGACCTGCAATGGTAAAAAGGAAAAAGTGGGGAGTGGAAGGCAAACACAAATGAAGCTTTCTACGAGTCTTCATTTCATGTCTAGCATCTTAAGCACTGCAGAGTTATATGGATTATGTCTTCATTTCATGTTTAGGTATTCCTTTTGTGGCATGCATTATGTCTAGTAAGCATCTCTCGCACTGCAGAGTTACATGGATTCTTAACGACTAATTGTTTTCTTCCAAAGTTGAGGTTCAGGGAGAATCCCAAATTCGGTCTTTAGAACCGCATGAAGTTCTTCGTGGACGATATATACAGTTAGATGCAGATAGCCAAATACCCTGTTAAAATTTAGATTGAGATTATGAAGGCGCTGGACATAGAATGTATTTTGTTGATATCTACCATTATCACACTACAAAATGTGAGCACATGTGATCATCTATGCTTTTACTTTTTACTTTTTATAGAATTTGAGATGAACATAAGTACTCATTTATCAATCGTTTATTATTATTATTATTATTATTATGTTATAAAAGGAAAGTATTTACGTCCACCAAAATCATTAAAACAACAAAACGTTTATAACAACACAAAGTTTCTTGCTGTTTTACGCTGTTTGCTTCTAGTAAATATTTATTAGAGGTGATGGTCTATCACTCTTTCAGAGGTTGAAAGGCATGCATTGTGCCATCATCTTATGGTGGAAATACAAAATTTAGAGTTGTTATCTTTTTGTGGATATTCTTTGAATAATAGCAATGTAGTTGATTGAGTGTGGAAGACGACGAACACAGTATTTATAGAAAACTGAAAGGCTCGGCCTAAACGTAATTCATAGATGTTGGCTTGAATTCATTGCTGACGTTGGCTTACGAACATCTTTTGGAGCGACTGAAGACTGTTGTTTCAACTTGTTTGTAGACGCTTAATTTGGATCTTGTTGAACAATAAGTAGTGTAATGGATAATTTTAGTTAAAACTATAACTCCAACTCCATCCTTTCTATTCCCATCTTTCCTACAAAACATATAAACAGAAATGTAAATATATAAGTGGTTGTCTTTATACAAATATGTCCAAAAGCTGATATATTTTAATATTTGTTAATAAAATAATTCTACATTAAATAGAAATGATGTTAAATTAAATTTAAAATGATAATTGTAGATTAATTTAAATAGAATCAGAATATATAAGGACATGGCAGGAACTCTCTTTGAGAGCCCTCCACATCCTTAGTTTGTTCCTTTGCTTTGGGTCTATTGATCCCCTTTATTCAACAACCAAAAAAAAGAATATAATTTTTTTTATAATTAATTTATTAAGAGGTTCTATACAAAAAGAAAAATACTAAAAATACGAGATACTTAAACAAAAATTGTTAGAATAATGAACATAATTATTAAATTTAGATCGGTAGTTGATTTGATCAGGATACTAAGTTAATGGGTCACTGATTCAATCGGTGAGTTATTAGTCAAATAACATAAAATTATATATATATATATATATATATATATAAATACACACTACATATGATGATATTTATTATTATAAATAACTAAAATATATTTATTTTGAGAGAAAATATGACCTTTAAGGGAAAAAATGGTTTTAACTCTTAATTCATAAAAAAAGTCATAATATTTTCATTAAAATGCTCATAACTCAGAAAATAAGTTGTTTTTTGAAAAATTAGGACTAACATGACATAAATCTCGAAAAGTTATATGAAATTGATATGTAATTAGTCTAAATCGAACAAACATGTTAAAAGTTATAACTTTTCAAAGTTTAAAAGTTTTTTTTTTAATTTCGTGACCCGGCCAGTTCTGGTTCAATTGGCTGAATCACTGGTTTTTATTCAAAATTGGATGAGTCAGACCGAGTCCAAAACATGTCCAATCTAGCTAGTTACCTAAACTAGTTATTTGGTCGGTTCACCGATCCACCAATTAATTCGGTCCGATCTAATTTTATAACTATGATAATGAGTTACTCATTCAAATTTTTTTTTTTGGTTGTGTAACATTACTCATACAAAACAAAGAAAAAAAAAGATTAATGGTGAGGATAAACATAAGGATTTAATTTCTTTCCACTATCAGTGTAAAGTTTCTTTACACTGTCATCCACTCATGTATTGCTAAATCTTTAAAATAGTTAGACTTTCTAGGTAGTTATTGTGATAGTCAACTCTTTTACTGATTTGACAACACATGATTGAATGACAATGTAAAAAAACTTTACACTGACAGTGGATAAAAATTAAACTCTAAACATAATAATATAATGATAAAAAGATAGCTCAATAAATTATTTAACATGATAAACATTAAACAAAGACACTTCCTCTTTTCATTGATAGAGAAATTATTTAATGTATTTTGGGTTTCAAGAGTGGCTCAAATTCCACCCTAAATCCCTAATTGAGAATTGGGTACTCGAAAAGGGCAAAAACTTTCCTACTCCCCAAACAAAAATCATTAATCAAAGGGAGAAAAGAGAAGAAGAAGAAAGACGACCTGATCATGAGGCCTGAGAGAAATTTGATCCATGCGGTGTCGACATGGGTGCGGCGACAACCCCCAAAGGTGAAGGCTTTTCTCGCCGTCGTTTCCGGTATGGCGGCTCTGGTGCTGCTTCGCTTCATTGTTCACGATCACGATAACCTTTTCGTCGCAGCTGAGGCTGTCCACTCCCTAGGAATTTCCGTTCTCATCTATAAGCTTATGAAAGAGAAGACTTGTGCTGGTCAGTCACCATCGCTCTTTTCAAATCCCATTCTTTTTATTTATAATAGCATCGCTCGCTCATTATATTTATATATGTAAAAAAATCTCTTTTTATTTTTTTAAATTTTTTTTTGGTGTTCTTTGAACCTTAAATTCGCTTGATGCACATAGTTGGAATGCTCAGAAAACATGGGTAAGGAAAAAGATCATTTTTTTGGGATTAAGGGTTTTGGTCGCATGAAAGTGCTATCTCTAGGTGCTTGACCCAGGATGCTTCTTGTCTTTCTTTGTGTACACAATCAGCAGAGATCATGTTTTTCTTTTTGTCCCCTAAATTTTTATGGCCAAAATTATTTCTTGTTAATTTCTTCAGATTTTGATTTAATCCTTCTAGAATTTTCTTATAAAAAAATTGAATTGTGTATAGATTGTTGCTTTCTTGTTTGCTAGACAAAGTTAATTGACATTTGTTGCTGTAGACTTTCTTTTCTTTAAAAATTCTGCTTGGACTTTCTTTTCTTTAAAAATTCTGCTTGGACTTTCGTTCACGCATAATTGATCCATGAATGTGACATACCTAGAGCACACTCCCCGTGTCATTCTTTTTGGAATGAGCTTGTTGGACGATAAATGGTATTGGTTGGCTGATTTGATTTCTTTATCCCCCCCCCCCCACTTTTGCTTAATCAGTGCCTTGACAATTGTAATTGAATTAAAAAGAGACAGCATTTTCTTTTTATTTGGTAATGGTTATTATGGTACTTCTACCTTGTTCATATCATGCGGTGAGGATGTTACCAGACTTTTGAACTATTGTCATCTTTCTGAGCAAATACCACACAGTTCTCACTTCTCATATTTCTTGTCACAGCTTTCATGCCTTTTATCATAACTGTTCGTGATGTACAGGATTATCGCTCAAATCCCAGGAATTAACAGCTATATTTTTAGCTGTTAGGCTGTACTGCAGTTTTGTCATGGAATATGATATACACACCCTACTTGATTTGGCTACTTTTGCAACAACATTGTGGGTTATATACATGATTCGTTTTAAATTGAAGTCTAGTTACATGGAGGAGAAGGACAACTTTGCAATATACTATGTGGTAAGCACTCCAATCATTTCATTTTAAAATTAGAAGATCCTTCTATATTGTTGTCTTTTCAAAGGGTGCTGATATTTTATTAATGCTTGTTGGTGGAGCATTTTCTCATAGTCTTTTTGCGGTGGAAGTGGAAGTTTGATTCTTACAAGTACTAGTATCTTTAGATGGTAGTCACGATCTATGAAACATTGCAACTTTAGTATGTCACGTGTTGTGATATATTGAGATTTATTTGTTGCTTATACTGAAATATCATATTGTCACTTTTAGTTGTTTTCTAATTTTTCTGCTATATTGAAATTATCATATTATCATAAATTCACAATGATACCAAGGCAAAAGTCCTTCTGCATAAATAAGAAAGGGAAGCTCCATGCACAAGGTTGCCACCATTGTGAGGTTTGTGGAGAGTCAGATGTACGCAACCTTATCCCCATGAGTGGAATGGCTGTTTCGGCAACTAGAACTTGTGACCACCAAGTCACAAAGCAGCAACATACTGTTGTGCCAAGAAAGAAGCATCACCATTGCTGCTAACATGATAACAAAATTTCATGCAAAGTGGGCTTTCTATTATTGCTGGTCATGATTTTGAGAACAAAGACTTTAAACTCCTCCTCTGCCCATACTAGAGTGGGCGTTGGGGTGTTCTATATATGTGATTTACTATGATGTTCTTATTGAAATAGAACGAAGTGCTGTGGCATCATATAGAAACTGCAGTATATCATATTTGAATGTGGTTATTCTTTTACTCCTCCCTCCTCCCTTTCCTCTGCATGTCTGTGTACTTTGAAGGATTTTAACTTATTCCTCTTCTAAATAAATTGTATTGTCACTTATTGATAGTAACTTGTGTGTTTACTATCACAGTCAGCTTGATGTACTCTATTTTTGAAATTTAATGCAGGTGATACCCTGTGCTGTGTTAGCCTTGTTTATTCATCCATCAACTTCTCATCATTTATTGAACAGGATTTTCTGGGCATTCTGTGTATATCTTGAAGCTGTGTCAGTACTACCCCAACTGCGGGTCATGCAGAACACCAAAGTATAATTCCTTAATTTACGACTCCTCATCCTACGTTTTACATATGGGATCTAATTCTACTGCTTTCATTCTTAACTTGTCTCGTTTTATACTTTCAGATTGTTGAGCCATTCACAGCTCATTATGTATTTGCACTGGGTGTAGCAAGATTCCTGAGCTGTGCTCATTGGGTTCTTCAGGTATGGTCTGCTCATCCAAACTTGTAATTGCATTTGTCAGCTCTTTGATTCATTTGCAAATTTGGTCATCACTTATTTGCTGGCTTGTGCTGGTGATTGGTATCACTAAGAAGACAATTTTTGGAATGGCTATCTTGTTGATCAAGGAGTGAAATGTGATCATAATTTTGTAAATTCGAGTTTGGCATTCATTTTCAATGGTATAACTAATCATCTTTCCTGTAGAAGAAGTATTACAGGGGCATGTATTTTGCCTGTATCTGATTTTCCTTTTGAATGTTTTTGTATTCTGACTTTGAGATTTACATTACATCCAATTTCATAGCCCTTGGATTATAAGTTTGTTGTTCTTAGCACGTTTCTGTAGTGACATAACTTACTGGATTTACTAACTGCTGGTCTCCTATTATGTTACTGTTTCTTGCAACAGGTGTTGGATAGTCGTGGACATTTGTTGGTTGCCTTGGGGTATGGTTTATGGCCCTCAATGGTTCTTATCTCAGAAATTGTCCAGACTTTCATCTTAGCAGATTTCTGTTACTATTATGTCAAAAGGTTAGTTGAGTACATTATATAGTTCTTTGCCCCTTGTCCGCCCACTTTCTCTCTCTTCCCCCTTCTCTTTTATTTTCTTTTCTTTTCTTTTGCAGCTTTTGCTGAGATTATCTCAAGAACTTTCCAGCCTGACTCTTGTCCTTATGATATTTAATTCATTGCAGTGTTTTTGGGGGACAGCTTGTTCTCCGTCTTCCCTCTGGAGTGGTGTGATTGAAGATTCACTTCAGTGCATGCTCGCATTTAAATTAACTTAGTCAAGCAATATGGTCGGTTATCATTGTTGGAGTCCATTTTGTGTTGACAAAGTTTGGCTCCTTGGAAGAAGCTGGTTCTTTGTAAAGTTGGGGATGAAGGAAAACTTAATATTTATGCTGAAGGTACGGTACTTGTTGTTGGAAATGCTTTATACATAATGTCTCTATTTGCTTAGGCTCTTGGAATTCAGTTCTTAATTTAACTATTCCACGTGCTCAAGTTTTAATTATAACTGAAAATCTTAATGTTTACATTGTCAATGCTGCCCCCGAGGCCTGAAACATCCTTACTGATCTACAGAAACAGTTGCGGTGAGTTTCTGAATTCTGATATCTTTTTGGGGCCTTTCCGAAAAACTTGTGAAAACAACGATCATACATATAATGGCCAGAAAAAAAAAAAAACGGACCATACATATATAACATGTACGGGTGGTGTGCACATCTTAAGGCTTCGTTTAAATAGGCTTATATGCAATTTCTTTGAGTTTATCTATTACAATAAGCACTTATGAAGTATTTTTATTTTATTTGGATAAGCTTGTTAAAACAACTTATGAAACTCTTATAAGTTGTTTTGAGTTTATTTTCATAAGCTAAAAATTTAAACTTATGAAAATAAGTTTTTGTGAAAGTTAAAAATACCTTAGGTATTAATTGTTTTTATAATATTTTTTGACAAAATTAACTTTAAGAGATTAACATAATTATATTTCTCAAATGGTTGATATTTATTCTAAATAGTTTATGAAAAGTGCTTATTCAAATGTTTATTCAAATGTTATTTAGCTTATTTTAGATAGAGTTTACGACAGTAGAGTTTATTAAATAAGTTTTACTCTAATAAATACTTATGTAACTTATTTCTTCTAACATGAATTAAATTATTGCTGAAATGCTAACTCGAGTGTGCACATGTATCCCGAGTATAGAAGTATTTCTCCTTCCTAAATTCTGAATTCTGATTTAGAGGGCAACTTAAATCACAAAGATATGAGCCATATTGTTTGGAATGACTTGACGTAAGTTGGCAACATAGAAGTCTGGGCCTCATTTTATACAATGTAAGAGTAGTCGTCATAACGCCAGACATTACTACAATGACTAAAATGGGTTAAAAAATAGAAAGGGATTAATGTTCACAGTTAAAAGTTTCAAGCTCAAGATAGCTGAAGTACGAAGATGTACCATGGCGGCTGCTTCAAATAACTCCCTAGTCAATTTCTTTTGTCGCTGCTATGTTGGAAAGTGAAAATTTTGTCATTGCTGTAATTGTTTTACTAGTTGTTTGCATCTGATATGCTATGACTAGAAATGTGGGGAAAATTGTGTGCAAGAGGTCTTTTAATTGAATTGTTGGTTGCAACTTGCAAGAAAAGTAGTATCGATTGGATATTCATTCCTGCTTCTTCAAAAGCCAGAAAGATTGAAGTTGGGTTCATAAGCAATCCCCAAGCTCTGGAATCATCATTGAATTTATATCAAAGGACCTTAGCCATGCCCATTGCGGAGGATCGCATTACGTTTCATTAGTTGAATAATCATACGCGTGGCAACCTATGTATAATTTGATCAGCTCACAGATGTCAAAACTATTTCTAAGCCATACAGGAACCTGGTAATAGTGTAAATCCATAGACCGTTCTATCCCTTTGTGCCAAACATAATTCGATTTCGAATATGCTTCACTAGTTGTTCAACTTTTACTCGATTTAATCTGGTCATTTCCAAAAGGCATTTTGTCAATTTGGCTTAATTGCTGACAAAATATATGGCAGAAAACAAGGGAATAAAATAAGTCAGCAGTTGAACATCAAAATAAATTGAGTATTAGGCTTTTTGGAAATTTGCATGAAACAAATTCATGAGAATTCCAAATACGGCTAGGGACTAAACCAACAATCAAGTCAGAGGACATAGCATCCACTTAGTATGCTTCTTTTTGGTATCCAAGCTAGACTTGATATCTATATCGTACACTGATCTGTAGCCGTCAAATGAAACAATGCTAGAAACGACAAACAACATGTTTAACAGTGAAATGGAAAGATCCCATTTCAATATTTTCTTTACACAAGGCTTTACAGAATGTATTTTTCTTGTTTCATAACTAGTAGAACTGTATGAACACTTCTTTGATGATCAAATCCAAACTGTTCTTCCACCCTCAGCAAAATACTTCCAAGTACGAAGATGTTGCCATAATTAATGCATTTCCTTGAAGGGTTCCAACTTCCAAGTGGATTTTATATGATTTGTTCCTGTTCCATCTGGAGTTCTGAACAAGCTGCTGAGATTGTATGGCTATGCGTAGGGAAAATGGATCCTCATGAGTGTTCTAGAGGAACTGCAGTCAGTTCTGGCCTCAACTTTCCAAGTGGCTATCTGTTTGCAATCTAATCGTTTTGCCAAAGAGAGGTTATTTCTAAACTGAGTTTAGCCTCTATAATCCTTTGAAAGGGGATTTGAAAATACCATTATTACTACATATTCTTTATTGGTAAACTATTTTCAGCGGAGAAATATTGACTTCAAGTTCATATATTTACTATTAAAACAGAAATAGAGAAGAAAATTACTTGATGCAACATTTGAGTATACAACTGGTGAATTCTAATTTTTGTTCGCTTATGTTTTTGATCAATTGATAAATACAATATTGCGAGAGGAACTTTATCACTGTACAGTAACCTTTTGCATTGGGCAACTTTTCTCAACCCCATACTGAAAGGGAAAAAACAAAACTTCCTCTTATCATAGTCTATGTAAGCCAGAGGTGAGATTAATGAAAATGTCTTCTCTGCAAGGAATTGTGAGGCCACCCGTTGGATTACTGAAGCCAAATTCTTCCTCGGCTATACTTAGCAGTTCTTGAAATGAAGGTTGATTTAAAAATGACACTGGTATCACAAATCGCTTTTTTTCAACCTCTCCTACATATACCGCAAAGTACCCTTTAGGAACATCCAGTGAAGTTGCAGCTGCTTGATTTGCAAACAGATTAGATCGGCGAAGAATGTGTTTAGCACTCAAGACACTAGGCAAACGAATAGCCATCACAATAGTATTGGTTAGCACTTAGAAGAGTTTCTTGTTCACAATCTAGTTGGGTGAAGAAAGCGTAGGATATTCTATGTATTTATAGATTGAAATAGAAGGATGAGAAAGAAGTCAGTGGTGTGAAGGAAATGGGCAGGTAATTGTGAGAGAGACATGAGCATTCAAAGGATCACATGGTCTGCACTCCAAGTTATAGGCAGAAATCTGTTGATGACTACGATTGTGCATTCGTTGTAAAGCTTATTGGCTGGCCAAATATGTGAGAACAAGCAATAGGTGACCAACATGAGAATTCATGAGATGTAGATTGGAAAAGCCTCTGGTCAATTACAGAGGCTTGAAGCAAAGGATAAGATTCATGAATCATCATGTATGTCTACTATCTCTTAACAGTAAGATTTGAATGGGCCATATAATTCAAACTAGTGTACATGGAAGTTTCATTTGGCTATACCGTTGCCTCTCCCTGCACTAGTGGACATAAAAGTTCCATTTGGATAGTGACTTGAAATTCATGTTTTGCTGCTATCCTAGATTACTTTGTGGCTGGACCCAGAAAACTAGAAATGGAGGATTTTCATAATTGTATCGAGTATTGGTAAACTTGAACTCTTGATGGGTTTACCTTCTGTTTTGGTTAGTTAATTCTGAGTCCATATTATATGGCTCTAGTGAAGACTATTCACAGTTGCACTGGGTATTTCAATATATGATAAAAGTCACACACAACAAAAGATGATTTGCTCTCATTTAAATACGAGAAGATTATGACAACATTTTATTATAAAAAATTACATAAACATTCCTATATGAACACAGGCAGGCTGCTAGGTGCTTGAAGTCAAGGGTTGCCGTTGGTTGAATACTATAAGACGTCTCTAGTCAAAATCAATGGTATGCTTTCTCACAACAACTTTGACGACAAGTCCATGTGAAGAGCACGGGAAGTCCTTGTGATTGTAGTCTCCATCATAACCCAACTGTTTCAAACATCACAAGTAAAATGCAACTTCTGAATTAATTGGTGACTAAGACATTGTTGTAAGCTGGGATCAGTTATTGGTATATCCCTTTCTTTATTTTCACTTCAATTTGTGTAGGTAACCATAGTGTGACAAATTTTTATTGAAGTTTTATCCCCTGGTAGTAAATATTGTCACATGCATTAACGGGGACCCCACACTGAATTTTCATATTAGTCTGTTCATTTTGCTTCTACTGAATCTTAATCAATCAACTCTTGCTTCGCTAATCCTATCATGTGCTTAATCATTATGCCAATTGGTATGTGATTTGGCATGGTGAGCATAAGAGAAACAGGGCACAAAAACAGACACTACCGGAGCTGAACTTCAACATGGCCATCAACTGAATATAATCGTTTCTGTAAGTTACGGGAGAGGTAAATCTCTTGTTTTGAGTGGCCTCACAGTATATTCGAAAGAGTTACTAATCTATGACCCCATAACTAAGTAATACACAATATCCTTAAAATTGGCACAGTACTTGTGCTTGTGCATCTATTTGTGTTCATTTAGATAGACAAAAAGCAACAGAAAATTTACAAAAAATTGGGTTTATAAGGTTTTCATTCAGATGAATGTTTTCCACTTCAGAGGAAACGACAAAATAGAATATAAAAAAAAGCCTGCTTTACAAAGTTGTCTCAACTAGTCTATGATAGGATCTTCAGCAGTATGAACTATAGCCCGTTCAAGCGAGAAGCTATATCTAAGAACACATCCTCCTTGCAGGGAATTGTGAGACCACCCATAGGATGAGAGTAGCCGAACTCCTCTTCAGCTTGGCTTAGCAATTCTTGAAATAAAGGCTCGTTCAAGAATGATATGGGAATCACGAACCGCATCATTTTCTCTCCAACATAGACTGCAAAATAGCCTTTTGGGACTTCCACTACCTTGCAAGATACTTGGCTTGCACTAAATGATGACCGTCTGATCCCAGGTAAGCGAAAACCCATTGTTTTTTTGTTTCTTCACACAATGAAGGACAGAGTGATATCAAAGAACTAGTACAATTCAGTGTAAGAATGATTTGTGTTGCTTGTAAACTCAATGACCGATATATATATATATATAGATAGATAGCGGAAACCATTCTCTACCGAATTGGGTGGTGAATGAGCTATTTGATGGGGATTAGTGAGAGACAGGGCTCGTGAAAGATCACATGGCATTGTCTTAAGAGGTTTTCATCAAGGATTACTTGAGATATGAGAATACATGCCCCACCTTTCGGAAAATAGGACTAATGAAAGAGACCTATAATGGCCTGCTTCACATGTTTCAGACATGCTTAAACATATCAAATATTTTGTTCATATTTTAAGGCAACTGATAGCTACTAATACTTGAAATTCAACCTATAAACCATGAAATCTGCTTGGAAGCTATTACATCTTAGTGTTTGGAGACAAGAGAAGAACCTCTTTAAATGACATTATCCTAACTGTTATTACTAGTACTTGGATGTTACATGAGATATGACTCTACTCTCTACAAGTGAGCCAACCATTTCATTTAAACAGTAAAACTACTACTGTAGAGTGTAGAGTGGTTTTATTGATTTGTTACAGCAAGAGTAAAAGAAGAGGCACTTCGTTCTCCAAAAAAAAAAAAAAAAGAAGAGGCACTTCTGTGCTATTGTAAACCGCAAGACAACCTTTTGGAACTTCGATGATTTGCACAATTATTCTGCCTGGATGAGGATTCAACTGAAACAACCAAAGTTTGTGAGCTACTCTTTAGGGAGCACGCATGGTGTGATAGAAGAGTAAAGAAGCCATATGATCCAGCGGTCTTAGTATTTAAGCAACTAACCGAAGGCAATCTTTGAAGAGATTGGCTGAGTGCCTCATTAAGTAGGCTTAACTAATCGAGAATTACTGATTTATTTCAAGAATTTTTGTTAGCTAGCTGGAATGAGCAAAGCTGAAGTTGTTATGGGGAAAGATCCAATTGAATTTCAATAATGACACTTAACTCTTTAGTCTTTAAAGTTCTTGGTTAATGTAAAAAAAAAAAAAAAAAAACAGAATGTATTGTTTCTATAAGGCTTAAAGAAAGTAGTATAATTTTAAGAGATGCAGAATAGTGCACCATAACTCATAAGCATCAAATTCATTGGCTAACATGAGCCATTTAGGCGGATTTGTGGCCACGTGGATGGGTCGTAATGGTAGAACAAAAAATGAAGGGTGCACCGACTTATAGCCAAACTTGAATAAGATTTATTTACATCTAAGTGTCTAACCATTCAACTTAAAATCAGTTAATAGTACTATCTTTTCATTGTACATATTGTGAGATCAAGCATTTTTTGAACCTAACCAACTTGAGGTGTGCTTACTTATTTTTAATTGTTTTGGGAAGTGATATTTTGTAGCTGCAAGGATTTAATGAGAATTTTAGATACTGGAAACATTATGGCCAGGTTTAGACAAGAAATTCAGCTCTAAATTCCATTAGAAGTCAATACACAAGTTTTCGTACAACAGTGGCAGCAGCACTGCAAAAGAAAAAACTTTGAAGAGCATATGCACAGAAAAACAGTGCATAACTTATCTCACTCTGAGGGAATTCTTCCACTTACAAAGGAAGGACTAAAAAAAAAGTGTATGCTGTACAAAATTGCCCCAAGGCCCTCGACTAATCTATGTCAGTCTCCTTCAGTATGAGTTATAGCCCTTTCAAGCGAGAAGTGTGGTCTAAGAAAACATCCTTGCTGCAAGGAATTGTGAGACCACCCATTGGATGATCATATCCGAATTCTTCTTCAGCTTGGGTTAGTAATTCTTGAAATGAAGGTTGGTTCAAGTATGAAATGGGAATCACAAACCGCTTCATTTTGTCACCAACATACACTGCAAGATAGCCTTTTGGCACTTCCACAGCCTTGGAAGCTGCATGGGTTGCAGCAGATGATGCCCTTCTAATACCAGGTAAGCGGAAGCCCATTGTTTTATGTTGCTCCACACTAAGAACGATAGAATAGAATGATCTCAAGGGAAAGAAATATTTGTATTGATTGAGAATGCCATGATGAGTATCTATATATATAGATATACAAGTCTTGGTGGAAGCAATTCTCAACTGAATTGAATGGTTGATGGGCTATTTGACGGGGGTCTAGGGAGAGACAAGTGTTAATGAGAGATCACATGGTATTGTCTTGAAGATGTTTCTCAAGGATTGCATGAGATTTGATAATTCGTGGCCAACCTTGTGGATGATCTGCCAACAAGTTGCCAACCTTGGAAAGAGATCTTTTGCAGCGGAGAAGCTAATAATAGCTAGCGGACGTGATGGCCTACTTTTTATGTGCCAGACATGCTCAAAACATTTTCATGTTGATAGATTACTGCCACTTGGAATCAAATCTATAAACCATGAAATCTGGATGATATATAGCTATTTAATAATGGAATTGGAGGAAAGAGAAGGACCACATTTTGTGACAATATCCTAACGAATAGTAATATTACTAGTACTTGGAAGACTTAAGTATGGTCCCACAATTGAGCCGACCATTTCAATAATCACTAGATCAGTAAAAATGTATACTGTGGAGTGGTTATATAGCTTTTTTCACCCACCCCGTAGGCTGTAGCAAAAGTTGAGAAAATGGTAAATCCATTTTAATTGTCTATGCAAGACAAGGTTTAGAAGGTTGTATATATAGTTACTTCTAATTGAATCTCATACAAGATGCAAAATTTGGAGGAGCATTGTTGATTTGCTCAATTGCTCTGACTAGATGAAGATTCAGTTGATAGCCAATTAAAGTTTGTGAGCTTCCCTGCTGTCTTAATATTAAGAAGCACTTAGATACAAGGGAATATATCAACTATGGGAGATTGACTGAATACCTTAGTAGGCCAATAAATTAAGAATTATTGGTTAGTTTAAGTACTTAGCTCCAATATTTTTCAAATTTTCACTCGGGCCACTGACCTAGCTGGAATAAGAAAATCTGAAATTGTAGAGCAACATATAGTTGGCCTTCAACACAAGTAGGACTGGAAGATGGAATCTGACAAACTCAGCCCTGGTCATTGAATTTTGGAAAATTTGAGGCACAACCAAAATTTCAATAAGAAAGAAGAGAAAATCTACAGATATAAATAAAACATACGTCAATGCTGTGAGAAAAATATTTTGCTAGAGAAGTAGGTCAGTGAAATTCATGGGAATAATTACGTGTTCTGTTCCTATTTTGAAATTTATGAGAACAATCAAGCTTGGTTTTTCTCACAGCAAGCATCCTTGAGTTGTAATTAATAAACAGGGAAAAGTGAATCTTGCTTCTTAGTTTCTTTTTTCAAAGGAATCACAATCCTTAATTATTAATAAACAGAAGCACAGAGGAGCCACTTGAGTTGTTGAATACTTGAATATATTGTGTATTGTGATTAGAAACACAGAGGACATACTCTGTTCCTGAATTTGTCATTTCAGACGGACAATTTTTTCCCATTTCCTTAGGAAGGAAAGGAACAAATCTTTACAAGTATAGAAGATGCCTATTGTACAAAATGTCACTAGTACTACTAATCTAAGTCAGTCTCCTAAAATTTGAGATTTATGGCCCATTCAAGCAAGAAGTGATATGCAGGAAGACATCTTCTTTGCAAGGAATTGTGAGACCACCCGTTGGATGATCATATCCAAATTCTTCCTCTGCTTCACTCAGCAAGTCTTGAAATGAAGGTTGGTTCAAATATGACATGGGGATCACAAACCGCTTCAGTTTCTCTCCAACATACACTGCAAGATAGCCCTTTGGCACATTCACGCCTTTTGAAGATGCTTGGCTACCAGTAAATGAAACCCTTCGAATAGCAGGTAAACGGAAACCCATTTTTCCTTTCTAATGTTTCTCAGCGGGAAGGAGAACAAGGTAAAGTTCTCAAATTTATGAAGAATGTATCTAGATTTTGATGCTTCAGGATGTGAATGATTTGTGTTGCTTGTGAAGGGAAGAGAGTGTATTTATAGTTTTTAAGGGTTTCTGGAAACCCATTTCCTAGAGAAATGATTGTTGAAGGATGGGGTCCATGAGATGAGAGATCACATGGTGTTGTCTTAGATGCCTCTATCAAGGATCAATAAGTTGTATAAGAGTGCAAACCCCACCTTCTGAACGAAAGATCAATAGAGTACCCAGTTGTAATAAACCTAATGCTTGTTGAATGACTACTCAATTTTTTTAAACATGCTTTAGACATGTCACATGTTTTCTTCATATTGATAACGTAGCTCAATGCTGATATATGGCTACCATAAACTATCGCGTTGACGAATTATGAGGCAGTTGATGGCTATAGATCATAAGTGTTAGGAGCCAACACGAGAACCTTTATCAAGAGCATGATCACTAGCCATTGTGACCTTGAAGATTTTAAGTACGTAAAATTGTAGGGCAACACTCCTGAAGAGTATAGTATATGCTTGGACCCGACCCACATGTGGTAAACATGGTAAACATACTCTATTCAGAAAATTAGATTCTTAATATCTGTAATTCTATATATTTAGTTTTAAATTATTGCAGTCTTTCCAAGACAGTCTAGCAACTATTGCATTCTTATGATCTTCCATTATCAGGTAAACTTAATCTCAAAAACTGTACCTTGTACTGATAATGGTTGTTTGATTATTTTTTCTGCCTGTAAGAATAGTTAGCTAGTACAACTTGAATTCATGAACCTCTGTTAAACTAGCTTGGAGTGTCTTCTTCTGTAATATTTAAACAATAAATTTGTGGGAGGAACACGTGAAGTTATATTTAATGTTTCGTAAAGCAATTTTTTTTTACTCCAGGAAAGACCCAATGTTTTTCTCTAACTTGTCCTTTTTTATTCTGGAAAGAAGCTGTGACCTTACAATGAAAGAAGCGTAAGCTTGACTTCAAAGCTAAACTATAGTTTCTAGGTCCATAACAATTATGACAGTTAACTAATGTTGATGCTGTAAATTATCTTTCCAAAATAATCATACAGTTGTTGACTTACTACTTTTAAATATCAGAATTCCATATTCTCCATTTAAAATTGTTAAACAGACATAAGTAGGAAAGAGAGAAAAAATAGAGGATGAATACGAGATCAACTGCTGGCTAATCATTGAATCAATATGGATCAGGATTCTTCTTGTTTTCCTCCAAAATGGGCAATATCTTCTATTACTGTTGTGAAACTTTGGGAAATACTTTAGTAAAGGAGGACCAGGATATCATTTGTTGCTGCCCTAGAAACAACTAACAAGCCATGTGATGATGTTGTTTGCTTAGGACAATGCAAGAATCGATGACCTATAGGAAATAGGGCTGAATTTGCAGTGCTGATAGAATGGGAAGAAGCACCAAATTAAGAAAAGATATTTGTTCTGTGGTGCTGAAAGGCGGAATCAAATGAGCCACACATACCAACAAGTGACCAAGGTTATTTCAGGAAAAATTTGTTGTGTTCCAAGTTTTGCTCAAGGACATAGATTGAATTACAATGCTGCAGCAATAGCAACCATTATGAGGTTTGATTAATATCTCCAAAAGAACTACTGCTCTTAATCCCTATTAGAAGCTGATACACATGAACTTAGATTTGATAATGATACTGCATATAATTAGAATTCATTGAGATTGAACAAAAGCTAAAATGTTTTAACAATCTCTTGCCATAACTTTCTCATTCAGATAGCATTTTTCCACTTCCAGAGGAATGATAAAAACCAAAATGGAAAATCTTAACAAGAAAAGAAAGTGCCTCCTGTACAAATTTGTCTCAACTAATCTAGATCTGTCTCCTTTAGCATGATTTACAGCCCATTCAAGCGAGAAGTGAGGTTTAGGAACACATCCTCCCTGCATGGAATTGTAAGACCTCCCCTTGGGTGAAAATATCCGAATTCTTCTTCTGCTTGGCTTAGTAAATCTTGAAATGAAGGTTGGTTCAAGTATGATACAGGAATCACAAACCGCCGCATTTGATCTCCAACATAGACTGCAAGATAGCCTTTTGGGACTTCAACCCCATTGGAAGCTGCTTGGGTTATAGTAAGTGATGCTCGTCTAATACCAGGTAAACGGAAACCCATTGTCTTATGTTAATTGACACAAGGAACTAAAGGAAGTAAAGAATAATGAAAGAGGACTTGTAGAACTAAGTAATACTTGATTTTGATTCTTTA
Source organism: Styphnolobium japonicum (assembly GCA_023212625.1). NCBI lineage: Eukaryota > Viridiplantae > Streptophyta > Magnoliopsida > Fabales > Fabaceae > Styphnolobium > Styphnolobium japonicum. The sequence continues at coordinate 59,239,838 of JALBWW010000003.1, read as the reverse complement.
GGATGCAATTGACTTGTGTTCCTTGTGAATGCAGTGGTGACTATATATAGATGAAAGGGAGCTTTATGGAGACTATTCCCTGCTGAACTGAGCGGTGGATAAGAGACGGGATCTAGTGGGAGACAAGGGTTCATAAGAGATCACATGATATTGTCATAGAGGCCTTTATCAAGGATTGAATAATTGCTTTAGACTTGACAGTGCAATTTAATGTATGTCCCCACATTCAAGAAGATCTGGCAACATGGTTACCCCTTGAAAATGAAAATATGTACGACTGAGAACCTAATAATTGTTTAACCATTGTAATGACATGATTCTTATGTTTCAGACATGCTCAAAACATCTCACATTTTCTTCACAGATAGTTGCTACTTGCTAGTACTAAAGCATGGAATTTAATCTATAAACCACAAAATCTTGTGAATATCTATTCAGTCATAGTATTCAGAGGCAAGAGGATACAGCTTTTAATAGGATGATCTTATCGAATATCCCTGGCATAATTTACTCACGTCAAATTGCAATACAAGTCCTTGTAAGGAATACTAGTTACTGGTATGTCCCTACAAACTACAAGTGAGCCAAGCACTCCATTCAAACAGTGAAAATTATGTCCATCTTTCTATGTCAAAAGCAAAGCAAGAGGTACACCAATGTTACTATCCGTCATATGACAAACTTAAGAGGGTTGTATATGCTGTAAATAAGAATTTTCAAATTTTGATGATTTTTGCTGTCTGGATAGAGGTCTAAGTGTCTAACTCAGAACTATAATTTTGTTTACTTCTATCAAGGGGTGCACACGGAGAAAATTAATTTTGGACTTTGGTCAACTCTGCAAGTACATCAGTTGCTTGCTGAATAAGATGGAAAGAAAAAACTGGTCTTGCAGTGCACTACATGTCTGTGGTTAGTTCTTCACTTCTTGTTTCTCTTCAAATGCAGCATAAAGGAAACGGTTTCTAATCCACAATTAGAAGTATAATCTGACAAATACTTCCATGGTCAATGCATTTTGGATTACTTGTGCCATGATAAAACTTCAATGAACAAAATAAGTTAGAAGTGACAGATATAGAAAAACCATATACAACTGATGTGAGAAAAATTTATCTTCAAATCTATTTTATGTAGGGAGGTGAGTAGAATCAAGCTTGAATCTCAGTCCCTTTCCAACTATGGTTATTCTATTAATCACTTGTTACTTCTTGAGGGAAGTCTTAACTATGGGTTAAAGTCAGGCATGATTACTGCTATTGCTTATTCAGATTAGAGTACAGAATGTAATTGCAAGAGAAAATCAAGCTTGCTTTTTATTTTCCTTCTTCTTGAAAGGAATCACTGGTCTTGTAATCATTTGTCTTTAATATTTATGACTTATATTTTTGTGACTTAATCTTGATGACTTTTGTTTATCATCACCTTTACTAATACAAAATTATCATTTTCCTGTTTGTGTAGTAGTACTGGACTGAAATCCAAAGGTTTCAACTCTGTAGGCTACCTGTTTCTCTGTATTTAACTTCACTTATTCACTAATTCCTCAAAAGGAAGATGTTGTGCATGTGGTTTGATCAGGTCTCTTAGTCTCTAAAAAGATCTGCATTAAGGATCTCCCTTTCTCTTTTATCCTTAAAAATAATCTTAATTTAAAGCTTATACGGCTACGTTCTCCAATTCAATACATTCCAATACTCAATAATATGGAATACACTTATGAAGTAATTAACAAGCTCATGTGACACTGCTGCTTGGCAAGGCCAGTGAAGAACCGATGACATTTAAGAAATGGGGTCCGAAGTTTGCAATGATGATAGAATGAGAGGGAGCACTAAATTAAGAGAACTGCATCTGATATTTGTTCTGTGGTGCTCAAACCAGGAACCAACTGAAGTTACTGCACCACATATTATAAGACTCTGGCAGCAAGTGGCTAAAGCTATTCAGGACAAAGTGCTTGATTTCCTTATTTGGTTCAAGGGGAAAATATTGATGTACAATACTGCAGCCATAACAACCGTCATCAGGTTTGGTCAATATCTCAAAAAGAATTACTGATGTAGATTGATATTTGAGAATGATATTCAATATACTAGAAGTCATTGGGACTTAACAAAAACAAAAAATATTGTGCTTTGTTTATAACTTTCTCATCCAGGTAACATATTTCTATTAACAGAGGAAGAAGAATAAGAAGAAAGGAAAAGGTAAAATCTCCATAAGAGGAAGAAGAAAAAAAAAGGTGCCTTCTATACAAAATTGCCTCTACTAATCTATCTCAACCTCTTTCAGAATGATTTATAACCCATTCAAGCGGGAAGTGAGGCCTAAGAAAGCATCTTCTCTGCAAGGAATTGTGAGACCACCCATTGGATGATCATAACCGAATTCTTCTTCAGCTTGACATAGTAATTCTTAAAATGAAGGTTGGTTCAAGTATGATATGGGAATCACGAGCGCTTCATTTTCTCTCCAACATAGACTGCAAGGTACCCCTTTGGGACTTCCACAGCCTTCCAAGCTGATTGGGTTGCAGTAAATGGTGCCCGTCTGAGACCAGGTAAGCGGAAACCCATCGTTTTATGCTTTTCCACACACACAACACTCTCAAAGGACTTGTATAAGAAAGAAATATTTGAATTATGATGTTCAGGATATGAATGATTTGTGCTCTTGGTGGACAGTATAATGAGTATATATAGATCCATTCACCACTGAGTTGATAGGTGAATGAGCTATTTGATGGGGTCTAGTAAGAGACAAGGGCTCTTGAGAGATCACATGGTATTGTCTTAGAAGTCTCTGTTAAGAGTTACTTACTTGAGCCATAGAAATGCTTGTCCCACCTTTAGGAAGAATTGCCAGCAAGTTGCCACTTGAAAATGAAAGAGCAAGTTATTTGTACAAACTAGAGACTAATAATTATTTCACCAATGTAATGGCCTATTTCATGCGTGGCGGACATGCCCTAAACATATCACATATTTTGTTTTCATATTAGTAAGGCAACCGATAGCTACTTGCACTAAATCATGGGGCCTACTCTATGGACCATAACATCTAGTTGATAGCTATCAACTCAGTGTGTTTGGAGGCAAGATGAGAACCAGCTCTAGTAAGATGATGGTAACTACTGATCCTGGCAAAATTTTAGTAAATCTTATTTTCTTTTTTTTCTTTTTATAACAGAAGAAATATTATTAGAAAGAGAAAGAAAGGGGTACGAGAACAGAGGATAAGATATCCTTCTTAAAGAAAAGAAAAATACCAAAAAAATAAATTAAAAAAAAAATAATAAGAACAAACAAGAAAAGCACATCAATTTATCAAAGCTAGCCAATCTCCTTGCATGTCCGACAAAGAAGCACCTCTAAATGGCCATTATTTGAGCACTACAGAGAGGCTAAGAAAATCACTTTATCCCAGAGAAGACGCAGCAGCAAAAAATTGTTCTTGAAAATTTTGTTATTCCACTCTATCTATAAGCACTAGATAATAACAAACACTGCTAAAAAAATATCAGAGTCTATGCCAGAAATATCTTGCAGATGGACAATGTAAGAATAAATGACAGACTCAGATCAAAGAAAAACATAACACAAACATTAGGAGAGAGCTTTGTGTGTGGTCTATGAACCTGCAAAAATAATTTGTATAATTCTACTAAGTGCTTCCATTCAAATGAAAAGACCTCACCTTAGAGGGGACCTTCGACTGCCAAAGGGAGTTAGGGAAGCCAGTTACTCTATCTATAACCAAAGTTGCTGTTGTAAATTGGTTATATAAATTTGTTACTGCCTTCCTATAATAAAAGTAAAGCAACAACTGCATCTGTATTACTTTCATCCGTAAGACAAGCTTAAGAGGGTTGTGTAAATAGCTATACATAATTGAGCCTCAGGTTCTCATGCAGATATGAATTTTCAAATTTTTATAATTTTCTTGTTTGGATAGAGATTTAACTGATAGAAGTAAGATTTATTTACTTCTGTTAAGGAAGAGCACACACAGAAAGTGTGAAGAACTTCAGTTTTTGACTTTAGCCAATGCTTAAAGTACTGCCCTTGCTTGCAGTGCACGATGGAATAAAAACAGCTGAAGTCTTACTTTACTACATGTTTATGTCTAACAGTCTAAGTCTTCTGGTTTCCCATAAAGAAAGGGTCTGTCTAGCACAAGTTACATTTAAATCACAAATATAGAAAAACCACACGTCAATGCTATGGTTTACATTTAAAACAGATAACCAAGCTTGATTCTTAGTCCCTCTTTACTCTTAATTAGTGTTAATAATAAAGCTAGTTGAAATCAGCATTGCTACTGGGTATTCAGACAAGGTGAAAGCTTGTAATTGCAACAAAACAAAAAATAGTCTTGCTTCCTAGTAAGCTCTTTCAAAGGAATCACCAGCCTTGTTGTGCTTCTAAGTTTATCTCGTCAACGTCGTCGTCATCTTTATTGCAAATTATTATTATTATTATTATTGGTGAGCATCATGAGTTGTTGAGTTCATTGGGATTTGACCAAAAAGTAGAGGAGTTACTCTGTTGATGAATTTCTCATTCATGTAAACAAAATTTACAATTGAGAAGAAAAATAAATCATTGAAAATCTAAGAAAATGCCTGCTGTACAAAATTGTTTTGATTAATCTTTGTCAGTCTCTTTCAGTATGATTTATAGTCCATACAATCGACAAGTGATATCCACGAACACATCCTCCCTACAAGGAATTGTGAGACCTCCCATTGGATGATCATATGCGAATTCTTCTTGAGCTTGACTTAGTAATTCTTGAAATGAAGGTTGGCTCAAGTATGAAATGGGAATTACAAACCGCTTCATTTTCTCTCCAACATAGACTGCAAAGTAGCCTTTTGGGACGTCCACGGCCTTGGATGTTGCTTGGGTTGCAGCAAATGATGCCCGTCTAATACCTGGTAAGCGAAAACCCATTGTTTTGTGTTGCACCGCACAAAAGGCAATATAATGATCTCAAAGGACTTGTATAAGAAAGAAATATATGAATTCTGATGCTTCAGGATGCAAATGACTTGTGTTACTTGAGAACCCAAGAATTAGTTATATATATAGTTGCTAAGGGTCTCTAGGAACCAATTCCCTACTGAAATGATTGTTGAATGGGGTATATGACGGGGTCTACTGAGAGACAAGGGGTCACAAGACATCACATGGTATTGTCTAAGAGGTCTCTCTTTCAAGGATTAAGAAGTGAAGTGAAGTGAGAGTGCATACCCTGCTTTCTGAAATGATGGCCAACAGATTACCCACTTGAATTAAAGATATCTGCATAGGTGAAACCTAATGTCTTTTCATGCATTGTACTATAGCTACTCCATTGTAGACATACTTTAGACATCTCACATGTTTTCTTCAGATTGACAGCAACAAAGTTTAAAATCTGTAAACCTTGAACTGCAACTGATTGATAGCTTCTAAAACATAGTGTTCGGAGGCAAGAAGAGAGCCAATATTGAACATCACGAGCCAGTATGAACCCCATTTTGACAATGATCTATTTAGCAGACTCCATCTAGTAGAAAAAAGACTTTTGTTGTTGTTGTTGTTGTATCAAATTCTAAGCAACACCCCTTGAAGAGTGCATGAAGTTTGGCCCCATAAGTAGGCCAACATGCCCCAATCAGACTTGAAGATATATATACATATATTGCACTCTTTTTCTTTCTCAGATAAGAGCCTAACAACAATTACGTACATTCATATCATCTACCACGAGTCAAACTTGTTCTATAAAACTGCAGCTGGTACTGATATGAATTATTTGATGGTTTGATCTGCATGTGAATTTTTTTTTGTTTTGTTTGTGAACTTCTGTTAAACCAGCTTGAATTGTCTTCTTCTGTACTATTTAGACAATAAATATGAGAAGAATAAGTTTTATTATATTTGATATTTCGCAATGTAATATTTCTTTGAGGAAAGCCGTTTTATTTTTCTCCTGCTCCTTAATTCTAGAAAGAACCAATGCAAAGAGGCATATCTCTTTCTTTTCAAAAGTAGATATTAGATACTGGTGTTGGCCTTTTTGGATCAATAACAGTTATCTTAGATAGTTATCTAGCCCATAATCTGTTAAGTTACTTCATGAAGACCTAAGCTTTTTTAATAAGAGAGATGCCTTTTTTTTATTTGGTAAACAGACATAGCATAATCGAAGGTTACAGATCAACGAATCTGTGGATTAGGATCCTCCTTGTTTTCCTCCAAAAATGGGTTGAGTTTTGTACAATACTCAATTAGCCAAGGACCAGTCACCAGCATATAATTTGTTGTGGCCCTAAAAATAACTAACAAGCTCATGTGAAGATGCTGCTTGACTCAGAATTGAAGAATGGTTACCATAAGGAAATGGGGCCTTTTATACGCGGAGAGGGGGCACGAAAGAGAACTGCATGTGGTATTAGTTCTATAGTGTTGGTGCCAGGAACAAGTGGCTATGGCTAAATTTGCAGCTGATCTATTTAGAACTTCCAAGTTTCACTTGGGCATGACGTCTTACTTTTATATATGGATGAAATATGATCTCGTGTCACATAGGCCTTTCTGTAGTGGCCACAATGCACCAAATAGGACTGGTCCGCAAAGATCTCTGAATCAGACAACACCAAAGCGGGCCATGGTATATGTAGTGGCTAGTCCTATAAGCACTGAAGTCCTGTATATGATAAATTTGGACAATATCAAAGTAGAGAAAAATAATGCTACCTCTTCCATTATAAAATGTAATTACTACAGATTTAATATATGGTTCTGCAATTAATTTTAGTCCTCCAAAGATGAAGAACAACTCATTCAACTAACAGTAAAATAAAAGGGAACCAAACTAATATATGGTTCTGCTATTCAGAATAAAGTGCTTGATTTCCTTTTTTGGTTCAAGGGAAAAATATTGATGTACAATACTGCAGCCATAACAACCGTCACAGGTTTGGTCAATATCTCAAAAAGAATTACTGCTGTAGATTGATATTTGAGAATGATATTCAATATATTAGAAGTCATTGGGACTTAACAAAAACAAAAATATTGTGCTTTGTTTATAACTTTCTCATCCAGGTAACATATTTCTATTAACAGAGGAAGAAGAATAAGAAGAAAGGAAAAGGTAAAATCTCCATAAGAGGAAAAAAAAAAGGTGCCTTCTATACAAAATTGCCTCTACTAATCTATCTCAACCTCCTTCAGAATGATTTATAACCCATTCAAGCGGGAAGTGAGGCCTAAGAAAGCATCTTCTCTGCAAGGAATTGTGAGACCACCCATTGGATGATCATAACCGAATTCTTCTTCAGCTTGATAGTAATTCTTGAAATGAAGGTTGGTTCAAGTATGATATGGGAATCACGAAGCGCTTCATTTTCTCTCCAACATAGACTGCAAGGTACCCCTTTGGGACTTCCACAGCGTTCCAAGCTGATTGGGTTGCAGTCAATGGTGCCCCTCTGATACCATGTAAGCGGAAACCCATCGTTTTATGCTTTTCCACACAGTAGAACAATAGAGTGATCTCGAAGGACTTGTATAAGAAAGAAATATTTGCACTATGATGTTCAGGATATGAATGACTTGTGCTCTTGGTGGACAGTATAATGAGTATGTATAGATTCATTCACCACTGAGTTGATAGTTGAATGAGCTATTTGATGGGGTCTGGTAAGAGACAAGGGCTCTTGAGAGATCACATGGTATTGTCTTAGAAGTCTCTGATAAGAGTTACTTACTTGAGCCTTGGAAATTCTTGTCCCACCTTGAGGAAGATCTGCCAGCACAGTTGCCACTGGAAAATGAAAGAGCAAGTTATTTGTACAAACTAGAGATTAATAATTGTTTCACCAATGTAATGGCCTACTTCATATGTGGCGGACATGCCCTAAACATATCACATATTTTTTTCATATTAGTAAGGCAACTGATAGCTACTGCCTACTAGCACTAAACTATGGGACCTACTCTATGAACCATAACATCTAGTTGATAGCTATCAACTCATAGTGTTTGTAGGCAAAATGAGAACCACTTCTAATAAGATGATGGTAACTAATGATCCTGGCAAAATTTTAGGTAAATCTTATTTTTGTTTTTGGATAACAGAAGAAATATTATTAGAAAAAGAAAGGGGTACGAGAACAGAGGATAAGATATCCTTCTTAAAGAAAAGAAAAATACCCAAAAAATAAATTAAAAAAAAGAAAAGAAAAAATAAGAACAAACAAGAAAAGCACATCAATTTATCAAAGCTAGCCAATCTCCTTGCATGTCCGACAAAGAAGCACCTCTCAAATGGCTATTATTTGAGCACTATAGAAAGGCTAAGAAAATCACTTTATCCCATAGAAGAGGCAGCAGCAAAAAATTGTTCTTGAAAACTTTGTTATTCCTCTCTACCTATAAGCACTAGATAATAGCAAACACTGCAGAAAAAAATATCAGAGTCTATTATACAAATATCTAGCAGATGGACAATGTAAGAATAAATGACATAGTCTCAGAATCAAAGAAAAACATAACACAAACATTAGGAGAGAGCTTTATGTGGCCTATGAACCTGCAAAAATAATTTGTATTAATTCTACCAAGTGCTTCCATTCAGATGAAAAGACCTCACCTTAGAGGGGACCTTAGACTTCCAAAGGGAGTTAAGGAAGCCAGTTACCCTATTCATAACCAAAGTTGCTGTTATAAATTGATTATATAAATTTGCTACTACCTATAATAAAAAGCAAAGCAAGAACTGCATCTGTATTACTTTCAGCCGTAAGACTAGCTTAAGAGGGTTGTATAAATAGCTATACATAATTGAGCCTCAGGTTCTCATGCAGATACAAATTTTCAAATTTTTATAATTTTCTTGTTTGGATACAAATTTAACTGATAGAAGTAAGATTTGTTTACTTCTGTTAAGGAAGAGCATACACAGAGAGAGTGAAGAACTTCAGTTTTTGACTTTAGCCAATGCCACAAGCACTTTTCAAGTACTGCCATTGCTTGCAGTGCACGATGGAATAAAAACAGCTGAAGTCTTACTTTGCAACATGTTTATGTCTAACAGTCTAAGCCTTCTGGTTTCCCTTAAAGAAAGGGTCTGTCTAGCACAAGTTACATTTAAATCACAAATATAGAAAAACCACACGTCAATGCTATGATTTACATTTAAAACCGATAATCAAGCTTGATTCTTAGTCCCTCTTTAGTCTTAATTAGAGTTAAAAAAATAAAACTAGTAGAAATCAGCACAGAGGAGCCACTTGAGTTGTTGAATACTTTGTGTACTGTGATTAGAATTATAAAAAAAACAACAGAGGACATATTCTGTTCCTGAATTTGTCATTTCAGATGGACAATTATTTTCCATTTCCTGAGGAAGGAAAGGAACAAATCTTTACAAGTATAGAAGATGCCTATTGTACAAAATGTCACTAGTACTACTTATCTAAGTCAGTCTCCTACAATGTGAGATTTATAGCCCATTCAAGCAAGAAGTGACATGCAGGAAGACATCTTCTTCGCAAGGAATTGTGAGACCACCCATTGGATGATCATATCCAAATTCTTCCTCTGCTTTACTCAGCAAGTCTTGAAATGAAGGTTGGTTCAAGTATGACATGGGGATCACAAACCGCTTCAGTTTCTCTCCAACATACACTGCAAGATAGCCCTTTGGCACATTCACGCCTTTTGAAGATGCTTGGCTACCAGTAAATGAAGCCCTTCGAATAGCAGGTAAACGGAAACCCATTTTTACTTTTTTTGTAATGTTTCTCAGCGGGAAGGAGAACAAGGTAAAGGTCTCAAATTTAAGAAGAACGTATCTAGATTTTGATGCTTCAGAATGTGAATGATTTGTGTTGCTTGTGAAGGGAAGAGAGTGTATTTATAGTTTTTGAAGGTTACTGGAAATTCATTTCCTAGAGAAATGATGGTTGAAGGATGGGGTCCATGAGATGAGAGATCACATGGTGTTGTCTTAGATGCCTCTATCAAGGATCAATAAGTTGTATAAGAGTGCAAACCCCACCTTCTGAACGAAAGATCAATAGAGTACCCACTTGTAATAAACCTAATGCTTGTTCAATGACTACTCAATTTTTTTAAACATGCTTTAGACATGTCACATGTTTTCTTCATATTGATAACGCAGCTCAATGCTGATATATGGCTGCCATACACTATCTTGTTGATGAATTATAAGGCAGTTGATGGCTATAGATCATAAGTGTTAGGAGCCAACAGGATAACCTTTAGCAAGAGCATGATCACTAGCCATTGTGACCTTGAAGATTTTAAGTGCGTAAAATTGTAGGACAAACACTCCTGAACGGAAGAAAACCAGGTGAATCATTGGACTAGGATTGACGGAATGGAACCAGAAAATTATTTCTTTAAAAAGGAAAGGAACTGATAAACTTGTGAGTCATCATACGAGGCTAGGAGGGAGTCATCATAAAGTTGCTTTGAAAGGATTATTTTTTCCATAATAAGGTTTTGTTCTTTCGGCCATTGAAGTCCAAAATTTGCATTTGAGAGTGTTGGTTGTATCACATAGATGCGCCCCATGATAATAATGCACGTTGCATTCAAATTTCTTTCAAAGATAGGACAAACATATAATTATAATCAGGCACCTGGGTTCCTGGCTAGAATTCCCTCAAAAGTAATCCCAGGTCCAAAAGCCAGTATCGAGCCCCATTCAGTGTCTCCTGCACCATCCTTTCTAATCTTCAGACCCTCTTCAATCATATACTCCACCACATACACAATGGTATTACTGCTAGCCTTGCCATAGTCCATCAGAGCTCATCTGCTTGCATTCAGCTTCTCTGGCAACAAATCAAGTCTCTTCTCTATGCGATTCAAGATTGCAGGGCCACCTGGAAAGACAGCCCAAAACAGCTTGTTGTACTCCTAGTTCTTGAACCCAACAACACCCATTAACTTGTCAGAGAATCCTTCAATGTTGTCTTCGATTATTTAAGGAAGTTCCCTTGCTAACTTAGAGCTTATCCCCTCATCTGTTAGCCTCCCATCAATTTTCTTCTCAGTGTCTGGCAGAAATTCCTGGACTGCTGTGTGAAACTCAAAGAGGGGAGGCCTTCAACCGCAAGTTCTGGGTACTTTTTCAGTATCTCCTCAGACATGACCACGTACCTTCTTTTAACTGTGGTCGTCTTGCCTGTTTATACCATAAAGCCAAATTGACAGTATATGACGTTAGATTGATTGGAGAGTTTTGGCGTAACAAATTTATAATGGATGAGACATTGATGTGTGCACCTGTTAGTATAGATATAAAATGTGGATTAGTTGGGAAGCAAGCCGTTCAAGGAGATCGTATCATTAGTCATTGAGAAGATGTTTGGTGTTTGGTTGATTTTCAATGGTAGTTACATGAAATTTGAAAGAAGCCCTCCATTTACCTATACTAGTCTCTCCAAAGTCATGTTCTGCAACTTCTCTTTCCTATTCTTTCAGCACAATCGTCTAGTATCACGAACTGTTACTAGTCTCTGTATAACATAGAAAGTTATAAAACCATCCCTAAAGTGATGAAAGTGGGCATAATTGAAGAGAAAAGAATCTTGAGGCCGTATTCTACACTATAGATGCAAGATCACCATATCTCTTTTCTATACACTGACTGATAAGCATGAGAGGGTTTAAATATCGACAAATATTGGATTGCCCACGGCCCGAACCACGAATACAGAGGCCATGAATTACAACTGGTTGTAAGTGGTAAACCGACCTTAATTCCCAACCATAAATTGCGGCAATCGTGAACCTTATTAAGGGCACTTCCATTATCAAAATCAAGTTACTCAACATCATTCCATTATCATGAAAAATCCTCAGACAATAATGAACCATATTGCTTTATGCAGTTCACTAAAGGATGTCATTGTACATGTTTACAATGAAAGCCACAATCTTGGCTAGCTAACTTATACAGCCTGCAAGACCAGAAAAGGACAGAAGAAAGAGGGGAGGTGGGGGCTGCAATATCCTGCTCAGTTTACAAGTTTCTATATTTTTGCTCAAACCTCACACATTTCCAATCAAATACAGTATTATACAATCGGAGTCTTCCGTACAACATAGCATATAACATAAAAATTCAAAAGGTGAAATTAGGTTGTCAAAGTTCAGATATGCACTTTCCATTAATAAAATTAATAACTTGTTCGACAGCCAGATCAAGTGCAGCAGTTACAGCTGCCAAATTCTGCAGGAATTCTTCCGCAGTTGGTTTGTCACCATCAATGATATCAGTCACAGCTTTTATAAAAATTGCAGGAACTTTCAAAAGTTCAGCAACATAGGCAATAGCTGCTCCCTGGGGAAAAAAATCAAACGAGGAATTAAGCCTTGATTCAACAAAGCAAATATATGAACGAGTATTCGTTACTTAGGCCTCTGCACCATTACATAACTTTTGTGTTTTTTTTTTTTTGATTTTTTTTGAGGCGGGGGGGGAGGGGTGCCTTGATGGAGCAAGGGTTCAAAACAGGTTGAAGACTTAAAGTCATGAAACTTTTGGATACAGGGAACAGGCACAAAGATAAAAAAAAAGTATGAAGATGTGGATTCATGTCATCCCCAATAGATGAGCCAAATGTCCCAAGCTCTAAACAATAACCCAACTAATGAGGTTACCTCCATATCTTTAACTGTGGCATCATTTGCAATGATTGATGATTCATCCTGCGGCGTCATATCTAAAGAGTCACCAGTAGACAATTTAGCAACCTGAAATATGCACACATATTGTTGAAGGTTCAAGTTTTGCTAGATTAATTTAAACAATGTAAGAATTGGGCACCAATAACATGATAAAGCAAATCAAAATATATCTTCATGTGTTTGAACCATAATCTTTTTAATGCACTCAAGAAGGAAATAGATCTTCTTCACCAGATAAGTTTTAAAATGGAACATGACCTTGTCTGTAAGTAGGATCCATGTCTTGAATAAATGAGCAATGATATCCACTACCACACTTCATGAATAGCATATGATCTAGGATAAAGCTTTTTTTTTATTCACTTACAAAATTTATCAATGCAAAGCCAGCAAATTAATAGGAAATAAACAACAAAAATGGTACTTATATGCTATACACTTGCGCCAGATCACAATAAGAAGTGACATGAACAAAATTTCAACCTCCTAGTACCCCAATAATAATATAAGCACAATCTATTCTGCTTAATTCACTCGATAAATTGGGTATGAGTCTGTTAGTAGGCCCGAAATTAAAAAGGTGTATGTTAGGAAGAATAAGAGAGGAACAAAGGATCAAAAGTCTATTAACAGTTGACTTAGTCTAACTAGAAGAGAATAGTATAAATAGATGAGTGAACCCAAATAGGAGGGGATCGATTGTTTTTTGGAAAAGAGAGAAAGGGAGAGAAGCAGGGCCTCTCGAAAGTCCTGTGAGAGTTCTTGTGATCTTGTAATTCTTTGTATGCACCATACCCATCTGTTTTGTTATCAATTCGATATCAGAATGGAGAGGAGGAATAAAGATACTTGAGTTGTTCATTTTCTTGAAAACATTTGTTCCAGTTCTATTAGGGTCCAAGCTACCCCAAGATCATATTGCCTCACCTCAAAAGCTCACTGATACGAACGTTGAGAGAACCACACCTCAAAAGCTAGCTATCAAGGTGGGAGAGCCCAAGGCCATATAAACCCCACATCTAAATCTCATACTTCTGATGTGGGACTCAAGTCCTATATCTTGCAATTGGATCCTAACATTCCACCACACTCCTCAGCCCTGCACCCACGCGGGCTGGCTGTGCACTAGTCCTTTGACTAGTCCCTGGCGAACATTGCAATGCCAGCGTCACCACCTGCGCTGCTCATTTGCAGCCGAGAGACATGGTGGATAGCTCTGATACCAATTGATACAAACCTTGAGAGAACCACACCCTAAAAGCTAGCTATCAAGGTGAGAGAGCCCAAGGCCAATAAACCCCACATCTGAATCTCATACTTCCGATGTGGGACTCAAGTCCCATACCTTGCAATTGGATCCTAACACTCACACATCAAGGTAATATGTAAAAGCAGCAAGAGATAAAGGCATTTTTTGCCTGCCAATGTCAACACACCTGGTAGCTTAATGTTTTTTTCCTACATTATAATAAACGGTTTTTTTCTCATCATTTATGATTTATTATTACAAGCTTGTATGGCTGACTGAAAATGAAAAAGAATTAAGCATTTAGCAGTCTTTCAGAAACATTATCAGCAGGAATCATTTATCCAAGGCAGATGAGTTCAATAACTAGGCTATACATACAGTGTATGCACATTATTATATGCTTGCTTCAAATTTAATCCTTGAAGTCACCATATGCATATATAAGATGCCACTAAGCATAATTATTCCCAAAACAACAAAGAAAATATCCTAGTCAAAGTGTCAAACCAAGACAATCATAAACAATAAGAAGATAACCAATTTTGTGCCCAAGGGCACAAACTTCACAAACTGCATGGGCAGTCCTTCAAACAGTTAATCTGGTTAAACAATGGCACCCAATTTGGATGACAAAACACGTTGTGATACCAAGGATCTTTGGGTTGGCAATGTGAATTTTGAATAAGACTAATTGCAATAAAGAGTTTTCTTTTAAAGAAAAAAAAACTAATATTTTTTCAACAAGCTACTCGAGCAAAGATGTCAACAGAAGCAAGAAATAACAAATTTTGGAATATTTGTTAACTTTGAATATATGCAGTTTAGAAGATAGCAATCACCTTTAGATTAAGTTCCTTTACAAGGTTGGGTGTTTCAAAGGCTTTTCGTAAACCAACTCCATACAGATCAAAAACCTGCAAAAGACAATATATATATATATATATACACACACATGGATGTTAAGAGCAAAACTTACACCATACTACATTGCAAGCAGATTTATATTATTTGGCATGTAAACCACCCCCCTCTGTTAATTAAGCATTAGATGCAGCTTTGGCATAATAAGGACCCTGAAATATTTAGGACCATTATTCATTTATACTATCTTAGGAGAGTACATAGTTTTGCTTAGATGCAAGACACAAAGATTAAACATGCACCTGTTTAAGTATAATGTGCAGGCTTATTAAAAAATTCAATTTTAAAAAGAAAGAGTGAACAAATACCTATTTAGCATTCATGTTACAGATGAAAATTCTCAAACTAAGTTTAAAAATTCAAAATTCACAAGTATCAAACTAAAAATCTTAAAATCTGTTACAGTAAATCCCAATAGTCTTCTTCAGTAGCTTCCTAATTGGGCCAATTGCAAGATTTAAAAGAAAAAAAGATGGCATTTAATGCACTTGATTTATTTCACAACACATCATAAGCATTCAAAACACAGAGCATGGCTGTATTAAACATATGACATGGCTACATCGTCTTCAACCTCATTATATTCACTTTTCCTGTACAGTGCCACTAAGACACAGGCAAGATCAGGTATACCATCCCTAATATCTTGTATAATTCTTTTTCTTATATAAAAGAATAATATTACGAGAAGGATAGAGGAGACACAAGGAAAAAGGAGGATAAAGTATCCTCCTTAGATAGAACAACAACCAAAAAGCAAAAAAGCTTTTCAAGCAACTTCTGGTAAACCAGGAAGGCATCCTAGATGTGCAACCTGGCTTCACCTTCTTGAAATCAACTTGCCTGAGTTATGGATAGGCCCCAAGGACAAACCTGGATTAGCCTTGTCGGTGTTTAACAAAAGATTTCTTTTCTTACCCTCCCCCACCCCTCCCCCAACACATACACACAATAAAAAGAAAAAAACCAACAAACAGTAGGTTCCATTCCTCTCAGTCTTAAATACAAAATTGATGTAACCAATCACATTTGAAGTAGAGAAGAGAGCAAAAGACAAATCAAGCAAGACCTACTTAAAGGAATAACATAACACTTACAGGTATGGGTATTCTTCTGTCATGAAAAGCACAATCTGATACAACGAAAATATCACCAACACTAGCTCCTTTGGCCTGAAAACATCCAGGAATGAACACTACATTAGAAAAAATATGTTCATGCACATACAAATGCATATATCTGCATAAGAATATTTTCAGCTACATAAATAATCATCTTAAGATTTTAATTTATTATAAAGACTTACTGTTAGATACCCCAATGGTGGAAAGTAGAACAAATGCACATGTGCCTTAAATATCATAATTTTGTCATCAAATCGCGATTATGTGATTGATACTCTTAAACTAGTTATACATGTCTGTTCAAGCCATTTCTTAATTTCAAACCAATTTATATTTAAAAAAAAGTTATAATTGACATGAAATCAACGATCATGATTCATTACAAATAATGCTTTTACATTAATTGGTTTTTATCAACTTTTATGTAAGTTAATTACAAAAACATTATATTTTAGAAAAAAAATACAAAAAACATTATATTGAGATAGTTTTTTTTAACTCTGCAATGTTTATAAGAAAATTTATAATTGTATCAGAGCATTACCATCAATAATTACAAAATGAACAGGACATAAAATTTCACAGCAAACAGGACAAAAGCTAGCTAAATAAGGAAGAGACCAGGGAATAAAACAACATAAAGACATGTTGGAATACAAAACCAGAAAACCAACAACTATAACAATACTGCCAGGAAAGAGGGGGGAGATAGTGCCTACCTTGAAGCCACCAGCAGTGCCTGCATTTATGATCAAGTCTGGCTGTAATGCTTGAATAGCAGCATATGCTACAAGAGAAGACGATATCGTGCCTACACTATCAACCCCTGAAAGAAATGGGCTCAGGACTCATCAAATGAAAAATTGCAATCAAAATTGCCACTTCCTTTCTTTATGTTCCTCACAGAGGTGTTGTGGGGGGCATGCTAAATAGTCATGCTAACAGACATCCGTGCTACTGCACTGGCCAATGTAACACAATCTGGAAACAAAGAGAGACTAGGCTTGATAAAAATCAGCAGAAATCCTGGTGGGATAGAATTGGGTCACAGGTGCCCTGTTTTTATATTTGGTGGCAATGGCCTTGATTGGGTTAGTAACCCATTAAATATTCCCAGCTCATCACATTTCTTCCAAATAATCTATACATTGTAACTTAATTAAGAATGTTGATACATTGCACTTTTGCCTTATTCTTGTGAAGAACCAAAAAGTAACTGACCTTGTTGGATAATATGCCTTTAACTCGTAATAGTGTTAACGCTACCTATATCTTTTTGACTTGTTGGTCCAGGTGTAGTACGAAATAAACTGAAAAGAACAAAAAAATCCTTACCCAAAGCTGAATCTTTTCCAGGCCAAATCAAGTTTATATTGAGATCTTTGTATGTTCCATGATAACGGACCCAAGGGACCCCTTGCGGAAAACTGCACCATCGTGCATAGACACATCAATCAATGTAAATACATGAAAAGCATATGTCTATTTTACTTCAACCAAAAAAAAACATACGTGTCTAACCAAATTCCCAGATGTTGCATACATAATAACATCTACACGTTTTTCTTTTATCCACTGAGGTTAACTCAACAATAAAAAATCGTGTTATACATTTAAATAAATAATAGCTTAACCAATCACAGTAAGTGATCTTAAACCCTAACAAAAAAAAAAAAGTGTTCCATAAATTATAAGATACGATCAAAGCAGAGAGAGCATAAAAGCAGACACCCACACAGAGTCAGGGTCCTCGGTGAGCTTGAACTTATTCACAACGGGAAGCGCTTCGGTCTGCATAGCTGTTATTCCAAATTAACAATTTAACATGAACACAATCAAAAAAGAAACACAGGCAACATCGTAAAACACGCACGCAGGTAGAGATGGGATAGGTTACCGATGATGATGACGATGTTCGAAATGGGTCGCTTCTGAGGTTCGGAAACCATGGCTTCCTCTGGAGCGTCTGATTGGTCGCCACGAGGAGCCATCGCAGTTTCTTGCAGATTCCCTTGCGTTTATGACTTCTCTTCTATTTTCCCAGAAAGTTTGTGTGTGGTGGATGGAAAATGAGAATATATATAATATATTAACAGAAATTAATTTTTGGATTACCGAATATGGTTTGGAAAGGCAAAGTGGAAAACTTTCATGCCACAGCACGGTAGATCATACATGCTATATACGGTGGCTACGACCGTTCCTATTTTTTACTTTGTACGTAAACAGGTATTTTTTCGATGAAAGACAATTCATAAAATATGGATAGACGTGTAAAGTAAAGATATTTTTTAATTGTATTTTTTTCACATACTATTCTGATTAAACTCAAAATAAAAGGATTAAAATAATGAAATTCCTTCCACCCGAATTAACATAAATTAATAATACTATCATTCTTCTGCATATACATTCTCTAGTTAATAGTTGTAAATCGTAATGAAATTCTATTTTCACCAATAACCTTTTTAAATAAATTATTAAAAAAAATTCATTAAATAATTGCTTCTGTCTAAATAAAATATTTACTTGTATAAAATAATAATTATGATGTAATCATTTTCAACATATAGAAAGTGACAAAAAAATAATTACTTTGAAGCTAAGCACATTTATAAATAATTTAAAAATTAATTTCAATCTTGTCATGACACAATAATTAAACTTGATAACATTATTTTTTATTTTTTTCATTTTAAGGTAAATTGTAGATTATTTTCTTATGGATAGTCTGTGGTTCAAAAAAATGATTTTTTATTATTGGACATTGTTCTATTTGTACGTAATTCATTTTGTCTTATGATTAAGAAATTAACTTTTCCATGAGATATTTCTCACATTATTTATCAATTTTAAGCAGATTAGAGACAGACAAAAAAATTATAAATATTTACATGTAATAAGTATATGTAAAATAAATACGTACAATCCTACATATAAGTTCTAAAATTGAGACAAAAGTTTTTGGTTCATCATTTTTAGACAAATCTAGTGAAAAATCATAGCCACCATCCGTCACCAAATGAATGTGTTTTTTCCTATTTTTTCAAATTTGACATTAAATAATAGTAAAAATGACACTTGATCACAAATTATTTATGAACTAACTCATAAGTTAATGAGTTTATTAGGCATACCAATATTTTGATATTAGTTGTAGCGATTTTTATAAGAGCAATGCTATTTTCTACAAAAGTTTTTTTACCAAAACTTTCACGAAGTTTTTCCATTCTTAAGTTGTTCTACGAAATGAGATTTGTAAGATTTAGCATTATTCTTTTTATAAATATTAGCATATTGAAGGGCATTACGGGCTTCTTCAATTTACATTTTTTTTTGGTTGAAAATCTGCATTTTTTTTTATTTTTGAATAAGATAAAGAATAAGTCACTTTTTTTAATAAGATAAAAAAATAAATAAATAATGAGTGTTTAAAATCAATTATAACTATAAAATAAGAACTTAAGGAGTATTTGTAGGATGAGAAGTTGAAGAGTATTTATAAGTAATTGTAATTGTTAATGTTAAGTAAGGGTATTTATAATTTAATAATTTTTATATTTTTACCTAAATAAATAATGATGACATTTTAAGAATAAAAAAGATAAATACCAAAATAGGGAATCTCCTTTATAATTGTATAGATAATAGATTTTTTTTATATAAATTTTCACAACAAAATGGATATCTACATAATAAACATAAAATGAAAAAAAGTAATTTACCTTAAAAATAAATTATAAAAACGTATAGTTAACTAAAAGTATATATATAAACATATTCAAAAAGCTTGGTTTGAAAGGTGAAAAGAAATAATTTAATGTGATATTTAAGCCATAAGGTTTTTTGGATGGGCTTTTTTCATAAACTTGAATCTTAACATTTAGCTTTCTTATTTATAGTCGGTAGACACGAATAGATGAGTTTGGCTTGTGGTCGCATAAAAAAAATTGATTTAAATGAGTTAATAATATTAAATCCCAACTTGTATAATTTTAGTGTGTGTTTTGTTTAGTTTTTGAAACTTTAAAATTATGGTTTGAGTAAAAATATCTAATGACAAGTTTTTGCTAAAATCATAATTTAAGAATTTTTAAAAGCCAAACTAAACATACTAATAGATAAATAAATTGACTCTACAAGTTTCGACTATTTTTACGATCCTACTCTTTGTCTAACATGTACAAGTACAATTTCAATTTTATAACAAGAAAACATCATGAATCACTCAAATTTGAGGAACTTGCTAGACACTAAGTAGTGAATGTTCAAAACCAAAGGAATACTAGGGCAAGAAACAAAGAAATTAAGAATATATTGAAACCACAGTAAGTAGGTCTTAAACTGGAGCTACCATTTGGTAACATAGGAAATGTGTCAGGTAAAGGCATTTCACAGTTCTCGCCATTGAAATATATTCTTCTCGGAAAGGCCCATCCGTTACTTAATGTGAATGAATTTGGGTCTTTCTTCAAGAGTATTTCTGTTGTAACAAAACCCAGTTGATCCTTATCAGAAGGCAATAGTTCGTTGTAAAAATCTATTCCCCAAAAAAGGGAAACTCCTTCTGCAAGAATTTTATTTCTAAATTAGTATACAAAGTAAATCTATGAATGTAACGGAAAGTTTAAACAGACAACATCTATAATACCAATAATTTGGGGAACTCTAATACATACATATTTTGTCGTCAATAGTATGAGGCATTTTATCAAATACTTATAGAATTTAATTTTAATTTTTTGTTAGTGTAAAGTTTTTTTATACTGTCATCCAATCATATACTGACACATCATTAAAAATGTTAGACTTTTGAGGTAGTTATTATAATAGTCAAACTCTTTTAATGAGTTAGCAATATATGATTGAGTGACAGTATAAAAAAACTTTACACTGACAGTGGATCAAAATTAAACTCATACTTATAAATAGCTAAAATTTAATATCTATTCCTTTAGCGTGATGATGATGAAGAATTCAAATATATATGAGAATCAATAATTTAGAGATTCTAAATTTTGTACATATTATGTATTTTCATAATTTACACATTCTATGAGCTTCAAGGATGACGAGTGACAATTAGAGGTGTCAAAATAGATTGAGCCCATGGGCCATCCCGAATAACCTAGCAAAAAGCATGGGTTGGCCTGAGGAAATCTCAATTCGAACTAACTATGGGCTGTCCCAGTCCATCCCAAAAATAGGCTGGGTCAATACGGGCCTACCTACAATGGGCTAGGTCGGGTCGCTAGCCCGACTATGTTAAATTTTCTTTTTTTGTTGTATATTTAATTTTTTTTATTTTTTATTCATATCTTTTACTTGAATAGCTTTATTTGGATTATTTTTTTTATCAAATTTAGTGAGTACATCTAAGCCTTTATTTTTTTTTTCACTTGAAAAATGATGTTAACTTGTACTAATTACTTGAATTGATTAATTTATAATTCAAACGATATTTCATAGATATATCATAAATAATTTATGTTAAAAATAATATAGTAAATCTACATTGTTTATGTTGATGACATTAAATATAATATGTTATACTTGTATTTAATTTTCATACATGATTTTTGTGGGCGTTAATTGATCTAAAATTTTAATTTATCAATAACTTATTATTATAAATATTAAAAAAAGTAAAGAAAGACAAAAAAAAAAAAAATTTGAGCTCATGGGACGATCTAGCCCAGCCCGTATAGGCCAGGTTAAACTGGCTATTTGCTAGTTCGCACACATTATGAGCCAATCTAACCCTGCTCAAAATAAGCTTGGCTTGACGTGGGTTAGCTTGAATTAACACCTCTAGTGACAATTCATTTTTCTTTTATTTTAATTAAACGAATTTATATATATATATATAAATATAAATTAGAGCCATAGTATTCATCTCAAAGATTCAGGTTTTGCTAGCCTACAAGAAGTTATTCAATCTAATTTAGCAATCATTGTTAATTTATCGTAGTTTTAGTCAACAGAGCCCACAAAACACCTCTGACTGTACTATAAACTATAAAGTATAACAAAGGCCTTTCATTAAAAATAAAAAATAAAAATTTTAAAGGTCTGATTTGAAATTGAATCAGGCTCGAACAAACTTAATTGGGCTTTTGAGTGGACCCATAGATGGGCCTAAAGAGGTCAATGGTTCATCAGCCTACGAAAAGGCCCAGGTCCACTGCAGCCTGCTTGAGCCAATTCACTTGGGTACTCGTAGAAGAAGCCGAAATGCTGATAAATCTCTGATCCCGGCACGAATGCGTCGTCGTTTCGGTCCTTCTTCTACTGCTTTCGGTGTGTCTCCTCCACATTCGCCTCTCTCACTCTCATCACCACCTCAACCCGAGGCCCTTACGCTACGTCAACTACGACACTCTCCTTTCAGAGGACCATGGACGCGGAAAAAGTAGAAGAAGATGAACCGTTTGATCAATTTAAGGTTTCCGGGTATTTCTTTGATCATGTCGGTGGGGTCATTAGAAGGGCATTCATTCAGCAAACGTTCGATTGAGGAATGGGACGATGGTCAAGTTGGTGTCTTTGTGGGATCCGGGGTTGTGGAGGATCCCAATAAGGCTGCGTTTGGCTCCGACGATGTTCCCGTGGACGAGCGCGTGAGGAGGAAAGCTATCCATGTGATGGGGATTGAGGATGCGCTCTTGTTCGAAATGGGTAGGAGAGTTTCCCCTTTGCGGGAAGGTTGGGGCGATTGGTTCGATAAGAAATGTGACTTTTTGAGGAAGGATAAGATGTTGAGGTCCAATTTGGAGGTTTTGAATCCGCTGCGTAATCCCATTTTGCAGGATCCAGATGGAGTGGGTGTGACGGGGTTGACCAAGGGTGATCGAATTGTGCACAAGTCGTTGTTGACTGAGTTTAGGAGGGTCCCATTTCTTGGTAAGAACTAAGAAGGCTTTCAGCTTCTCCAGGGAGACACAGGAGCTGAAGTTGCAAGGGAATCTTAGTGAGGCTAAAGTTAATTAGTGTGGTAGCAACATTATAGAGATTCCGGAAGTGAGAGAGATAACACTAAGCAGAGTGTAAGACTTAAAGTGTAGATGAATGCGTTGGTGATATTGGGTATTCTAGGAAGAAGTAACCAATTTTGGTGAGGCTTTGACTTCTATTGCAGTGAAGAGTCCAGTTTTCTAATATAATATTGGAGATTTGCCACTTCTACAATATCAAATAAGGAAGTGTGTGTAGCTGAAAGAAGACATGGCTACAGAACTGTGCTTTTGACACTTGAATATTGTTAAATGAAGTGTATCATTGATGAGAGAGGAATGCTGTAGTAAGTAAGTACCTTGAAGCCCAACGGTGGGAAGTATCGTGTTGTTGAAGCTGTAAGTTGTTATATTTTGGCTGAAACCCGGATGTTGAACAAGTACATTCCAGTTTGAGTAGTTTCTCTTATAGTTGTAGTTAGAAATTGTAAGCTTCACCCTCCAATGATCCATATAGTTGTTCTTAAAATGCCAATGGACCCGAATTGGGCACATGTGGTCAGTGCATTCTATTATGTTGTCCTTATCGGATTGTGGTAAGGGATCACCTGGCCTGTTTAAGATAAGCACACAAAGGAGTAAGGAGTGAGCGGAAACTAGACCTGAGAGAATGTCCTAACATTAACAGCTTGAATGAATACAAATCGGAGGAATTGAAATACACCTTATGCAAGAGCCTGTACTTTTATCTGCTTCTTTACATCCACAGCTGCAATCACGGCATGATGTGATGGTAGGATTGTAAAATGTTGAGAGTGATACACAGCATACTGGTGAATTGTTTGCTAAAAAACTGGAGTATGTACAAGTTGACTTCAAAGTTCCTGGAGTGCAAAATGTATGTTATTAACAATTAACAATTAGGACTAAAAGAAGGGAATGCAATTGTACGTTCATCATATTCTTATTTTATTTGTTCAATAACATAAATCATTTTCTTAATATGCATTTTGATTTGTGTTTCTCATACTTTTCATTGTTTTAGAGGGAACTTATTGATTGGAAAGGAAGTGAGTGGGCTTTCTTTCAATGCTACAACAAAAGAAAAACAATGTCTTGTATGAGAATATTACATCACATAAGCAGAGCAGAACCATATTGTCTATATGTCACACAGAACTTACTGACTGCAGGAACTTGTCTTTGTCCCCCAAAATCTGAGGACAATGTGGGATCGGTTTCCAGAAGTGGGCTACAAGTGTAACCAGGACCTGGGGCCATCAATGTAAGATTATTAGGTGCTTGTCCAAGTGAGTTTTGCTCCAAGTTGCGTACTTCAAGTTCAAATGAAGAGAATGACTTCAAAGGATTGACAGCCCAAGCGGAAAGAAGGCCGCCATGGCAGCAATGCTCTGAGCTGTTGTCTGGTGAGACATCGGGAGTGAGATCAGCTATGATGGGGTCTTTCTTGCAGGAATGTGGAATCTGAGACTTGAAAGATGAGCAATTCCCTTGATCAGTTGCAAAGGCACCACTCATTGACCAGATCACTTCATTGTTAGCCCATATCCATCCTAGCTTCCAACCAGGTTTGTCTACATGGCGATATTGATAATAGTTTTGAAGGGTCACCCTTGCCTGTAGAAAACATTCAAGCTAGATTCCAGTTATGCTTCATAACTTCATGTTGTATGCAAAACAATAAATTTAATCAATTAGTTAGAGTAAAAAAAATCAACTCGAAATGCCTGTAATCAGTAATATGCAGAGCAAATCCATACAGTGGATCATTGACTAAGTTGTTTGGAAAATTTGAAATTTCATTGTGTAATTTATCAGCAATTCCTATTTCCTCATGCTCGTATCCCTAGAACATTATAAACTCATTGGTGGTTTCTGTAGAGGCAGGTCTGGAAAAAAGAATCGAATATGTACACCATCTCAAGATGACTTGCTGGGATGTTGAGGATGAATATAAGCCTATATTTCCTGCCAACATCATGTACTAATACCTTTTTTAAGCTCTAGCACAGAAAATGAAAATATTTGTGTCTAGGCTGTGCCCAGATCATTCTTTATTACTGTATTGTACTTTCTTCAAGTGAAACAACATACAAAAGCAGATTATAGGGCGCCAGGAGGTATCTTGGGTAAGTTTTGCTGTACTTTGTTGATCATAACTGAGAGCCAGCTGGCCCAGCTCCATAGTTTTGAAGCTGCTATTTGTGGTTCAAAAATCAAATTGCGGTTTCAAAGTATGATGGTACTGACCAGATATCCATGATCTGTCCGTTGGTAAATGTCAAAAGTTACCGAAATGTTCCCATTTGGATCCAAGTGGTCATAGCAATCTGCAGAGTTGGTTGAGAAATAAATGAGCAAGGGAAAAATGACAAGAGAAGAAGAATCACAGTTAGCAAGACCATGGTATCTACTGAAAACTGAACCAAAAGCAGCAGAAAAGGAAAAGTGTAGTGCCTGATAAAGTGCACAGGGCAGCTAATAATATCAACTTCAGTGCATGAGGATATACACGATGAAGAATCAGCAACGTTTTTTCCATTGAAGATGGGCAGGTCAAGATGGACTGCGGGTTGTTACAAGAATATGAGACCAAGAATTGCCTTCATTAAGGAGTTCTGCATCAATCTAGAGAAACCCGTTATCTGTTCCTTCTTATTATCTTACACGGATCAAACAAGGGATCATTGGAAATATCAACTAATAATGAGTAGACAAATCCCGTATTCAGGCCGTATTCTAGGAACCCTTCAAAGATTCCATTCCACTCTAATGCATGCTAAGCTACAGAATATATTTTTGGACAAACCCTCTTGTCCAACTTAACACTTACTAATGCACTCAATAAAAGGACAATTCGTATTTACTTAACCTGACATGAGATTGTATTATGTATTGTTTGTAGGATAAGGTACGAGATCCTACTTTAATTACCAGTGAAACACATCAGGAAAGTAAATTAAGTAAACATGTGGTTACAAGGCTTAAACCTAAGGCTTTGTTTGTTTCACATGAGCTTCTTCCTTTTTTTTTTTTTTTTGAAAATAGTAATCTTGCATGGCAAATATATTCTAAAAAAAATTAAACAATTACATTGATTGGACAAAATGATAGAAAGTATACTCCTATTTGGATACGTCATGGAAAATTAGACTTTTTTTTGTCATCTAAATTGACTTGCTCCTTTAGTTTGATAAATCGTCATTCGTTAGAAACCTATCAGTATCAGGTATTTCCAGAGAAAGAAGGGGGGGGGGGAATCAACATTCAAATAAGCCCTTTTTATGGTTCAGAAATAACCTAAATTTTATTCTTGTCAAAGCTAAAAATTTACGTTTTGTTTTTTTCATTTGCAATTTTACATTTTGAAATAAACATTCAGAATATTGGGCTTTAGGCAAATTAGTGGTTGGGCTTGACATTTTCCACTTCCTTTGTTCTGGGGTTTATTGCCTATGCCCACTAGTTGCCAAATCTTTAAATCTCTAAAAAAGAGATTGATCCATTACACAAAATTTAAAATTAATTCAGAACTGTCTCAATATAACCGTCTTTTTTCTTTTTCGCTTTAATACTTTTTATGAATTAATGATCCCATTCATCAGGTAATAGAATTAGCGGCTGAACATCAACGAAGGAATCTCAATGGGAAGGAGTGTCATGCGAGAGACCAAAATTATGCTTATTGTCATTGAAAAGATAAAGATAGGGGGGAAAGAAAGAAAGAATTAGCTCCCAAATCTTGGATCCTATCCTCCTCCAAGCTGTTATGGTTAAGCACGTGATAAGGAGACATAAATTATAAACATTGTAATTAAAAGGGGAGGAAGAAGAAAACAATACTTTTCTCATAGCTGTTCAGCTGTAAGAACATGTCCTCATTCTCCCTTCTAGAGGATAGGGAGGTGATCCTGTCAAGCCCTATCTGTTAAGCATATAACTCAAATGTTCCCTCTGATTTAATGCAGCGGCTTTGAATGAATTGTGAAAATAACTATATACTCATAGCCGTATATTTTATAGCGAGACAAGCAAAGCCCAAGATCAATTAAAAAAGTATTGGATTCCAAAGAATAAAAATGTAATTTACATTAAAATTAAAAAAAATATTAAGAATTTCAAATTAAAAAAATGGTATAATTAAAAAAATGCTAGATTGTATTAGTATACAAAGTGTTTAGATTACATGAAAGTTTATGTACACAATTTTTTATGTGACCTTGCGTAGAGTTAAAAGTAAGTCTAATTGTGGTGAGGTGGAGGTAAAATTTATGTGTACAGAGTTGTTTATATAATATTATTTTTCTTATTAAACAACATTGTCGTACACATGTACATATTATATTTCATTGCGGAGATTACATATTGGTCCAAGAATTGGCTTTATTTATAGGGAAAGGTACGGAGAACTAGAAGTCATATTTCCTTATTTTGTGTAGAGTGAATTGAATATTCTTACAAGCGAAGCTCTAACTAGGCATGCCCTAGACATTTACGCAGCTACACTATCCAATCGTTCCCTTAATGCACCCAACAATTAACTTTATGATGCTACATTGACTAATGATTAGTAGGAACAACTAAAACCAGATCATATTTTGGCATCTATAGGCTATAATTTAGCTCTCGCCACCTTCAAATGCTGTAAATGACATTGTTATCAGTACTTAATCATCTATACACTCTAAGGGTGGCTAACATAACATTAGCATCAATCACAACAGCCAAATAAATATCTTTATCTGCTTCGATAATGCGGTTCTTGAAATAGAATCCAGCCATCTCTTTTGTTTTCTTGAAATCCAGGCCACATGGATTCAGCTAACTCCCAGGTAGTAGATGAACAACTTCCGAGGTCTGTTCAACGTTGTGAGACAAGCTGTTTGGTGGTCAAGAACTCTTTAAGGCGGATTGCTTCCATTGGTACCCATGAATTTTTCAGACAAGTGGTAATTAAATACATGCTTCTGGTATGAGTAAGGATACTTGCACAAAAAAAAATTCTCACAAAAACTAATGCAAGCCATCGAATCAAGTCTAGGTCCCACTAACTTTTTTTTACTTGATCTTGCATAGATTTTTGTGAAGGTTTTATGAGAGATTTTTTTGTGTAAGTATCATTACTCTTCTCGTATTATATATTCTTTCTTGGTACTCAGATTCACCTGAAGTAGCTCCTAGCTGGCACAGTGCCATGTGCCAAATTTCTTAAATTCTCCGGGCTCAACTACCCTGCCTTTTGATCGCTGTAATTGCATTTACATGCAAACACAACAGAAGGTCCAAGAAAGCATGGTGTAGGCCTAACAAAGTCCACATTAATTTGAATTTACAACTTTTCCTTTGCTCCTTGATAAACATATTTTATATGCATAAGTTAGCACCTCTCATTGGTCTATTCTTATGAAATTATTACATATATGAAGTGAAAATTGCATAATTCCTCATTTATTGGTTATGTTGTTACAAATTGAGCAGAACACCCGAAGGACTATTCAAAGCAGTTGTTGAGTCAAAATATCATGAACTTGAATGTTGATATCAATATAGCTCAAACAAAAGAGAAATGAAGACCTAAACTCAGTGAATTTTGGGTTACATCAAATTCAGGACAAATCAGAAAATTTCTGCTCAAACCTATACTCGGTTATTTAGTGATTTCTCAAGATCTAACCGTTGGATGTAGCTGAAATTTTGATATGTCATTCATGACATCATTCTCTATGACTTTCCTAGAAATGAAGAT
The DNA here is from genome assembly GCA_023212625.1 of Styphnolobium japonicum. Lineage (NCBI taxonomy): Eukaryota > Viridiplantae > Streptophyta > Magnoliopsida > Fabales > Fabaceae > Styphnolobium > Styphnolobium japonicum. The sequence continues at coordinate 59,211,102 of JALBWW010000003.1, read as the reverse complement.
TTCCAGATTAGCACCGGAAGTGGGTCAAAATTAGGCAACAAGTTGGTGGCTGTCATTATTGATATAATCTGAGTAGTTTCGGCAAAATGGTCAGATCTCAAGATCCAACCGTTAGATCTGCCTGAAATTTTGACATGTTCTTCACGACTGCATGTGCTACAACTTTCATGAAGAGAAGATTTCCAAATTATGACGGGAGCAATGACGAATTTGATAATCTTCGGAGCTGAAATTTCAACCCATGTGCAAAGAGATTTGACAAAATTGTAATTGAATAGTTCTAGCCTTTGCCTATAAAAGGAAGGCATTTGCCACACTTAAGGGCATCCCATTTCTGAATTCTCTCATTGTAGTTTGAGTTAGGGGTGATACTTTGATAAATTGTGAGATTTATACTTTGATTTCAAGGTTAGATCTTCCAATTTGTTTAGAGTAAATCCTGAAACTCTAGCCCGTTGTGTTCTTGTCAATACCAAAACAACAACTTTCATTTCTATCATGCTTTTCACTTATTCTTTTGTTTCATTTAATATAATGAGTAGCTAAATTTCTATATTAGGATTGCAATTTGAACTCACACGTAATTTGATTCGTTTATTATATCCAAGAGTAGGTTGATTATCTTGAATTGTTTATCTTACTTGTTCTTAATGCTTTTAATTAATTGGCCATTAATTAAATTAAATTGATAAACCTTAAGCAACTTGACAAAGAGATTTTGGTTTTAGATCTAAGTAAGATAACATATGATCTTTGTGCGAAAGCCTTGAGTTCATATAGGATAGACATATACCTATATGACATATGTAACCATTAATGAAATCGGAACTTAATGAATTCTTGATTATTTGATAGACATAGACATATAGTTTATCATTAATTAAGGATATTTCTATTTGACCATCGAAAGAGGCTTATAGATAAGTTAAGGATTTCTAGTTAACAATTCAGATAATTAATTGATCTTAAATAGAAGTAAGTGAATCAAGTAAAGTGTGAGGAATAATTGCAATCCTAGACTTGGTTAATTTGATCATTAAATTCTTCTTCTTATATACTTTAATTTTTAATCTTTCATAACACTTCCTCTTATTAAGTCGTTTAAATAAGATTGAGTTTTGTAAACTTTTAATAGATAGTTAAATTTAGAATTAATCCCTGTAGGTTCGACACTTTCTTATTATTATATTACTTGATTTGCGATAACATATATTTCCGTTCTGATTTACCACATCACTCCTTATTCATTCAACAATCGTCCAACTGCTGGTATATTATATGTTCAAAGACGACGATTTGAAAAAGGTATGCAATATTATTAAATAAAGTTACTTTCTCCTTTTAAGTTGCCATCAACAGCCTACAAGATATCTACAGTACAACTGGAAGTGACCAACACGCCCAACTAGGGGTAATTGACTATAAACTTTTCTCTCTCCGTGGCATTTATATTGTTCAGATTCATAAATAACCCCAAAGCATACAAATTGACTGCTTAAAACACAAATTATGCTAGTAGTCATTTGCATAAATAAATTTTTTTATTGTACTTCTTAGTTTTTTTGACCCGTCATATACTTGAGACAGTTATGCTGTTTCACTAGAAGATGGCTGCAAAAGTGTAGAAGATGAGCCTAAAGGCTCATGCACAACTGAATTTGAAGAAACAGATATGGGATTGCCCTCGAACTGCAACATAATACTCCCCAGTATTTCAGTTAAAATTTTCTTGAATTCGTCTTCTTTAACCATCTTCGCATCATCTGCATTCATCATCTTAAAGACTTCACCAATAACCTTATCCATCTGTGAAATCAAACACGTGGGTTTTCAATCACTGGCTCAGGAAGACACAAGAAACATAAACTGTAAGACATCACTGTATCTCATGCCATGCCGGGATGACCAAAAGAACCTAAACACCAGCACTGGCTCATGCCACCAGTGAATTTGAGCTTTTATTGACTACCATAAATCAAATTACTCTAGGATCAATTATAAATAATGGTAAGAAATTAGAACACTTCAACAGAACATGTCACAACCAACTTCTCAACTATATTTTCAGCATAGTTTAGTTCTTTACCTAAAAATGCTATCTAGCAACAATGCAACATACAAAAATCAAAAGAGTTAAAGCAATGAACAAATAGATGAACCTGAAGTAAGTTGGAAACTGGAGAAATGAGATAGATTGGCTGTATGCATTGGCAACATACCTCTTCAATTGCCCCAACTGGAGGTAAACCAGCAGACGGAGATACCAAGTCTAGTGCCACCCGCAGGTGGTCCTTTGACATTTTTCCATTGAGATCTTTTGGCAGATTTTCTAAAGCTGAGTTCAAAATCTGCATCTCATGATAGATTGGTAAATTCCATATGAGGATGTTTAACAAAGTAAATTAAGAACAAGAAAGATATTCCAATGAAACACAATCAAAATAAACCTTGTCTAATTCAAACTTGTTGGATATAAGTCTCTTAATGCCACTTCCATCAAAGGTGTTTTCACTGTGGGCAACAATGACAGGTTGCTCCTTAAGGCGGTAAACCACACCCAATGCCACTTTCTTAAATTCTTCCAAAAATCTCTCTTGAGAAACAGGCTTATCCCAATCAGGGCCAGCTTGAGATAGCAGTGCCGGGTCCACAATGTTGTTAAAAACCTAGACAAAGAAAGATAACCCAAGAGGGTAACTGGGTAAGGAAATGAAAGAAGGTTGAGATATTTTTCCATTAAAGTGGAAAACGATCTTCTTAGCAACAATTGAATTTTATTTTAATCATGTTTTGATCACACACAAAAAACAAGTACTTAAATATTTACAACATCTTTCAAGAAGGACAACAATAGTTGCATTAATTGATTACCCAAGAGTCTGACGTAGGAGGAATTCCTTGATCAACAGTGAGTTTCCCCAAAGCTTCAATTATATGGTCACGAAGTGATCCATTAGTGGACTCAATCTGAGAGAATATGGATGCCATTTCTGCTTCATAACTTGGACCATTAACAAACTCAAGGAGATCTTCTCCATCCATGCGTAGTATAACAATTGGGTCTCGCTTTAGTCCAGCAGCCATGCCCAATAGAATGTCTGAGAGAACCTCTTTGAACTCAGTCTTGCTCACTTTTTCTTGCGTGCCATGGGTGAATTCATTCAAGACCTAAAGAACAAGTCAATTGAATTTTCTATTCTTGTACCATGGTTGATGCAAATGTATATAAATTTTGATAAGCACATGCAGAAATTATCAAAGGAGCTGAAGGATTTCTATTGAAAAAAGACAGAATACAATGGCAAATCAATCTCTTCTTCAGAGAAAAACAATTATTCTTATAGGCAACAATGTACATCTTCACAAACTAATGCAGAGGTCTTCGTTTACCCAATAATACTCCAAAAATACATATTGATCCTATGAAGTACCAGAGTGAATCAATTTCTGGCAACGAAAAAAGAAAAGGAGAAAGTCTTCAAGACCTGCTATTCCCGAAGCAAAAATTACAACCCACCGGGCATTTTTTGTTTATCATATATAGTTCTTGCATGATAATAACACTTCATAACCAACAAACTAAAAGGAAAATAACAAAAGGGAAAAGAAAGGGGGGAAAAAAGCCTCCATCAAATCCTCATTTATCATGCATCTGAACACGTCTAATACACGTCATTAATTTAGATCATATTGCTTCTTTATTTTTTCTTCTTGTGGCTAAGATGTCTAATGATTTATATATTTATTGTTTGCCTGTCTTTAGCACATAGTTAGGTAAGAAATTTGCTTTTTCCCAAAGTATGCCACTAAAAGAACACCTTTCCTTGTCTACACAAGAGCACTGACTTCAGATTACAGCTAGCAGTTTGGGTCCATGGAGTATATCATTGACTATAATAGCATATTGACTTTTTGTTACTTTAAAGTCTTAACTCTAAACTCTAAACTTTCCAGTTTTTCAGTAGTAGAGTTTGGAATCCAAGTATGGTTTAAAGATTAAACAGCACGAGGCATCAATAGTTTAATATATATATATATTAGAGGTTAAAATGCCAGATTGACATAGTTTCCACCACATACGTCACAGGATTCTGCCTTACAGGAAGATAAGAAAATGGCAATAAAAAGCAAAGTAGAGCAGGGAAAGCCATTTCAACCAAAAAGCAGAGACCCACAGGACCGACCAAGCTATCATAGATAGGATACTTCTGGGGCAAGCCAGAAGTCAAGATTTTGAGAAAAACTAGTTCTATAAAGCATCATATTAAAAATAAATAAATAAAGCATATTATCAATTAAATTCTTTTATCCCAATTTCAGACTGCTTCTCCATCAAAATCTGAAGCATTAAGCATATATAGATTTTGCAAATGAGCCACAGATACAGAAAGAAATGCACTAGTTCTTTCCCACGCCAAAACAAAGCTTAAAACTCAAAAGATAAAATATCTTTAACAAATAAAAGCCAACAGACATGGGAACCGAAACAAATCTGATGAAGATAATGATATCACATTGCTGATAAGTTAACTATTTTTGCTTGGACATGATAATAATTTTATTGAAAGAATTAAAATAACAGAATTCAGAATATGCCAAAACTTTAGCCAAAGCAAAAATCAAAAGCATATGTAACACCTTACAGCTATCTTCTTAGCGAGTCGGTTTGACACTTCGTAGCAACTGATTTGTGTCTTTCACTCCTTTTCTGGAAGTGAGAATTACAAACTTCATTGACAAAGACATTCTTAATTCTTAGTTAGCTGAAATTAATAATTTCTTTCAAATTAAGTCATGTAATTTTCATGTTCAACCCACCCACCTCACAGCATTGCTAAAATTCTAAGTCATTTTTAGCATAAGCACTGAATCAAGTGAAAAACTACTGCTAATCTTCCCTAGATATAAAATTTAATTGGTCCTTCAATATCACACTTTTATCATCAAGTTAATCTTTAAAATAACAAGAAATAATGAAACTGATGTCATTCATTAGAAGGACTAATAATATATTTTAAAAATAAATAAATAAATAAAAACAGAGAGGCATGAGCTAGAAAAAAAAACAGAGTACAAACTACAAACCTCATAATAGATGTGATCAGAATCAGGATTAGTGCCCTGAGCAGGCAAACCAAGAGCAGCACCGATGTCAGCTACAGCAGGCTCGAGCTCCTTCACAGAGAGCTTCCCGTCTCTGTCCTTATCCAACTCCTGAAACTTATGGTCCACGAAGTTGCTGAAATCTTGCTCGTTTCCAACCAACTCCATAATATTCGAACCGTCCAGAACCTGTCCGTTCCCACCACTTTTCTTCTTGGGGGTGCCTGAACTAGTCTCCATTCTCTGCTACCACTGCTTCAGGTTTTGCTTTTTCTTGTGAGCCTGTGAGCTTGTGTCACTTTGGTTGCAGCTCTCGTGAGTGGCACTCGACACACGAGCTAAAGTGAGTGACAGAGTTTTGCTTTGTACTTGTGTCACTTGTGGTTTGTGGGTATCAAATATAGCTTCTTTTGTCCAACACTCTTTGGCCTCTCTATTTATTGATGAGTTTAACAACCATCAATAAGACCATAAAGAGAGAAGAGAAGAAAGAGAATAGGAAGGGAGAAGCAGGTCAGTAAATCAGTCAGCAATGATGTGAACTGTGAATCCCACACGCGAACATATATAAAATATAAATCATATAATAACTAAAAGAGAAAAAGGACAAACATAACATGTGCTTATAAATGTAAACTTAGGTCCTGTTTGGTTAAAATCCTTTTTTTTTTTGGATTCTTTTTCTTACTCATTTTTAATGAAATAAAATCCACCAATTATGTTCTTTAATTCAATTAATAAAAAAAAATTTTGGGTAAAACAAAAGGGCCTAAGCCAGGAAAAAATAGATTTTAATGTGACTTGTAAAAAAATATTATATTTTAATTTTTGAATTAAATTAAGTAAATATTAAATTAAATTAATTAATAATTTATTTATAGTTAATCACATATTAAATAAAAATAAAATATTAATTAATTATATATAAGTTATTATTAAATTAAATTAATATTTAATTAATTCAATCCAAAAATTAAAATAAAATAATTTTATCTGAAATCACACTAAATTGTCTTTTTTTCAAAAACAAACTACTGCACATAAACAAGACGGAATAGGGAGACTCTTGTAAATCAGCATAAAGAAGCATGGACATGTCTGGAACAGAATGGCTCAATTCCTTATAGCCGAAGTTTTGAGAAAGACTATTGGTGCATAGCTTAATTTGTCAACTAATCTGCATAATAATTCGCTTCCATCCAGGTGTGACAGAAGCGAATTTGCCATTGACAATCAGCCAAGTTTCATATGTTCCCGATCAGCTGGTTGTTTATAACAACTTAACTTATTTAATAATGACTTGATGTGAGTTTTTATACTTAAATATATAATGTGAGATATCCCAAAATAAAATCACTATATTTAGTATGATAAAAAAATTTATTCAAATTATCATAGTCTATAATATTTATGTTTTGTTGTACATTAAAAACCATAATATATAGTTTAAAGATATGTAACAATTTTATGCAATTTTTTTGGGAGTTTAATGATATTCGATGGCAGTAAAAACTAAAAACAAAGTAATTATCAACTCTTGGAATAGAAGACTATAAGGCAGAAATATAATGGCAGATAATGTGCTCATATTTTAGCTACAAATAAATAAGACAAAACCTACTCCATTACCATTATTTTTTTATAGCAAGAAATAGCAGAACAGAATTGTTGGTGACCACTAATCCCATTTGTGGCTGAGAGTGTGACACGTGGGGAGGTTGTGGATCCGAGACTCGGGATTTTACTACCTAGGTTGGGTTGGGTACGACGGTATCCGATCCACTTGGGATACGAGTCATTTACGAATTGTGGGCCTTGACTGTGGAAATTAATTCGGTATTCATCTTTTTTTTAGGGTACCAGTATTTAAGATGAGTTGTCTAGCATTCATTAGTTGTTATTTATATTAAATAAACTCTTTAACATTTATTGTGAAACCAACAGTCAATAACTTATTAACAACTCACTCTGAGTACCAAACTCATCAGGGTACCATAGCAACTTCCCTTGAGTGTGATCTCCATCTTCTTTGCTCCGTAGCATAAAAAAACGCATTGCAATCATCGTTCCTTGATGATTCCCATTTTTTCAAATGTCTAAGGTTTATAACAGTTGGAATCCATCAAAAATAAAAATAAATTTATTTAATTTGATTTAATTTAATTTAAAAATTAAATTTTATATTTAAAGCTCATTATAAAAATTAAATTTAAATTAATTTAAAATTAATTCTTATGTTTAAAATTTATTAAAAAAAGTATTGATTTAATTTAACTTTATTATTTTATTTTATTTTATTATCCTTATATAATTGTAAATGATATTATTTGATTACTAAAGTAAAATAAAAAAAGATAGAAATGATAAAATAGTTAATATAAATAATTAAATTTAAAATCAACAAAATTTAACAAATCTCACCATATATTTGATAAGATTTATAAATTTAAATCATTAAAATCTATAGGATTTTAAAATTCAAATATTTTTTTTTATTTTTTTAATATTTTAAACACAAGATTTGATCTACAAATCAAATCAAACTCATTTTCTTACATTCCAAAGCCACCGCATATTAGATCAAGGAGAGCGGGGATATCTCAATCAATGTGCTTAGCGTGGGACCAGAATAGTAGATTTAATACTACATCTTGACCCAAAATCTTAAGACATTAAGTTTATGAGTCTTCCCACTTACACTTAGCCCATTCATAACTAATGTACGTAAGACTTCCTTTTCCAACATCCTCCTCCTCGTGAGTCTTTACACAAGTACGTACACTTTTCCTTGAGCGAAAGCTTTTTTGAGTATATGACGGTCTTACAAAGAGACCATCGACTTTGATACTACTTGAGATCAAGGGGGCAAGAATATATCAATCAATGGGCGTAGCGTGAGACCATAATAGTGGATTTGACACTTTATCTTAATCAAAAATTTTAAAACATTAAGTTTATGAGTCTTATATTTCTCTTATATGATTCTTACTTAGCTCATTCTTAACTAATGTGGGATTTCCTTACTCACACTTGAATTTTCAACGCCTTGCTTTTATGACATTGTGGCAGTATGATGTTATGTATTATTTGATAAATTTTATATGTATGAATTAATAATATACATGATCATTTTTAAATTTTAGATTTTTGTTCACCCAACCTACTAATTAAGGAGATATATATCAAATTATCAACTGTTTTTAATATTTGGATCATTAGTATCCTCTAGAGTTCAACTGCAAGTGAAGTTAGAGAGATATAGAAAGAAATTGCAAGTGGGTCCCATAATTTCAAAAATTGTAAGACTCATTTGTTGTGTCTATCTCTCTCTAAATGCATGGAGTTCAACCGGAGGTGATCAAAACCTTACTTTTTACAAATTATAAGAACAATCACATAATAATATATAATTGATTGTCGAGGGAGGTTGTTGGAACTTTGAATTATAAGATCAATCATAATAGGCAAAGCAAAGCTCTATGAATCAGTTCATATAGTTCGTGAATTGTCTACGGAAACACAACATGGGGATAACGAGATGTCATGACCTAGAATGCTTTTAAAGTTCAGGCATTTGAAAATGCAGAGGTAAAAAGGTGCATAATTCCTGCATTATGTGAAATCCTAAAGCATAATATATAACAAACTTAAATATACATTGTTGTCAACTAGTCATTGCAATAATCTAATTGAGGTGGACGATTGAACACATCGAAACACACACTACCATTTACTTGACAGAAAACTTGCAGCAATGAAACTAAAGATTAAAGAATGAAGACCATGTCTATCTGAAATCTTAAAACAAATATACACTGTCCAGTTTGTCCTAAAAGTATATACTATACAATCTGCTTCATAAGAGTAGCATCTCTCAGGAACTACGTTGCTTATCCATAGGCACCCGATCAGTACGAGGCTGTGGTGTTGACTGAGAAGGAAAATGGTGCAGAATATCAGTGAATCCTTTTTCTCCGTAAATCACAGCCTTATGCCAAGCAGATGCTACAATATCCATTGCCTTGACTCTCAGCTCTAACAAGCTATCATTGATTTCCTTCTCATGTTTCACCATGTAAGGCCGTAAGAAGGAATTGTAAAGATGAACACTACCCTGAAGCCATTACAGCAACATTAAAATGAGAACATTAAATACTTTTAAACAACCCCCAAAATGAAAACAATAGCTTAAACGAGCAATGCATACTTCTGTTTTAGGGTACCAAAGATACACAAAGAATGCCAACTTTGCTTCGCTGTACAATGGCAGCCTTCACAAAAAAAAAGAACATAATCAGAAAGTTAAGTAAGAATTAGAGCACATATAGAAACAAAAACAAAGAAATTGATAGAGTAATAATTGTACCATGAAATACAAGTATCCCCCAATCTTTCAACAACCGTAAGGAATGCAACTACTATCCTACAACAATTAGATGGGCCAACATTTAACCATATATCAGTTGCTGGCGTCAAAGTTGAAACCTGAAGAATATATGTAATTCATATTTCTAATAGTAATAGGCCAAAGATGTAGATATTACCAGTATTGACACCAAAATATAAGTCGCTCAATCTCTGGCTTACTCTTGTCCACAGTTTTGAAGCATTCATAAGCCGGAAGAGCATAACCAAATGCCAACCTACAAGTAATTAAAATAAAATTAGATTTAGTTTCCCAAAGAAACGCTAAGTAAGGATTCTGTACGAAAATATTCCTTTCTAACGTACAAGAGGGCTTTCGAAACAAAGGATCCCATCATTTCAAGCCTGCAACGTGTACTAGAAAAAGATAACCACCGTTGGTATTGCTAGAGTTTATGAGTAGCACCAAACCCTAAAATCACAGAAAAAAATATCCCTAATTAGTGCAAAGAAAATCAGACATGTAATTAGTAGATTCCCGCATGTAAGATTCATTATCCTTTGCATCAGAATAAAAGTGGCCAAAACATAGAGATGAGAGGGGACAGTCTTAAAAGATGACTACTGAGATCAAAACATTATTCCCATGCCAGTGATTTTGTTGTTGAGGAGTGTGGGATTAAAAGCCTGTATTTGAAGCGAACACAATGCAATAAGCAGTGAACAGCCATAATTAGAAAGCCTTTAATCTTAACTCACAATTTGTGACTAAGTAATCAGACTTCACCCAATGAATAAAATTATTAAGTGAATGAGTGTTATTTGGGATTTAAACATGGAACTATGGAAGATGGAAGTGGACCACAACGTATTAACTCCAGCGTTCGGTAACCGTTACATAATCAAAATGAATTGTACAAGGCTAAGGACGCACCTGCAATGCCAATGGCTTCCTCTCAACTAGGGTACTTGTGTGTCTAATCTAATTACCTTCGTACATTGGCGCAAATTAAATAGGCTTCGCTCTTCTCATCCCACGAAACGGTGCAAAAACCCGAAAGTTCGAAACACCGGTAGGGATCTATGACAATTGTCCGCATTTGAATGCTTAAAAAATAAGAAGCCATAATTTATTGATTTAATTTATTAATCATTAATCATTAATCATTTAATCATGAATAATGGAGGGTAATTTAAAAAAATAAAATTCATTACACTTGACAGTTTAATTATCATCAAACACTCTTCCTGTGAGAGTTGTTATTGTATTCTAATGGATATAGTATCTATGCAAGTTATCTAAGTATTTATTTACAGTTAATTTCATAATAAATTTTAAAGTTTATTAAATATAATCAATAACTAATAAATATTTAACAAATTATTTTTTATACAGATACCTAAGAAAAAAATATAAATGCTAAAGTAATAAAAAAATATAAATGCTAAAGTAATCTCCCTTTCGCCAATAAAATGTATTTCTTTAAGAGTTATCTTCCCTTCTCGATTACAATTTTAAATAATTTATGTCTTACTACTAAAAATATTCGTGTAGAACTGTAGATGCAGAGATAATGTAAAGAAAATTTTCATTTTATTTAATACTTTTTATTGAATGCAAACTTATTTTAAATTGCAATATATAAAATTGATAATTATAAACTTTTTTCTAGGTAGCGTGACTGTGTTTTGAGAAAAAGATATCACGTAGTCTTGTGACTATATGTTTATTAAAAAAAAAAGAATTAATTTAGTCATCCTCTAACTTTGGAAGGTTAATAGGTTGTGAAATTGATACATCAAATATCATCTTTGTACTAAATTAATGGATGCTTGAGAGCTTATTAAGGTTGGAAATTATTATTATTTTTAAATAATTATAAGGATTCAATTAAAAATAAATTTACAATTAATTTTACAATTAGATAAAATTATAAAATCCCAGAGTAATTACACTAAAAATGTACTAGTTCACATTGTTTTATTGAAAATTGTCATATGAACAATTATAAAAAAGAATAAAAAAATACAACTAATATACATCATTACTAAATTATGGGTAGATTTATGCAAAAAGAGGTGGTCATCGTTCATCATGTCCGGATATGATTAACAAAGCAGAGGATAAATAGGTTCAGCCAAAATAAAATATAATATAATAGCAGATGGTGTGAAAACAGTAATATTTGTAAAAAATTTATATTATTTTTATATTTGATTAATAATGAATAAATTTTTTATTATTATAATATATTATTTATTTAATAAATTTTAATAATTAATTATTTATAAATTAATAATTTTATTAATTAAATAATATATTAAATTAACTAATAATTTATTAATCGTTCATTAAATTTATAAATAATTAATTATAAAAATTTATTAATTGAATAATAAATTATATTAATAAAAAAATTATTGTTAATAAAGTATAAAAATAATATAATTCTTTTAAAAAAATATCATTTTCGATATAGCCCATGGTTCTCATCTAGCTCTGCGGCTTTCAGGTTTCACACCTACATTCATGTTTGTCGTGACCCTTTTATAGTTACATTTTGACAGAAACAAAAAATTTAAAATAAAAAAAGAACATGTATACCAGCTAAATTAAGAAAAGAGATAACTGTTTAATTCTCAATATCAATTGATAAGAATAATAAAAATATAAACATAAAGAAATGGAATATCCAGAAATAATTGACGAATTCTCGGATATAGAGTTAAACATTCATCAAGCCACCGACGTTAAGAACATGCCCACTTCCGGAACATTAGAGAAACCAGGTGTTTTCGGTGAAAAACGGTGGGCAAGTAAGTAGAGTGCCAAGTTGGCTCTGATAGGCTGACAGTGCTACAAATTCTAGATGCAAGTACAAAGGTTCATGTTCAAATTTATCAGCAAAAAAGATATACTATTCTTCAGAATATATGGCATAAATAATTAATGAACTCGAAGTTACATCTTGCATTGACAAATGACAATTGACAAGGATCAAGCTCCAGTACTGGTTGGTAACTCCTTTGCAGTCTGTCACATTATTATGATCCATTTCTACAAATCTTTACATGATTGACAGTTGCCACTCACGCCCTGAACATATTATCAAATATTTTGAGAGTATTATATTTTTTTTACTTAAAAATATTATATGTGATATTATATGATCGTACATCCATTAAAATTAAAATATTTTTTAAAATAATTTAAATTAAATTTGATGATTAAAAAATTAATAAGAATAATACTTTTAAAATATTAAAATTTCTCCTTGTTCTATCAATATACATTGTTGATATTGTGCTTGCCAATGCTGATTCTCTTAGCGCCTTAATTTTGGAGGACAAATAACAAAAGTTTAAATATTATTTTTCACTTTTATAATATTAGGTTGTTTTGATTACTTTGAAGTTAAATTTTCTTACTTGCACCACTAAAACATGCATTCGTAGGTGTTGATGCAAGTTATGCAAAGCCTCAGTCATAACTGTAAAATTTTAACATGTCATGCTTCTCTAGTTCTAAACCCACTCTTGCTGCAATCTCCTCTAGTTGTTCCGTAAAAATTATGTTATAAAAATTAGATCGAACCGGTCAGTTCAACAAGTAGATTGGTCAAGTAATTGGTCTGGGTGATTTATTGGATCGATTATATCTTAAAATCGGTCCAACTTGGTTCGACTAGATCAGTTTTGAATGAAAATTAGTGACCCGGTTGGTTGAACCGGAACTGATTGGGTCACTAAATTAAAAAAAAAACTTTTAAACTTTGAAAAATCATAACTTTTGATTTATTTGTCCGATTTAGACTAATTATATGTCCATCTCATATAACTTTTCAAGATTTACACCATGGTAGTCATATTTTTTTCAAAATAAATATATTTTAATTATTTATAATGATAAATATCATCATATACAGTGTGTATTTATATATAAACTTTTCAAGATTTACACCATGGTAGTCATATTTCTTTCAAAATAAATATATTTTAGTTATTTATAATGATAAATATCATCATATGTAGTGTGTATTTATATATATATATATATTTAAATATTTATTTAATTTTATATTATTTGATCAGTAACCCACTGGTTGAACTAATGACCTAATGACTCAATATCCTAACCGAGTCGATTACCGATCCGATTTTTATAACTACGATAAAAACTGATTACTATTTACAGCAACGATGGAAGCAGGGGCGCAGGGGTAATGGTACGACTACGGACATCATGATTAGTTGCCGCATTTAATATAAGTAAAAATAACATTGGCGTTCCTAAGTTTTTGAGCCTCTTATAGTACGTTTACATTGGTTTTTAGAAAATCTTAAATTATAATTTAGATAAAAGATTATTTTTTGATATTTTTATTTAAATTATAATTTTAAAATTTTCAAAAACTAATCCAAACGTGTTATTAAGAATCTAATCCTATGCTTATGGCAGCTTGTAAGCCATCACACGGATAGTGGTTTTCGTTTTCAGTGTACGGCACTCTTTTTTCTATAGCATTGGCTCTTTTTATTGGAGTAGAATATAACTTCAATGGAACATAGTTGGAGGGATGGATATTGAAGTTTAAAGTGGAGTTGAGCTAAATGAGCAAAGCCATGTGAATGTTTGATGAATTTCATGAAGTGGGCCCTCGGTCTTGTGGCAGCATGCCCAACTAGGAGTTGGAGTCACTTATTCTGATCCTTTCTGGAATTGTATGGCTTCCCTCTCTGTCTTAATGCTATAATAAAACTATAAATACAACAGCACCAAAGGCTTCAGTTCCAAAATCCTTCTTACATCTATCTACCAGTGCATGCCCGAACTATTCAACTCACTCTACTAGCTATAAGTTACTACACCATCTTGTAGTTACAGTCTTTCTGTCTCGAGTTTAAATCCCAGATATTATGGGTGTTCGCCTGCCATTTATGGTTCTTCATGCAAAGCAGATATTCAAGACGCAGAATCTCCAGCGTAGAAATCCATCGAATGTTCCAAAGGGCCACGTAGCAGTCTATGTTGGAGAGTTGCAGAGGAAGAGGTTTGTGGTTCCAATATCTTACCTGAACCATCCTTTGTTTCTTGACTTGCTAAACCGAGCTGAGGAAGAGTTTGGCTTCAATCATCCAATGGGCGGTCTCACAATTCTTTGCAAAGAAGATGCATTCATCAATCTTACCTCTCAAATGCGTGCCTCATGAAAGATTAACATCCTACCTCTTACTTCATTTTTCTGCTTTTTTTCTTTTTGGTACTAACAATTTTAGTTTTTTCTCCTAACTCCAGTCTTTTGACAAGTAGAAAATAATGTTATTCCAGTGGAGTGTTGTCCGAATCTATGGAAAGCAAAATTGATGCGGCAAGTTCAGTCTTATTTTTGTAAGTCCCACGTAGGATAGACTTAGCTTTGTTAAGTAGGGAGTATGATATAAATAAGTAATTTGTGTGTCTCAGAGAATACAACAAAAATAATTAGCCCCTGCTTGGTTAAAATATTTCGTTTTCTTATTTTTGAGATCATCTAATATTATATTTAGTACTAGAATAATCTAATTTTCGTATTTGGAATAAGTGCTGTTGTACTTTCCTCGAGGCTACTGGCTTTTTTGTAATTCGTAAATCCATGCTTGGTGGGAAAAATGAAAATTGGAAATGAGTGAAAATGAGGGGTGGTGACCAATATGAATATGTTTTTACCAAAATAAAGAGAATGACAATATATAATGTATGAAAACCTACATTTGCCACATATAAGGCGATGTGCCTAGTTTCGAACCTGGCATTGACATACATAGAAGTATTAAACTCATACAAGCAGTGTTTTTAAGGGACAAGATATCTTCAGCGAGAATGACGCTTTTTGATTCGAAAAAAATTAAATAAGTATTAAGTTAATTTAACTAATAATTTATATATAATTAATTGTATTAAAATAAAAATAAATTCTTAGTTAATTATATATAAATTATTAATTAAATTAATTAATTTTATCTAAAAATTAAATGATTTTTTTTTTTTACTAAACTAATATTTTGAGTCATTTTCCGTATATTCTATTGTGTACATGCGGGAGGAGATACCTAAGGACAGCGTGAATTGCATGAAGCTCAGCTCAGAGCCCGATGGTTCAGTGAGAGGTTCATGAAAGAGAGACACATGGATTTGGGTTGAGGATGAGTGTTGTGACTATTGTCAAAACAAACCAGTCTAACCCGACCCGCACTGATCCATCACATGCTATTAGAAAATGGATTAGGCTGGGTCACTAGTCAGTCGGGCCTCGGTCTGTGCGAGATGGTGGGTAATATGAGTGGATAATGTGCCACCACTTGTTGTAAAAATTCCCGATTAACTTCTCGATCCTCAAGACTAAAAAAGGACCCGAATTGCCAATTTAAGAGACAGTTGAACTTTTTGTTACAAATAAGCTTAGTGGCTCTTTAAGTTAATGTTAATATAAAATTCTCTCATAGTTATTTTAATTGGAATTTTTCTCAATTTAATGTTTGCTTCCCATTTCGTAGGCATCACCATAGCGGCATGTCTATTCCAATTCTAAGATTGAGTACTTGATGACAGTTATTTCTATAACAAAACAAGTTCAAAAGACTCCACTCCAGAATATCAAGTATGCGCCAACAATTTCTAAGGCTTATCTGGTATATGTTATCAGTTGCCTGTTCAATATGAAGTAAACATGAGATGTCTCAAGTGTGTCTGGAACACAATATATCTGCTATTAAATTGTTTAGACAAGCATTAGGTTTTGACCTGTACAGATGTCTGTGTTTTCAACTTTCAAGTGGGTACCGTCTAGGCTGTTCTACAGAAAAATGGGGCATCCAGTCTCACATAATTTCCTGGTCTTTGGTAAAGACATCCAAGACAGTACCATGTGATCCTTCACGCCCATGTCTCTCACTAGACCCCATTTGGATATCTCTTCATCAATCATTTTCTTTACCAAATGGGTTTCCAAAGCCCTTTCTTTATCTATATATATAGATATATAGATAGTCATGGTTGTAGTCACAAACAAGTCAAGTCCTTTGCATTTTTGAAGCATCAAATACTTCCTTCACAAGTCTGTTCAAATCATTCTCTTGTTCTGCAATGGGTTTCCGTTTGCCCGGTCTTCAAAGGCGCACTGATGTCCCAAGGGGTTATCTAACTGTTTATGTAGGAGAAAACCAAAAGAAGCGATTTGTGATTCCTATATCATTCTTGAATCAACCTGCAATTCAAGACTTGCTGAGCCAAGCTGAACAAGAATTTGGATTTGATCATCCAATGGGTGGTCTCACAATCCCTTGTAGAGAAGATGTCTTCCTAGATATCACTTCTCGCTTGCATAGGCCGTAAAAGAGAAGATTGAAATGTAGATAGTCAATGATCAACTGAATTTTGTAGAAGACACGTAGTCTAACATTGTAAACTTTTTCATCTTGGTTTTTTAATCTTCCCAGAGAAGAGGAAAGATGTACTCTGACTGAGAAATTTATAAGCACAGATTATTGCAATTTTCTCTCCATAATTTAGTTTGGTTTCCTTCATAAACTTTCACATCATCCTTTATTCCAAGTTTTTAGGTAGATGAGTTGTCTATTTTCTTTAGTAGACTAAAACTACTTGTAGAATTATATTTTAGCTAATGCATGAACCTGTTTAATGACCACTGTCGGAGCCCTGTTGATGATCTACATGGAGTATTAGTGCTTTCTTCTTTATATTGCTTTTGTAGAGAACACGGGAACCGAGCTTTTTTTTTTAATAATTTTAATATTCCACAAAATCCCAGTTTGTTGACAGGATAAGTTGGGCAACATTGTCAATGATTTGGCTGATGGAACATAATGAGAGATTCATAAGTCTAAATCCTTATTTAAACCAATTGTATTGCAGATGTTTACAGAGTACCTTTTATTGTATATATAAATATACATGATAATAATTCTGCTACCCATGTAACACAAATAAATTACTTGACAGCATTATTTCTTAATGTTAGTTTTATAGTTTAACATTCTAATAATTACAATTACTGAAGAATATTATACATTGAAATTAGTTTGTTTCAGTGACTATAACTAATAATGTTTTTGTTGTTGATTTAATCAAGGAGTAGAAAGGCAGGGTTCGCATTTCTAATTTCTATACCTGTGATATGCTATGTTTGGCATATATACTCATCCTAAATATTTCTAAACGTCCTGTAGTATTCAGCACTTCTTCTGTTTCTACGACCATGCTAGTCATAAGATGTATGTCAAATAGAATCAGTATCACATAAAACCAGGCCAAAATAAGGAGGTAAAGAAAGGGGGAAAAGAAGGTAAAGAGGGGGCGGGGGGAACTAGCATCCATTCGCTGCAGCTTTCCAAAGTCAATAACTGTAACTTCAATTATAGTATTGAAAATTCGTGACAGCTTCTTTAACATTAAGATAATACTAAAAATCTAAGCCTCAAACTTGTGCAAATTAAAGCTAGCCTAGTCGCCTACCACGAGTTGCCTTATCAGTTTACAGAAAACTTTGTAGGACAACTCAATCGATCATGTCTACAACACCACATGTCAACTATTACATGGCAGAAATAAAGATCAAGTTGAAGCAGTACACTTCTCTTTTATTTCAAGTGGGTAATGTGTCCCAGAAGGTGGGACATGTATTCTCTGATATAAATTGTCGGTCCTTCAGAATGACCTCTTAGACAACACCATGTCGCCTCTTAGGAGACCTTGTCTTGCAAGAAACTCCATCACATAGCCCCTTAACCCATCATTCAAGTAGCCAATGGTTTCCCATAGAATCTTTCATCTATATATACTAATAGTTGCATACATTCAGAAGCAACACAAATCTTTTATTCTGAAGCATCGAAATTCAAAATATTCCAAATTATATACTGGTCTTCTTAACACAAAAAATGGGTTTTCGTTTACCTGGTATCAGAAGGGGCAAAGCATCATTTGCTGGAAACTAAGCTTCTTTAAAAGCTGTTGATGTGTCAAAGGACTACCTTGCAGTCTATGTTGGAGAGAAAATGAAGCGTTTTGTGATTTCCATATCATACTTGAACCAGCCAATATTTCAAGACCTGCTAAATAGAGCTGAGCAAGAATTTGGATATGATCATCCAATGGGTGGTCTTACAATTCCTTGCAGAGAAGAGGTCTTCCTAGATATTACTTCTTACTTGAGAGGGTCCAAACTCATAATGTGAGAGACATAGAGATCAGTCAAAACAGTTTTGTAAAGCAAGCATTTTTTCGCCTTGCAAAAGTTTTGATTTTTTTTTCTTTTTTTTCTTTATCATTTTTACCCTCATCGGGTCAGGAAGTCTAAAATTGTCCGTCTAAATGACAAATTTTTATGAACAGACTTACAGTAGATTTCTCTCAGCTTTCCTACAAATCACTTCTGAAAACCAAAGGCCTTAATCAGTTAAATGATCTTCTTAGATTACTATAAAGTTACCTTCTTTCATAAAGTTGCATTTTTTTAATATAATTATTTTGATTGAAACAGTTGTCCATATCTTTCATCAAGTACAATCCAACCAAAAATTTGCTTATATATGTTGAGAAAAATATTTGAAGCAAAGTGTATATCAAGATTGTTATCTCACTTGCAGTTTAAGCAGCTTCCCTAATGTAGAGACAGGATGTCCCGACTCTCTAAAAATGTCAATTGAGAAGCTAACTACCCCAATTGCAAATTTAAGAGACAGTTGAATCTTTTGTTACAAACTCAATAGTTCAATAGTTATGTTTGTAACATGAGATTAAATCACAGTCCTCAGTTAGTTTACTTGGACTGTTTTAATTTGTTATCTGCTTCTGGTGCCCATTTGGTGGTAATCACCATAGAAGAGGAAATATAGAGCTGAAGAGGATGGTACACTTCAATTGATCATAGAGCGGTGTTTTGCATTTACAAAAGGCCCATTTTTATATAATGCTATCAAAGGTCAACTACTTAACACTCTCCTTTTGCATACAAAACAGAGAAACAAATCATCCCAATATCATTGTCTATGGTTTATGTGAAGAAATTTGCAGATAAAGACTAGTAATTTCAATCAAATTGCCTGATCTCTTTTTCGTCAACTTTCATTATGATTATATGTCATATTTAATAGGGCTAGATATTTAGGATTGAATAACGTGACAAGAGTCCAGTCGACGGATTAACGGAGCCCACTGTGATCCTAGGCTACAATTACAGGGTAATATTCACGTACAGCTTTAGTATTTTCTATTTAACTTAGTTTTGTAAATAGCATCCATGAATCCATGCCTTCCAAACAACAACTGTGACCAACTAATTAACCTAAGCTTAAGAAGCATGTATATTCCAATTCTAACTGATTACTTCATAACGGTATTTCTATAAGAAAACAAGTAAAAAAGACACGATTTTCAGAATCTAAAAATCTGTACAATTTCCAAGCCTTATCTAAATGAATCTGGGACTGTCGTACATGCTATTAGTTGCCAGATCAATATGATGAAGGGAACATACGAGATGTCTTAAGCATGTCTAGAGAACAATATGTCAGATACCAAAATGTTTAGACAAGCATTAGGTTTTGGCCTGTAATACTTTCTCTGGTTTCAAGTGGGTACTGCATGTCTTGGTGGTTTCGTGATCTTTGATAAAGACCTATCATGTGATCCTTCATGCCCATGTCTCTCACTAGACCCCATTTGGATAAACCTTCATCAATCATTTCTGTACCAAATGGTATGCCAAAGTTCTCTCTTTAGCTATATATATAGGGTCATGGTTGCAGTTACAAGCAAGTCAAGTCCATAGCATTTTTCTAGCATCAAGTACTTTTTATACAAATCCTTTGAAATCATTCTCTTGTTTTTCACAAATAAGAATTTGACATAATGGGTTTCCGTTTGCCTGGTCTTCAAAGGCGTGTGGATGTCCCAAAGGGCTGTCTAGCAGTCTATGTAGGAGAGAAGCAAAAGAAGCGCTTTGTGGTTCCCATATCATACTTGAACCAACCTTCATTTCACGAATTGCTGAGTCTAGCTGAACAAGAATTTGGATTTGATCATCCAATGGGTGCCCTCACAATTCCTTGCAGAGAAGATGTCTTCCTAGATATCACTTCTCGCTTGCATAGGCGATAAAGGAGCTCAAGACTGATATACAAGTGTCAATATTAATCAACTAAGTTCTGTAAAAATGACATAGTCTAACAATGTATACTTTTTTATCTTTCCTTTTTCTTCTTCCCAGGGAGCGGAAAGATGTACTCTGACAGAGAAATCTATGAATAGAAGATTATTGGAGTTTTGTTTCTGTTATTAGTTTGGTTCCCTTTTATTTTACTGTTAATTGAATGAGTTGTTCTTCATCTTTGGTGGACTAAAATTAATTGCAGAACCATATATTAACTCTTCAGTAATTACATTTTATAATGGAAGAGGTAGCATTATTTTTCTCTTCTTTGATATTGTCCAAATTTATCATATACAAGACTTAAGTGCTTGTCGGACTAGCCACTAAATATACCATGGCCCGCTTTGGTGTTGTCTGATTCAGAGATCTTTGCGGACCAGTCCTATTTGGTGCATTGTGGCCACTACAGAAAGGCCTATGTGACACGAGATCATATTTCATCCATATATAAAAGTAAGACGTCATGCCCAAGTGAAACTTAGAAGTTCTAAATAGATAAGCTGCAAATTTAGCCACAGCCACTTGTTCCTGGCACCAACACTATACAACTAATACCACATGCAGTTCTCTTTCGTGCCCCCTCTCCGCGTATAAAAGGCCCCATTTCCTTATGGTAACCATTCTTCAATTCTGCGTCAAGCAGCATCTTCACATGAGCTTGTTAGTTGTTTTTAGGGCCACAACAAATTATATGATGGTTACTGGTCCTTGGCTAATTGAATATTGTCCAAAGCTCAACCCATTTTTGGAGGAAAACAAGGAGGATCCTAATCCACAGATTCGTTGATCTATAACCTTCGATTATGTTATGTCTGTTTAACAAAGAAAAAAAAGGCATCTCTCTTATTAAAAAAGCTTAGGTCTTCATAAAGTAACTTAACAGATTAAGGGCTAGATAACTATCTAAGATAACTGTTATTGAACCAAAAAGGCCAACACCAGTATCTAATATCTAGTTTTGAAAAGAAACAGATATGCCTCTTTGCATTGGTTCTTTCTAGAATTAAGGAGCAGGAGAAAAATAAAACGGCTTTCCTCAAAGAAATATTAAATTTGCCAAATATCAAATATAATAAAACTTATTCTTCTCAAATTTATTGTCTAAATAGTACAGAAGAAGACAATTCAAGCTGGTTTAACAGAAGTTCACAAACAAAACAAAAAAAAATTCACATGCAGATCAAATCATCAAATAATTCATATCAGTACCAGCTGCAGTTTTATAGAACAAGTTTGTCTCGTGGTAGATGATATGAATGTACGTAATTGTTGTTAGGCTCTTATCTGAGAAAGAAAAAGAGTGCAATATATGTATATATATCTTTAAGTCTGATTGGAGCATGTTGGCCTACTTATGGGGCCAAACTTCATGCACTCTCCACGGGGTGTTGCTTAGAATTTGATACAACAACAATAACAAAAGCCATTTTTCTACTAGATGGAGTCGGCTAAATAGATCAAACGACGCTGTTGTGCTCTGTCAAAATGGGGTTCATACTGGCTCGTGATGTTCAATATTGGTTCTCTCCTTGCCTCCAAACACTATGTTTTAGAAGCTATCAATCAGTTGCAGTTCAAGGTTTACAGATTTTAAACTTTGTTGCTGTCAATCTGAAGAAAACATGTGAGATGTCTAAAGTATGTCTACAATGGAGTAGCTATAGTACAATGCATGAAAAGACATTAGGTTTCACCTATGCAGATATCTTTAATTCAAGTGGGTAATCTGTTGGCCATCATTTCAGAAAGTAGGGTATGCACTCTCACTTCACTTCTTAATCCTTGAAAGAGAGACCTCTTAGACAATACCATGTGATGTCTTATGACCCCTTGTCTCTCAGTAGACCCCGTCATATACCCCATTCAACAATCATTTCAGTAGGGAATTGGTTCCTAGAGACCCTTAGCAACTATATATACAACTCATTCTTGGGTTCTCAAGCAACACAAGTCATTTGCATCCTGAAGCATCAGAATTCATATATTTCTTTCTTATACAAGTCCTTTGAGATCATTATATTGTTTTTTGTGCGGTACAACACAAAACAATGGGTTTTCGCTTACCAGGTATTAGACGGGCATCATTTGCTGCAACCCAAGCAGCATCCAAGGCCGTGGAAGTCCCAAAAGGCTACTTTGCAGTCTATGTTGGAGAGAAAATGAAGCGATTTGTAATTCCCATTTCATACTTGAGCCAACCTTCATTTCAAGAATTACTAAGTCAAGCTCAAGAAGAATTCGGATATGATCATCCAATGGGAGGTCTCACAATTCCTTGTAGGGAGGATGTGTTTGTGGATATCACTTGTCGATTGTATGGGCTATAAATCATACTGAAAGAGACTGACAAAGATTAATCAAAACAATTTTGTACAGCAGGCATTTTCTTAGCTTTTCAAAGATTTCTTTTTCTTATCAAGTGTAAATTTTGTTTACCTGAATGAGAAATTCATCAACAGAATAACTCCACTACTTTTTGGTCAAATCCCAATGAACTCAACAACTCACGCTGCTCACCAAAAAAAAAAAAAATTTGCAATAAAGATGATGATGACGTTGACAAGATAAACTTAGAAGCACAACAAGGCTGGTCATTCCTTTGAAAGAGCTTACTAGGAAGCAAGACTATTTTTTGTTTTGTTGCTATTACAAGTTTTCACCTTGTCTGAATACCCAGTAGCAATGCTGATTTCAACTAGCTTTATTATTAACTCTAATTAAGACTAAAGAGGGACTAAGAATCAAGCTTGGTTATCGCCTATCGGTTTTAAATGTAAATCATAGCATTGACGTGTGGTTTTTCTATATTTGTGATTTAAATGTAACTTGTGCTAGACAGACCCTTTCTTTAAGGGAAACCAGAAGAAACAGACTGTTAGACATAAACATGTTGCAAAGTAAGACTTCAGCTGTTTTTATTCCATCGTGCACTGCAAGCAAGGGCTGTACTTGAAAAGTGCTTGTGGCATTGGCTAAAGTCAAAAACTTAAGTTCTTCACTCTCTCTGTGTATGCTCTTCCTTAACAGAAGTAAAATCTTACTTCTGTCAGTTAAATTTCTATCCAAACAAGAAAATTATAAAAATTTGAAAAGTTGTATCTGCATGAGAACCTGAGGCTCAATTATGTATAGCTCTATTTACACAACCCTCTTAAGCTAGTCTTACGGCTGAAAGTAATACAGATGCAGTCTTGCTTTGCTTTTTATTATAGGATGGTAGTAACAAATTTATATAATCAATTTATAACAGAAACTTTGGTTATGGATAGAATAACTGGCTTCCTTAACTCCCTTGGGAAGTCCAAGGTCCCCTCTAAGGTGAGGTCATTTCATCTGAATGGAAGCACTTAGTAGAACTAGAACAAATTATTTTTGCAGGCTCATAGACCACATAAAGCTCTCTCCTAATGTTTGTGTTATTCTTATTTGTTCTGTTTTTGTTTTTGTTTTTTTGATATTTTTCTTTCCTTTAAGAAGGATATCTTATCCTCTGTTCTCGTGCCCCTTTCTTTCTCTTTCTAATAATATTTCTTCTTTTATAAAAAAAAAAAAAAAGATTTACCAAATTTTTTGCAAGGATCATTAGTTACCATCATCTTATTAGAAGTGGTTCTCATCTTGCCTCCAAACACTATGAGTTGATAGGTATCAACTAGATGTTATGGCTAATAGAGTAGCCATGATTTAGTGCAAGTAGCTATCGGTTGCCGTACTAATATGAAAAAAATAGGTGATATGTTTAGGGCATGTGCGCCACGCATGAAGTAGGCCAATACATTGGTGAAATAATTATTAGTCTCTAGTTTGTACAAATAACTTGCTCTTTCATTTTCAAGTGGCAACTTGCTGGCAATTCTTCCTAAAGGTGGGACAAGCATTTCTAAGGCTCAAGTAAGTAACTCTTAACAGAGACTTCTAAGACAATACCATGTGATCTCTCAAGAGCCCTTGTCTCTTACTAGACCCCATTAAATAGCTCATTCACCTATCAACTCAGTGGTGAATGGATCTATATATACTCATTATACTGTCCACCAAGAGCACAAGTCATTCATATCCTGAACATCATAATTCAAATATTTCTTTCTTA
Organism: Styphnolobium japonicum; assembly: GCA_023212625.1. Classification (NCBI taxonomy): domain Eukaryota; kingdom Viridiplantae; phylum Streptophyta; class Magnoliopsida; order Fabales; family Fabaceae; genus Styphnolobium; species Styphnolobium japonicum. Next base: position 59,186,334 of record JALBWW010000003.1, on the reverse strand, counting down.
TACAAGTCCTTTGAGAGTGTTGTGTGTGTGGAAAAGCATAAAATGATGGGTTTCCGCTTACCTGGTATCAGACGGGCACCATTTACTGCAACCCAATCAGCTTGGAAGGCTGTGGAAGTCCCAAAGGGGTACCTTGCAGTCTATGTTGGAGAGAAAATGAAGCGCTTCGTGATTCCCATATCATACTTGAACCAACCTTCATTTCAAGAATTACTATGTCAAGCTGAAGAAGAATTCGGTTATGATCATCCAATGGGTGGTCTCACAATTCCTTGTAGAGAAGATGCTTTCTTAGGCCTCACTTCCCGCTTGAATGGGTTATAAATAATTCTGAAAGAGGTTGAGATAGATTAGTAGAGGCAATTTTGTATAGAAGGCACCTTTTTTTTTCTTCCTCTTATGGAGATTTTACCTTTTCCTTTCTTCTTATTCTTCTTCCTCTGTTAATAGAAATATGTTACCTGGATGAGAAAGTTATAAACAAAGCACAATATTTTTGTTTTTGTTAAGTCCCAATGACTTCTAATATATTGAATATCATTCTCAAATATCAATCTACAGCAGTAATTCTTTTTGAGATATTGACCAAACCTGATGACGGTTGTTATGGCTGCAGTATTGTACATCAATATTTTTCACTTGAACCAAATAAGGAAATCAAGCACTTTGTCCTGAATAGCTTTAGCCACTTGCTTCCAGAGTCTTATAATATGTGGTTCAGTAACTTCAGTTGGTTCCTGGTTTGAGCACCACAGAACAATTATCAGGTGCAGTTCTCTTAATTTAGTGCTCCCTCTCATTCTATCATCATTGCAAATTTCAGACCCCATTTCTTAAATGTCATCGGTTCTTCACTGGCCTTGCCAAGCAGCAGTGTCACATGAGCTTGTTAATTACTTCATAAGTGTATTCCATATTATTGAGTATTGGAATGTATTAAATTGGGGAACGAAGCAGTCTAAGCTTATAAATTAAGATTATTTTTAAGGATAAAAGAGAAAGGGAGATCCTTAATGCAGATATTTTTAGAGAGTAAGACACCTGATCGAACCACATGCATAACATATTCCTTTTGAGGAATTAGTGAATAAGTGAAGTTAAATACAGAGAAACAGGCCACCTACAAAGTTGAAACCTTTGGATTTCAGTCCAGCACTACTACACAAACAGGAAATTGATAATTTTGTATTAGTAAAGGTAAATAAAATAAAGTCATCAAGGTTAAGTCACAAAAATATAAGTCATAAATATTAAAGACAACTAATTATAAGACTGTTGATTCCTTTAAAGAAGAAGGAATAAAAAGCAAAGCTTGATCTTCTCTTGCAATTACATTCTGTACTCTAATCTGAATAAGCAATAGCAGTAACCATGTCTGACTTTAACCCGTAGTTAAGACTTCCCTCAAGAAGTAACAAGTGATTAATAGAATAACCATATTTGGAAAGGGACTGAGATTCAAGCTTGATTCTACTCACCTCCCTACATAAAATAGATTTGGCCATAAATTTTTCTCATATCAGTTGTACATGGTTTTTCTACATCTGTCAATTCTAACTTATTTTGTTCATAGAAGTTTTATCATGGCACAAGTTATCCAAAATGCATTGACCATGGAAGTATTTGTCAGATTATACTTCTAATTGTGGATTAGAAACCGTTTCCTTTATGCTGCATTTGAAAAGAAACAAGAAGTGAAGAACTAACCACAGACATGTAGTGCACTGCAAGACCAGTTTTTTCTTTCCATCTTGTTCAGCAAGCAACTGATGTACTTGCAGAGTTGGCTAAAGTCCAAAATTAATTTTCTCGGTGTGCACCCCTTGATAGAAGTAAACAAAATTTTAGTTACGAGTTAGACACTTAGACCTCTATCCAGACAGCAAAAATCATCAAAATTTGAAAATTCTTATTTATAGCATATACAACCCTCTTAAGTTTGTCATATGGCTGACAGTAATATTGGTATACCTCTTGCTTTGCTTTTGTCGTAGAAAGATGGACATAATTTTCACTGTTTGAATGGAGTGGTTGGCTCACTTGTAGTTTGTAGGGACATACCAGTAACTAGTATTCCTTACAAGGATTTGTATTTCAATTTGACGTAAGTAAATTATGCCAGCGATATTCGATAAGACCATGCTATTAAAAGTTGTCTCCTCTTGCCTCTAACTACTATGATTTAATAGATATTCACAAGATTTCGTGGTTTATAGATTAAATTCCATGCTTTAGTACTAGCAAGTAGCAACTATCTGTGAAGAAAATGTGAGATGTTTTGAGCATGTCTGAAACATAAGAACCATGTCATTACAATGGTTAAACAATTATTAGGTTCTCAGTCGTACAGATTTTCATTTTCAAGAGGTAACCATGTTGCCAGATCTTCTTGAATGTGGGGACATACATTAAATTGCACTCTCAAGTCTAAAGCAATCATTCAATCCTTGATAAAGGCCTCTAAGACAATATCATGTGATCTCTTATGAACCCTTGTCTCCCACTAGACCCCAGCTCTTATCCACCGCTCAGTTCAGCAGGGAATAGTCTCCATAAAGCCCCCCCCCCCCTTTTTTTTTTTTGATAATCATAAAGCCCCCTTTCGTCTATATATACTCACCACTGCATTCGCAAGGAACACAAGTCAATTGCATCCTAAAGAATCAAAATCAAGTATTACTTTGTTCTACAAGTCCTCTGTCATCATTCTTTACTTCCTTTAGTTCCTTGTCTCAATTAACATAAGACAATGGGTTTCCGTTTACCTGGTATTAGACGAGCCTCACTTACTGCAACCCAAGCAGCTTCCAAGGGGGTGGAAGTCCCAAAAGGCTATCTTGCAGTCTATGTTGGAGATAAAATGCGGCGGTTTGTGATTCCTATATCATACTTGAACCAACCTTCATTTCAAGATTTACTAAGCCAAGCAGAAGAAGAATTCGGATATTTTCACCCAACGGGAGGTCTTACAATTCCATGCAGCGAGGATGAGTTCCTAAACCTCACTTCTCGCTTGAATGTGCTGTAAATCATGCTAAAGGAGACTGAGATAGATTAGTTGAGACAAATTTGTACAGGAGGCACTTTCTTTTCTTGTTAAGATTTTCCATTTTGGTTTTTATCATTCCTCTGGAAGTGGAAAAATGCTATCTGAATGAGAAAGTTAACACACGAGATTGTTACAACATTTTTAGCTTTTGTCCAATCTCAATGAATTCTAACTGTATGCAGTATCATTATCAAATCTAAGTTAATGTGTATCAGCTTCTAGTAGGGATTAATATTTAAGAGCACTAGTTCTTTTGGAGATATTGACCAAACCTGATAATGGTTGCTATTGCTGAAGTATTGTAATTCAATCTATGTCCTTGAGCAAAACTTGGAACACAAAACACATTTTTCCTGAAACAGCCTTAGCCACTTGTTGGTAGATTCTTCTATAATATGTGGCTCATCTGATTCTGACTTTCAGCACCACAGAACAAATATCTTTTCTTAATTTTGTGCTTCTTCCCATTCTATCAGCACTGCAAATTCAGCCCTATTTCCTACGGGTCATCAATTCTTGCATTGTCCTAATCAAACAGAATCATCACGTGACTTGATAGTTGTTTCTAGGGCAGCCCTATTTCCTAGGGGTCGCTAATTCTTGCGTTGTCCTAATCAAACAGCATCATCACATGACTTGTTAGTGGTTTCTAGGGCCGCAACAAATGGTATCCTGGTCCTCCTTTACTTAAGAATTTCCCAAAATTTCACAACAGTAATAGAAGATATTGCCCATTTCTGGAGGAAAACAAGAAGAATCCTGACCACATTGATTCAATGATTAGCCAGCAGTTGGTCTCGTATCCATCCTCTATATTTTCTCTCTTTCCTACTTATGTCTGTTTATCAATTTTAAATGGAGAACTTGGAATTCTGATATTCAAAAGTAGTAAGTCAAAAACTGTATGATTATTTTGGAAATATAATTTACAGCATAAACATTAGTTAACTGTCATAATTGTTATGGACCTATAAACTATAGTTTAGCTTTGAAGTCAAACTTACGCTTCTTTCATTGAAAGGTCACAGCTTCTTTCCAAAATAAAAAAGGACAAGTTAGAGAAAAACATTGGGTCTTTCCTGGAGGAAAAAAAATTACTTTACGAAACATTAAATATAACTCCACGTGTTCCTCCCATTATCGGTACCAAGGTACAGTTTTTGAGATTAAGTTTGCCTGATAATGGAAGAGGATATGAATGCAACTGTTGTTAGGGGTGCACAGTAGGTCGGTGGACGAACAAATCTTCAAGTTTTTATCTAATTTAACTCATAATTGATAGATTAGTTTAAATTTGTAAATTGAGTTGTGTTTAAAAAAATTAAACTCAGGTTGTATGAGTTGAGTAGTAGGTTGAAATTCTTCAAACCCACACAAACCCAACTTAACCTAACCCACTCAATTATTATTTTTAAATATTTTTGGATGTGTTATAATTTTTTATTAAGGTTTCCAAAATCGTATATAAATTTATAGCTTTTTTGGATAATTAATTTTTTTTAAAATTTTTAAATTAAAATTACACTACATTTAATATTGGATGACAAATTCTGAACCTTTTTTGTAGTTCTTTGTAACCCACTACTGTTGAGGCATTGATTTGTGCTCAGAACAATTTAAGAACTCTTGATAAACACATTGATTTACAAGCTCACATGGATGAAATTGAAAAGATTAAAGTAGGTTATGTACTATATAGAGTTGACTTAATTCGTTTAGTCAATTATTAATAGTTTAATTATTAATGATTGCTAATGCTTTATAATTCTTCTATGTGTTAGATGTGTCTACTGCTAGAGATGAAATTGTAGATCGTAATAATTGATATTTTTAGAAGTTTTTATTTAACTGGTTAGAATTCTAGTTATTTTTAACTTATTATTTCATTATTAGTTTCAACTTATCTTTATTTTCACAATTGTGTTGATTGTGGCTAATGTTATGGTGTTATTGACTTACATGAAATCAAAAAGGAGATGAGACATTAATTATAGTATCATTGGTTAGTTATATTACATGTGTATTTATTGATTGTTTGTGTTGATCGTAATTATAATTCCAGAGTTATATGCACTTTGAAATTTATGTTTTATGTTATGTCATTTGAAAACTTTTGTTATGTTATTCAGGATAAATTTTGATTTTAATTTTAGCATGTTAATTTTTTTTTAGGTCCAAGTTCAACTCACAGGATGACCTAATCTACAAATAAGCGAGTTAGGTTAGTTCGGATCGAAGAGAAAAAAATTTCCAAACCTAACCCACTGCTTCCCTAATGGTCTATTTGATTTAAAGGAAGGGGGGAGGAGAAGGATTTTAATGTAGGGGAGGGGAAGGGAGTTTTATTTTGTGTATGTTTTGTTAGAGGAGGGGAGGGGAGGAATTTTAATGGAGGGAAAGTATAAATTTACCTTTTTACACAATTATAACATTTAATGTAGCATTTAATTTAGGGATATTTTAGTCCATTTTTTAATATATATTCTCTCCCCTCCAAATCCCCTTATTTTTGGAGGGGAGCTAAAATTGGCTTAGGAGGGATTTTACTCCCCTCCACTCCCATCCAAAAAATTGAACCAAACACATAAAATTTAAAATAATCTCTCCCCTCCCCTCCATTTCCCTCCAACCAAACACTATGTAAATGTGTTGGGTCTAAATTACGTCAAACCCAACCTAACCTAACTCATATTCACCCCTAATTGCTACACTGTCTTAGAAAGACTGCAACAATTTAAAACTAAATATATAGAATCACTGATATTAAGAATCTAATTTTCTGAATAGAGTATGTTTACCACATGTGGGTCGGGTCCAAGCACATACTATGCTCTTCAGGAGTGTTGCCCTACAATTTTACGTACTTAAAATCTTCAAGGTCACAATGGCTAGTGTTCATGCTCCTGATAAGGTTCTCGTGTTGGCTCCGAACACTTCTGATCTATAGCCATCAACTGCCTTATAATTCGTCAACAAGATAGTTTATGGTAGCCATATATCAGCATTGAGCTAAGTTATCAATATGAAGAAAACATGTGACATGTCTAAAGCATGTTTTAAAAAATTGAGTAGTCATTGAATAAGGTTTATTACAACTGGGTACTCTATTGACCTTTCGTTCAGAAGGTGGGGTTTGCACTCTTGTACAACTTGTTGATCCTTGATAGAGGCATCTAAGACAACACCATGTGATCTCTCATCTCAAGGACCCCATCCTTCAACAATGATTTCTCTAGGAAATGGGTTTCCAGAAACCCTTCAAAACTATAAATACACTCTCTTCCCTTCACAAGCAACATAAATCATTCACATTCTGAAGCATCAAAATCTAGATACATTCTTCTTAAATTTGAGAACTTTACCTTGTTCTCCTTCCCGCTGAGAAACATTACAAAAAAAGGAAAAATGGGTTTCCGTTTACCTGCTATTCGACGGGCTTCATTTACTGGTAGCCAAGCATCTTCAAAAGGCGTGAATGTGCCAAAGGGATATCTTGCAGTGTATGTTGGAGAGAAACTGAAGCGGTTTGTGATCCCCATGTCATACTTGAACCAACCTTCATTTCAAGACTTGCTGAGTCAAGCAGAGGAAGAATTTGGATATGATCATCCAATGGGTGGTCTCACAATTCCTTGCAAAGAAGATGTCTTCCTGCATATCACTTCTCGGTTGAATGGGCTATAAATCTCACATTATAGGAGACTGACTTAGATTAGTAGTGACATTTTGTACAATAGGCATCTTCTATACTTGTAAAGATTTGTTCCTTTCCTTCCTCAGAAAATGGAAAATAATTGTCCATCTGAAATGACAAATTCAAGAACAGAGTATGTCCTCTGTTTTTTTTAAATAAATCTAATCACAATACACAATGTATTCAACAACTCAAGTGGCTTCTCTGTGCTGATTTCTACTAGCTTTATTTTTTAACTCTAATTAAGACTAAAGAGGGACTAAGAATTAAGCTTGGTTATCGGCTTTAAATGTAAATCATAGCATTGATGTGTGGTTTTTCTATATTTGTGATTTAAATGTAACTTGTGCTAGACAGACCCTTTCTTTAAGGGAAACCAAAAGGCTTAGACTGTTAGACATAAACATGTTGCAAAGTAAGACTTAGCTGTTTTTATTCCATTGTGCACTGCAAGCAATGGCTGTACTTGAAAAGTGCTTGTGGCATTGGCTAAAGTCAAAAACTTAAGTTCTTCACTCTCTCTGTGTATGCTCTTCCTTAACAGAAGTAAACAAATCTTACTTCTATCAGTTAAATTTCTATCCAAACAAGAAAATTATAAAAATTTGAAAATTTGTATCTGCATGAGAACCTGAGGCTCAATTATGTATAGCTATTTATACAACCCTCTTAAGCTAGTCTTACGGTTGAAAGTAATACAGATGCAGTTCTTGCTTTGCTTTTTTTTATAGGAAGGTAGTAACAAATTTATATAATCAATTTATAACTGCAACTTTGGTTATGGATAGATTAACTGGCTTCCTTAACTCCCTTTGGAAGTCCAAGGTCCCCTCTAAGGTGAGGTCTTTTCATCTGAATGGAAGCACTTAGTAGAATTAATACAAATTATTTTTGCAGGTTCATAGACCACATAAAGCTCTCTCCTAATGTTTGTGTTATGTTATTCTTTGATTCTGAGTTTGTGTCCTTTATTCTTACATTGTCCATCTGCTAGATATTTGTAGCATAGCCTCTGATATTTTTTTCTGCAGTGTTTGCTATTATCAAGTGCTTATAGATAGAGAAGAATAACAAAGTTTTCAAGAACAATTTTTTGCTGCTGCCTCTTCTATGGGACAAAGTGATTTTCTTAGCCTTTCTATAGTGCTCAAAGAATGGCCATTTTAGAGGTGCTTCTTTGTCGGACATGCAAGGAGATTGGCTAGCTTTGATAAACTGATATGCTTTTCTTGTTTGATCTGATTTTTTTCTTTTATTTTTTTTAATTTATTTTTTTTAATTTATTTTTTTGGTATTTTTCTTTTCTTTAAGAAGGATATCTTATCCTCTGTTCTCGTACCCCTTTCTTTTTCTAATAATATTTCTTCTGTTATCAAAAAATAAAAATAAGATTTACCTAAAATTTTGCCAGGATCATTAGTTACCATCATCTTATTAGAAGTGGTTCTCATTTTGCCTACAAACACTATGAGTTGATATCTATCAACTAGATGTTATGGTTCATAGAATAGGTCCCATAGTTTAGTGCTAGTAGGCAGTAGCTATCAGTTGCCTTACTAATATGAAAAAGAATATGTGATATGTTCAGGGCATGTCCGCCACCTATGAAGTAGGCCATTACATTGGTGAAACAATTATTAATCTCTAGTTTGTACAAATAACTTGCTCTTTCATTTTCAAGTGGCAACTGTGCTGGCAGATCTTCCTCAAGGTGGGACAAGAATTTCCAAGGCTCAAGTAAGTAACTCTTAACAGAGACTTCTAAGACAATACCATGTGATCTCTCAAGAGCCCTTGTCTCTTACTAGACCCCATCAAATAGCTCATTCACCTATCAACTCAGTGGTGAATGGATCTATATATACTCATTATACTGTCCACCAAGAGCACAAGTCCTTCATATCCTGAACATCATAGTGCAAATATTCCTTTCTTATACAAGTCCTTTGAGATCACTCTATTGTTCTACTGTGTGGAAAAGCATAAAACGATGGGTTTCCGCTTACCTGGTATCAGACGGGCACCATTGACTGCAACCCAATCAGCTTGGAAGGCTGTGGAAGTCCCAAAGGGGTACCTTGCAGTCTATGTTGGAGAGAAAATGAAGCGCTTCGTGATTCCCATATCATACTTGAACCAACCTTCATTTCAAGAATTACTATGTCAAGCTGAAGAAGAATTCGGTTATGATCATCCAATGGGTGGTCTCACAATTCCTTGTAGAGAAGATGCTTTCTTAGGCCTCACTTCCCGCTTGAATGGGTTATAAATCATTCTGAAAGAGGTTGAGATAGATTAGTAGAGGCAATTTTGTATAGAAGGCACCTTTTTTCCCCCCTCTTATAGAGATTTTACCTTTTCCCTTTCTTCTTATTCTTCTTCCTCTGTTAATAGAAATGTTACCTGGATGAGAAAGTTATAAACAAAGCACAATATTTTTATTTTTGTTGAGTCCCAATGACTTCTAATATATTGAATATCATTCTCAAATATCAATCTACAGCAGTAATTCTTTTTGAGATATTGACCAAACCTGATGACGGTTGTTATGGCTGCAGTATTGTACATCAATATTTTTCCCTTGAACCAAATAAGGAAATCAAGCACTTTGTCCTGAATAGCTTTAGCCACTTGCTGCCAGAGTCTTATAATATGTGGTTCAGTAACTTCAGTTGGTTCCTGGTTTGAGCACCACAGAACAAGTATCAGGTGCAGTTCTCTTAATTTAGTGCTCCCTCTCATTCTATCATCATTGCAAATTTCAGACCCCATTTCTTAAATGTCATTGGTTCTTCACTGGCCTTGCCAAGCAGCAGTGTCACATGAGCTTGTTAATTACTTCATAAGTGTATTCCATATTATTGAGTATTGGAATGTATTGAATTGGAGAACGGCGCCGTATAAGCTTATAAATTAAGATTATTTTTAAGGATAAAAGAGAAAGGAAGATCCTTAATGCAGATATTTTTAGAGAGTAAGAGACCTGATTGAACCACATGCACAACATATTCCTTTTGAGGAATTAGTGAATAAGTGAAGTTAAATACAGAGAAACAGGCCGCCTACAAAGTTGAAACCTTTGGATTTCAGTCCAGTACTACTACACAAACAGGAAATTGATAATTTTGTATTAGTAAAGGTAATGATAAACTAAAGTCATCAAGATTAAGTCACAAAAATATAAGTCATAAATATTAAAGACAACTGATTATAAGACCGGTGATTCCTTTAAAGAAGAAGGAAAATAAAAAGCAAGCTTGATTTTCTCTTGCAATTATATTTTGTACTCTAATCTGAATAAGCAATAGCAGTAATCATGCCTGACTTTAACCCATAGTTAAGACTTCCCTCAAGAAGTAACAAGTGATTAATAGAATAACCATAGTTGGAAAGGGACTGATATTCAAGCTTGATTCTACTCACCTCCCTACATAAAATAGATTTGGCCATAAATTTTTCTCATATCAGTTGTACATGGATTTTCTATATCTGTGACTTCTAACTTATTTTGTTCATTGAAGTTTTATCATGGCACAAGTTATCCGAAATGCATTGACCATGGAACTATTTGGCAGATTATACTTCTAATTGGGGATTAGAAACCGTTTCCTTTATCCTGCATTTGAAGAGAAACAAGAAGTGAAGAACTAACCACAGACATGTAGTGCACTGCAAGACCAGTTTTTTTCTTTCGATCTTATTCAGCAAGCAACTGATGTACTTGCAGAGTTGACTAAAGTCCAAAATTAATTTTCTCGGTGTGCACCCCTTGATAGAAGTAAACAAAATTACACTTAGACCTCTATCCAGACAGCAAAAATATCAAAATTTGAAAATTCTTATTTATAGCATATACAGCCCTCTTAAGTTTGTCATATGACGGATAGTAACATTGGTGTACCTCTTGCTTTGCTTTTGTCGCAGAAAGATGGACATAATTTTCACTGTTTGAATGGAGTGGTTGGCTCACTTGTAGTTTGTAGGGACATACCAGTAACTAGTATTCCTTACAAGGACTTGTATTGCAATTTGACGTGAGTAAATTATGCCAGAGATATTCGATAAGATCATGCTATTAATAGCTGTATCCTCTTGCCTCTGAATACTATGATTTAATAGATATTCACAAGATTTTGTGGTTTATAGATCAAATTCCATGCTTTAATACTAGCAAGTAGCAACTATCTGTGAAGAAAATGTGAGATGTTTTGAGCATGTCTGAAACATAAGAACCATGTCATTACAATGGTTAAACAATTATTAGGTTCTCAGTCGTACATATTTTCATTTTCAAGTGGTAACCATGTTGCCAGATCTTCTTGAATGTGGGGACATACATTAAATTGCACTCTCAAGTCTAAAGCAATCATTCAATCCTTGATAAAAGCCTCTGACAATATCATGTGATCTCACATGAACCCTTGTCTCCCACTAGACCCCATCTCTTATCCACCGCTCAGTTCAGCAGGGAATAGTCTCCATAAAGCCCCCTTTCATCTATATATACTCACCACTGCATTCACAAGGAACACAAGTCAACTGCATCCTAAAGAATCGAAATCAAGTATTACTTAGTTCTACAAGTCCTCTGTCATCATTCTTTACTTCCTTTAGTTCCTTGTGTCAATTAACATAAGACAATGGGTTTCCGTTTACCTGGTATTAGACGAGCTTCCCTTACTACAACCCAAGCAGCTTCCAATGGGGTTGAAGTCCCAAAAGGCTATCTTGCAGTCTATGTTGGAGATAAAATGCGGCGGTTTGTGATTCCTATATCATACTTGAACCAACCTTCATTTCAAGATTTACTAAGCCAAGCAGAAGAAGAATTCGGATATTTTCACCCAAGGGGAGGTCTTACAATTCCATGCAGGGAGGATGTGTTCCTCAACCTCACTTCTCGCTTGAATGGGCTGTAAATTATGCTAAAGGAGACTGATCTAGATTAGTTGAGACAAATTTGTACAGGAGGCACTTTCTTTTCTTGTTAAGATTTTCCATTTTGGTTTTTATCATTCCTCTGGAAGTGGAAAATGCTATCTGAATGAGAAAGTTATGGCAAGAGATTGTCAAAACATTTTAGCTTTTGTCCAATCTCAATGAATTCTAATTATATGCAGCATCATTATCAAATCTAAGTTCATGTGTATCAGCTTCTAATAGGGATTAAGAGCAGTAGTTCTTTTGGAGATATAACCAAACCTCATAATGGTTGCTATTGCTGCAGCATTGTAATTCAATCTATGTCCTTGAGCAAAACTTGGAACACAATTTTTTCCTGAAACAGCCTTGGCCACTTGTTGGTATGTGTGGCTCATTTGGTTCCGACTTTCAGCACCACAGAACAAATATCTTTTCTTAATTTGGTGCTTCTTCCCATTCTATCAGCACTGCAAATTCAGCCCTATTTCCTATGGGTCATCGATTCTTGCGTTGTCCTAATCAAACAACATCATCACATGGCTTGTTAGGGGCAGCAACAAATGATATCCTGGTCCTCCTTTACTAAAGTATTTCCCAAAATTTCACAACAGTAATAGAAGATATTGCCCATTTTGGAGGATAACAAGAAGAATCCTGATCCATATTGATTCAATGATTAGCCAGCAGTTGGTCTCGTATCCATCCTCTATATTTTCTCTCTTTCCTACTTGTGTCTGTTTAACAATTTTAAATGGAGAATATGGAATTCTGATATTTGAAAGTAGTAAGTCAACAACTGTATGATTATTTTGGAAAGATAATTTACGGTATCAACATTAGTTAACTGTCATAATTGTTATGGACCTAGAAACTATAGTTTAGCTTTGAAGTCAAACTTACGCTTCTTTCATTGTAAGGTCACAGCTTCTTTCCAGAATAAAAAAGGACAAGTTGGAGAAAAACATTGGGTCTTTCCTGGAGGAAAAAAAATTGCTTTACGAAACATTAAATATAACTTCGCGTGTTCCTCCCACAAATTTATTGTTTAAATATTACAGAAGAAGACACTCCAAGCTAGTTTAACAGAGGTTCATGAATTCAAGTTGTACTAGCTAACTATTCTTACAGGCAGAAAAAATAACCAAACAACCATTATCAGTACAAGGTACAATTTTTTAGATTAAGTTTGCCTGATAATGGAAGATCATATGAATGCAATAGTTGCTAGACTGTCTTGGAAAGACTGCAATAATTTAAAACTAAATATATAGAATTACAGATATTAAGAATCGAATTTTCTGAATAGAGTATGTTTACCATGTTTACCACATGTGGGTCGGGTCCAAGCATATACTATACTCTTCAGGAGTGTTGCCCTACAATTTTACGTACTTAAAATCTTCAAGGTCACAATGGCTAGTGATCATGCTCTTGATAAAGGTACTCGTGTTGGCTCCTAACACTTGTGATCCATAGCCATCAACTGCCTTATAATTCGTCAACAAGATAGTTTATGGTAGCCACATATCAGCATTGAGCTACGTTATCAATATGAAGAAAACATGTGACATGTCTAAAGCATGTTTAAAAAAATTGAGTAGTCATTGAACAAGCATTAGGTTTATTACAAGTGGGTACTCTATTGATCTTTGGTTCAGAAGGTGGGGTTTGCACTCTTATACAACTTATTGATCCTTGATAGAGGCATCTAAGACAACACCATGTGATCTCTCATCTCATGGACCCCATCCTTCAACAATCATTTCTCTAGGAAATGGGTTTCCAGAAACCCTTAAAAACTATAAATACACTCTCTTCCCTTCACAAGCAACACAAATCATTCACATCCTGAAGCATCAAAATCTAGATACATTCTTCATAAATTTGAGAACTTTACCTTGTTCTCCTTCCCGCTGAGAAACATTAGAAAGGAAAAATGGGTTTCCGTTTACCTGCTATTCGAAGGGTTTCATTTACTGGTAGCCAAGCATCTTCAAAAGGCGTGAATGTGCCAAAGGGCTATCTTGCAGTGTATGTTGGAGAGAAACTGAAGCGGTTTGTGATCCCCATGTCATATTTGAACCAACCTTCATTTCAAGACTTGCTGAGTCAAGCAGAGGAAGAATTTGGATATGATCATCCAATGGGTGGTCTCACAATTCCTTGCAAAGAAGATGTCTTCCTGCATATCACTTCTTGCTTGAATGGGCTATAAATCTCAAATTTTAGGAGACTGACTTAGATTAGTAGTACTAGTGACATTTTGTACAATAGGCATCTTCTATACTTGTAAAGATTTGTTCCTTTCCTTCCTCAGGAAATGGGAAAAAATTGTCCATCTGAAATGACAAATTCAAGAACAGAGTATGTCCTCTGTTTTTCTAATCACAATACACAATATATTCAACAACTCAAGTGGCTCCTCTGTGCTTCTGTTTATTAATATTTAAGCTTGTGATTCCTTTGAAAAAAGAAACTACGAAGCAAGATTCACTTTTCCCTGTTTATTAATTACAACTCAAGGATGCTTGCCGTGGGAAAAATCAAGCTTGATTGTTCTATAAATTTCAAAGTAGGAACAGAACACGTAATTATTCCCATGAAGTTCACTGACCTACTTCTAAAGCAAAATATTTTCCTCACAGCATTGACGTATGTTTTATCTATATCTACAGATTTTCGCTTCTTTCTTATTGAAATTTTGGCTGTGCCTCAAAATTTCCAAAATTCAATGACCAGGGCTGAGTTTGTCAGATTCCACCTTCCAGTCCTACTTGTGTGGGTGGCCAACTATATGTTGCTCTAAATTTCAGATTTTCTTATTCCAGCTAGGTCAGTGGCCGGAGTGAAATTTTGAAAAATATTGGAGCTAAGTTTATAAACCAACCAATAATTCTAAATTTATTGGCCTAATAAGGTATTCAGCCAATCTCCCCATAGTTGATATATTGCCTTGTATCTAAGTGCTTCTTAATATTAAGACAGCAGGGAAGCTCACAAACTTTGATTTGCTATCAACTGAATCTTCATCTAGTCAGATTAATTGAGCAAATCAACAAAGCTCCTCCAAATTTTGCATCTTGTATGAGATTCAATTATAAGTAACTATATACACAACCTTCTAAACCTTGTCTTGCATAGACAATTATAATGGATGTACCATTTTCTCAATTTTTGCTACAGCCTACAGGATGGGTGAAAAAAGCTATATAACCACTCCACGGTATACATTTTTACTGATCTAGTGATTATTGAAACGGTTGGCTCAATCGTGGGACCATACTTAAGTCTTCCAAGTACTAGTAATATTACTATTAGTAAGGATATTGTCACAAAATGTGGTCCTTCTCTTTCCTCCAATTCCATTATTAAATAGCCATATATCATCCAGATTTCATGGTTTATAGATTAGATTCCAAGTGGCAGTAATCTATCAACACGAAAATGTTTTGAGCATGTCTGGCACATAAGAAGTAGGCCATCACGTCCCCTATGCTATTATTAGCTTCTCCACTGCAAAAGATCTCTTTCCAAGGTTGGCAACTTGTTGGCAGATCATCCACAAGGTTGGCCACGAATTATCAAATCTCATGCAATCCTTGAGAAACATCTTCAAGACAATACCATGTGATCTCTCATTAACACTTGTCTCTCCCTAGACCCCCGTCAAATAGCCCATCAACCATTCAATTCAGTTGAGTATTGCTTCTACCAAGACTTGTATATCTATATATATAGATACTCATCATGGCATTCTCAAGCAATACAAATATTTCTTTCCCTTGAGATCATTCTATTCTTTCGTTCTTAGTGTGGAGCAACATAAAACAATGGGCTTCCGCTTACCTGGTATTAGAAGGGCATCATCTGCTGCAACCCATGCAGCTTCCAAGGATGTGGAAGTGCCAAAAGGCTATCTTGCAGTGTATGTTGGTGACAAAATGAAGCGGTTTGTGATTCCCATTTCTTACTTGAACCAACCTTCATTTCAAGAATTACTAACCCAAGCTGAAGAAGAATTCGGATATGATCATCCAATGGGTGGTCTCACAATTCCTTGCAGCGAGGATGTTTTCTTAGACCACACTTCTCGCTTGAAAGGGCTATGAGTCATACTGAAGGACTGACATAGATTAGTCGAGGGCCTTGGGGCAATTTTGTACAGCATACACTTTTTTTTGTAATCCTTCTTTTGTAAGTGGAAGAATTCCATCAAAGTGAGTGTTGAGGAATTTGGCAAGTGCATCAAATCGTGACAAATAATAGAGTGATGAATAGAATATTGTTCCCAACGAGGATTTGACTCAATTACCATTAACTACCAGGAGATTTCTATTTGAACAAATGATTATCATAGTCCACAAGATTGATTTATTTTGAATTTAGAAAGAGAAGAATGAATGAAACAACAAAATGAAATGAATTGAATTTTAACACTATCACAATCAATTACAAAGAACAAAGAATGGAATCAATGTATAACAATCGGTTAGGAATCAGAATTCCGCAATTATCACCTAATGTAACCTAGTTCAAGCCTTAATCACAATTCAATTCATGTGATTGACATTCAAGTCACTAATTCAGATTATCCTCAATTCCTTGATAGAAATCCTTTTGTTATCAATTAAGAACCCTAATTCCTTAGGCGGTCATAATTCAAAACAAACATTAAGCATAAGACTCAAAGAAATGCATAGCAACAAAGTTCTATCCCTAGAATCAATATCACCATGGTAATCAACTTCAGTTCTAGCATGAATACCAATTTTCCAATCATACATCTACACTTGAATTCAATTCCAAGATGGCCAATCAAAGAAAAGCATTAAGTATAGAAGAGATTACTCAATCAATCTGAAAAAGAATTGAAATTAGAAGAGGAATTTACTTACATCAAGATCCAACTGAGTTCATCCTATCCTAACCTAAAAAATCTAGAAAGACATGGTACAAATCTGAGAAATGGAAATGGTTGAATGAAGTTAAGGTGGAGAAGCCATGGATTCTTCAATTCTTCCTTCCAAAAGCACTTGAATATCCAAGAATCTTGAATGGCTATGAGCTCTTTCTGGTTTGCACCAAGAAAAATGGCAAAAGACCAAAAAAAAGATACTTCAAATTGAGTCAAATCACGCATATATAGTTCTCCAGAAATCACGTCATCGTTAGGCGATGGTTAACAGAATTGCGAGTATGGCCTTCGCTGGGCAACAAAATCTCACCGTTGGGCGATGCAAGTCAGTAGCTGCACTCCTCTTTATCGCTGGGCGATGGGTATATTTCGCTAGGCGATGAACCTTCTTTCTTAATGAGCAAATCTGTACAAGAATCATTCAAACTTAGGAGGAATTTACAAAGAATTTCTTTTGACCCAAGAAGATTTATATGCAAGTTCAATTTGTCATTTATATTCCTAAAACTACTAAAATCCTTGTATTCCTTGCAAAATTGCTTATTTTCACCTTCATAAATCTACATATGAAGTAGATTTATCAGTGAGATAAGTTATGCACTGTTTTTCTGTGCATATGCTCTTCAAAGTTTTTTCTTTTGCAGTGCTGCTGCCACTGTTGTACGAAAATTTGTGTATTGACTTCTAATGGAATTTAGAGCTGAATTTCTTGTCTAAACCTGGCCATAATGTTTCCAGTATCTAAAATTCTTATTAAATCCTTGCAGCTGCAAAATATCACTTCCCAAAACAAATAAAAATAAGTAAGCACACCTCTAGTTGGTTAGGTTCAAAAAATGCTTGATCTCACAATATGTACAATGAAAAGATAGTACTATTAACTGATTTTAAGTTGAATGGCTAGACACTTAGATGTAAATAAATCTTATTGAAGTTTGGCTATAAGTCAGTGCACCCTTCATTTTTTGTTCTAACATTACGACCAATCCACGTGGCCACAAATCCGCCTAAATGGCTCATGTTAGCTAATGAATTTGATGCTTATGAGTTATGGTGCACTATTCTGCATCTCTTAAAATTATACTACTTTCTTTAAGCCTTATAGAAACAATACATTCTGTTTTTCTTTTTTTTTTACATTAACCAAGAACTTTAAATACTAAAGGGTAAGTGTCATTATTGAAATTCAATTGGATCTTTCCCTGTAACAACTTCAGCTTTGCTCATTCCAGCTAGCTAACAAAAATTCTTGAAATAAATCAGTAATTCTCGATTAGTTAGCTTACTTAATGAGGCACTCAGCCAATCTCTTCAAAGATTGCCTTCGGCTAGTTGCTTGGATCATATGGCTTCTTTACTCTTTTATCACACCATGCGTGCTCCCTAAAGAGAAGCTCACAAACTTTGGTTGTTTCAGTTGAATCCTCATCAAGGCAGAATAATTGTCCAAATCATCGAAGTTCCAAAAGGTTGTCTGGCGGTTTACAATAGCACAGAAGTGCCTATTCTTTATTTTTATTTTTGGAGAACGAAGTGCCTCTTGTTTTACTCTTATTATAAGAAGGCTGTAACTAATCAATAAAACCACTCTACACTCTACAGTAGTAGTTTTAATGTTTAAATGAAATGGTTGGCTCACATGTAGAGAGTAGAGTCATATCTCATGTAACATCCAAGTACTAGTAATAACAGTTTGGATAATGTCATTTATAGAGGTTCTTCTCTTGTCTCCAATCACTAAGATGTAATAGCTTCCAAGTAGATTTCATGGTTTATAGGTTGAATTTCAAGTATTAGTAGCTATCAGTTGCCTTAAAATATGAACAAAATATTTGATATGTTTAAGCATGTCTGAAACATGTGAAGCAGGCCATTATAGGTCCCTTTCATTAGGCCTATTTTCCAAAAGGTGGGGCTTGTATTCTCATATCTTAAGTAATCCTTGATGAAAGCCTTTTAAGACAATGCCATGTGATCTTTCATGAGCCCTGTCTCTCACTAATCCCCATCGAATAGCTCATTCACCACCCAATTCGGTAGAGAATGGTTTCCGCTATCTATATATATCGGTCACTGAGTTTACAAGCAACACAAATCATTCTTATACTGAAGCATCAAAATTCAAGTCTACTGCTTTCTTGTACTAGTTCTTTGATATCACTCTGTCGTTCATTGTGTGAAGAAACAAAAAACAATGGGTTTTCGCTTACCTGGTATTAGACGGTCATCATTTAGTGCAAGCCAAGTATCTTGCAAGGTAGTGGAAGTCCCAAAAGGCTATTTTGCTGTCTATGTTGGAGAGAAAATGATGCGGTTCGTGATTCCCATATCATTCTTGAACGAGCCTTTATTTCAAGAATTGCTAAGCCAAGCTGAAGAGGAGTTCGGCTACTCTCATCCTATGGGTGGTCTCACAATTCCCTGCAAGGAGGATGTGTTCTTAGATATAGCTTCTCGCTTGAACGGGCTATAATTCATACTGCAGAAGATCCCAACATAGACTAGTTGAGACAACTTTGTAAAGCAGGCTTTTTTTATATTCTATTTTGTCGTTTCCTCTTATGTGGAAAACATTCATCTGAATGAAAACCTTATGAACCCAATTTTTTGTATATTTTCTGTTGCTTTTTGTCAATCTAAATGAACACAAATAGATGCACAAGCACAAGCACTGTGCCAATTTTAAGGATATTGTGTATTACATAGTTATGGGGTCATAGATTAGTAACTCTTTCGAATATACTGTGAGGCCACTCAAAACAAGAAATTTAACTGTCCCGTAACTTACAGAAATGATTATATTCAGTTGATGGCCATGTTGAAGTTCAGCTCCGGTAGTGTCTGTTTTTGTGCCTGTTTCTCTTATGCTCACCATGCCAAATCACATACCAATTGGCATAATGATTAAGCACATGATAGGATTAGCGAAGCAAGAGTTGATTGATTAAGATTCAGTAGAAGCAAAATGAACAGACTAATATGAAAATTCAGTGTGGGGTCCCTGTTAATGCATGTGACAATATTTACTACCAGGGGGTAAAACTTAAATAAAAATTTGTCACACTATGGTTACCTACACAAATTGAAGTGAAAATGAAGAAAGGGATATACCAATATTTACAACAATGTCTTAGGCACCAATTAATTCAGAAGTTCGATTTTACTTGTGATGTTTGAAACAGTGGGGTTGTGATGGAGACTACAATCACAAGGACTTCCCGTGCTCTTCACATGGGCTTGTCGTCAAAGTTGTTGTGAGAAAGCATGCCACTGATTTTGACTAGAGACGTTATAGTATGCAACCAACGGCAACCCTTGACTTCAAGCTCCTAGCAGCCTGCCAAGTGTTCATATAGGAATGTTTATGTAATTTTGTATAATAAAATGTTGTCATAATCTCCTCCTATTTAAATGAGAGCATGTAATCTTTTGTTGTGTGTAATTCTCATCATATATTGAAAACCCAGTGCAACTGTGAATAGTCTTCGCTAGAGCCATATAATATGAACTCAGAATTAACAAACCAAAACAGAAGGAAAACCCATCAAATGATAGAGTTCAAGTTTACCAATACTCGATCCAATTATGAAAAGTCTTCCATTTCTAGTTTTCTGGGTCCAGCCATAAAGTAATCTAGGATAGCAGTAAATCATGAATTTCAAGTCACTATCCAAATGGAACTTCTATGTACACTACTAGTGTACAGTGATGCAACGGTATAGACAAATGAAACTTCCATGTACAGTAGTTTGAAACTTTGAATTATATGACCCATTCAAATCTTACTGTTAAGAAATAGTAGACATACATGATGATTCATGAATCTTATCCTTTGCCTCAAGCCTCTGCAATGACCAGAGGCTTTCCAATCTACATCTCATAAATTCTCATGTTGGCCACCTATTGCTTGTTCTCACATATTTGGCCAGCCAATATGCTTTACAACGAATGCACAATCCTAGTCATCAACAGCTTTCTGCCTATAACTTGGAATGCAGACCATGTGATCCTTTGAATGCTTATGTCTCTCTCACAATTGCCTGCCCATTTCCTTCACACCACTGACTTTTTTCTCATGTTTCTATTTCTATCTATAAATACAGAGAATATCCTAAGCTTTCTTCACCCAACTCGATTGTGAACAAGAAACCCTTCTAAGTGCTAACCAATACTATTGTGATGGCTATTCGTTTGCCTAGTGTCTTGAGTGCTAAACACATTCTTCGCCGATCTAATCTGTTTTCAAATCAAGCAGCTGCAACTTCACTGAATGTTCCTAAAGGGTACTTTGCTGTATATGTAGGAGAGGTTGAAAAAAAGCGATTTGTGATACCAGTGTCATTTTTAAATCAGCCTTCGTTTCAAGAACTGCTAATTATAGCCGAGGAAGAATTTGGCTTCAGTAATCCAACGGGTGGCCTCACAATTCCTTGCAGAGAAGACATTTTCATTAATCTCACCTCTGGCTTACATCATAGACTATGATATGCGGCCAAAACTAAATCTGAAGAGAAAGTTTTGTTTTTTTCCTTTCAATATGGGGTTGAGAAAAGTTGCCCCGTAAAGTTCCTCTCACAATATTGTATTTATCAATTCATCAAAAACATCAGTGAACAAAAATTAGAATTCACCGGTTGTATACTCAAATGTTGCATCAAGTTCTTTTCTTCTCTATTTCTGATTTAATAGGAAATATATGAACTTGAAGTCAATATTTCTCTGCTCAAATAGTTTACCAATCAAGAATATGTAGTAACAATGGTATTTTCAAATCCCCTTTCAAAGGATTATAGAGGCTAAACTCAGTTTAGAAATAACCTCTCTTTCTAGTAATCTCTCTTTGACAAAACGATCAGATTGCAAACAGATAGCCACTTGAGAAGTTGAGTGCCAGAACTGACTGCAGTTCGCCCAGAACACTCACGAGGATCCATTTTCCCTATGCATAGCAATACAATCTCAGCAGCTTGTTCAGAACTCCAGATGGAACAGGAACAAATCATATAAAATCCACTTGGAAGTTGGAACCCTTCAAGGTGCATTAATTATGGCAACATTTTCGTACTTGGAAGTATTTTGCTGAGGGTGGAAGAACAGTTTGGATTTGATCATCAAAGAAGTGTTCTTACAAAGCTCTACTAGTTATGAAACAAGAAAAAAACCCATCAAAAACCATGTACATTCTGTAAAGCCTTGTGTAAAGAAAATTTGGAAATGAGATCTTTCTATTTCACTGTTAAACATATGTTCTTTGTCCTTTCTAGCATTGTTTCATTTGAAGGCTATAAATCAGTGATATTAAGTCTAGCTTTGATACCAAAACGGCAAAACTGTACCGAAAAAAAAGTGGATGCTATGTCCTCTGACCTGATTGTTGGTCAAGTCCCTAGCCGTATTTGGAATTCTCATGAATTTGTGTCATGCAAATTTCCAGGAAGCCTAATATTCAATTGATTTTGAAGTTCAATTGTTGACTTATTTTATTCCCTTGTTCCCTGCCATATATTTTGTAGCAATTAAGCCAAATTGACCTTTTGGAAATCACTAGATTAAATCAAGTAAAAGTTGAACAACTAGTGAATCATATTCGAATTATGTTTGGCACAAAGGGATAGGATGGTCTATGGATTTACACTATTACCAGGTTCCTGTATGGCTTAGAAATATTTTTGACATCTGTGAGCTGACCAAAACAAGCAGTATCCTAGGGTTTAGTCAGGAAAAAGAAGTGGGATAAAATCGGAAGAAAGGGATTCACTTTCAAGTGAAACCGTACAAATCAGTCATTTGTCTCAGTGAATCCAAAACTAAGAGGGGCGTGGATTTAATTTAAATTTAGTTAGGCTTTGATGGTGGTGACTAGGAAAGAAACCAAAGAATGGATCATGGAATTCCAATCAATGGGGTTTACCTTCTAATCAGTAGACTTGCATTCTGCACAGCAAATAGTCAGAAGATGTTTGGGTGGAAATGTGGATCTAACCAATTAGGTTGGCATCGTACAAAATTGTGGCTGACAATACACCCACAGGGAACTCTAATTTGGTCTCTATGGCCCATTTATATCTTCTTGTCAAGAAGTAGTAGACACCATCTTTAATTCTATCACCGACCAAAAAAAACCTGAATTCTATCCTCTTTCTCAAGTCTCTGAAATTGACCAGAGACTTTGCTATCTACATATGTTAAATTATCTTTGTAAGCCACCTATAGGTTTTCTCTCAGAATTGGTCAGCCTTTACAATAAATAAGCAGTCATAGTCATAAGTCATCAACAAGCTTTTGCCAATTAGTTGGAGTACACACCATGTGATCTCTCTTTTGAATGCTTATATCTCACACTAATCATAGCCTAATTTTCGTATACACCACTGATTCTTCCTCACGCTATCATCTATAAATACAAAGCATATCCTAAACTTTCTTCACCCAACTCAACTGTGAACAACAAGAACCTCTTCCAAGTTCTAACCAATACCTGGTGATGGCTTTTTGGTTGCCTAGCGTGTCGAGTGCTAAACACATTCTTCGCCGATCTAACCTGCTTGCAAATCAAACAGGTGCAACATATGTGGATGTGCCTAGAGAGTACTTTGCTGTATATGTAGGAGAGGGTGAAAAAAAAGTGATTTTTGATACCAGTGTCATTGTTTAGTCAGTCTTCATTTCAAGAACTGCTAAGTATAGCCGAGGAAGAATTTGGTTACAGTCATCCAATGGGTGGCCTTACCATTCCCTGCTCAGAAGATGTATTCATTAATCTCACCTCTGGCTTACATAGACTATGAAGTAAATATGAAGAGAAAGTTTTGTTTTTGCCTTTCAACATGGGATTGACAAAAGTTGACCCATGCAAAAGGTTTACTGTACTGAACATATATTGGAGTTTTAGGTTGTTTTATATATGAAGCTTATGCACTGCTGAGAATTAATTGCCTACTAATCTGGAATTGAAAGTAAATTTGATAGCCTAAAGCAGGCCAAACTACAGCTTGTAGAATTGTGTTGGTCAAATAAGCAAAGAAATCACAATTGATATATGATAATCACACTTAACAACATTAATAAATAAATAAATAAAAGTGATGGAACTCATCTTAAAATTTACTCACACTCATGATAGGCAAATAAAAACAATAAAACATAATTCTTGCCAAAACAATCGGGGTTTTATTACCCTTTATGTTTTTATAAAATCTAAACTATACAATATACATACTGCGGCTTTTTCTTCTCCGCTTCTGCGCCCTGCTCTCTAATCTCTATTTATTTTCTTCGGTGCCGCCTACCGTCTCAAATTTTTGCACCGCCTCAGATTTTGCCCTTTTCCCATTTTCACTCCACCGTCATACATGCTATTATGCTTGTATTAGCTCAAGTTCACTTTTATTAAAATAATGAAAATATTAGCTATGCGCACCGTTTCAGTTAACAATCACGGGCTTCTAACCAAATGCTCCTCGTGTAACGTGGGCTAGTTTTCAAAATTGGCTTACTTCTATTATTATTATTTTTCCTTTTGAGTCATGGGCCCCAGCTGCCCATTTGCCATGTAGCTTATGCGGACCAGCTTCAAAATCAAGAAATGCCCATTCATTTGTTTCCTTTTTTTCTTTTTTTCTTTTTTCTTTTGAAAATTCATGTGTTTTCTTTTTATTTTACATTCTACCTTGTGGATTTTTCGTTCTCAAAACAATTCAGAAAAGAATTGGCCTCTTGCACATTTCTCCTTTTCAAATAGTAGCAAAAGGTCATTTGATATGTACTCAACTCATTGCTGCTACAAATATTCATAAAATAACAAAAGAAAGAGAAATGGTTTCCTACTTTCAACGACACTAGAAAAATGGGATGTAATGAAAATGGGCTCAATTGCCTTGTAAAAATGTCTTACTTGTACAGCATCTACTATGAAATGAAGAGTCCTCCGCTTGTTTAAATTTATCAGACTCTTTACCAATTATCAGCTGAGCCATGTGGAGATGAGAGTGGTGGCCCACGAGACACGACGAGGTGGGGCCTGGGATTTGCGAAATTTAGGGCAGGGAATTAAGAATTGGGAAATTAAGGGGAAGGAAATTGGGTCAAACCCGACACAGCTGTGGCAAATTTACCTTGGGCCAAATCCAATGCAAAATGGCCTGAAAATGGACGCTGTAACCTTGCAGGCAAGCTTTTTGTCTGGGGCGGTCCAAAAACATTTCGGGACTTTATTTTGCAACCCAAATCACATTTTTCTGTGGACCCTGTAATTAGTACAATAAACTATTACATTACTCATGAGGATAAAATATAGAAAAAAAATACTTTCACATACAATATCACTCATATATCACCTATTTTTATTTTCATATATCACCAATTTACATTATTTAAAAATTATAGGAATTATTTTATATTATTTAAAAGTTATAAGAACATTTTTAAACAATTTTAAATTGTAAGAACTAAATTGAAACTATAAGAACAATTGAATAATTTAACCTAAAAATATATAAAGTAATGGTTAAGCATAAAATATACACAAACCTTAATCTCTATAATAAAAAACGAACAATCTCAATAATTGATTCCTTTTTGTGTTGGACAAGACAAAAGTGTAGGGAGAAATCGTATATATCAATGTACCAAGCAAGCACCGAAAGTGTAGAGAACTCGTATATATCAATGTACCAAGCAAGCGCCTGTCTTGCTTGATTCCATTTTACATGTCCAACGTAATATTCGATTCTGCAATTCAATTTTTGCACCACTGTCATCGAACAAAGAATCTCTCAGCCATAAGGAAGCTCCATGGTCACCTACTCAGAACAGGCATGCTCTTCATCTTGCATGATTTTCACACCCAACTCATGGCCACATATGCCGCATGCTTTCCTAAGAACAACCTTCCAACATTGAACAATTTCTTCAAATGCATGAACTCCACGAACCCATTACACTTCAATGTCATAATATCTGATTTTTGTCAGAAAGGTTTCCCCTTTCTTGCTCTTAGAACCTTCTCCTTCATGCACACGAATGGTGTTCCCTTAGATACGTACGCTTTGTGTAGCACTTTGACTGCTTCCTCTAAAGTTAAAGATGTTAAATTTGCGAAACAGATACACGCCCATGTGGGAAAATCAGGTTGGTCGTCTAGTGTTTTTGTGGGTAGTGCTCTGATTGATTTGTACTCAAAATTGTTGAATGTAAAAGATGCAGCACTGGTGTTTGATGAAATTCCTGAGAAGAATACTGTCTGTGCCAATGCACTTTTGTCAGGTTATGGCGAGGCTGGGTTATGGGTTCAGGAACTTGAACTAGTTAGGAAGATGCCCATGTTGAAATTGAAGTATGATCAGTTTACATTGTCAGCAGCTTTACGTGCATGCACTGGATTATCTGCTTTTGAAATGGGTAGGCAACTGCATTGTTATTTGCTCCGCACTATACGTGATATAGAGAGTGATGTGTTTCTGCAGAGTGCACTGATTGAGATGTATGGCAAGTGTGGCTTGATAAAGAAGGCTTGGCAAGTCTTCAAGTGGGCTGGAATGGAGATAAGAGGAGAAAGAAGCAGAGACGTTGTGTTATGGACTTCAATGCTTGGAGTATACGGTAGAAATGGACATTGCAAGGAAGTAATAGGTTTGTACAACGAAATGTTGGTGGAAGGAATCAGACCTGATGGAATAGCATTTCTGACAGTAATCTCAGCTTGTGGTCGCACTGGCCAAGTACAAGCTGGAGTCAAGTATTTTGAATCTATGGCTAATGATTTCAATTTAGATCCTGGTCCAGAGCATTACAGCTGCCTAGTTGATTTGCTTTGTAGAGCTGGTGAATTGCAGAAGGCATGGCAACTACTAAATGAGACACTCTATAAGGGAATGGGAAATTGTATCATCTCCATGTGGGGAGCTCTACTTAGTGCTTGTGTGGATCGTGGGAATATAGAGTTGGGCAAATTGGCAGCTCAGAGGGCTCTTGAGCTAGATCCCCAAAATGTTGGGATCTGCATTATGCTATCAAACCTATATGCCCGGTTTGGTATGTGGGATGAGATTGGGCAGTTGAGGGTGTGGATTAAAGAAAGAGGGTTAAGAAAAGATGTTGGCTGCAGTTGGGTTCAGGTGACAAGTTGAAAGGGTTGGAAATGATTTGAAGTAATGCTGCCTTTAAAATATTGATGATAGGTCTCTGCTCCAAATTCTGAAGATGCCCATGGCCATCATCACAACAGGAAGGGAATGCTCAACTAGCTTGGGATTAAAAAATGTGAGACATTTGATTAGAAGTTAGAACTGATTTAGTATTGAAGAATGATGTGGCATTTTTTTTCCTGAGATTAAATTAGAACAAGATGAAACTCAATGATAAGAATTAGTTAGTTACTATTAGTTAAGTAATTAGCCAATTAGTTATTTAGTTAGGCAAAACAACTTGTATAAATAGGAATTAGAGAATCAATTGTATCATTAGATGATTGTATTGAATTATGAGATCAAAGATCTTATGTGGCTAGAGAACAAGTTCTCTAGATTGGTCATTCTTTCTATTTTGGTTCATAACAATTAGTGTTTTTATTGAAAGTCAGCTGATGCGAATTAACGACCTAAAAAGGAGCCACTAGTAAAAGGGTTACCTGGTACCAGAAGCGTCCAGAGTGAAACTACCCTGTGTGGGAAGCCAGAATGGGTTATTGCGAATGCCAGCTTTAAAATAGATATGTAATTTTATGTCCCACATTGAGCAAACATTGAGGTTTAATGTAATACTTAAGTCACGAGACTCACCTTCCTAATAGGCTAGTCTTTTGGGATGGGCTCTCCTAATATATTTAAATTAGAACACTCAACCTCCTGATACAAATTTTATACTTATCCCTAATCTAAAGCCATCAAGTCATTTCATGCACTGAAGCATGTCAAATAAAAGAAAACAGAATGGCAGATACAGTCTCTGCTTTAAGCATTGGATCTGACGCCCAACCAAAGCCAGATAAGGTTATCTATGAACCCACCGAGAAGGGAATGAAGAGAGTCGACTAGAAGGCAAAATGGGCCATACTCCAAACTGGATGATTGCTCTGTACCCGCCAAGCTCTTTCAATGGCTTCTTCTGCTTTTAAGTTTTAACATCCTTTAGGGTTTACTTAATTAAGTTTAAACAGTAAAGTGAGAAGGTAAAAAATTGGATGTTTGTTTTTTAAAAAGCAGTCTTACTATTTTTTTTTATATAATCTTACACATCTATAGTAATTTTTATTAATATTATTCAAATAATACAAATCATTTAACTATAAATTTATTTTTTATCAACATAAAAAAGCTTACAATAGCGGCACAAAAATTTAAAACATAAACTTTTATCCTACGATGATATTAAAAAAATTACAAAAATCAAACTAAAGACTTGGGCATATCCCAATCTCTTTTATGCATTTTGCTTTTGTATTTTTAAAAATAAATAGTCACATGTCAAAATTAATAGTATTAGAATAATTAGTTTCAAAATCATTATGTTTTTCTAATTTTCAAAAATTGAGAAAATAATATTATTAGGTGAAAAAATCATGAGTACCCTTCTTAGCTCACGTGAAGAGAGTAATTCTTTCTCGCCTCTCTAATTATGGTAGATGCATAAACCCTAAAATTTCTTACTCAAATTCAGCTTCAAATAAACATTGTATGGACTGGACCAATCCAACTAGTCTGATCTAAAAATTTGTTAATTGACTAGTTCAGTCAGAGTTTGAGACTATTTTTCTCATCAACCTAATCAAATTCGCTTGGCTCAATTTTTATTATAAAAAAAAGTTTGATAAGAAATTTATGTTTTAATACATCTTAATATATTTATGTTGTTATTTGTGTAAAAATATATGAAAAATAATTTTTTATACTGTTAATTGGTTAAAAATGGATTTGTGATATTACTTGGTTAAAAAAATTGTTGTACTAGATTATAATATTAAATTATTAAATTATATACATTTTAAATATTTGATTTAAGTTATATTATTTAAAAATATGAGATATTTTTTTATATAACATTTAAATTATATACATTTTAAATATTTGATTTAAGTTATATTATATTAAAAATATGAGATATTTTTTTATATAACATTTTGCTTCTTTATCCTAGTTTTTGTTTTTCCCCTCAATAACTAGACTCCTAGTCGTGATCGGGTCGACCACATGTACGTGTCAAACAATTCAAAACACAAACAATTCAAAACAACTAGATTGACATGACCAAACAGCTCATCTTCCAAAAAGCACGGTCAATGTCAGCCTGAAATAAATGGTTGTACCCTCACGGCGAACCAAAATGGGCAAGCCCAAAGACAACGAAAACAAGGTAACCTCCTTGTTTCTTCGGTTATATTATTATTTATTTATTTATTTTTTTTTTGCGTGCTGCTGTAATTGACTAATTGTTTAAGATTAGTTTGGCTGTTTCGGTATTTTTTTAAATATTAATATATAATATGAGTTATAAATATTTATTAATTATTAATTATATTTAATAAATATTTAAATATTTATTATTAAATTAATAAATAATAAATAATTAACAATTCACTTTAAATATTAAATTTATAAAAATACTATAATAACTCCTCCATAATTTGACTTTCCCAATCAACTTAAGCAGCCAAATGTGTATGATTTAATCAGAAAATATTTAAAAAATGTTGTCTCTTCATTTTGGTTTATCATGAGAATATACATTTATTATATCAATTAAGGTAAAGCAGCATACTACTGGTAGAGATAGTAGTTTGAAATTGAATGTCTTTTATTTTATTCTTTTTTTACATTTGGTCTCTTTTTGTTTTTTTTCTCCCCTAGTCAAGTGAAGGTCTCATCGAGTGAGACTTAACTAATTTGAGGTTTTTTCTTATCTCAATACGGCTATTTTTTATTTTTTAAAATTAGTTTATCATTTTTTATGTATGTTAATTTTAAGATATAGTGAGAAGTCCCGTGTGTGATGACGACTTCATGTCAATGTGTTCAAACATTTTCATGCATAATTTTTTTTTTTTAAAAAAAAGGAAAATAGTTAGAAACCATGAGCGGCTTCGCTAGCAAAAAGCATTTCAAAACATTACAAAGCTGTCCTCCTTAAACGCGAATTCAAACTTAATTTTTTTAAAAAATTATGCATGAAAACCACTTTCATAGAAAGCGGATTCTAAATTAACAGTAAAAAAAAATTGAAAACACTGCTACAAAGCTGCCCTCACAGATGGAGGCTTTTATTATATCTTAAAATTAGCGTATTTTGATTCATAATAAATAAAGTGTGGTAATTCAAAAAAAAAAAGCTATATTGAGATTAAGAAAAGCCTCTAATTTAATCAATCAAAATTTTTAATGTTTTAATTTATCTCACATGGGTCTTGACGCACACATTTAGATTGTAAAAATGGTGTACAAAATATGTATGTTAAGATTAAATTCAGATGAATTTAAAAAAATTAAAACAATTAATAAAATTAGAAGTTGATGGACTAAATTAAGAAAACGTGTATTTTTTCAGAACTAATATAGTACGTTTTCATTGTTGAATGGGTAATGTGTTGCGGTAGGGTGATTAGAGTCATTATTTTTAGGCTTACATAACAAACATTTTTGTGTGGGTCTCTTTGGGGCCTCGGGATAGGAGTGGACTTCAGGGCTGCCATTAATGGGAAGATCCAACATCCACCTGCATTATTTTGGTGGATTTTCACTGTAAGTGAGGCTCCTACTTCGATCTTTCTTTGAGTAGGTACATAGGGTACATGTTAACCAAAGGAGTGAACTGGAGGGCCCTTAGGTACTTCAGTTAGTACTTGTAATACTTCAACGTAGACTTGGGCCCCATTTCTCACTGGCTTTGAGATGGGCCCTTATGTGCTGTCGACGTCATATCAATGTATATAAACTATCTCAACTCTATATTCTCAGCAAAAGAAAAATAGAAGAAAAGAAAGAAAAAAATATATATTAGGAAAAAACAAAAAAAAAGAAAAATTCCATTTTCTCCACTTTAAAAAATTCAAATAGAAATTTTGGTTTTGTGAAAAAAGACACTTGATTAAACTGTGTAACGTATATGTGAGGTATGTGTGCTCTGGACTATTAAAAAAAAATTACAATAAAACCATTGTCAAACGAGTTGGGTGGGAATATACGAGTGGATTCAAGCCAAATATATATTCACATGGCTGATATCCAAACCAAACATACTCTGGAAATATATGTTCACATGGCTGATATCCGAACCAAACATACCCTGGAAATATAGAAATTGAAAAGGCGTCCGAGCAACAATATTTGTGTGCCATGTCAAGCTCCGCATACAAGTGAGATCCCAAATTGTATACTCCCTCATCCTTAAGCATTGCTCACAACCCAAATCACATGGCTGCAAATTTGTCTAACCTTACGTCCCGAATGCCGATGATATCACTAGCAGCAACTCCGCTCAATTTTCTCTGATTTCAATTTCCAACCATTTCTAGAAAATCTGAAGATAGACATTCCCATCTTTTATGGGTTGTTTTCGAACACTAATCTGATTCCACACAAGTTTTCAACAAAAAGCCAACAGAAAGGACAAAGGTAAGGGGATAACATATATTTACAATTTTACAGAACACTAACAGGCGCTGATGTGAGGTTCCAGGGGGAGGTTACAAATTTGGGAGGAAGTTGGCTGGGCGATGAGTAAAGGTTAGGCATTTTCAAGTGGTTGGAATGATCTCACAAGGCCCTTTACCTCACTAAGTTGTCTTGACGAAAGCATTTTGTGGGCAAGAGTAACATGGCTTTCATGTGCCAAATGAAAGGTAAAGTCACCATCAACTTAGAAGAATATCCTTTGGTTGAGTTGCTCTGCTTAGCACCGCTTTATGGTGAAAATGTGGACCTTTCCAGTCTCTCCCGTTTAAGATATATCCATTTCTTTCTCCAATTAATCTCATTCACAGAACATGAAGAGTCCTTGCAAGGAAGGTGAGACCCACTTAACTAGTCTCCTATTTATATATAGTAGGGAAATATTATATGAACAACTATTAGCGAGACAAAATGATACAATTAATATATATAATCATTGTATTAGATGTGAATTTAATTTGTACAGAAAAATCTTGATATAACAATGTCATGAAATGTTATCCAAATAGCATTACCTTGTATCTGAAGCTATGATATAAATCAAATTCATAAAATTGTTCACTTCATTCCAATCCAACATAATAATGAAAATAAATCGTTTTGTGATCAAGACAAAGTCGATGTCCGAGTAAAAATTAGTCTCATATCAATATAATGTAAGGACATCTCGTGGTCTTATAAAAAAAATTAAAATTTTAAATAAAATTACTGTAGTTGAATCATGAATTTAGCGGATGAGCATTTCAAATAGATTTAACAGGATATTTTACACTAGATTTTAACCAAGGCAAATTTCAAGGTGTTAGAATTTGTGCTATGAGGTTATGTTTTATCCTAAACATTATCATAATGTTTGGCATTGAGAAAAACACATACCAAAGGACAGATCACAGAAATTCCGGACACTGCCATATATGAGTCACTTAATTTAGCTTTCGAATTAAGATCACTTTCTCAGCCTTGGAAACACGGTAGAACGAAGCAAAATAAAGGCAGTAAGACCAAAATAGTGGTGCACATTGGATGTAGATTTCTGTCTGATTATAGATCTGCTATCTATTGGTGGTGCTTTAGGCAGGACCACATGGGGAAGCCATGCATTGTTGAGACACTTATTTCTAGTAGCAAACACTGCCGTAGCGGATGTGTAGGTTGAGAAATTGACAAGCATGAAATAGCTTTTATTACCAATTTTTTATATACTTTGAGCCTATCCTTATTTTGTTTTCCACTAGAACAATTAATACGAATGTCTTCCAAGAAAAGAACCAACCAACCAACCATAACCACGTTGAGTATGACGACCTCTCAAGGTTCACATTCAAACTTCCTTGCGGCAGCTTAGCTTGCTTGTTATTCTCTACTATTAATCAATCCGTATTTAAAATAATCAAAATAGATAGAGACGAAGTTAGTAGTCAAACACATAAATATGACAGTCAAATACTCGTTCATGTAATTGGAAGGTGTTGAAGCATATTCTAGGAAAACAAATCTTATTAGTGCATCATAATTTTCTTTCTCGTTGACCTAACAAAGAGGAAAATTGGTACAAGCTCCTTGTGTCCCTAAATCTCATTTGGTTTGGAGCTGTATCATGTTAACCTTGTCATCTCGCATTCTCGGACAGTTATCTTATTTGAATTTTTTCACGTTTTAACACCCTGAGGTTTATCCTTATCCATGCACATTATTTGTAGATAGGAATTTGAATTGGTAGGGTTTATAGAGTTCAATAGACATGAGTGATATGAAAGTTGGACACAGATTATCTTAGCAGATAAAAATAAAGTTGTAGGTTTGCGAATGCGATGGAATGGGGACGCAAAATACCAACTATATAGTTTAATTGTTTCAATAATTTGCTGAGGAGGGTGTTGCATTCGAAGATAAATGAAGTACTGATACTGGGGTCAAAACCTGGAAAGGAGAAGTAACAGACACATGGGTTTCTGCAAAATTGTTTTTGTTTGCACTAAGTCTAATGTCCGTTTCATGTGTCATTCATCAGTTCACAGCATCACAGGCCCAACAATCAGAAAAGCCAAACCATCACCAGGTTGTACCGATGAGTACACTTATTCTTGTAGGTCCGTGAATTCAGGTGGGGAGAGAGAGACAGAGACAGAGACAGAGACAGAGAGATTAGCGGCGAGTAATGAGTACGATTCTATTGAAAAAAGGTCGTCTTCGTTTCACTTTTTTTTTTCTTTGCTATGATGATCTTCCTCATTTCACTTGCTCACGCATCATTTGCAGTTTTGCACTATATATAATGGCCAAGTCTTTGATTTTTGTGTGTTTGCTTGTGGGGTTAGCTGCACACAAGAAAATTTATGACCTTGTTTATACAAGAATGAGGGATATGTGCAAATTGTACGCAAATAAATGGTCTCAGATTCTATACTTCCCAAAAAAATTTAGGGTACTGATGTTAGCTAGCCTTGTGGAGAACCAGAGTTACCGGGTTCGCAATACTCTCTGGTACGTGGTGCAGTGCGGTGCAGTGACGC
The DNA here is from genome assembly GCA_023212625.1 of Styphnolobium japonicum. Lineage (NCBI taxonomy): Eukaryota > Viridiplantae > Streptophyta > Magnoliopsida > Fabales > Fabaceae > Styphnolobium > Styphnolobium japonicum. Next base: position 59,152,580 of record JALBWW010000003.1, on the reverse strand, counting down.
GTGACGTTCTTGAAATTATGTTCTTAAGAATTTCTGAAATCAAAGGGTGAGTGCGTGGGAATGTACGCAGAATTGGCCTTGATTCGCAGGATTGGGGAGAGAATCCGGTAACTACGTGGAGAACATTCCAAATCATTTAGCAGATTATCTCAGAAAGGAACTTAAAACTAACAAAATATTAAGCCAGGAGCCGTGACAAATATGGAATTAAACTTGTGCTGTGAAAACAAGTACAGGTAAAGAGTATTAAAACTAAACTAAAATTGAAAGAATACTAGGTTTTACAAAATTTCAGCCAAAAGAAAAGATGACAGGTTTCAAAGTGTTTATGATGAGGGTCTGTCCTTTAAACCTGATCCAAAATGCCCAAATAATAACCCTTTTTAAGGACAGGAAACAAAGAAATTCGGTGGTGCTGAATAACAAGGCTCGAGAGATACTTGCATCATCCGGAGTAAGACATTTTTTTTACACCTTGATCTCAAATGATATTACGTGTCTCAATCTAAATAAAAATTTTCTGTATTATATGTATTTAAACTTTTTTTAATTTGACAAAAAAAATTAATAAATATAATTACGCACACAAATTTAGATACAGACAAAAAAAAATTAGACACCAACAAATTTTATTTAAATTAAAACACATCAAATCATTTGAGGCAAATGGTGTGGGGAACTTCTAACTCCCAGTAAAAGTAAGAATTTTTGGTTCAAATCAAAACAGACAAAGAGGAAAGGGAGAATTGAGGCTGTAATAGAGAGAGATTGGGTCCATGTTGCCATTGGGAGGACCAACATGCAATAGCGAAGCCTGTGGGCTTGGTTCCCACCATGCCACATACCCCAAAACACCCGTGGGCTCTCTTTTGGCCCCACACTCCACATGACCTCGCTCTCTCTCTGTCTCTCTCTCTCTCTCTCTCTTCCCAGGTTCTTCATAAATACCCCCCACCACCACCACCCCTCCCATCACCACTACCTCTAGTTCTTCACCCTCTTATCCATCCCTCAACTCGTTTGCATCTTGCTTTAGACCGCATCCTCTTTCTCTCTAAAAATGGCTATTAGAAAATCAAACAAGCTTTCCCAGACTGCAGTCCTCAAGCAAATCCTCAAGAGGTGTTCAAGCTTAGGAAAGAAAAATGGCTATGATGATGATGGTCTCCCTCTTGATGTCCCAAAAGGCCATTTTGCTGTTTACGTTGGTGAAAATAGAAGTAGGTACATTGTCCCCATCTCATTCTTGACTCACCCTGAGTTCCAATCCCTCCTTCGACAAGCTGAAGAAGAATTTGGCTTCGATCACGATATGGGTCTCACTATTCCTTGTGAAGAAGTTGTTTTCCGGTCTCTAACATCCATGCTCAGATGAAAGGGACAAGGTTGATGGTTCTGCTTGAAGAAGATGACCAAGATGAAGCTGCAGCTTTTGCTTCTCTTTTTTTAACATCTCTCTTCATCATAACCATTTTGGTTCTCACCAATTCGTGATCTACTTTTTTTTTTCATTCTTTTCTTTGGTTGTGTTTTGAACAGCCCTATATGGGGTTTTTATTGTTAATTATGTGACTCTAACTTTTGACCCCATGAGCATTGCATGGGGTAAAAATTGTATAAAGGGTATGAGATTTTCCTCACAGAGGTTCTATATTTTCCCTGTGAGAGTAGTTATGTCAATGAAGGCAGGGGAGTTGTTTTGCAATTCTACTTCAATCTCACTGAGCCACCTCCTCTCTCTCTCTCTCTCTCTCCCTCCCCCCCCCCCCCCTCTTTCGGCTCTTCCCTTCTGGAGAAATTATATGCAATAAGTTATGTCAAATTAAGATTTACAAGATTAGTTCCAATATAAAATTGTATAATTAATAAATGTAAATAAAGAAAAGGGACCAGAGCATGCATAGCTTGTCAGAGAACGTGCTGTACTTATGTGTGTACGGGTCATCAGGGTACGACTGGGCTTGGCTTTTAAATTAAACCAATTGAAAAATGGAAGAATGCCCCACATTGTAAGAATTCTCTATATTGAGGAAGAATAGGTATACAAGCTCGTAAAAGAAGCAAAATCAGATCTTAGTGTAGGTTAATTTAAAAACTCCCACAGCTCTTATCACTAGTCAGGAGAACCTTCGGATGTTAAATTGTTCGTTGATCTTTACAGAGGTTTTTACGAAACTTAATTTGCATATTTAGTCTTGAAGAAGAAAAGTAGTTTGATCTCCCTTCTTTCATTTACTTAGTTTTTTGTTTGTGGGGGGGGGGGGGGGGGGGAGAACGTACAGTTCATTTACTTACAGTTTACTATGGCATAAAAAATGTTTACTTCTGGTTATTTGTTTCTTTATCAAAGTCAAGTACAATGACCCCGTAACCTCTACTAGCTAGCTAGAAAAGAAATTCAGATTCTGTAAGAGGGAATTTTGAATGTTAAAAAATAGAAATTAGTTTAATTTATAAATCAAATTTTATGTTTGGAGTATTAAAAAAATAAAAATTGATTTATTTTAAAAATTTTTTGATTTAAGTTGAATGTATTTAAAAATCTAATTAAATTTGGTTGAATTTGAATAGATTTAATTTAATTTTAAATTTAATTATTTAAATTGACTATTTTATTCTTATTAATTTTTTTATTTTACCTCGCTAACCTAACAATATCATTCATAATTATATAAGGTTAAAAAAGTAAAATAATCAAATCAATTCCATTTTTAATGAGTTCCAAATATAAAAATTGATTTCCAAATCAATTCAAATCCAATTTTTTATAATGAGTTCCAAACATAAAATTTAATTTTTAAATCAATTTAATTCAATTCAATTCAAATTAAATCCATTTTCAATTCACTCCAAGCACAACTTAATGGAAAAACCACTGCTAAGGATGATTTGCATGAAAAGCTTTACACTTTCTCTTGTCTTCTGTTTTGTACTCCTATAAAGTCCTATTAAATATTTGGTTCTGTTAGAATTCTTAAAAAAAAATGCATGGCCAACTCGGTCACATATTCTCTTCACTTTTCAGTTATTACCTATAATGTACGGATATTTTAAAATTAGTAATGTATCCATATCATACTTATATTCGATATTGATATCAATATTCGTATAATATTGTTACATTCATATTTTTACTGTATTCATATTTTTTTCTCCAAATACCTATCGCCATTAAAATATTACTACTTGAAAAATTAAGATATGGATTCAAGCTCATTTTTCATCGGTTATTTCTCTTAAAACATATTCTTATTTTTATAATTTTTTTATTCTCAAAATTATAATAAATTGATGAGGAATTTCATCAATTTTAAAAAAAATTTACATATCTAAATATAAATTTATTTTATTTCATATACATTATCGTATTAATATTTTAATTTTTTAAAAAACTAACATATTTACTTATCAAACCAAATACTCATTACTCACTCAACATAGGTTATTACATGCAACATAGGTTATTACCATGGTCTCTCCGGATTTAACTATTGGTGCATGAGATTCTATAAATAAGTTAAGGCTAAATATTATACTTTGATGGCTCCTGGTTCTAGTTCCACTTTTATTGAAGTAATTGACTAGGATTAGAAGCAAACTGGGAGGGCGAACAATGATTTGGAGCCATATTGCGCAACGAGATTGTTAGTGATGCAGGCAGGGCATAAATGCTGTTTGGGCAGTCCTAAGATAATACAATGTCAGCCTCGCAAGTATCAAGCCTTACAATTTCTCTTCCAAAAGGAACAGTGAAAAGCATCAACACTTTACGTGGCTTCGAAAGTTGGAAGGGGGTCAAAGAATCGAAAGGAGTAAAACCAACCAACTCATCATGAGTTGCACGAATTGCAATCCCCCTCGTTCTTTCTCTCTCTGAGACACATCACACATACACAGAGGGTAATGCTATGTTCAAAAGTTAAAAAAATATTAGTTGATGTGAGGGGGAAAAAGATAGGGCTTTTTAATACTAATATAGTAAAAAAAAAAATTTATTAAAATCATGTTGTTAAAAAATTATATATCAAAATATAATTATTTTTTTATATTAAGAAGTCAGTTTTATTAATAAAATTAAAATTTTAATATAATTTTTTTAAAAATTACATGTTAAAAAGTCGATTTTAATGAAACTGACTTCTCAACATAATTTAAAAAAAATCAATTTAAAATGTTAAGAAGTCGGTTTTAATAAAACCAACTTCTCAACATGATTTTGTTTTTTAAAAAAACTAAATATGTTGAAAAATCAATTTTGTAAAAGAATAGTTACATTTTGATATATAATTTTTAAATAGCATGATTTTAATAAAAAAAATTTTTTACTATATTAATATAAAAAAAAACCCAAAAAAGGTAATGCTGTGTTTAAAAGTCAAAAAATATAAAATTATGTAAGTTCACATTAATATTATTTTTTATGTAGATCTATATTTCTTCACACTAATTTGTATTTTTCAGGGAGAAAAGGGCATAGAGGGTTTGGGCCTATGAGGGGAGTAATAGTCTATAAATCATCATTCGCATTAATTAAAGGCTAAGCAAGTTGCATAAGAACAAACTTTGAAAGGAACTGGCGCTTTTGCAGAGGAGGACCGGCAGAGAAACAAAGGCTGCCTCTAGTTAGATGGTCCTCTCTTCATTATTAATGCTTCCTTTTCTTTCTTTTCGTTTCAGCCACAAAGAGCTTTCTGCCATTCACCTATAACCGCCTCACCAACTCCCTTAGTCCCAAAAGAAATGATGTTGAAGTCAGAAAGTGAATTAAAAAACTTTTAGTTCAAGTTTAATTAATTTAATTATTTAGTAAAATTATATGATGTTATAATTATATATTAAATAAATAAAATATATATATATATTACTTATAACACATATTATTAATAATAAAATACATAATAAAATTTTAAAATTTTAATTATTAAGCTTTATATCATTCTCAATTAAGTAATTAAGTGATTGGGAAATTTAAAAAAAAAAAGAGGGTCGGTTCAATCCAATTTTACTTAATTTTGTTTAATTTTGACCAGTTTTGTTTGATTTTGATCAATTTAATTCAGTTCAACCATAAATCTAATTCTGACATTGAACCATAACTGAATAAGGACCCAATCCACAGTCTGACTGATCCGATCCGAACATCATTGGCCAAAAGAATACCTTCTGCACCCCAAGATCCAATTTTTAATTTTCCTCTTGAGAAAAAAATATCTTCACCCATAATTACTCCTTTGTACTTGTTCTTCGCTGCCCATGCCTTTCTTTCTCACTCTTGCTCGCTCACACAAACACATAAGCATACACGAGGGTTTGATTTGGCTGGACTAACAAAAGATTCAATTCAACCTATTTAAAGAAGCAAGTAGTTCAAAGTTGCAAGGTCAGTAATTACTCCATGCATAATTTTCACCATGTGGCACGAGTGATGTGGTAAATGAGTGATGTGGTAAATGAGAACGTAAGTATACGTTATCGCAAATTAAGTAATATAATAGTAAGAAAGTGTCGAACTCAAAGGGATTAATTCTAAATTTGACTATTTACTAAAAATTTGTAAAACTCAATCTTATTTAAACAACATAATAAGAGATGATTTATGAAATACTAAAAATTAAAGTAAACAAGAAGATAAATTTAATGATCAAATTAACCAAGCCTAGGATTACAATTATCCCTCACACTTTACTTGATTCTCTTACTTATATCTAAGATCAATTAATTATCTGAATTGTTAACTGGAGATTCTAACTTATCTATAAGCCTCTTTCGATAGTCAAATAGAAATATTCTTAATTAATGATAAACTATATGTCTATGTTTATCAAGTAATCAAGAATTCATTAAGTTCCGGTTTCATAAATAGTTACATATGTCATATAGGTATATGTCTATCCTATATAAACTCAAGGCTTTCGCACAAAGATCATATGTTATCTTACTTATCTATAAGCCTCTTTCGATAGTCAAATAGAAATATCCTTAATTAATGATAAACTATATGTCTATGTTTATCAAGTAATCAAGAATTCATTAAGTTCCGGTTTCATAAATAGTTACATATGTCATATAGGTATATGTCTATCCTATATAAACTCAAGGCTTTCGCACAAAGATCATATGTTATCTTACTTAGATCTAAAACCAAAATCTTTTTGTCAAGTTGCTTAAGGCTTATCAATTCAACTTAATTAATAGCCAATTAATTGAGAGCATTAGGAACAAGTAAGATAAACAATTCAAGATAATCAATCTACTCTTAGATATGATAAACGAATCAATTACATGTGAATTCAAATTGCAATCCTAGTATAGAAATTTAGCTACTCATTATATTAAAGGAAACAAAAGAACAAGTGAAAAGCATGATAAAAATGAAAGTGGTTGTTGGAATTAACAAAAATACAACGAGCTAGAGTTTCGGGATTTACTTTAAACAAATTGGAAGATCTAACATTGAAATCAAAGTATAAATCTCACAATTTATGAAAGTTTCACCCCTAACTCTAGATGGAAACTTAACTAGACATCAAGATGAAGAAACTTGAATAAGATGAGGAATATATTATACAAACTACAAGAGCTTTGGGATTTACTTTAGACAAATTGGAAGAATTAACCTTGAAATTAAAATATAAATCTTACAATTTATGAAAGCTTCACCCCTAACTCAAACTACAATGAGAGAACTCAGAAAATGGAATGCCTTTAAATGTGGCAAATGTCTTCCTTTTATAGGCAAAGGCTAGAACTATTCAATTATAACTTTGTCAAATCTCGTTGCACATGGGTTGAAATTTCAGCTCCGAAAATTACCAAATTCGTCATTGCTCGCGTCATAATTTGGAAATATTCTCTCCATGAAATGTAGCACATGTAGTAGTGAAGAACATATCAAAAATTCAGCCAGATCTAATAGTTGGATCTTGAGATATGACCATTTTGCTGAAACTGCTCAGATTATATCAATAATGACAGCCATCAATTTGTTGCCTAATTTTGACCAACTTCCGGTGCTAATATGGAAATCTTCATTTCTATGAAAGTCATAGAGAATGATGTCATGAATGACATATCAAAATTTCAGCTGCATCCAACGGTTAGATATTGAGAAATCACCGAATAACCCAGTATAGGTTTGAGTATGAATTTTCTGATTTGTCCTGAATTTGATGTAACCCAAAATTCACTGAGTTTAGGCCTTCATTTCTCTTCTGTTTGAGCTATACTGATATCAACATTCAAGTTCATGATATTTTGGTTCAACAACTGCTTTGAACAGTCTTTCGAGTGTTCTTACGTTTGTGTCAAAGCTAGCCTCTAAAATCTCATGCCTTGATATAGTTTTTCTAGTAATATCTATCCGTTTCTACCTACAATATATAGATTTTCCAAATATGCGAAATTTAAATGGATTTGCAATTGGTTGTGTTAATTTGTAAATACTTTCAGGGAGCTGTTATTGTCTTTCACTGGAAATTTGTCCCAAAGTGCCCCACTCATGTTCTCTCCTCTTTCCTGGAAAGAGCCCTCTTGGTCTATTATTTTACCTTCCACTCTATCCTTCAGATTCAGAATCATACTGTTAATGTTAAGCCTATCTTGTTGCTTTGTATTTGTAACTTTGTATAACATCGTGTAGATTTAGTGTGGTTTGTAATCGAGTAATAAATTTAGAAATAACCAAAACATTTTGGCTCGTGTACTAGTCAACTCATTTTTTAGCTATCTTGGAGTGGTAAGTGACAACATTTTCCTCTTGTTATCGTTGATGAAGCGTGTGGGTGTGTGGAAGAAAAAGTTCTTGAGATCTCAATTGTTATTTTCATATTATATTTTTGTCTTTCTCGACATTGTGCAAAGGACAAATGAAAACTATTATGTGGTGAGAGGATGGAGTGTGGGGTGTGTCAGGCTTGGAAAAGCATGTTGGGCTCAAAAACGCATTTGGAAGACATACGGTGAGTGGTACGTATCGTGGGATATTAATATTACCCCCATTTGCAGCATGGCATGCAAACTAAAGCTATGAAAATGGTCCAAGTCTGATGAGCCTGTGTTAAATAATTCGATAAAAATAAATAAACTTCATCGAGCCAATACTGGTCCAAAGAGGCCGCAACCCGCATGGGAATAAATTAGACTAATAATTTATCAATTCAAAACAAAATTAATACGGTTCGAACGAACCCAAACCAAATTTAGCTTGCCGCACAACGACCAACCCGAATAGGCCGGCCGCCGGAATTGACGCTCCTATGTTATTATGTTATACCATGCATTCTTTCAATGCTGAAGGATTGCTTTTTTCTTTCTTTTAAATCCTAAAGTTACAAATAGATTATTGAGGTAGTAAAACTTTTTTTCAAACTATATATCCTTTTTAAGTTTTTTTTTTTTATTTTGGTGTAAAGTAAAATATCCTCTCCTCTAATAGGTAAGAAACTAATCCTAATTGGTACGGTTAGGCGTATGAAGCAAATACCTCTCTCAATTACGTTTTTTCCATACACAACATTCTAGAGATTAAACTTAAGATAAAATATTTAAAGTAACTAAACTCCTTCTAATTAGAACAACACAAGTTAATATCTTTTTAAGTTATTGGAATGCAGATATGAGAATTTTCTTTTGTTTGTTCTTTTGAAAAATGCCAGTATGAGGGTTTTGATAATAACAAAACATGGGTTGATAATCATTTTATCAATATTTTAAAATTAGATTAGACTTGTCGATCAAAAAAAAAAATAATAATCATTTGACCAGTCTGATCACACATTTAAAATTAAAAGTTTAAAATTTAGTGTCGAAATCGATAAGCCGAGCGAATCGTGTTTGATCATAATTTCTACTATGGAACCGATTCAGCTTATTTGTATCTTCATTGACTATGTTTAACATAAAATGACATCGTTTTGAAACAGAGTATTAAAAATTTTGAATTTTTATATTGTTGAATGTTTTATATTTTATAATTGTAATGTTAACTTATGCATCTCTCTTTGTAAATTCAATAACCAATCTAACTTTTTAGTGTAAATTAAGATATTTTCATTCAAAAAATAATAGACTAATTCTACAAAATACGGTACAACACGTGAAGCAGAATCTTTTTTAATTACGTTTTTTCTATAAACACTACCCCAATAATCATATCCTAGACAAGATATTTAAGGTGATCGAATCCTTCCACTTACACAAATGCAAGTTGGTACCAATCTAATTTTTAAAACATTACCTTTTACATCCATAAGGATTATAATATAAAAGAGATCAAAGATGATGGGGAGAAATTATTGTCTTGTAATAATAATATTAATATGATTTAGAAAGATAGGGAATATTCTGTTCACTTTGTGTAAAAAAATGTCCCATATATGATAAAGTACGAAATATGTACCAGGTGGCACTGGAGCTTCTTCTGATTGAAGCCCGTTTTGGTTCGGGAATTATAACGTTACCAGCCGTTACCTAACATCTACCAAAGAAAAACAGAGAACATATTACCAAAAAAAAAAAAAACAGAGAACACTAATTTTGACGGGCCATAGAATGTTGTTGTAATAATGTAGCGGGTGATAGGAGTGGACCCCACTTATGGGGATGAGGAACACGTGACGCATGACCCCGCTCAAAGAAACTTGTGGAACATATCAAATGCCCCCAACGTGCCTTGGCCGGGCTCCCCGACCTCGCTGTGAGACGATTCGATGGCATTTGTATACGTAGGTAGCATGCATGCGTTCATGCAAATCCATTTGGATCATAATCATCAAATTTAATAATATGAATGAATATCACATTACTTTATGTGCCTTTCATAAAAATCTGATTTTTCATATTTTATATTAATATTAATTTATATATAATAATATTTTTGGTTTTTTTATATGTTAAAAAGTTTAAGATGTGAATAAATTACTACAATTAAATTAAGGTGTACTGATTCTTAAAGTCACATTTACTGGGAGAAACAGCCACATACCTTCGAAATAAAATTAATCCTGCACTCTAGTAAGATGTGGAAATAGCCGTGAGAAACCAAAAAAGTCAGGTGTACCATAATTAATGAATGTTTATTAATGAGAAATCACCTCCAGAACAAATAAGTACTTTGATTTTGAAAATTGAGTTTTAAATGATTAATTATTAAAGATTTAGATCACCTACATTTAAATTAATATTCAATTATATTAAAAAGAAATAGACAAGAAGTTATTCTTATAATTTTCTAAATTATAAAACTCACATACTTTCTATCCATAGATATCTCTTTGGTTGCACTTGCATGCAAAGTATCCTGATCCAATTATGAATTACAACAGACCCAAATTGACATGGACATTTGCCAATGTGGCACGAGATTGAAGGCGCTTAATGAGGTGAGATCCCTATTTGTGGAAAATGATGTACCAAATTCTTAGCCGAACCCAAATACTAACGTGGATTTGGAATTATTATTTTTTTGTGACCCTTTTAGTATTAATTTTAATAAAAAGGGTGATAAAAAAAGAAAAAGAAAAATGGGTATAACACTTTTCTGTTTTTCTTTTATTGGGTTATGCCCTTTTTAAAGTCTTTTCTAAAAAGTTGGGTCCTTTAGGGTCGAGCATGTGGTAGATGACAGCATAAGGGCCCATCCTGGAGAAAAATCCTGTCAAAAGTCCAATTGATGAGAAGACAGGATCCTAGTGAGTTGTGAGACTGACCCATAAGTGCTTGCCATGGAATTGCTCAATTGGTCTCGGATTGGATATTTTTAGATCCATCAAATTCAAATACTTGGTGTGGGCCCTCTATTATTATTAATTTGTGGCACTGGCATCCACACGCGGATTAGAAGCGGATCATTAGGGCTCAATCAGTGTTGAGCACAATTCAATTCAAGATGCCAATTACCATTTGAACCCGACAATAATCTTAGGCGTTTCAAACCACTCTCTAAAAAAAGTAAAACGCTTGTCTGCAATATAAATGGTTATGGATAGAGTCTTTATGTTTTTGCTTTACGCAAGTCTCTTTGCCTTTATAGTTTATAGTGCTCATCAAATGACTATGATCAACATCAGCACCACAGTACTTGATTCCCTTCTAGGTTAACAGTCTATCCGCGACTTTTTTTTACGTTCTGTTTGATATTCAATTAGAGGGAAGAAAAAAGTTTAAAATTATCACAATCTTTTGTTTAGTATTTATTTTACAAAGGATGGTTCAAATTTTCCCAGGTCTGACCTATATGCAATCCTTCATTTTTTCTGCAGATTGAGGGGAAAAGGCTTCTCTCGTCTATCATGTTAATTTTTTTTATATAACTTTTTCACTTTTTATTTATTTTGTTTGTTTCTTTTTTTTAATGAAATTAAATAAAGAAAGAAAAATATATTTTTTTTTCATTTGATGATATTAAACAAGATGAGTAATAATTTTTTTATTTTTCTCTTTCTTTCTTTTCTTTTCTTTTTTATTATATTTTCTTCTTTTCCTTTCATTTCATTCCATAATATTAAACAAAGGCTTAGGATATATATCGACTAAACCCGTGATAGATTAGTATATAGTATATACATAGGGAGTTTTCTCACACTAAAAATTATATTCAGAATTAAAAGAAACATAAAAGTATAATATCCTCTTTAATACGTTTAAATATTATAATTAAAATTATTTTTAATAATATAAAAATACATAATTAGATTATAGGGTAAAAATTAAAAAAAAAATTACTTCCTTTCAATCATAATATTAAAATTTATAATAATAAAAATGGATGAGGAAAAAAAAATGTAGCAAGAGTCCACCTAATCTAATTGACAAATTAATACCGGTCACGTCCTCGCAATATATATAAAGCTTGATCTGTCTGCATGACATTACACCCGTAAAATGACCTAAATCATTTTCGTATACCTCAGAAAAGAGATAGACAGAAAATGTGCATTTACATCCAATCAAAATGAATCCAGATTTTGATTCAATGTAGTCTCTGGTGTTATCGAATCGTGAATGAGACTTGACACTGCTTTATCGAAAGAACCAGATGAGAAATCCTTATCATTATACTTTCGTTCCTTCTTCTTTCGTTGTGTCTTTAACCTAGTCATTTCCGTTATATTATAAAAAGTTTTCTATATTGAAATCCATTACAAGTACCCTATTACTGTGCTTGCTTTGTTGCTCATATGAAATTCCTCAAGTGGCCTTAATGAAGCTCTTTATGTCAATATTTTGGATAAGAAGTACTGACTAGGATGAACAAGTTGAACTTCAATTCACATCGTTATTGGACGTGTGAAGATTTAAGTACACATTTTAAAAGTTTGGGTTGCAATATAAAATAAAAAATAATATCAAGCTTGTGATGACACAAAGTTTATAGAACTTTACTACCAACTCTCAAATGAGAATCTATCACCAGATGTCATTGAGGTCCTGCCCTTGTGAAAAAGTTTACAATTGTTTTTTCTTTTTGGTACAAATACAATTGTCTTTACTGTCACCTAACTTGAATTTGGGTCCTCCCCGTATTTACAGTCCACAATCCTCATCCCTTAAACTTAAGATATTTACTTAAATTTTCAATCTATCCAAGTAATGTAATTACATGCAAACGCTGTGTTCCTTTTTCCATATGAATATCCAAGCTAAATTCCTAAACTTCTTGTGTGCTGATATCCTGGGATTTTCTTGTTGTGAATATTGAGTATTTCAAAAGAATAAAGTCCCACATTGCTTAAAACAAACACTTTGAATTTTGGAAATAATTTTAATTAATATTTGAATTTTGAACCTTGCCAGAAAATAGGGATTTTGGAGAAGATTTTAATTACATTAATGTAACAGTTTTTTTTTTTTGGGCAATCATTAGATTTAATTACTCCCTAATTTCAGCCCACGGTTTTGGTAAGTTTTAATTTGATTTTATTATATTTATGACATTTATGTATTAGGTTAATGACATTTATGTATTAGGTTTTTTTTCATGCTGATATATTATTCTCTTCTGCTGCCGCCTCCTCGGGTGTCGAAAAATCTCATCCTCTCTTCTTCTTCTCTTCTTCTCTCTAAGGGTTACAGGGTTTTTGGCCTTCTTTGTTGTTTGAGACCTCGGTTCAAATGAAGAGTCTCGTCAGATCCTGGGGGAATTTCGCACTTGTTGCCGAAATATTCCTTTAGGACAGTGCATAGCACGCCTCAGACTATCACGTGGTTTACTTTGTTCATTGTTTCAGGTACTTTTAACCAACAATCTAAAGGAATATTTCTGAACCTGATCACGTTGAACTCGACAATGGTACCGTTGACGTTCCCAAACCGGTTTCGGCCGCCCCAGTCTCCTTCGCCAGACCCTTTCCGGATGTCTCCAAAATCGAGATCTTTGGTGGTCAGAACTTCAAACGGTGGCAAGAACATGTCTTCTCAATCCTTGACATGCATGGAGTGGCGGATGCTCTCACTGATCCCAAACCCGATTCCTCTGCTTCCATCAGAAAATTAGACGAATGGACTTACGCCAATAAGGTTTGTAGGCATACCATTCTTACTACATTATCTAACGAATTGTTCAATGTCTACTGTTCATACAAGGAAACCAATCAAATCTGGGAGTCCATGGTGCTTAAATACACTGCTGAGGATGCCGGGAGACAAAAATTCGTGATCTCAAACTTCTACAAATGGGAGATGACTGATGATAAGGATATAAAGACCCAAATCAACGAATATCACAAACTGCTTGAGAATCTCAAAGCTGAGAACATTACACTCCAGGATTAGTTGCGGGTCTACTGATCGAGAAATTGCCAGATTCGTGGAAAGACACCCTATGAACTTTGGAAGGGTTATAAGTCAAATTTAAAATATTTGAAAGTGTGGGGGTGTTTAGCTAAAGTTATGTTACCTGAGCCTAAAAGAAAGAAAATAGGTTCTAAGACATTTGATTGCATGTTTATTGGGTATGCTAAACATAGTGCTGCATATAAATTCTTGGTTTTGAAAAGTGAAGTGCTTGATTGCAATACTATTATTGAGACAAAAAATGCTAAATTTTTTGAACATATTTTTCCTTTAAAATCTGAAAATATTTCTGAAGCTTCAACACAAAATTCTTTAATTGATTCAATTTCTAACTGCAATACTTGGGTTTTAGTAGATTTACCTCCTGGTGCGAAAGCAATAGGTTGCAAATGGATTTTCAAAAGAAAATATAACCCTGATGGATCAATTGAAAAATA